>JAEAOA010000121.1:5000-724232 GCA_016746295.1 Potamilus streckersoni
TAACGTAGCTGTCAGTCTGGTGGAAGTTCGATCACTTGATGAGACAAAATATGCTCCATGAATGCATAGCTCTCATCGTCTTTATGCCGTGCGTCTTTTGGTGAAAATGTCACTAGTACACAGCTGCAGTCCACACTGGCTGTTGTCACTGGCATGGCATTTGTGCTTTTCTGATGCATTTTCTTTTCCCCAGAATTCAATATCGCTGACAATTTTTCAACGCTATCCACCTGCAATCATAAAAGCTTTTGCATGAGAATCTGTTGTAATCACGTGTTTTTGAAACATAAGAATTATTATATATATTATGATTTGAAGAGCACATAGAGCTTTGCTTTACGTTGTTGTTCAATTGTTGTTATTACATTAATAAACAAAACTGCAATGTGATATATAACGAACATATCATTTTGTTGTTGCAATGGTTTATTTACTTTTGCTGAGAGCTTAATGATTCTTATATTTTGTCACATACAAAAGAAGAATGTTGATGGTATCTTTTCTCTATATATCCTTCTCAATACCTTACTAAATTAATATATATATTAATATATATATATATATATATATATATATATATATATATATATATATATATATATATATATATATATATATATATATATATATATATATATATATATATAGCTTTTTCTCGTCTCAAAGCATCAGTGGGTATAAATATAACAAGGCCCTTACCTTCAACAGCTGTATCTCGTTTTCCCAGCAGTAGGCTTCAATTAGTTTATGTTGAATACGGACAGACACGTCTGTGGATGCTGACACTGGCAAAATACACAGTCTTACTTTTTCAGGATCCCTGAAAAAAAACCATACAATCTCAATCAGTCAACGAAAAATTGCTAAAAAAAAAAACTGAATATGTTGATGTCGTGTACTTAAACATTACATTACTGAAGAAAATGCAGAATAAAACCTCACTATGAATTATAAACAATTTGAGACAGAAGAGTCGTTCTTTTTGCAAGGTCAAAAACGAAACAAAGGAAAATATTGGAAAATAGGTTATCAAACCTGTAGCTTCATATTATCCCCTCTCACCAACTGCAGCTATCGTTTCGTCAGAAAGGGTTATACTGAATTGATATTTATACCGCCCTTTCAGTCCAATTGTTTTGGATATTTCTTATAGTATTAATCTGAAAATGTTTCCTGCTATTTTTGTCCGTATGTTTGCAAAAAGTCACGTATTTAGTTGTAAACCACCCACTATTTAATATAATGTGAAAAGTTATTGACATGCTTACGTTCGGAAAACATTTGCACACTCAAACATTCCACTGGTTAGCCTTCCCTCGGACATTGCTTTCAGCAATAACTTCTGCAGAAACTCGGCAGTTTTCACGTTCGTTGTATCTCTGTAACGGAAACCTAGTAGGTTTAGTTATTAAGAAAAATGAATGATATTGTAACTACATGATATTAAATGAGTGCTCATACTTGCTAAACGGCATTTCGTAGTACACATCTTCTGAATTCAGAAGGTGTTATAAAAAGGCTCAGCCACATGTCAAGATTTATCTTATTCACACGTTTTTCATCACCCAGTCGAAATTTTCATTTAAAAAAAAACGCACAGGAAGGCAAATGTAAAGATATTTTTATTTGTAGATGTCACCACTGCTGATATTTTAAATCGCGGATAGATTTATTCGATCCGAGTAGCACGTATTGCTTCTTCATTCACGTCTCCCAAAAATTATCTTATTAGTATAGGTCTGTTTAAAAAAAACAGTTTTTGTTGCATCACTCAGGAAAAATCTTCTTTACTTTTTAATAAAATGATTTTACATTATATAGCTGCTACGACAAATATCTCCACTGCAGACGAGCTACATAAAATTGAATATAAAGAATATCAATATTTGATCCATAGTTCATATATACCGTAGTAATCTTAAGTTAAGTGTTAAATTCACACTTACAACTCGGTTTTCTGTTCAGTTTCTTCCAACACATCTGGGAACGTCATTTCACTGGTAATTAATCCCTGCTTGAAACAATAATCCGACAAAGGAATAATCAGTACAATAGTTATGCGGTGTCAGATGTAATCAGTTCGATCTCAAGCAAAGAAATGTCAGCGGGAAAGACTATCGACAATTTTGATTACGCTCAGAGGGCTTTTCCCAGAACACCTCACCTGATTGGCTGTGAATCGTGGGTATGGCTCCTCCTTAAGAACGCATATTAACAAGGAAATCATGCAACTTTTCGTTATTTTCTAACCTTGCTTAATATAAAAATAACTAAAATAACTTCAAAAGACGATGCCCCTGCATCATTGTAAAGGTTAGTTTCATGATTTTTCCTGGATAATGTTACCTGTTTTTTTTTTTTGTTTTTTTTTTATGAAAGACCAAATTCTCCTTGCCAACAATAGTTAGGTGTTATCACGTGATACCAGTGGAATCCCGTACAAATGCGTAGCAAAGTAATTTTGATATTGCATAATCCTTTGCGGAGTCAGCAGGTGCAGCTTTGTCCACATACATACATACATACATGCATGCATGCATGCATGCATACATACATACATACATACATACATACATACATACATACATACATACATACATACATACATACATACATACATACATACATACATACATATATATAATATATATACATATATATATATATATACATACATAATATATATATATATATAGTGTGTGTGTGTGTGTGTGTGTGTGTGTGTGTGTGTATGCTATGCGCTTTTTCGACTTTGAATACTGCCAACTAAATGGTCTATGAGTTTGACAAGTTTCAGAGGTTTTATTTTATTTGGAAATTTTGCTGGGCAGAATTTGAATTGTGCAGACATAAATGATGTCACCATGTATCTATAAATAGCTCTGACCATCGGGTTTCGTGGCCTTCACGACTTGTTCCCTTTAGGTACAATATATTGTATTATGAAGGATCGATGAAGATGTGTGTGTGCGTGCGTCCGTGCGTGCGTGTGTATGTGTGTGATTTTTAACGTAGCTATAACAATTTTTCAGTCGTATCGCTGGTATGCGGCAATATATCGTGATGTATAGCAGTGGGACGTGTAGCATGATGTCCCACCCAGTCACAATCATCCTAACACCAGGCCGAACAGTCCGAATATTAACCTCTTAAAACTGAGCACCTAGCGAGGCAGCTGTTTGTACCATTGCTATACGTCTTTTTATGAATCGGCCGAGGTTCGAACCCACGACCTCCCGCATCCGAGGCGGACGTTCTAACCAATGAATTTAACTGAACCGAAGCTTAGAAATATCTGCTCGATATGACAAGGTGTAGATATGGTTATCGGAACCTTTTCTAGCGAAGATTGGTCATGGAAATTGCACAGTTTTTTTATCTTTTATTTTTGTATCGTTTTGATATATATATATATATATATATATATATATATATATATATATATATATATATATATATATATATATATATATATATATATATATATATAAATAAATTTTCACTAAGAAGAGCAATTTGTCTTGTCTTTTCATTTCCTTTCCGGTCAGTTTTTAGATGCTAACTTAGAAAAGCTATCCATAACATCTGATGACCTGAATGTCTTCAACTCTGATAATGATTTAATCTCAGAGAAGACTGACATGACACTTAAGAGTTTGAGATTTGCAGCCTTAAACAGTCTTCGCTAATTATTTCAACAATGTGACACAATTGGAAACTAACATCATTTTACATGTGTGTCCTTGAAAATTAAAATATCATTACAATCAAGTACATTATAGGCAGTCGCCAACAAGTCTGGTGGATGATCTGTGTACATTAAAGGCAATCGCCTGCAAGTCTGGTGGATGATCTATGTACATTAAAGGCAGTCGCTAACAAGTCTAGTGGATGATTTGTGTACATTAAAGGCAATCGTCTACAAGTCTGGTGAATGATTTGTGTACATTAAAGGCAATCGCCAACAAGTCTGGTGGATGATCTGTGTACATTAAAGGCAATCGCCTACAAGTCTGGCGGATGATCTGTGTACATTAAAGGCAATCGCTAACAAGTCTGGTGGATGATCTGTGTACATTAAAGGCAATCGCTAACAAGTCTGATGGATGATCTGTGTACATTAAAGGTAATCGCCTACAAGTCTGGCGGATGATCTGTGTACATTAAAGGTAATCGCTAACAAGTCTGGTGGATGATATGTGTATATTGAAGGCAATCGTTAACAAGTCTGGCGGATGATATGTGTACATTAAAAACAATTGCTAACAAGTCTGGTGGATGATCTGTGTACATTAAAAACAATTGCCAACAAGTCTGGTGGATGATCTGTGTACATTAAAGGCAATCGCCTACATGTCTGGTGGATGATCTGTGTACATTAAAGGCAATCGATGACAAGTCCGGTGGATTATCTGTGAACATTAAAGGAATTCGCTAACAAAAATCTGGTGGATGATCTGTGTACATTAAAGGCAATCCATGACAAATCTAATGGATTATCTGTATACATTAAAGGCAATCGATGATATGTGTGGTGAATGGATAAAGACAATCGCTGAAGTCTGATCGGTCATCTTTGTGCATTAAAGGCAATCGCTAACAAGTTTGGTGGATGATCGGTTTACATTAAAGGCAATATATGATAAGTTGGTACATGATCTGTGGACGTTTCTGCAGTTAACATTAATTGTAAAATCCGTAACGCTTGTTCAGTTTTGCTCTATTCAGAATATACTGCAAGTACGGTATGACTAATAAGACCGATAGAATTACCCCCCTTTCCTTTTCGCTTCTGCACCTTATGTGTAATATTATGGTAACATAAAAATGCTACATCACTCTTTTCGCTGAAAAAAAAAGTATTTTTAAAATGTTCTTAAAGTTCAAACAAAAAAAACCACAGCAATTTACTTCATTTTCTGTAGTACATATATGTGTATGCCCATTTGATTTTGAGAATATACCTGCCAAATTGTATAGATAATTTATAGTACAATACTGTATATATGGAAATATTGTATCGAATATTTACGGTCATTGTCACATTTAGAATACTAGGCATAATTCAAATTAAAAAAAAAAACAAGGTTATATATGGCCAATACAAATATCTTCAGGTGAGATGTTAAGAATGTTATGACTATTTGAAATGTCCCCGGGTAACAGGGAAAGAAGGCCATGACTATTGCAAATATATCCAGGGAACAAGTCATGATGGATATGACCATTGCAAATATCTCCAGGAAACAAGAGTGCTATAATAACCTAATGTATACAAGAACTACCATACCCATCTCAAAAGAATTTTGTCTGATTGGAAAAAGTCAAAATAAAGACGAATTACGCGGTAGAAATTTGAGTTTAGTATGAGGATGGATGGATGGATTTCCGAACAATAGGTGGAAAAAATGGCATATTATTGCTAAAATTTCCAGAGAGGTAAATCCAGTCTAATCAAAAGTAGATATTCATCATAAGACAACATATACCATGTTACGATGTGGCACAAATACCACAAAAAGAGCAAGCAAACCAAAGCTAAGGTTAAAAAGGGGTTAAAAAATACTTACAAAAAGGTGAGATTTATTTCTGTACAATCTTCAAATCCTTTGCAAAAAAAAAAAAACACTTTAAAAAAGAAGAAAATTAAAGACTTTCTTAATTGGACACCATCACCGATTCATCGTACAGACCTCTATTAGTGCCCTCTTCCACCGCAAGAGGGCGCATCGGACATATTCTACATTCACGAACCACTCCAGGAACTGAGTAAGTGAGAATTCTTTAGTTTTTGACATTCATTTATCTTGTAAAAAATATTTAATTAATCTCGTGTCTGCTGTATGGCCGATTTCGAATGCCCCAGAGATTAGTCGCGAGATGTGGATTATCACATTATGTGACTGTGGGGTGGAGATAGGTGGGAGCGGGGAGCGGAGAGTAATTGTTTGGGGGGGGTCGTTTTTTTTTGTTTTTTTTTTGTTTGTATTTTTTTTTGTTGTTGTTTTTTTTTTAAGAATTACACATGCACAAATTAGATTCAAAGAAATTTGACCAAATAGACTGTGACGAACAAGTCCGTCTCAGATGCATATTCCCTGGTGTTTTGAAAGGTAAATCGAATACCCTGAATATATTTTTTAGAGAAATAATGGCAGAAAAAAAATTGGTGATGGAAACTGATCTTAAAGGTAATGCCATACGTAATCAAAAGAGACCAATTATTTGAACTCATCATCAATAGCATTGGCAGTAATAAAGGTGTCAGGGAGCGAGATCTTACCATTTATTATAGTTCAGAATCGAGATATGTTAGGACATTTCACATATTCGTGGATGGGAAACAAGAGTAGCGTGAACAGCACATCAAACTTTTGACGTTTGATTCGGCTCAGAGTTGATTTTCCGATTCTGGTGAGTTTTCGTCATAGACTATAGTCGTACCAAATGATGTTAGAAAGGTATGTTGCATTTATTACTTGTATGTATGTATGTATGTATGTATGTATGTATGTATGTATGTATGTATGTATGTATGTATGTATGTATGTATGTATGTATGTATGTATGTATGTATGTATGTATGTATGTATGTATGTACGTCTGAAAAACACTGATGTTAGATTCATATAATCAATTTAAATCTACCTACTCCTTTGTAACGATATCATATAATCTCATTTTTGAAATTCATTTTTTATGTCCTGTAAGGAAAAGGAATGGAGTAAGAACATTGACGAATAATATACATTTGTGTATGGGTGTGTCTATCTTTCTGGACATATATATATATATATATATATATATATATATATATATATATATATATATATATATATATATATATATATATATATATATATATATATATATATTCATATGCAGTTACGGGTTTTATGTCTGAATTAGAACAGTTTTTGCAATTGGAGCAAGCAATTACAATGGGAAAAGAAGATTAACCAGCAAAGCATTCACTTAATTCAAATTTTATATATGAACTTTTGTTCACAATTAGGTAACTCCTATTTTTTGTAAGTAATTCAAAACACTGCATGAGTTGTACAATGCATTTTTAAGCAAAGCAGGCGTTATAAGCGGCTTTATTTCTGAATGTATACGTGGCTTTATAGGGACAACATATAACCTTACACAGAGAGAGAGAGAGAGAGAGAGAGAGAGAGAGAGAGAGAGAGAGAGAGAGAGAGAGAGAGAGAGAGAGAGAGAGAGAGACTGCCGTGTCATAATATGTACTGGCAACATTACACTTCGTCGATAATACTATTGAACATCGGAGTTCCGGATTTACCGGCGAGAGGATAGATCATTCCCTGCATTGTTCGCATTTGGGCTAGTGTCCTAAATGTGCAAAGACCGTAAATTGATTTACAATATATAAACATTTTCATATTTCACTATAATACTGAAATAACTGTTAAATGTGGCAGGTACTTTCTCACAACTACATGTACTTGTGTCCTACAGGAAAAGAAGTACATTGTTTCTTTCTTTGTTCTTTTTTTGTCTGTACATTAAGCTTATTTCATTTTTTATATTTCATTTTCATTTCTAAATCAACAGTTATATTTTGCCTAAAGGATATGGTATGTTGTAAAAGCTAAATAAATAAAGGGACGTAAATCTAGCGTTCTTAACATACACATCATAACTGCAACAGGTTCTGAATAGAGTGAAAACATAAGTATTATGTATGTCACATTTTATTTCTTTTTATTTTGGCAATATTTGCAATACTTACCCTCTTACCTTGCAATATTTGCAATAACTACCCTCTTACCTTCTTACCTGGGGATATTTGCAAT
Source organism: Potamilus streckersoni (assembly GCA_016746295.1). Taxonomy (NCBI): domain Eukaryota; kingdom Metazoa; phylum Mollusca; class Bivalvia; order Unionida; family Unionidae; genus Potamilus; species Potamilus streckersoni. Next base: position 12,821 of record JAEAOA010000121.1, read on the forward strand.
GGCCCTACCACTCTTACTTACTAACCTGGAGATATTAACAATGGACATAGCCATCTTACATTCTTACAGGTTATAACTCTCCTTGTTCCCTTGAAATATTGTAATGGTCGTAGCTCTCTTACCATTTTACCTGGAGATATTTACCGTAGCTGTAACCCTCTTACCTTGATACTTGAATATACTTGTACTAGTTATAGCCCTATTACCTTGATACCTAAATATACTTGTACTGGCTTTAGCTATATTACCTTGATACCTGCATGTACATGTACTGGTTATAGCCCTTTTACCTTGATAACGGAATATACTTGTACTAACAATAGCCCTATTACCTTGATACCTGAATATACTTGTACTGTTTATAGCTTTCTTACCTTGATACCTGAATTTATTTGTACTAGCTAAAGCCCTCTAAACCTGACACCTGAATATACTTGTACTGGCTATAACCTGCTTACATTGATACCTGAATACACTTGTACTGGCTATAAATCTCTTACCTTGATACCTAAATGTACTTGTACTGTTTATAGCCATTTTAACCTGATACCTGAATATACTTATGCTGATTATAGCCTTCTTACTTTGATACCTGAATGTACTTGTATTGATTATAGCCCTCTTACCTTGATACCTGAATATACATGCACTGGCTATATCCCTCTTACCTTGATACCTAATATACTTGTATAGCCCTCTTACCAAAATACATGAATATAATTGTAATAATTATAGCCCTCTTACCTTGATACCTGAATATACTTGTATTGGTTATAGCCCTCTTACCCTGATACCTGAATATACATGTACTGGCTATAATACTTGTACTGATTATAGCCGTCTTACCTTGATACCTGAATGTACTTGTACTGGCTATAACTCTCTTACCTTGATACCTTAATATACTTGTACTGATTATAGCCCTCTAACCTTGATACCTAAATGTACTTGTACTGGTTATAGCCCTCTTACCTTGATACCTGAATGAACATGTACTGGCTATAGCCCTCCTAACATTATAAATGAATATACTTGTACTGGTTACATCCCTCTTACCTTGATACCTGAATATACTTTTCCTTGTTATAGCCCTTTTACCTTGATAGCTGAATATACTTGTACTGGTTATAGCCCTCTTACCTTGATAACTTAATATACTTGTACTAATCGTAGCCCTCTTACCTTGATACCTGAATATACTTGCACTGGTTATAGCCCTCCTAACCTGATACCTGAATATGCATGTACTGGTTACAGTCCTCTTATCTTGACACCTGAATATACTTGTCCTTGTTATAGACCTCTTACCTTGATACCTAAATGTGCTTGTACTGGCTATAGCCCTCTTACCTTGATAATTGAATATACTTGTACTGGCATTAACCCGCTTACATTGATACAAGAATATACTTGTACTGGTTTATAGCACTTTTACCTTGATACCTGAATATACATGTACTTGCTATAGCCCTTTTGCCTTGATATCGGAATGTACTTGTACTGGTTATAGCCCTCTTACCATAATACCTGAATATACTTGTATTAGTCATAGCCCTCTTACCTTGATACCTGAATTTAATTGTACTAGTTATAGCCCTCTTATCTTAATACATGATTATACTTGTACTGGTTATAACCCTCTTACCTTGATACCAGAATATACTTGTACTGGTTATAGCCTCTTAACTTGATACCTGAATATACTTGCACTGGCTATATCTCTCTTACCTTGGTACCTAAATGTATTTGTACTGGTTATAGCCCTCGTACCTTGATACCCGAATGTACTTGTACTGGCTATAGCCCTCTTAACTTGATACATGAATATACTTGTACTGTTTATAGCTTTCTTACCTTGATGCCTGAATATACTTGTACTGATTATAGTCCTCTTAACTTGATACCTGAATGTACATGTACTGGTCATAACCCACTTACCTTGATAACTGAATATACTTGTACTAGTTCAAGCCCTCTTACCTTCATACCTGAATATACTTGTACTGGTTATAGCCCTCTTACCTTGATACCTGTTTGTACTTGTACTGGCTATCGCCCTCTTACCTTGAAACCTAAATGTACTTGTACTGGCTATAGCCCTCTTACCTTGATAACTTAATTTGCTTGTACTGGTTATAGCCTTCTTACCTTGATACCAGACTATATTTGTACTGGCTATTGCACTTTTACTTTGATAGCTGAATGTACTTGTACTTGGTCTATCCTTCTTACCTTAATACCAGAATGTATTTGTACTGGTTATAGCCCTCTTACCTTATTACCTGAATATACTTGTACTAGTTATAGCCCTCTTACGTTGTTACCTGAATATACTTGTACTGTTTATAGACCTCTTAGCTTAATACCTGAATATACTTGTACTGGCTATAGCTCTCTTACCTTGGTACATGAATGTACTTGTACTGGTTATAGCCCTTTTACCTTGACACCTAAATGTACTTGTACTTTCTATATCACTCTTAACTTGATACATCAATATACTTGTACTGTTTATAGCTCTCTTACCTTGACACCTAAATATACTTGTACTGATTACACCCCTCTTACCTTGATTTCTGAATATACTTGTACTGGTCATATCCTTCTTATCTTGATAACTGTGTATACTTGTACTGGCTATAGTACTCTTACCTTGATTCTTGAATGTACTTGTACTGGTTATAGCACTCTTACATTGATGCCTGAATGTACATGTACTGGCTATAGCCCTATTAACTTGATACCTGATTGTACTTGTACTTGTTATAGCCATCTTACCTTGATAACTGAATATACTTGTATTAGCTATAGCCGTCTTACCTTGTACCTGAATATACTTATACTGGTTATAGCCTTCTTACTTTGATACCCGAGTATACTTGTACTGGCTATAACCATCTTAACTTGATGAATGAATATACTTTTACTGGTTATATCCCTCTTACCTTGATACCTGAATATACTTGTACTGGTCAAACCTTCTTATCTTGATAACTGAGTATACTTGTACTGGCTATAGTACTCTTACCTTGATACCTGAATGGACTTGTACTAGTTATAGACATCTTACCTTAATAACTGAATATGCTCGTACTAGTCATAGCCCTCTTAACTTGATACCTGAGTGAAATTGTACTAGTTATAGCCATCTTACCTTGATACCTGAATATATTTGTACTGGCTATTACCCTCTTACTTTGATGCCGGAATGTACTCGTACTGGTTATAGCACTCTTACGTTGATACCTGAATATACTTTTACTGGTTATAGCCTCTTAACTTGATGCCTTAAGATACTTGTGCTGGCTATAGCCCTCTTAACATCATACATGAATATACTTGTACTGTTTATAGCCCTCGTACGTTGGCACCTGAATGTGCTTGTACTGATTATAGCCCTCTTACCTTAATACCTAAATATACTTGAACAGGTTATAGACCTCTTACCTTCAAAGCTGAATATACTTGTACTGACTATAGCCCTCTTACTTTGATGTATTAATGTACTTGTACTGGCTATAGCCCTCTTACCTTGATACCAGACGATACTTGTACTGGCTATTGCTCTCTTACCTTGATACCTGAATATACTTGTACTGGATATACCCCTATTATTTTGATACCTGAATGTACTTGTAATGGCTATAGATCCCTTACCTTGATAGCTGAATACACTTGTACTATTCATAGCCGTCTTACCTTGATAACTGAATATACTTGTACTAGTCATAGCCCTCTTACCTTGATACCTGAATATCCTTGTACTGGTAATAGCCCTCTTACCCTAACAACTAAATATACCTGTACTGATTATAGCCCTCTTATCTTGATACCTGAATATACTTGTACTGGCCATAGCTCTTTTACCTTGATACCTGTATATACTTTTACTGGTAATAGCCCTCTTACCCTAATAGCTGAATATACTTGTACTGGTTATAGCCCTCGTACCTTGATACTTGAATGTACTTATACTTTCTATATCCCTCTTAACTTGATACTTGAATATACTTGTACTGGTCATAGCACTCTTACCTTGATACATGAATATACATGTACTAGATATAGCCCTCTTATCTTGATAACTGAACATACTTGTACTGGTTATAGCCCTCTTACCCTAATACCTGAAAATACTTAACTTGATACCTGAATACACTTGTACTGGCTATAACTCTCTTACCTTGATTACTGAATGTACTTGTACTGGTTATAGCCCTTTTATCTTGATACCTAATGTACTTGTACTGTCTATAGCCCTTTTAACATTATACATGAATATATTTATATTGGCTATAGGCCTCTTACCTTGATAACTGAGTATACTTAAACTGGCTATAGCTCTCTTACCTTGATACATGAATGTACTTCTACTGGTTATAGACCTTTTAACTTGATACCTGAATGTACTTGTAGTTGCTATAGCCCTCTTACCTTGATACCTGAATACACTTGTACTGGTTATAGCCCTCTTATCTTAATACCTGGATATACTTGCATTCGTACTTGCCCTCTTACCCTGATACCTGAATATACAGGCATTAGTCATAGCCCTCCTACATTGGTACCTGAATGTACTTGTACTAAGTATAGCCCTCTTACCTTGATGCATGAATATACTAGTACTGATTATAGGCCTCTTACTTTGGTACCTGAATGTAATTGTACTGGGTATAGCCTCTTAACATGATACATGAATATACTTGTACTGTTTATAGCTCTCTTACCTGGATGCCTGAATATACTTGTACTGATTATAGACCACTTACCTTGATACCTGAATGTACCTGTACTGGTTATAGTCCTCTTACTTTGATACCTGAATACACTTGTACTGGTTATAACCTGGTACCTTGATACTTGAATATACTTGTACTGGTTACAGCCTCTTACCTTGATATCTGAATGTACATGTACTGGTTATAGTCCTCGTACTTTGATACCTGAATATACTTGTATTGGACATAACCCTCTTACCATGATAACTGAATATACTTGTACTAGTTATAGTCCTCTTACCTTGATACTTGAATATACTTGTACTGGTTATAGCCCTCTTACCTTGATAACTGAATATACTTGTACTGGCTATAGCCCTCTTACCTTGATACCTGTATGTACTTGTACTGGCTATTGCCCTCTTACATTGATACCTGAGTATACTTGTACTGACTATAGCCGTCTTACCTTGATACCTGAATCTTGTACTGGTTATAGCCTTCTTACCTTGATACCTGAATGTACTTGTACTGGGTATAGCCCTCTCACCTTGATACCTGAATATACTTGTATTAGTTATAGCCCCCTTACCTTGATGTCTGAATATACTTGTACTGGCTATAGCCTTCTTACCTTGATACCTGAATATACTTGCATTAGTTAAACCCCTCTTACCTTGATACCTGAATGTACTTGTACTGGCTAGAGCCCTCTTACATTGATACCTGAGTATACTTGTACTGACTATAGCCGTCTTACCTTGATACCTGAATCTTGTACTGGTTATAGCCATCTTACCTTGATACCTGAATGTACTTGTACTGGGTATAGCCCACTTACCTTGATGCCTGATTATACTTGTACTGGCTATTGGACTCTTACCTTGACACCTGAATATACTTGTACTGGCTATAACCCTCTTACCTTGAAACCTGAATTTACCTGTACTGGCTATAGCCCTCTTATCTTGATACCAGTATATACTTGTACTGGTTATAACCCTCTAACCTAATACCTGAATATATTTGTATTAGTTATAGCCCTCTCACCTTGATACCTGAATGTACTTGTACTGGCTATAGCCCTCTTACAATGATTCCTGAATATACTTGTACTGGCTATAGCCCTCTTACCTTGATACCTGTATGTACTTTACTGGCTATAGCCCTCTTACATTGATACCTGAGTATACTTGTACTGACTATAGCCGTCTTACCTTGATACCTGAATTTTGTACTGGTTATAGCCTTCTTACCTTGATACCTGAATGCAATTGTACTGGGTATAGCCCTCTTACCTTGATACCTGAATATACTTGTATTAGTTTTAGCCCCCTTACCTTGATGTCTGAATATATTTGTACTGGCTATGGCCTTCTTACCTTGATACCTGAATATACTTGTATTAGTTAAACCCCTCTTACCTTGATACCTGAATGTACTTGTACTGGCTATAGCCCTCTTACATTGATACCTGAGTATACTTGTACTGACTATAGCCGTCTTACCTTGATACCTGAATCTTGTACTGGTTATAGCCGTCTTACCTTGATACCTGAATGTACTTGTACTGGGTATAGCCCCCTTACCTTGATGCCTGATTATACTTGTACTGGCTTTTGGACTCTTACCTTGACACCTGAATATACTTGTACTGGCTATAACCCTCTTACCTTGAAACCTGAATTTACCTGTACTGGCTATAGCCCTCTTATCTTGATACCAGTATATACTTGTACTGGTTATAACCCTCTAACCTAATACCTGAATATATTTGTATTAGTTATAGCCCTCTCACCTTGATACCTGAATGTACTTGTACTGGCTATAGCCCTCTTACAATGATACCTGAATATACTTGTACTGGCTATAGCCCTCTTACCTTGATACCTGTATGTACTTGTACTGGCTATAGCCCTCTTACATTGATACCTGAGTATACTTGTACTGACTATAGCCGTCTTACCTTGATACCTGAATTTTGTACTGGTTATAGCCTTCTTACCTTGATACCTGAATGCAATTGTACTGGGTATAGCCCTCTTACATTGATACCTGAGTATACTTGTACTGACTATAGCCATCTTACCTTGTTACCTGAATCTTGTAATGGTTATAGCCTTCTTACCTTGATACCTGAATGTACTTGTACTGGGTATAGCCCCCTTACCTTGATGCCTGATTATACTTGTACTGGCTACTGGACTCTTACCTTGACACCTGAATATACTTGTACTGGCTATAACCCTCTTACCTTGAAACCTGAATTTACCTGTACTGGCTATAGCCCTCTTATCTTGATACCTGTATATACTTGTACTGGTTATAACCCTCTAACCTAATACCTGAATATACTTGTATTAGTTATAGCCCTCTCACCTTGATACCTGAATGTACTTGTACTGGCTATAGCCCTCTGACATTGATACCTGAATATACTTGTACTGACTATAGCCCTCTTACCTTGATACCTGAATATACATGTACTGGCTATAGCCCTCTTACCTTGATACCTGAATGTACTTGTACTAGTTATAGCACTCTTGCCTTGATACCTTAATGTACCTGTACTGGTTATAGCCCTCTTACTCTAATACCTGAATATACTTGTATTAGTTATAACCTTCTTACCTTGATAACTAATTTACTTGTACTGGCTATATACCTCTTACCCTGATAGCTGAATATACTTGTACTGGTTATAGCCCTCTTACCTTGATACCTGAATATACTTTTACTGTTTATTACCCTCTTACCTTTATACCTGAATATACTTGTATTAGTTATAGCCCTCTTACCTTGATACCTGAATGTACTTGTACTGGCTATAACCCTCTTACCTTGATACTTGAATGTACTTGTACTGGTTATTGCCCTCTTACCTTCTTATCCCCATATATTTTATTGCAAATTCGTCATCTTAGCAAGGTATGTATGACATTCAGCTATATTTCATATTTCATGATGCTTAGAGGTTTACACTTTCGCCCAGTCATGATGTTTTCTTGTTTGTTTGGTTTGTTTTTTGCTTTATTTTCTCTCCTTTTATGTAACTATGAAAAATTAATACATAAATAAATTACATATATTTTCCATTATTTACTGCTTTTTCCTTCGAACAAAGTGATCACGAATATATTTTTTTGAACCGCTCAGGTGGCCTAGTGTATACAGAGTCCGTCTCGGATGCTGGAGGTCGTGGGTTTATCCCCGGTCGAGTCATACCAAAGACTTTCAAAAATGGTACTTACAGCTGCCTAGCTTGGCGCTCAGCATTAAGAGGTCAGTGTTAGGACTGGTCAGCTTGGTGTCAGGATAATGTGACTGGGTGGGACATTATGCTACATGTCTGCGGCACGATTGCCCCAGTGCTAGACATCACTAAAAGCTGCCACACTGTAGACATCGTAGCGATATGACTGAAAAATTGTTAAAGCTACGTTAAAAATCATAGTCACATAATCACGAGTATTGTTGTCTGCTCTGTTTGTTTTCATTAGCTCTGAACTTGGAATCAATGATACTTAGACATTGCATATAAAATGAACAAAAGCAGTTTCTTCTAAATTTCTTCAATGAAATCCTTTTTGTGCATAAACCATAAAAATAAAATCTGCCTCTGCTCTACAAGCCACTGATAACACAGTTCGTGATGCCAAAGATTGTAATGTATCTAAATGGTAAGTACTTCTAGAGAGTCCGTCAAACTTTTTATCTATACCAAACTGCTTGAAATAGTATATTTATTGCTTACCTGTAAATAGCACCATTCCAAGATTCAAAAGTATCAGCAAATATGACAATGTTTCACCGTTAAAAATTAGAATAAACGAGTTGGACTCGTTAACCCTGAGTAGGTATTGCTAACACAGATCCATCAAATTGCATAATCATTTTCATGAGAATCAGGTCTACAGATGCTACCAAGTGACACCTGAATTGAATGGGATCTTACTATCAATTGATTTCCCTTAGAACTTTGCATTAATATACTAAAAATATAGTCATTTGTGCATTAGACTGGCATGCAAACCACGCATAGTTGCATCCATTAGACTGGTATGCAAGCCACGCATAGTTGCATTCATTAGACTGGCATGCAAACCACGCATGGTTGCAACCAATAGATTGGCATGCAAATCCCTGGTTGCATCCATTAGACTGGTATGCAAACCACGCATGGTTGCATCCATTAGACTGTCATTCAATCATCGCATGGTTACATCCATCAGAGATTGAGAAATCTTGTAGCATTGTGAAGCTGGTGTCTTCTTCATTTTGTAAAACTCTTACTGTTAAACAGGTGAACCGTATGGATGAACACACAACCTCGCACCACGAGTCATATATATATATATATATTGTCAAAAAGAAATTTAATATAGGACACCTAAGTAAAAAGCAAATATTGGGTTATCAGCTATAATGCATAGATTTAAGTCTGAAATTTCTCATGGAAAACAAATCGTTTATTAGCAACGGGTGCATCTCAAAACCTTCAGTAAGCTATTATCTATCCACCCACCAATTGACTGTCTGTAAAGTAATTATTGGTCCAACAACTAAATACCAGAGATCACCAGATGCTTCCTAAATATGCTAAACCCTCTCTGTATCATCTGTCTATCTGTCTGTCTCTATCAATTGTATTCATTTCTATAATTTGTATACTTTTCGGTAATCTTAAGTTATATTCAATCGTTGTAACTGGGTTTTGAACCTGCACTATACTTCAGAAAAGTCAATCCTGTGTCTCATAAAAATTGGGCCACTGGTACCTGTAAGGTATGATACCCTACTATCAAGTAAAAGAGTTGTTACGCAAGTCAGTTTCCACCTTTTGACGCATCCTCTTCATAATCGCAAACCCTTCCCTCAGCTTACCCGCTTACATGCCAGGTATGGCTGGCTCTACAAGGGCCTTGAATACCCGCGTATCAGACGGTCATTGTTACCGATATTTATTCTCCATTTTTCCTTTAAAAATTTAGTAATTGAGTCTAATTTTCCTCTGTCGATACTTGAGCCCTGATGAGGTTTTGACATGCGCATAGGCCATGATTTGCCAGTATAATAATACCACAAAAAGGTATGGTCTATGTCCTCTTTTTATTTGCCAGTATAATAATACCACAAAAAGGCATGGTTTACGTCCATTTTTTATTTGCCAGTATAATAATACCACAAAAAGGTATGGTCTATGTCCATTTTTTATTTGCCAGTATAATAATACCACAAAAGGTATGGTCTATGTCCATTTTTTATTTGCCAGTATAATAATACCACAAAAAGGTATGGTCTATGTCCATTTTTTATTTGCCAGTATAATAATACCACAGAAAGGCATGGTCTATGTCCATTTTTTATTTGCCAGTATAATAATACCACAAAAAGGCATGGTCTATGTCCATTTTTTTTATAAATTTGGTATAGTGTGCAGTGATAATCGGTGGTTTACTTGTGAAAGGATGTCACCATAGATAAAATGGCGTCACTTTATTACCATCATCAACATTACATTTGCATCGTCATCCATAAAAGAAAAACATGTTTCGGTGTAAAATTATAATGCCTTATCGGAAAGAACATCTACACTAATTTGATACAATGTGGTATTCTCAAGTTAATCAAACGACTTTACAGATTCAGGTAAGAACATGATTTTTACAAAACCATTACATCAAAAGCATGACCTATTATCATGTAACATTGTATGTTGGCCCAAAGTCTTGCAGATAGTCACATAGTAACCAATGTAGGACCAACCATAGTTAAAGTCACACAGGTCATGTATGCTTTTGACAACGACTATTGCAGTAATTGATTCTTCATACCATTAAATAGCAATTATTCACTTTATTTGGATCCTCATACATCGATATTCCTTTTCAAGGTCACTATTTACACAACCCGAGAAGTGCATACGGCAAAAAGAAATGTTGAAGTAGGTTGACATTTTTGGACGACATCAACCTAAATGTGTGATCCAATACAATCTGAATAGAATATTGAGCGTTTGGATGTCCTAACGAAACTTATGAATGTTGATAAACAATTTGTCACGACCTCAACGTGCTCTTTTCTTGACCCAATTTAGTATCTGGCCACCATTGTAAAAATCCATAGTAATCAAGAATATTCGTCTTGAAGTAACTTGACGACAGTTAAGGTGTAGGGCATTCAATAATCGGTTAAAAAAACTATTAATGCGAGTGTGTCTGATACGCACGAGCTTATATAACACCGATTCAGTGCCATCATTTTTTGGTGATGCGTGCTTAGTCGTGACGGTATATTGGCTGGTGCGTGCAGGCAAGGCGATGGGTGCCATTTACACGCGGACCTGGGTTCGAAACTCCGTAGAGTACGAATTTAATTTCTCTAACCTGTATGATAGTATTGTTTGTATTAAAGTATTATTTCTGCCCACTATAATTAAGATTCTACTACAGAATCCAGGAATAGCACTCTCTGTTCTGTCTGGTATATGACCTGTATGACTTTTATTATAGAAGAGGACATTTTTCTTAGGTTTTCCGAAAGTCCTGCAGATTCTTAGTATATATTGCAGCATGCTGGTGCAACAAATGGCCAGTCATAAGCTGACATTTTTCTTATAGTGGCCCAATATCCTAAAGACTGTAGTCACTAGTCCGATGTCGGCCCAACTATTGGTATATCAAAAAGTTACACTGTTCTTAAGTTGGTGCGACATTAAAGAAAGGCTACGTCAATACAGTAGTCCAACATTGGCCTTCAAGATCCATGTTCTTAAGTTGGTGCGACATCAAAGAAAGGCTATGTCAATACAGTAGTCCAACATTGGCCTTCAAGATCCATGTTTTTGGTGCGACATTAAAGAAAGGCTATGTCAATACAGTAGTCCAACATTGGCCTTCAAGATCCATGTTTTCATGCTGACTCGAAAATTCCTGGAGATGAAGGTTTAAAACGTTGTACGTGCGTATTGCTTAGATGGAAACTATCTATTGAATGACTACCTGAAGCACTTTTCAGTAACTTTGTGCACAATTTGCCGCTGCTCATGACACACTGAATTTGGAATGTTTTGGTTTACAATTCAAGTTCATGCTTCATTGTTAATGTCCGCTAATAATGTGTTTAAACAACTACTGGGCAAATGATTGCAAAGCATCATCGTGTTCTGGAAAGAGTATGTACGCACGTGTGCACTCAACTTTGTGCATGAGTGTGAATATTAGCCTCGTTAACCAGAGGAGTTTTGAACTCTCCAGTACAAACAAAGCACAGTAATGAGAAAACAGTTCGTGTATAAATATTTTGGAATGGAATTCAAGGTTTCAATCATATAATGTCCCACTCTCACTCTCCAAAACAATACTAATATTATACCAGCTTGCAGATGGTGAATTTATGAGAACGTTATTCACAGCATGCACTTATGATCCATATGCTCTCTCTCTCTCTCTCTCTCTCTCTCTCTCTCTCTCTCTCTCTCTCTCTCTCTCTCTCTCTCTCTCTCTCTCTCTCTCTCTCTCTCTCTTGTAGTTTTTAGTATTTCGGGTGTTTATTAATAGGTCCCTTGTAAGCATTATAAGTTTGCACTTCTCTAAGCCAAGATATTACGAACTCTAAGACGTGATGCGACCTGTTTATGGGATGTGAAGTTAGGTACCTGTCAGGCCGACGAAACTAAGGTAACGTAAAAGATAATAACTGTGTCTCTTTCAGGTTGTACTACTTGCAAACATCACATGACAACTTCAAGCAACGTAATAGATAATAACTCCATCGGTGTCGGGCTCTACATCTGACTAACAACGCAAACTGCAAGTAACGTAATAGATAATAACTCCGTCGGTGTCCGGTTCTACAGCTGGCAAGCAACGTAATAAATAATAACTCCGTCACTATCCGGTTCTACGGCTGGCAAACAACGCATGACAAAACTTCAGGTAATTTAATAGATTACAATAAAAGAACTGGTATTTTAGAAACGTAAAGAGGACGTAAGTTAAATATTGCACGAAATATAAATTCAAACCAAAAATTAACTGTTTTTTCTTTCTCTTCTTTCAAGTTTATAATTGGATACATTTTGAATGGTCTGTGCCAAGAATGAACAGAAGTGAAATGCTGTTGAACGAATTCTTGCCTGTGTCGCCTCTATAATACATTATTCAAATATTTGACACAGACAGTTTAGCGATAATAAGTTATTTACAACCACAAGTAACTTTGCAGTGGAGTTAACATAAGTGATGAATCGGAATGGGACATAAAACTGCATGACCATACAACAGTTGCATGACCATACACGAGTGTATGACCATACACGAGTGTATGACATCCTTTGCAGGTTTTGATTGCTGTAAATATCCAACTGATTGTGTGTTGTGTGTCTGTGTTGAGAGAGAGAGAGAGAGAGAGAGAGAGAGAGAGAGAGAGAGAGAGAGAGAGAGAGATATGAACTTTATAACATAGACGTTCAATCCGTCAAAGACTTAATGACCATAATTCCATTGCAAAGCAAAATGACTTGCTTCAGATTCTGCTGATAAAAATTGCATTACTCTTTGGATAATACATTACTGTACATCACAAAGATTTAATCCCATATGCCGCAACAGTAAATCGTTTTCTGTTATCAAAGAAATTATTTGAGGTCGTCTACCAACTATTCACATGGTCATAAGACCTTATGTCATGGTCTATTTTTAGCTGGGGATGACCCAACCTACAACTTTCACCTTCTTTCAACGTAATTTTCGGCCACGACACATTAAAAAGTCATAATTTCACGAGTTTTTGACATTTTAGCTGCTAAAAATAATGACACTATGCAGAAATCTATTTTGAGCCCACCGTACAAAGTGTATGATGTAATTACGCAGACACTATAAAATATAAGACTAAACAAAGAAGGATGTGGACAGTTAGACTGAGACAGAAATAGTCGATGTGATCCAAATGCTTAATCCCGATACATGCACTAAAATTGGAAAAGAGACATATCATCAAAAATAAATTTTAAAATTTGTACTAAGCAAGGGACTGGTAGTCATTTCTGCTATTTCAACAAGCATGAAGTGTGAATGATGGTTCGTCATTGTTGGGCGCACCCTATCATTTACATCGTTGTGCATTGTGCACTGTTGTGGAGTTAAAATTTACTTTTCTTCATGAATGCATGAAAGAGGATCTAATAATGAAGTACTCATTTACTTTAGAAATAAAAACAGACCCAAAACACCCGTATGCAAACAACCAATCTACTATAGATAACGTTCTCACCAGTATTCAGCTGTGACAGGCTTTAAAGCTGGCAAACAACGAAAGACAAGACGTCATATGACGACAAGGCCATGTAGAGAACGAGATACACGAGCAATTTGTTCGAGGCTCTGCCCCCAAAGAGAGGGGGCACACGCAGTCAAACACGGCAATTTTTTCTTGCCGAAAGGGGGGGGGATCTGATGCGCTGGGCCCTCAAATTCTCTGCACGGCCCTGTATGACGACACGTGCAGTCAAACCAGTCTGACTAAAAGCACTTGACATGTACAACAAGCTGTAAGCTGGAGAGAGAGAGAGAGAGAGAGAGAGAGAGAGAGAGAGAGAGAGAGAGAGAGAGAGAGAGAGAGCATTTTATGGTCTCTTACGTTAAGGGAAGACATTGGAGAGAGAGAGAGAGAGAGAGAGAGAGAGAGAGAGAGAGAGAGAGAGAGAGAGAGAGAGAGAGAGAGAGAGAGATTTCGTTAAGGGGAGACATTGGAGAGAGATTAGCCGAGAGAATATGTAGATATTAGCGTCAAAATTGTGATATTTGTCGTGCATTAAACTCGATTCGTATTATTGTCCCTAAGAGGACATAATCCTTTGAGGATATTACTGGATGTGAATGAATGTTGTAGATGCCAAGCATCAAAGGGGGGGGGTCACATATTATATCTTTATATTATGTCCCGTTTTATCACGTTAAAAGATATATCCGTAATAAGGAAAAACGCAGATGATTCCAGCTGTGGACGTTACAGAATCAGAGCTGGAAATGGATTTAGGTGATACTGAGGATATGTAAGGTATCTATCTCATCAATATTAATAATTATAAGCCTTGCTCCCCAACCCTACTCTTTATGAAATTTGCAAGTATTTGGTATGAGGCGCCGTAGAGGGTAAAAGCTGGTCCAATGAGAAAGGTTCAGTTGCAATTTTGATGTTTTATGTCGAGAAATCCAATATCACGTCTTGGATCAAATTGCATGTCCATAAAGTTTCATTTTCTAGATCGAGATCTTATATTTTATATGTTGAATTATACAGCGGAGGTTTAAAGTTCTATTTCCTATGTCGACGTTTTACACTGTACAATTTGAATTAAACAGAGGTGGTTGAAATTTCAATATCATATGTCGAGAATCCCTAATTTACAATCCCTAATCTAAAAACTCAACATACGAAATGGAACTTTAAAGCACAATCAATGTCATTCAACATATTAGAGACATATGACACTAAAATTGCAACAACCGCCGTGTAATTCAGAAGATACAATCTAAAAACTCAACATTGGACATAAAATTTTCAATCAGAACTGTGTAATTTAACAGTCGAAATCTAAATACTTAACACATGAAAAGGAACATTCAACATAAATTCTTTGAACCAATACGGAATTCTTGACGTATAACATTGAAATTTCACCACCGCTGTATAATTCAAACGACACAATCTAAAACCTTGACATAGAAAATATAACTTTCAACCACTACTGTTTAATTCAACAGTTACAATCTAAAATCTCGACCTAGAAAAATAACTCTAAGGACAAGCAATTATTTATACAATACGTGAATTTGGAGTTCTGGACATATAACATTAAAATGTCAAAGGCAACGTTCTGATCGGACCAGCTTTTGTTCGCTACGGTGCCTCATAATTTGGCTCGTTTAGATTTCTTGGCCGACAGAGAAAATTTTATCTCTGTTTTCATCCGCATCAGGATATCCAGACAAATCAATGCAGAATTTGAAACGTTTAACCTCTTTAGAAAATCTTGAAAGAAATTCCAGGTACCATGTTATGCTATTGTCCCTGTAAGGAACTTCCTTAATACGAATAACTAATGTTATCTCAAATCAAAACTGGTTATTTTTAAGCATAGTCGAGAAACCAATCACTCCATTGATCTGCATGTATTTAATGCTAAGATGATATGATATAATTTCTACGACAGTATTGGGCTTTTATTATTATTATTATTATTATTATTATTAGTAGTAGTAGTAGTAGTAGTAGTAGTAGTAGTAGTAGTAGTAGTAGTAGTAGTAGTCCAGTTATTCAGTGTTTGCGTTGGATGGACAGTTTACTCGTGCTTGTCACATGTTTTCACTAGATCGAATCAATTCTAAAAATAGTATTGTTAGTTTCCCCCTGCTAAAGAACTATGAATAGCGTTCGGCAATATTAATAGCGTCTTTCCATTTCGAGAACTGAAGAAAAACATAAACAAATATTTCATAAAGTTAGTCGTATTTATTGACTCGGATCGTAAACATCCAACGTATTAGTAATAGTACTATATGGTGTGTACTTGCAGGCGTTAATAAACGATAAGTATAAATTCAGGTAAAACTACTTGTTCAAAAAAATTTAATTGATAAATTTGTTTATGTATAATTTTTTAATAGAATTCCAATCAACTGATGTCTTACGATTAAACTAACAATTATATTATACGACCTTTCCGGTCTTTGAAAATTATTTGGGAAAATGGGGAGAGGAGATGCGCAAACGCAAATGATATTTATCACTGGTTTTAAAACACAAAAATGACGCATTTCAACAAGTATAAATTAAGCAGGTAGGTGAAAACCAGGTCTTCTTATTAGTAATAAAGAGTGACAAAACAAATCCATGAGTCAATATGATGATGTCACCCATCGTGACTTGCTGAAGATCATGAATGTTTACAATAAGCAGGACCGACATATATTGTGTTAAAGAAAATGACGTTGTCGAATTTAGTTATAAATGACTCAGAGTCAAAGGCCACCAATTTCTTTTCAACATAACACAGCACGATGCGATACTAAAAAAAAAAAAGACAACAAAAAACAACAAAAAAAAAAACAGTGAGACGATGTCAGGTTACGCAGAAACGGATCACAAATGCAAACTGAACAGTGCGTACTCCAATGAAAATAATCATCTCCACCATTGCATATTAAGACTGACAAGCATATCCTACGACTCAGACTGAATATAAAACTGAAGAGAAAAAAAAATTTAAAAAAATACTACGAAAAATTATTCCATCCGATTTGAACATTCCATCCCTTTACTCTCGTTGACATGTACACCATGGGACTATGCATAAGAATAACTGGTTGTCTTTACTATGACCATCTAATTTGAGTGGTCCGAGTTCCTTCACCTCCACGCTCACGTGACACCACCACCATTTCGGTGCGGGTACAAAGTGCAAAGTTGAACTTTAAAACAAAAGACTTAAAATACGTCAGTTTTAAAGGTTAGAAATGTCAGAAGCGATTAACAAAAACAGTTAAGATCGAATTTGCTATTTTTGCAGGATGCGGCAAAAGGTGATAATGATCAGAACATTTACTTTGATATCGGTTTATAGGTCTGGAAGTCTGGAACCTGTCCTAGATTTGTATCAGTCCTCTTACAGTTCCAAAGTTTTAATGGCGTGAATGACTAGCCAAACCAGACTTAGTTCTCCACGTTCTCTTAACAATGGTCCGTAAAGGAACGTGTCGACATAGAATACGGAAGAAGAACTAATATCGGTGTATTTCTACATTTTATTAAAACTATGATTTCTGTTTGCAGTCAAATTGTACAAAAGTCTGAGTATTCGTCGATATCATTACCACTTTGATCATATGTATAATCAAAACAAATGTTTTTTTAAAAAATCCATGGATTTCGGTAAAAAAAAGGTGGCTAGTTAAAAGAGTAATAGGGTTTACCCAAGTGGGTGTGTGGCGTTAAATAGCCTCATTGTGCTGGAGCGCCGTAAAAAAAAAATCAACCAACCAAGCAAGCGGGTGTCGAGGTTAAGAAAAAAAAAATATGTGATAGCGCATGCCGAGCAATCGGAACACCCATTGCAGTCCAATATGAATGTGACCTGTCATCACTGTTTTTATCGCAAACTAAAAATAGTTGCAAGTCCTTCTACGTACTTGCCTTTCCAGGCCGTTGATTTGCAAATAGATTGAATAGATAGTGTTTTTCATTTATGTTAATTACTCGTAAACTAGCTCATACATAATTATTTTCCTTAAGAACTACTGGAGGTGTGTGATTTGGATTTTTAACGTAGCTTGAACAATTTTTTAGTCATTTCGCTACGATGTCTTCAGTGTGGCAGTTCACAGTGATGTCTAGCATTGGGGGCATCATGCCGCAGACATGTAGCATGATGTCCCACCCAGTCACATTATCCCGATACCAGGCCGACCAATCCTCACACTAATCTCTTAATCTTAGCGCCTAGGAAGGCAGCTGTTAGTACCATTTTATGTCTTTGTTATGACTCAGTTGGGGTTCAAACTCTCGACCCACCGCATCCAAACCGGATGCTCTAATCACTTAGGGCACCGGAGCGGTCCACAAGTAAAGAAGATATTAGTGTTCATTATGTGATATATAATTTCATGGTGCCATTCATGCACATGTGTAATTTAACCCTTTGCATAATTTACATTTTCTACGATAATAAAATATTAAGGCATTTGATTTATCCATATGACTTTATTTAAGATATACTTATAAACATAATACAAACAACGCCTCAAGAAAATAGCAATACTTCAATTTATGAGAACTATGAAATGCTTCTATCAATATTAAACCACAAACACACACCATATCAACTCATCCAGGTCACAACCTGTATTTAAGTACTTCATTCCCCGATTCTGACAAAATGATTGCTATACTTGCAAAATTGTGGTTGTGACCAGCTTGTATTTGCATGTCATATGTGAAGACTGTCTTTTCTCACAGTCAATTAACTCGTTACATGCCAACATTGATGTCTAACAACATTTCATCCTCGTTATGGATCATACATATATTTGCTAATCGAAGGTATTGAATACCACTCTGTCTTTAGATGTCTATCCACACTAAGTGTCTTCTGCACTTCCTTGAATATACCCCTTTAAACACCAGACTCGACCCTCATTAGAGAAAGAGAGTTATCTCTCTTCCCTTAGCTACTTGGAAAGAGTCAATGTGATATCGGGAATCCTTGTATGACGCCCGATGAAGTACTTTGTTCACTTAGTCCCATCTCCCTCTTGATGAGTATGATTCAACCCCAATGTAGAGGTAACAACTATACAGCAGATTGTATTGATATTTTGTCAACCTGAAAGATGGAGAAAAAAAATTGTCAAACTAACTGACACAAGAAGGAAATATTTATTTTGTTTACACTTTATTTAATGAGGCAATGTAATTTGGCGATAGGTCAGTCTTCCCTGTAGGCCTCAACATATTTACATAAAATATATTCAGAACAGTAAACAATTGGTATCATAGAAAACGGAAGGTAAATCGGATATATGATTTAAATTATTTCTCTTGCGCATTATTCCTTCACAGTTTCTCGTTTCTGTTTAATTGAAGCCTACTTCTTTGTTTTAAAATAATAACAACAGTTCTGTAAATAATTTACAGGAACATCTAGACTTAAAATGTACCTTTAATTAATCCACTGTTGTAATGTAGTTTTCAGTCTGGTGGAAGTTCGATCACTTGATGAGACAAAATATGCTCCATGAATGCGTAACTCTCATCGTCTTTATGCCGTGCGTCTTTTGGTGAAAATGTCACTAGTACACAGCTGCAGTCCACACTGGCTGTTGTCACTGGCATGGCATTAGTGCTTTTCTGATGCATTTTCTTTCCCCCAGAATTCAATATGGCTGACAATTTTTCAACGCTGTCTACCTGCAATCATAAAAGCCTTTGCATGATAATGTTTTGTGTGTATTCTGAAACATAATAATTGTTATATATAGCAAACAACGTGCTGTCTTGTAGAGCACATACAGCTTGGCTTTACATGTTCAATTGTCTTTGTTGCATGATAAAGAAAACAACAATGTGATGTATGAAATATATTTTTTTTGTAAAAAAAAATCGTTTACTTCACGTCGGAGAACAATGATTCTTTAATTTGTCATATAAAACAGAAGATAGTTGACTTAATTAGTTTTCTTTACTTCTTTTGTTCTCAACATTTTACATACTAAATTAACTTATATAATTTCAGGATCTAGTGGTCTCTTTTCATGACGATATTAGAAAATTATTCTTCTACAACAATAACCGGTGTAATTATAACAAGGCTTTTACCTTCAGCAGCTGTATCTCGTTTTCCCAGCAGTAGGCTTCAATCAGCTTGTGTTGAATGTGGATTGCAACGTCCGTGGATGATGTAACTGGCAAAATACACAGTCTCACTTTGTCAGGATCCCTGAAAACCGCACACAATCTCAATCAGTCAATGAAAAATTGCAAGGAAAACTGAATATGTTATGGATATAATGTACTTTACTATTATGTTACTGAAGAGGATGCAGAATGAAACTTTATTTTGAATTGTAATTAATTTCAGACATTGAATACTTGTTGTTCGGGAAAATCGAAAGCGAAACAAAAGAAAATATTAGAAAATAGTTATAAAGCTGTAGCATCGTGTTCTTCCCTCACACCCCAGCAGCTATGTTTAGAAATATTTATACTGACTTCACCTTTCCACACCCAATCCTTACTGGATATTTTAGAATCTAGAATTTCTCACAGTATCAAGTCAGTAACTATTTCAAGGTTTTACCCCCGGTTTTTTTTATCACAAAGTTTCCAAAGAGTCAAGTATTTAGTGCAAAAGAATTAAAACCTATGTAATACAATGTAAAATGTTATTTGACGTACTTACATTCGGAAAACATTTGCACATTCAAATATTCCACTGGTAAGCCTTCCCTCGGACATTGCCGTCAGCAATACCTCCTGCAGAAACTCCGCAGATTTTACTTTCGTTTTGTCTCTGTAATGAAAACCCATTAGTAGTGATTATGAAGAACGAATCACGTAAATACATCAAATTAAACAAGTGCTCTTACTTGCTGGAGGGCATTTCATAGTACACCTTTTCTTGTGAACACAAAATGTGCCATATAAAGACTCAGTCACATGGCAATTTTTCTCTTATCGCCGCGTTTGTTTTTTTTTTTTTCACGTGACCCAGTCGAAAGTTTCAGAAAACGCACAAGAAGGCAGACAAGAGTTTCTTTAAAAATGTAGATTTGACATTTGCTGATATTTGATATCATATATGGTTTTATGAGGCATAACTGTCGTTCACTGCTTGTTGATTCCTGTCTAACAATGATGATCTTATATCTTTTGAAAAATAGCGTTAAATGCTGTTTGTTTTAAAAATCGAGTCATTGTTTATCGGATCACTCAGAAAAAAATCTTCACCACTTTCTTATGAAAATAATTTACTTTATCCAACTGATACAGGTTATATCGGACACTGCAGACGAGCTGCATAGAATTGAATATAATGTATATAGAACCTTAACTCTGACGGGAGAAACCTAAAACTTTAGTATTAAAATCACACTTACATAGCGGTTTCCTGCACAGTTTCCTCCACAACGTCTGGTAACGTCATTTTGCTGGTAATAATTCGTGTGTGAAAGAGTAATCAGACAGAATAATAATCAGTACAGTACAGTACAATAGTTATGGTGGTATTTACGTGTTGACTGTTCGCTATCGAGCAACGGAATGCCAACTAGGAAGACGATCAAGAACTTGCTTACTAGTCGAGGGCTTTTCCCAGGATAACTCACCTGATTGGCTATCAGCCGAGTGTATGGCTTTTCCTTCTGTAACAAACAAAACATGGAACGTTACAATATTTTGTTGTCTTGCTTTGTATAATTGTAGCTAAAATAAACAATAGTCGATGAGCATTCAAATTGTGAATGTTAGTTTAATGGTATTTGCAAAATTAGGTGACCGATTTTTGATGAAAATCTAAATTCTCCTTTCCTTGCATTAGTCACGTGGTATCATGTGATACCAAGGAAATCTCCGTCCAAACTTGCAGCAGATAATTCTCGGTATTACAATATCATTTGCTGAGTCAACCGGTGAAGTTTCTTCCCTCTTTAAACATACACATCAGACGTGGATCCCATTGTAAAGGGAATTTTGACTCAATTTATTTACCCTGGCATCGGCGAAGCAAAGATCAGTTATTATTTTACCATTTTGGACGCAATTTTACTGCAGTTATATAAATACTGTCTTTTTTCGACTTGCTAAATCAAAGTATCTGCAGGGTAGGTGGAAATAAAAAGATGTTCTATTTGTCTGACAATTTTTGATGTTTTGTTTGATTCGGAAATTTTGTTTGGCAGACGTTGAACTGTGCAGGCATAAAGGTTTTCACCGTTTATCTATAAATAGATCTGACCCTCCGATTCCTGTTCGTAACCTGTTCGACGTGTTCCGTTTAGCTTCAGTGAGATTATGTTGCACTATGAAGGGACGGACGATTAAAAATAATCAGTGGTGACGTGTCTCAGTGAGACAGTTGGAATTTTTAAATTCTTCTGACCGGATAATAATAATAATAATAATAATAATAATAATAATAATAATAATAATAATAATAATAATAATAATAATAATAATAATAATACCTGCCTCAGAAATATTGCTTATGCAGAAGACGATGATGTTGGCGATAATTGTCGCCGTCGTCGTTAAAGTTATGGTGCATGATATGAGAGGATAGTGATGGAACTGTGGATAAAAGAAAGAAAACAAACATTAGATTTGAGAAAGACGAGATTGTGCATTGTTTATTTGGCCACTCAACCTACTTTCCTGGACGCATATAAAATGCCATCTCCCGGGTAACTTACTCGGACTGAAAGAATTTTAAAAATATTGCTGATATTTAAATAACAGCAATTTTTAAAATTTTGTTTATTTTATATTTTGTATTTATGCTGTTTATTTATTCATTTTTTATTTTTATTGGTTCTATTGGATTGGATTTGGATGCTTGACTTAAACAGTTTTGGACACAAGCATTAGTTCATGGTATTATTTTGATTTGACAAATTTATAGGAAACACAGGAAGACGACATTACAGTTTATACAGGTGTCCATTTCAATAGGTTTACAGGTTTATCAGCCACTAAAACCAAACTTCTAGCTGGCTAATGCTTACAAAAGGTTTATGACCGTCCGCCATAGGAGCAGCAGGGACGGTGAATCCTACAAAATTTTGCTCGAGTCATTGACGAAAAATAAAGGTTCCTACAGAGGCTGAAAAAAGGTCAATAAAACTAAACCAAAGTCTCTAACTAATTATATTTCCATACGCCTGACTTTGTCAGGAGGTAAGCTCAGTTTTGTTATATTATTATTGAGTTATTTTTTACGATTTTGTAAGGCGTTTTTATTTACCTGTAAAGCGACTCAATTGTTGTCCTTCACCGTCTCTGCTGCTCTTGACGGTCAAGGGGAGCTAACCAAAGATTTTATCTAGACCAACACGATATCTTGATGTGTGGGATCATGTAAGTTTATTGTTATAAATCCGAACGGAACAGTTTGTGCTTTAGAAAAGAAATTTTTAAATTTAATCATATCCATATCCCCTGAACACCAAGTATAATAAATATTTTGCAGAGTATAGTTATCCTCTCCATTAAACACAAATAGAATATTACAGTTATCCAAGGGTAACCGCTAGGATGCTGCTGATTATTTTGGATATAAATTACATTACATTAAAAACATACACATACATACATTATATATTAAACATCTATTATAAATATTATTAATAATGAATACTGTAGAAACTTACTCAGCTAAATTAAACTGAGAACGACTAGAGGCAATTAAAAAATATCTACCAGTTCGTGATTCTGTTAAACAACAGCTACAATCACGTCAGGATTCTCAGGTTGAATTTGAAATGTACACAAAACAATTACTTAAACCTATTACTGACACAACTAAAGATATTCAACCTGTGTTAGGGAAAATAACAGAAAGAGCCAAGAAAACAAAAAAGATTCTTAGAGAACTTCCTGTCGAAATAGTAACTGCTGCTCAACCAATACAAGAACCTGAAGGCGCTGAAGAACCAGCTTTGATGGAAAAACTATTGAAGTAATTAAGGGCATTTAAAACACGGAACTATTTGCTGAATTTGGTTTGGACGTTTTTTTTTTTCAGCGAGAAAAATTACTTAAACCTGAACACGCTAAATATTTTAAAACCCGTGACCAGTGGCAAAAAGCATTATATCGCATGCGCATGAATATCGAACAACCTAGAGGTGATGATCCATTATATCAGGACTACATAGATAAAATTTATAAAATTATTTCAAGAAGAGGAGTAGAAGAAAAAGAAAAAGCAATACAAGCAAGACGACAAAAAGAAAAAGCAAGACGAAAAAAAGAAAGGAAAAAAAAACAAGAAATACAAGAAAAAGAAAGAAAAAACAAGAAATAGAAGAAGCAAAACAAACAGAAGCAGCAAAAAAAAATACAAAAAATGAAAAGATAAGAACCAGTGCAAAGAATTAAGGAAAAACTAAGAGGAGGATCAGGAATGCCATCATCTTCTCGAATATTTTTAAAACCACCACCACCACCATCTCCTCAAACAACATTGGAACTACCACCATCATTATCAGCATCCCCACCACAAACACAACAACAACCATCACAAAAGAAAATTGAAGAAGAATATTGTCCATCGGACACTTCTACTGGAAGTGGCCTTACCACACAAGGAAGTAGTCTTATTACTCAGTGTCCTAACGACGTCCTTGCTGATGTTGAACGACTAGAAATTCTGATTGGAGGAAAACGAGCTGGTAATAATTCTCCAGAAATTAAAATGAAGCAGCAGATATTTGTAAAAGATTATTTACAGGAGGTATCATGGATATTAATGTGTATCAGTCTCTCATTAATGAAATCGCCGATGATTATTATATTGACTAAGTCACCGGACTAAGTATGTAATTAAACATGATGACTATTAATAAAAAGATTATACATAATACTCTACGTGGACTAATTACGGTCAGGGTAATTAACTCTCGAATACCGATTTACAAGGCAACCTATGGAAATGGGTTAGGTGACATTGTTCAGGGTCTATTTAGAAGAATAGCCCCAAAAGCAATACCAATTGCAAAGCAGCTAGGTATGAAAGCTATTGACGTTGTTCGTGAAAAAGGTATAGGTGTTGTTGGTAATGTTGCTAGTAAAGCCTTCTCGGCAATTAAAGATAGACTAGCACAATTAATACGCAGACCTCAATCGGTCAGACCTCAGCTGGTAAAATTACCTAGCACTGAAATAATGCCTGCAAATATTAGTTTAAAAAAAAGTCTCTAATCAAAATCTAGCAGAATTGACTGATATACATTTATCAGAAAAAGAGAGAAATATAACCACAAGTCTCATAGCAGGAAGTGGTCTCACTTCTCGAAGTGATCTTTGTTTTACATGATAATAATTATAATAAATATGTTTAAACATATGAGTGATCCTGTATTCGACATGGACGCACAAGTTCTCAAAGATGAGTCTATACGTGATTATCAGTATTATTCTTATGACGCACGAATTCCAAATCAGCGAGGAAGGATTGAACTTCAGGTTCATGATACAAGTAGATATTTCTTACCCTCAGAAGCATTTGTTGAAGTCGAAGGTGAAATATTAAAAGCAGATAATGCTGAATACGATGCTAACGTGAGCGTTTGTTTTGTTAATAATGTTATTATGGCGCTGTTTGATAGCGCTACGTACATGATGGAAAAAATATTGAATCAATTCAGAAGGATGTTGACGTTGCTACAACAATACTTGGTCTTGTAAGATACAGTGATGATTATTCAAGATCAGCTGGTCCATCAGTTATGTTTGTAAAAGATACTTCTAATTCTCCATAATATCAACAATATGAAATAGGACAACCAAGAAATTTTGCAAATGCGGATGTACAAAGTATTATTATTAATGTAGATCCAGATTTCAACCTAGGATTTAGATCACGTCGAGCGATGTTAAAAGGAAATAGAAGAGTGTTTTCATGTGCAATTCCACTGTCACATATCTTTGGATTCTGTAGAAATGTCAGAAAAAGTCATTTTCGGAGACAAACATACAGTTGAACTAGTGCGAAAAGTTACAGATGATGATGCAATATGGAGACCCGCCGGTGAAGCTGGAAGAGTAATTCTTACAAAACTTTTCTTGTGGATGTCAGTTTTATCTCCTTCAATATCTGAAGAAAAACGATTACTATCTTCCATGAGTCAGACGGAAAATCGATACTATCATGGCTGACAATGACAACAGATGCTATCCAGAGTAATATTAACGGTTTATTTACATGGCAGATAGCCTCTCAACAGGGGGTTTCTGCACCTAGACATATATTTATTGCATTACAAGATGCTGCACGAGTAAATGACCAAACGCGTAGTCACATGATACTTGACAGTCTTGGAGTTTCTGAAGTTTCATTAAGGATAAATGGACATCAAGAACCATCCGAGGATATATTACTGAATTTCGATCAAAATCATGTAGCACGTGCATATCATCGTCTTATGACGTTTATGGGCCGTGATTAAAATGTTGATACTGGATTACAAATATCACAATTGGATTTTACAACCTTATATCCGATTTATTACTTTTCGTTCGAACATTTAGATTTAACCAGACAATCGGTAGTCGATATACATTGTCGAGCTAGTGTAACAAGAGGAGCTATTGATAATTATAGAGCAATCGCAGTTATACTCAGCGATAAACCAATGTTCATAGAAGGTGCTGGTGGACGAATGAAAGTCATTGATGCTCCAGTAGAAAATATGTAACACGCAATCAGATTATTATGAATATTATAAATGTCATATAATTACTCTAATGTTACTCTGACTCCTGGTCAGGTCAAAAGACTGCAATCAGCATCAAACAATAACAGTGGAATAAAAATATCGTTGAAAAAAAGAACAGATGAACGGTTCAAATAAATTATCGTTGACCGATCGTCAATTCAAAAACTTTAATGAAGCAAAAAATTCAAATAAAGGCGTCAAACTTAGTCTTTCTGCAGGCGCTATCAAAGATACTTTTAAAACGGGTGGTATATTTCCCCTTCTCGCAGCTATACCAGCATTAATAGTCTCAGCAGCCCCGGCTGTTGCGAAATCAGCTGCTTTAGCTGCTGTTGGAACTGCTGCTGGAATGGTATTAAAGAAAGCAACTGGACGTGGAATCATAAAAAGAGAAAAGGTCTCAGATTACCAGGGACCAAGCCCTCATGGTACGGAAAAGGTCTAAGACTTCCAGGGACAATTTACTGATCTCGCCTATGTCTAATTTTGATTTACTCGATGCTACTAAAAAATTAAAAATAAAAAAAAATTAGAGGTGTTTTTATGCGCGATCAATTACCAAAACAACCTAACAATACTGAAACTGGTATTATTAATCTCGATAAAAACTCTGGACCTGGCACGTATTGGGTAGCGTATGCAATTGATCCACGTGTAATTATCTATTTTGATTCGTATGGATTAGCGCCACCAAAAGAATTTCTTCATTATGTCAGTAATAACACTGCTCCAACATGGTATTCTACATTACCAACACAAACATTAACTGATCCACCAATATGTGGTCGTGAAGTACTTAATGTACTTAATGCTATATCCATGGCACCGCAAGGAAAGCCACCCCATAAAGTCGTGAATGAATATACCACATTGTCACATTTAAACAGACATCAGTAAATATTATGGTAGATATTTACGGAAGATCTGCTCGTGGTAAAGCTTAGCAGCAATGTAATTTATCTAAATATGTAACCCTCGATCAACTCAGAAATGAGATTGATCATTTATTTAATATTGCAAGTGTGGATCAAAATTAAGTGGCTATTTTTCAGGACAAACAAGGACGATTAAAAACGAGTAATATACAACTACCAGACATACTTACAAGAATTTCTACTGCAGTTGCTGATAATGTCGTTACTTTTACTGATCAGGGTAAAATACAAGATTCCAGTAAGTCATTTAACGATTATGTCAAGACGACTGGCGGTGTATTCAGTGGAAACGTTATTATGAACAAACATAAAATCACAGATCTTGGATATCCAACTGCATATAGTGATGCTAAAACAAAAAAAAAATATGTTGACGATCAAGAATCTAAGTACGTATTAACCAACGGAACCATAATAGTATTAGTAATTTAAAAACACCAGAATCTGAGTTTGATGCTGCTACAAAAAATACGTCGATAATAAACAAACTCAAATCATTAATGGAATAGTCAAAATCGAAACTGAATTTACCGGTCACGTGAATACGTTTTTAAGTTTTCGCAGAAACATAAACAGAACTAAAAACGAATTTTTTGGAAGTCCACCAAATGTTGATATAAAACTTACTGATATTAACATAAAACTCAATTATATTATCGGAGGAAGTCCGGATATTATTCAAAAAACAAACCGGATTAAAATTCCTCACAATCAGATAAGAAATATTGTGTATACAGTTGCATCTGGGTTTGGATCGTGGACACCAGAAAATAATACCATCAAAAATACTGCGGAGATTACTGGTATATATAGGATGTCCGTACTTAGCGTTGCAGATTTTAGAATATCCACTACATCTCCATTAACTGGTGATTGTTAGATAAAGATTCTGAAGGAACATTTACTCTGAAATCATCGAGTAAAAATTTTCCTCAAGCTTACTGGTGGTGTTTGGAATTTGTAGCTCAATTAACTTAACGTCATTAGTATAATGGATAAAATAACTACGTCATCTATCGACGTTGAACGTCACAGATATAATCAAGCATGTGAATGTCTGACCAAACTGAAAAATACCATCGACCATTATGCAGTAAAAGTAAAAAAATATCGTAGACGTATGGTTGTCATTGATATAGTTGTGTACTCAGTTTCTGCTATTGTTGCTGGATCCGGATTAATATTATCGACATTAACAATAACAGCTCCAGCAATTATAACAATTATTGTTTCAACTTCAACGACTATAGCAGGTATTCTTAGTATTATTGCTAAAATAATAGCTACATGTGCGAATGATAAATTGCGTAAATATATGATAAAATTACACACAGCAACAGCAACCCACTCAAAACTATCTGGATATATTTCCACGTATCTTAGTGATGGTAAAATATCTGACGAAGAGTTTTGAACGATAATTAAAACCTACGATGAAGCATTCAGAATCGCTAGTGATTCTGGTGACAAAATAAATTGAGAATTAAACAATAATAATAACATTAATGTCAGCGCCTGGACATCGTTTGGATATTGAGTCAAGATAGTTGTTACAGCAGATCGTCACTTATACAACTCCTTTAAAAACAACTATGATATCAATAAGTTCAACCAATCCTTAATTCAGCGTTAATTTTCCAACTGCAATTCCAGTAAAAGAAATAGCATTAGCTCAATTACGTGTTTATTATAGTTGGCCTAATATTAGATCTAAACCATTTGGTGGACAACAACCAAATAATTCATTAGTATTCGCAAATAAAAATAAGTCTGATGGAACTCCCGATTGGCAAGTAGTTAGTATTCCAACTAGCAGTTATCAGATAGAGCAAATTAATGAGGAATTACAGCGCAGAATTAAGTATTTAACCGGAAAAGAGTCTAAAATAGCAATTACTGTTTATGAACCAACATTATCGTCGGTGATTGAAACACATTCTCCTGACTATGCTGCAGATATTTATCAGAGTTCGATTAGATCAGTGTTAGGATGGCCTGAAATTGCTCCAGCTTATCAAGGTCCGCGAGAACCAACTAAAAATGAATTTTATACGAGTGATGAAAAATTCATTAAAGATTCAGAATATCGAGGAAAATATCAATGGCGTTATATAAAATTTGAATTTGATCCAATCAATAATGATCATTACTTTACCGATTTTGACGGTAATAGGATCCCACAGATAACAAGATCAGCATTTAATGTTATCGTAGACCCCAAGACGCCAGAGTGTACTAAAGACATTATTGATGAAGAATTTTTCAAAGAATTGTTAGATGATACTCTTAAACCTGAATACGATAAAACATTTAATGTTTTAAGAAATTTACTTACTTCATTGTCACAGCATTATGATCATAATGTAAAGCAGTAAATAATTGAGTTAATAAAACATTAAAATGGTATCTTATTCGATTTATACATCGCCAATCGAACTATTAGAAATATTGCAACTGATCTTAGTAGAACTGTTTACACTAATCAAAAAGTAAGCAATTTTTTCTTAATCATTATAAAATAAAAGAAAATGATTTACAAACATTTATTACACCAGTTCTAAAAAAAAAAACGCTGAAATGAAGAAATCAGTTAGTGATCTTATTGATGAGTACTTCAAAGGGACATGTGATTCATGGAAACAATTAATCCCGTTTCCAACTGTTCTCAGATATAATAATAACCCATATGGAATAGGACGTCACATCTCGCCTAATATTGTTAATATAACATCTACCATCGCACTAAATCTAGTACAATGTTGACATCTCTAAGTCTAATCAAGCCCAGCAGGGATATATATTATACTCGTCCAGTATTCAAACACCCCCCGGTTGGGTTATTGTATTTGAGCTAATAAATCAAGTCTACTTGCGTGTACATAATCCATTATTGTCAAGAATAAATTTCAAACTCACAAATCAGGATGGAAATATAATTGATTTGAGAAACGAAACTCTATATTTTAATTTATACATACGCTCATGAATGAGTAAATTTCCTTTACTTGTATATGCCTTATTGTTATTAAATATCAGAAATATCCTTTATTATTATTATTATTATTATTATTATTATTATTATTATTATTATTATTATTATTATTATTATTATTATTATTATTATTATTATTATTATTATTATTATTATTATTATTATTATTAAAGATATTAAAAATGATCAGAAACATCCTTTGTAATTATTGTTATTATTATTATTATTAATAATATTATTATTATTATTATTATTATTATTATTATTATTATTATTATTATTATTATTATTATTAAATATGTAACAATGATCAGAAACATCCTTTATTAATATTATTGTTATTAAATATATCAAAAATATATCAGAAACATCCAATATTATTATTATTATTAAATATATCGAAAATGATCAGAAACAACCTCTATTATTATTATTATTATTATTATTATTATTATTATTATTATTATTATTATTATTATTATTATTATTATTATTATTAAATATATCAAAAATAATGAATAGCATCCTAAGCGGTTACCCGTCATTGGGGCCTCTTAAAAGCCATTGATAGACACAAGTAGAAAGATAGTTAGTGATGAATTGCAGAAGAAATTATTTACGTTACATAAAGAAAGGTTTTCTCATTTACCTGTAGCATTATGTTATCGCCCAGCAGATACTCGACGATAGAATATTGAAGTTGAAATTCCTGGTGGCGGAGTACAAAATTTGGCATTGAATGACATTATTTTGGTCACTATCAATACTGTTGAGAGCGTATTGAGTATAGATAAATCACCGTGGATGTTAGGATATGCTATAACGATTCACTCGTCATAGGGATTAACTATCTCCGATACAAATATCTTGATTGTAGATGATCGGATCGAGTGATCAAACTTAGTTTATCTTGCAGTATCTCGCGTCAGACGAATAACTCAACTACATAGGGTTATTATAGATTACATAATAACTGAAGATATTACTAATGACGATGCTGTAATAAAGAAAAAATTAGCGTCTTATAAACAATGTGACAAAAAAATAAGCGTGACTTTGATATTGATACTGAATTTTTATAAAACTAAAACAATTACAAAATAATCACTGTGCAAGTTCTAACACAATGATGTTATGGCAATATTCGAATAATAATCCAATACAATTTACCGTAGATAGAATTAAAAGTGATCTAAGTCATACACGTGAAAATGTGATGTTGACCTGTCTTGAATGCAATCGACGAATAGATGCTAATTTACATAAGTGAACACGGTGGTAATTGTGTATCTGCAGGAATTACTTGCAATTGTTCACGCACAAGTCCACGTTGAGGGGCAGTAGAATCTAATCTGTATAGGGAAGGTATTCCAGTGGATCTAACCACGCTAGAAATTGTATGTGTGGTCACACTCCAAATAGGGTCAGTAGCTCGTCTTTTGAAACCCTCCAACTCCCCTGGTTCGTATAAATATCTCACAATTACATTACCTAATACTGGTTGTTGAAATCGTTGTCCGTATTGATCGCTACGTGGTATACATTTTTTGTTATTGCATTAGAAGGTTTCATGGAAGTTGCACGAGTAATTTCATTATTTAATGCAGATATCAAACTTGGCAACCTTGCAACCCATTCACGAGATCGCTCACCGGACTTAAAGGTAGTAGATATTTCCTTCGCGTATTGATATCCAAATAAACGCTCAGCAAGTGTTCGATTAAATCGTTCAACAATTGCTTGTTGAGTATGTCTTCGTCTAATTTTAACACTATGTTTTTTCATCAAAAATAATACTGTACCAAGAAATGTTTTGCCAGGATCAACTTGTAATAGCTGTGGCCATAGTAGACTACCACGTTGATAAATTCGCTCAAACGTAGAGCAACTTCAGATGCTGTTTTCGTTGACAATGGTTCAGCTTATTTATATCTACTTGCAACGTCAACAACAGTCAATGCGTATTTGTACGTGCGTAACTTTCGTTCACGTGTTTTAATAGTATCGTGTGGTAAAAACAAAATATCTGCTTGATGAACTTCGTTAGGAACACTGACATCAAAATGTGCATATTGAATTTTTTGGTGGTGGTAAATAAATTTGCCATATTGCCTGTCGTTCTAACCAATTTTCAGCAACAGAACGTGAAACTTTAGCTGCTTCAGCAAGTTTAGTGATTGCTACTTTACTTCTCCAATACCCTCTAGAACTGTAATAAATATATTCCATTATAATAATTATATAATTAATTACCAGCCACTAGCATTATTTTACTTTTCATAGCGGATTTTATCAGAAAACTATCGAGTTTTTCTCTGACAGATTTATTAGGTATAGAATTTAATGCATGAATCAATTTCACATCTGCAAGATGCCGCTGCTTCAAATCTTTAATTTTATAAGCAACGTCGTGAATATGACATGCTTGGTCAATTCTATTTACTGGATACTCTCCTGGTCTTGGTTGATCTTGATCATCAAGTCGGATATCAAGTCTAGTTCCAGGACCACAATAATTATATCCAGGAAGATGTTTCTCACCAATATAACTTGCCCATGCTAATCCAGGAAATTTTCCTAAAGAAGCAGCAATATCTCCACCTATCTTCGAGGTCCCTGAGATAAATTTATATTTTTTGTGTACCACATTTTACACATTTACCTGTTAGTGCACGTCGTTTATTTTTTGTTATTATTGTTGTCAATCCAGTGGTGGGTGTAGATGATCTACATCGAACACAATATAGACTCATGTTATTAATAACATAGATACAATAATTGATTTTTCGGCGACACGAAAACAAGAACCAGTGAAGCATCATCCAGCATTACCAAATTAGAAAAGAATGATTATAATAGGTCCATCTGGATCAGGTAAAACACAATTATTATTAAATTTATTAATGAGGTGGCTGAGATGGAGCAAACTATATTTAATAGCACCGTCTGTAGATGATCAACAATGTAACGAAATACTTAAGGATTTTAACGAGAAAGCAAAATCAGGTAATAAAGACGGTGACGATATTATTGAATTTATTACAGATATAGATAAAGCCCCATATGTAGATAACTTAGGTGGATTCATTAATAATCTCGTAGTATATGATAATGTGATGCTGGACAAACAATCTAATCCAGCTAGAATATTTTCTCGAGGTAGACTTAAAAACACAATTACCTAAGGTGATCAGAGATAACTGTAATAATCTAGTTGTGTTTAATGGAGAGGATAATTATACTCTACAGAATATTTATTATACTGGATGTTCATGGGATATGGATATGATTAAATTTAAAAATTTCTTTTCTAAAGCACAAACTGTTCCGTTCGGATTTATAACGATAAACTTACATGATCCTAGTTCAAGATATCGTGTGGGTTTAGATAAAATCTTTGGTTAACTCCCCTTTACCGTCAAGAGCAGCAGAGACGGTGAAGGACAATAATTGAGTCGCTTTACAGGTAAACAAAATCGCCTTACAAAATCGTAAAAAATAACTCAATAATAATATAACAAAGCTGAAATAAACTCTTGATAAAGTCAGGCGTATGGAAATATAATTAGTTAAGGACTTTAGTTTAGTGTCATTGACCTTTTTCAGCCTCTGTAGGAACCTTTATTTTTCGTCAATGACTCGAGCAAAATTTTGTAGGATTCACCGTCCCTGCTGCTCCTATGGCAGACGGTCATAAACCTTATGTAAGCATTAGGGTTCCCCGTCTCTGCCGCTATAGGTGTGAGGCCATCAGTGGATGATCAGTAATGTTTTAATGTAGTAAACAGACGGTTGAGTGGGATAGTCGCTTTAAATGAATGAGCTCTTTGTGTCGCTTAAAAAGCAAGATGTATGGGCTCACTGATACGTGTGAAAGGGTTTGGGCCCAAACGCCGCCGATCATCAAACGTGATGTAACAGCAAGTCGGAATTAGAAAAATTTAAAAACCTACCAGTAAAAGGAGTTAATATCTCAGACAGACAAGGGAACAATGTAGCCACACCTTTATAAAAATTAATTATCGGTTTCCTGACATTTCGAGAAGAGCTGATGATGCAAGGAATTATCAAAAAGAATTATGGGGGAAAGAGCACTCCGAGGTGAAGCGTAATTGAATTTGAACTAGAAAAGAAATAGAAAGCTTCTACAGGTTGAAGATATCTCAGCCCATTATTTGTTTTGCTTTGTTTAGATAGGAATTTAATAGAATGTGTATAGTTATTTTATTCGGACGTGGAGCATATCGAAGAAAAATTAGTATTTACCTCGTGTATAGCTGTATCTATTAGAAAATTCAGTTGGGATGTGCATTTGCATTTGTCGCTAAGAAGTATGTGAGGTAGACAAAGTGGATTTGTGTGTTTTTGTATTTACGTATTTCTTTGTATCGTACTATAATTAGTAGGACACAGGCTATGTGAACGACTACCGTAACAATGGTAGACTACCGTGTCAGAATATAGCAGCGGACGTACGAAGGCTTGCGTGTGGCAATCCTCAAGGAACACGTCTTGAGCACGTACGGGTGAGAGTTGGCAGTGTTCCTGGCACACACACACACAGACACACACACACATACACAGACACACACACACACAGAGTATGGGTGAAAGATACGAACGAGCACACTCGCTGACTGAGATATTCGGTAGAACATATTAAGCCCGTCCCGCTTAGTCGCTCTTTGTCGGTGATTGAGCGCCAGCCGGATGTAACCGTCATGGGGACAAACAGTTCGCGTATGCGCCTACAGGAAAGGAATCCTCCAACCGACCCGACGGACTTCAACTACCAAGAAGGAATTTGCAGGACAGCGGGAGCCGCCGACATGCTACAACTATAAGCGACTAGGGTATTTCGCCAGAGACTGTCTCAAAGGCATGCAGACCCAGGTGAGAACCGTTACCTATGAGACAGGTGGACCCCATGATCATGCTCAGACAGAGGTGGACCGTTGATCACGTTGTTGAAGAGGTACGCACTACCTATTAGGATCAGGAAGTCGCTGCCATAAGTAACAAACTAGAGGAAGTTTGTGGATGCATTTTTTTTTTTCGGGTCATGCCCGGCTTTGTTTCGATTTACTCTCGGTATTTCTATTTCTTTTATACTAAGGCAAATTTTCATTTTGTATATTTACTACGCAAAGTTTAAAATCTTGAGAAGCTTTGCAAATAAGACCTTTATACCCTTTTACTTACTGAAAATGATAGAAAGAGTATATTAATAATATAGCCAAAATGAGAGCATGTACTCAAAATTTGCTTTCTGCTTACTGTTGGTATACAAGTGTAGATTGGATACTACGAGCAAAGTACGGTCCAGATCTGTGCTAATATTGCTGCTGATCTTCTAGTTATTAGTTTTGCACCAGATATTCTTGAGTGGGAAAGGTCGATTTTGAAACAAAAATAACGTGTCTTGGTCTATGAAACCGGAATGGATAGAATCTGATAATTTTGTCCAATACAGCGGATAGATCTCAGTCATCAGTGTAAAACCAAGTACAGTTTCCGGAGATTACCCTTTTAAAAGTTTCCGAAATAAAAAAGACAGGCTAAGAGATATGAAAATATATGCATCATAAATGAACAGTTAATTTGACATCGTAAATCTTATTCGTTATTTTCTTTATTATTCAGAACCTATCGCAATTATGGTGCCTCTAATAAGGCCGATAGATTTACCTCGCTTTGTCACTCACTTTGTGAAGTAGTTGTGTAGTTGTGCATCAAAGTTGTTGATGGTACTTTCCGTTATTAAAACTTAAATGAAAAAATCGTAAAGTACAGATAAAGTGAGAACACAGAAATTACTTGTTCCGTTTACAAAACATAATATAACTCAGACATACAACCTAACTGCAAGTACTCGCTTATAAATCGAGTAAGACTGCAAACAACAAAGATTCCGATCTGCTGTAGTCTAACGCGACTGTAGATCAGGGTCTATCTTATTTGTTCTATTCATCACTCCTAGCAAACTGCACAAACCCAGATCTGCTGACACCTTATGGCGGAGGGTTATGGCCACGCTTGCATTCCTTGTCTTATTTTATAATACCGTTAAGTTGATTTCATGTCAGAAATTTCGTCTTGCATTATTGATAAAACTGCAGACACCTGTGATAGTACTGACACAGTACAGGAAGACAAAAAATTATTTTAGTTCGCAGTAAATACAAGTTTTTGTGTTGTTTTTGTTTTTTTTTATTTTTCTACAGTAATTATTTATGAGTTTTCTTTTCAATTTAAGTCCTCCGGTTAAATTATCAATATTAATTTATTAAACAATAAAACTTAAAAGATAATCTACAGAATATGTATACATTTATTATAACGGTAGTGTACATTGTATATTAAAACAAATATATTTATTTTAGGCTTCACGTTGTAACACTACTGCGTATAATACACACTCAGTTACACGAGAGAGAGAGAGAGAGAGAGAGAGAGAGAGAGAGAGAGAGAGAGAGAGAGAGAGAGAGAGAGAGAGAGAGAGAGAGAGAGAGAATAATTTTTACTACTACCCGAACTTCAGCGGCAATTTTTCAATTTTTGCTGTTCCTAATAATTTACTACTTTCAATTCAACTGTTCTTGTTACAATCAAAAGCAATATCTAAAATGGTGTATGTTTCTTATCAATATGGCTATGCCTGACAGAGTCGACATAATTGCTTGATTTTATACAAATGGGTTCAAACATATGTTGCTATTTTCTCGTCACCAGCAACAATAGTATTCAAAATGGGCTGATGCCTACAAGGGTAACTTATTTTGACGATAAATGTTTCTTATGTTGAAATTTCTCCCTTGCCTTTCTTGTCTGATTCTGAAATGCCTGTAAATGGAATTTTGTGCGCGCACACACACACACACGCACACGCACACACACACACGTTAAGAACTCATCGTTAGATAGCGAAAATAATTCATTTTAAGACAACTGATTACTCATTGGAGAGTAACTGTTATCAATAATTCTGTTAAAGGTTCCTTCCAAAATTAGTTTTATCAATGTAGGTAATTGTGTAATTCAGTCGACTTTAAAGTAGGCTTTACTTAATATCTTAATATCTTTACTTAATATAACAAGATGATATTTTTTATTCTATTATTTAAATGTTATCCATGTTAAAATATGAACTTTCATTCATTGAAAAGACCAGTAACATTACATCTTCATCCCTAAGGTGAGAATGCATCTTTATACCACGCTTAATGCCATAATTCATTTTTGTACCCCTATTTTAATTTTACTTTACATCTTTATCAACGCATAATACCGTAATATGCCATTACCCTACTCTTATTGCCACATTGTATAATTTCCACGTAATTATATTTGCATCTTTGGCCCACTCTTTATGTCACAATACAACTTAATCCCACACTAAATGCCAAAATAAGACATAACCCACCTTTAACTTCACTATGCATCTTTACCTTTACCCAGCACTTAATAAATCTTCATCCCAACCTTTGCATCTTTATTGTACGATTAACCCCACAAATGATATTTACAACAACCTAATGCAACCTAAAGCTCCAATACAACTTCATCCCAGGCTTAATGCCATATTACCTATTTATTGCGCGATTAAACCCACAAGACATATTTATACCACAATTAATGCCTCAAGACAACTTAATCATACTCTTAATGCCACATTGCATATTTATTTCACCATTAAACCCACTAAAGATATTTTCAACAACCTAATGCAACCTAAAGCTCCAATACAACTTCATCCCAGGCTTAATGCCATATTATATATTTATTGCGCGATTATACCCACAAGACATCTTTATACCGCAATTAATGCCACAATACTTTTTTTCTTATCTCACACCTATAACTTGGGAACATTTTTTTTCAATTTATAAGTCACGGACAAAAATTAAATAAAATTTATTTTGGTCGACTGCATTTATATAAGGTACCTAAAATATCATTCTAAAAGTATAGGAAAAACATATTTAGTGGTAATATTGAAAAATTACATTATAATGTCATGTACCTGTTGTACTATATAGATGTCAATCAGTAGCCGAAATCTCTACAAGGAGTCACTGATAATTGATTTCAAGCTATTTTTAACATTAAAACTGCATTGGACTAAAGTGCAGTGCTTTAGTGATATTCACAAAACAAAAATAAGAAAGGTAATAATTTGTAAATGCTTAATAATCAGGTTGTAATAGCACAAAATCATTACTTAACATCGATATAATGATTACTCTGTAAGTACAAGATGATAGAAAATAGAAAATATCATTTTACTAGAAACATTTAACAAATCAATAATGTAGAAGTTGTTGAGGTGCCAACACGCACGACGTCGGTGTCAGGTATAATTATTGTCCAATTGTCTCTCGTAATATAGAAAAATTCACTAAAGAATTACATGGAACAATCATACGTGAAAAAAAACCCCCAGACAATTCAGTTCTCACAATATTTTCTTTCCTCCATATCACAGTCGATAGGAGAATCACTGATAGAAGCAAAACCTCTACATTTACCACAGGCAAGTGAACATTCAAGGTTATGCTTGCGGCATGTGTTTCTTTCAGTAATACAATCAGTCCATAGAGTTTATAGAGTTCATCTATAACTGGCTGCTTGGTGCTATTTGAGCAACATTGGCCACAAAAAGAAAAGCTACTTGGACTGTTTTCCATCCCCTGTTAATGGAGTCTAATCTAGAATTACCGTGCCAGACATGACCTAGATAGTGGACATGGAATAAGTGGTACTTGGTTGCAGAAAATGTTGTTGTCAATAGCCTCAACTTGACAAATATTGAGGTATTCTCTACCTTCTCACCGAAATACTTATAACGAAGCCTATGTGATGTGTCAGTTGATTTACCATTGTAAACAACAACCAATGTTTCTTCTCGAGCCAAAACCACATCATCTGCAGCAGAGTTGGATTTGTTGAAGACCTCTGCATATTCTTTAAGCTGCCTGATCTTTATAAGTCCAACGCTTTTTTTCAATTCCATGCAGTTGGGAGGTTGTATTTCAAATGATCCGGCATAAATGAAGAGATGATTTTGCACGTTACCATGCTTAAGGAAAATTTGGTGCTTTTAGGTTCCAATGTCTGATATTCCTAGATGCAAACTTAGTTTACCAAACAATTTCTCTGTATTTCACGCTGGCATGATAGCAAAGAAGTAAACGTATTTCAGTGTTATCTATAACTACTACATGTCTTTCAGTTGCCACAGAAACCGCAATCTGCACAAGAAGAACATCTGCATCTCCATCTGCGTGTATGATGTCAGATTCAGCGTTTTCACGACTTTCTACCAGCATCTAGATGAAACATTATTTGTTATGTTTATTTATTAAAAACACATTCTTGTTTAGAGTGAGCATTGTTCTTGCATCATTGTTTGGAAGATTGATGCTGCAAATGTTTTTTGCAGTGCATGGTCATTAAATTGACCCAGACATTCCTCTTTATATTCCGACATTCCGCTACCTCTGGTAAATCCTCCATTTATTTTAATGTTATGCATCAGCACTTATGTGGTCAGTGGAAATGCCTTTCCAGAACCTATCACTACGTCGTTCATCATGGTATATTTTCATAAAGCCTTCATAATACTTGAACCGTTTGCTTCAAGAATTTCCGTTCCATGACGATAGACACGAA
Source organism: Potamilus streckersoni (assembly GCA_016746295.1). Classification (NCBI taxonomy): domain Eukaryota; kingdom Metazoa; phylum Mollusca; class Bivalvia; order Unionida; family Unionidae; genus Potamilus; species Potamilus streckersoni. The sequence goes on from JAEAOA010000121.1 coordinate 53,133, forward strand.
CGGTTTTTTCCAGAGAGATCATACCCTGCTGAAGCCAAATAAGAGAGCATCTGACTCCTGGAAGACAATTGGAGATTCTAATTGTTAGTTCTTCACCCTCTTAATATACTCCTTAGAATGTTAATCATGCCCATGAACAGCATCCGTCATAGGCTACATTTGATATGTTTTGTTGTACTTCCCAACTTGCTTGATATAGCTAGGATTTTTCAACATTTTCACTAATATCACTGACATACATACATACATACATACATACATACATACATACATACATACATACATACATACATACATACATACATACATACATACATACATACATACATACATACATACATACATACATACATACATACATACATACATACATACATACATACATACATACATACATACATACATACTGAAAGAGTTTTTCGGATGGTTATACTGCACGACCTTGGGAGTGCAGTATATCCATCCGACAAAACGAGTTCATATTTTCCCATACCAATGCAGTAACCTTTTTTATTATATGCTCATTTTCTTATTCTTCCCAATGCTTCAATATATAAACAAAAATACACTACGATAAACAAAGTAACCGAATGCATGCCATTTTCTAAACTAAATATGCAAGCTTAGCTGCATCATTACACAACTAGCGTACTTAACTCCGCCCAGACAAATTTGAAGTTAGTCGCGCTCTAGCCGTAAGTTTCGAAATAAAACGGCGTTTGGTCTACTTAAATTTGAAATTTAGATTAATATTGTTAATGAAAACGCATTGCATCAACTTTTCCATTTCATCTGGAATAAATACGTTTTGGTATTTGTGTCGATACAACGCAATCTTGTGATTATTGTCTGGATTTATCTACATGAAGTAACTTACATAGGATTCCAACAGTGTCTGCCAATTTAATGGTATTAAAGTGTGTTGACATCGGCATGCGTGTTTCTGTTCTGTCGTTAAGTGATTCAGATCATAATGTGGAAACGTTATGAAGCCGTTCAGTTGCAATTATCGAAAAGATGCTGTGAAATTTAATGTTTATTTCATTTTGAGCGTAATAAGGAGGATGTAATTGCACTTGGAATATACTCGAAATTACAGAACAATTTCGAACTAAGAACAACCTTGAGAACGCATGATATGGATCATGTAATTCGGATTTGCAGAACTAAAAAAGTACATTTTGAGGTAATTCAGGATGTAAAATTTTAAGTATATTTTTGCCATTTTTATTACCAGATAAAGAAGACAGTTTATGTCTTATTACTTGCGTGTTATTGTGAAGACCCTGTATGGCATCTATAGGTAGCCTAAATCTGAAACATTGTATCAAAACGTTAACGCGAAATGTGCCAAGCAGTTTGTATGTTTCAGTTTATGAAGCATTGGTTTGTATGTAGCAGTCCATGAAATATTTGCTTTAGTTCATTCACGAAAAAAAATTGTTTACGTTAGAAAAAAGTTCCTTTTTCACGTGCATATAGTATGAATGCTGCACGAGGCGTACAATATCGGGAAATTCTGAACGATTGTCATATTGTAAAGTTAAAGGAAAAATAAATGAGCATATTATATATATATATATATATATATATATATATATATATATATATATATATATATATATATATATATATATATATATATATATATATATATATATATATATATATATATATATATTGGAAATTCCAACTGATAGGATAGTAATAGACTTCCTTTTACTATCAATTAGAATATGTGTTGTGACGCCCATTTGACTACGATAAACCTACACATGCAGGTCTATAGTTCTGACGATTACTCTGTTAATAGACCGACAAAATTAGCGTCGAAGACGTTATTTGGTATTCATTTTGTCGGGACGATATTAATAGCACTGTGTATATCATGAGATTGGGGATGATATCGAAAGTTGTTTTTTCTTGCAGCTTGCATCTAACAATTTATGGAACATAAACTGATTGATAAATACTGACGCACAAGAGAAAACTACAGGATTGAGATCGAAAACCACGATGATGATGGCAACAATGATGACAATGACTATGACAACGATGGTTTTCTAAATTCTGAGCTGTGATGCTAATACATAAATTTTGAACTCCTTTGGTCAGTCACTTTCATTACATGATGGTAGTAAATTTTATAAAATGAGAAAATAGTAGACGTGGGTTTGATTTAGAGTTTCAGATTGTTTATTGCAATAAGATAAAAGTAAATTTGTTATGTTTTTATGTTGTTGTTGGGATTAACGCCATTTTTCAGCACACGATAGGCTATTCATGGCGGCCAGTATTAATGGTGGAGGAAGAAACCGGGAAATCACCGGAAAGAACCACCGACCCACAAGAAGCTACTGGCAAGCTTTCTCACATATCCACATTCGCCGAATCCTAGACTCGAACACACGCAGACAGAGGTGAGATGGCAGTGATCCGTAACGGATAGCACTTTAGATCACTAGGCCACTCTAGGCCCCCGTTATGTTTTTATAAGACGACTGAGAATCAAAGATACATTGGTTTACCCATTATTCCATGGCTTGCTTATATATGATTGTATGCACAGTGAATAAACCGAATAAAACCATTAACAAATGATCTAGACCAACCTACTGTTCAGGGTGTAAATACTGGAAACTGAATTATTATATACAAAAAAAAATTTCTTCGTTAACTTAACTTTGTGAGATTCGTGTAATATTTTTCCATATTACACGGGTTCACACTGCACGACATGTGGGCCTAAACATAGACATTTAGCATTTGGTTGATTTGTTGGTGAATGAACCAAACAAGCTGTTTCAATCATTTGATAGTAGAGAGGATGCTGTGGATGAATTCATCCGATCCCTACATGGTTAAAGCCTTTAAGGCTAAACTTATTAACACTGTTAAAACATGCGGAAAATATTCAGCTCTGTAGCCCTGTAGCGTATGCTCAATCCGTTGTCTCAGGATGTTTGTTAGAAAATGATTTTTTGCGTAAGAGCTTTCTAAGGGGCAGTTAAAATTTTAAACCTTAAGGGCATATAACGTATACTGTACGGTATAAAAGCATACGTTGTTAACGCCTGAGAGACTTGACAGTGTTAACAAAATTAGCCTTGAAGGTTTTAACAATGTAGGAATCATATCACGAGTTCACGGAGTCACACACTAAACTTTCAAACAAGCTATCGAATGAACGTCAACAACAAACGTGAGACAGTAATTAAAAATACCGTTCTGATCATTTAAACATTTATTTAAAAAAAAAACAACAATATTCGTAACGTTTCGCAAATAGAATGGTTCAGACTTTGCCACGTGGTCTCTGAGGTCTATACAAATATCACAGAAAAGTAAATTGAGGTCAAGAGATATTGCGTGTAAAACAGACGTACCAATTTACAATTCAGTCAAGCACTGAATTCAAGAAAAAATGAAACTGAAGGTTTTAGTAAGAAACTGAGATCTTCGGAGTCAGTAAGCCAGAAAGTATTATTCCACTGACAAAATAGACTGTCACACGACAGCTGCTTTGCATTTTCTCCGTTTAACTCTTTTGAAACAATGTTATGTTAGCGATACAAGCCAATATAGGTTACAGCTGGGATCCTCCAAAAACAAGTATGCTTCGTGACATGGCATAAACATATATCTTCTTTAGCTGATAATAACAATGGAAATAAATATACTTACAGTAATGCATATTGAATTTCCTCCAAATGTACTTTCTAAGTTTTGCAAATCCCAATGACATGGTGTCATGGAAAATCTGACACACACTGAAAATGAAATGTAATTTCGACATTTCCAACAGAACTCCCATTCTCCTTACTGCACTGAAATGACCCGATAAACCCAGTCACTCAAAAGCAAAAAAACAAAAACAAAAAAAAACAGAATTGACTTGGATCATCAGAAAAACAAATGTCATCCATGCCAAACCAACTGGAGAAGTTTCTTCAATGCCCATTCATTCAACATTTAAATTTGAAGTAGACCAAAACGAGAATTTTGTAAACTTATGATATATATATATATATATATATATATATATATATATATATATATATATATATATATATATATATATATATATATATATATATATATATATATATATATTCGTATTTTTATTGTTAATATGTATTGATTATTCTACGTTTGTGTATTTCTTTTCAAATACAACATAAATTCAATTACTTTGATTTATGTATTGTGATTCTTTATTATTATGTAGAATAAAAGGGAATGTGTATATAATTTTTAAAAAATGGTAGCTTCATTTATATAGGAAAATATGAACAGGTTTTGTCGGACTAGTTCTTAATTCCCAAGGTCATGTCAAATATTAGTGACGTACTTGGACTTAAAAAATAAATTAGACAATGTAAATTGTTGGCCAATATTTTCAAAATGGTTTTATCAATTTTATTAAAAACTGCCACTTCTAATATGTTTTGTGGTATTAAATGATTGGTCATATGCATTAAAAAGAGACGAAATCTATCGTATATATCGGATTTTTATGCAATTATATTTTAAAATGCAATATTGTACTGGAAATTACTGAAGGATTCTGCAAATCTTCAGATATCCAATATTCATATTGCGACATTTGGGAGATACTTTACAACACTGCGAGTACTTCATAAAACCAATGGCCTATGCCATTCACACATCTATCCTCTTGCCAACTTTCTGAGAATCATTGACCACTAGCCATACGATACATGAATTTCTTTTTTAAATTGCAGGCCACCATCCACCTGCTCTCTTTCAAAATATTTTTTTTACAAATCAATACTCTACCCAACACACTATAAAAAGAAATGTATAAAAGAACCTAGGACACCATCCCCTCTCATTACATGTTCTCGAAGAAAATCCCTTTATTATTATTCAAAATAGGTGTTACGTTTTTCTTCAAAATAAATATATCTGTATATCTGAATTCCTGGTTTTGAGATGAAACTTTCTCCGAGATACTGAATGTGGTAGTTATGGCAGGGTATGTCGGACTTATTGTTTGCATCGGGTACTGGTATGTGTTAATGAATTCATTGTTCATATATGATTATTACGTTTCACACAGCTATGGACTTTGCTTCCAAAATTTGTCTATACATGCGTGCGTATCCTGTAACCGTGTTCAGGTATTGCACCATCTGCTACTTAATGGAAGTAAATACTTCATTGCTTAGTACAGCCCTAAAGGTATTGACCGTGAACAGGGTCTATATCATAGAGTTGTTGTTGTTGTTGGGCTTAACGCCAGTTTTCAGAACACGGCGGACAGTATTAATGGTGGAGGAAAAGACCGGGAAATCCGCGGAAAGAACCACCGACCCATGAGAAGCTACTGGCAAGTTTTCCCACATATCCATATTCCTAGAATAAAACCCACGCAGAGGTGAGATGGCAGTGATCCGTAACGGACAGCGCTTTAGAACACTCGGCCACTAGTGGTCCCATATCCTGGAGTAGTACATTCCTAAAGGTGAATAGAGTTCAGAAAGTATTCTACAGCAGTTCAGAAAGTATTCTACAGCAGAAGAACTACAATATGCCAGATGTAAAATATGTAATATGTGTAGCATGCATACAGTTAATTTACAAAGTCTTGTTTAAGTGCCACAGACATGGGCGCTCTCACTTTGGGGCGGGAGGTGGGGTCGGGCTCTTGCCTTGCCCCTCCCCCATTTCACCTCAAAATATATTTTAGCCTAAATACGTATAACATAATAGATGACCACTACATACCCAATTCAGCATAAGAATTAGAAGAGATGGCAGCAAGAAAAAAACTGATGTAAATGCAGCCATATTAAGTAGTATGTCTACACATTTGTAAAGTTGACATGTGATAGTTCAGTTCAGTTGAACTTAACGGTCAACTTCAATCTATAATAATAATAATAATAATAATAATAATAATAATAATAATAATAATAATAATAATAATAATAATAATAATAATAATAATAATACTAATAATAATAATAATAATAATAATAATAATAATAATAATAATAATAATAATAATAATAATAATAATCTTACTCTCTAATCTTCTAGTGATATTAGACTTCAAGATCAATATTGCCATATTACCTAGAAAACTACACAAAGAACTATAAAATTTAAAATTCAATTGATAAATTGTCTTGGAGTGGTTATTATCGCATGTCTGGGTGGAGCATTTTTCTTTAGCTAGTTAGAATTTTTCATCTGCTCAGTATACACTGAATTTTGAATTCGTTGGCGTGCAATTCAAGTGCATTCTTTACTGTCAAGAACAGCCGTTTGGGTAAATAGCTGCAGAGATTGATCGTTAGAGAGTGTGTGACTTTTATTTTTAACTCAGTTTTAACAAATTTTAAGTCATATCTTCAGTGTGGCAATTTATAGTGATGTTCAGCTCTGAGGCATTGTAATGCAGAAATGTAGCATGATGTTCCACCCAGTCACATTATCGTGACACAAGGCCGACTAGTCCTAACACCCAGTCACATTATCCTGACACAAGGCCGACCAGTCCTAACACCCAGTCACATTATCCTGACACAAGGCCGACCAATCCTAACACCCAGTCACATTATCCTGACACAAGGCCGACCAATCCTAACACCCAGTCACATTATCCTGACACAAGGCCGACTAATCCTAACACCCAGTCACATTATCCTGACACAAGGCCGACCAATCCTAACACCCAGTCACATTATCCTGACACAAGGCCGACCAGTCCTAACACCCAGTCACATTATCCTGACGCAAGGCCGACCAGTCCTGACACTAACCTTGATGCTGAGTGCCTAGCGGGGCAGTTGTTAGTACCATTTTTATAAATTTTTGATATGACTCGGCCGGGGTTCGAACCTATCAAGCCGACGAAACTAAAGGTAACGTAATATATAATAACACTATCGGTGACAGGCACTAAAGGAAGCAAACCACGCAGGACAAATACTTGCAACGTAATAGATAATTACAGGCTTTACAACCACCAAACTTAAGGCAACATAAGAGAAGAATAAAAGTTGTACTTCAGAAAAGTACCAAAGAGGACGCCAGTGAAATATTGCATGAAATATGGATTCGAACCCAAAGAAACACATGTCTGAGTCTTTCCACGCTTATAATTGGATAAAAAAAAATGTCAAGATCTGTGCTAAGAACTGACAAATATGACAAAATATCCTACTACTCAAAATGAATATCAAAAGACGAATAAGACAGAAAAAAAAAATAACAAAACAAGTAAAAGAGTAATCGAATGTAATTCGAAAACTTCTTCACTTTTCTTTTGCTGTCACATTATTTTAAGGATATATCGCTTGGCACTATGAGTGATTGGTTATCTTAAAATTCACCATCTAATTTTGAATGATTTTCTTTAATCGGATTTTGCGATTCCCTTCACCTCCAGGGCCACGTAACACCATCATTTTGGTGCGAGTACTACATGTACATTTGACAACTTGTACATCACTCCTAACTGGTCAATTTTACAAGTTCAAAAGGTCACAAAGTTATCGTGGCGTGCACGTTACTGACAAATAGTGCTATTTTGTAAGGTGAGGCCAAAGGTGACAGCGATCATAACCCTTACTTTGATTTAGAATTATAAGTCCCTGTGCTCAATTTGTAAATTTCCTCTCTCAGTTCCAGGTCACGTGTCCAGGCACATTTACGTTGACAACTGTCTTAAAAGCACGAGTCGATGTTGTACATGGAAGAAGAACAATATCGATGTTTACCTAGTTTGAACAAAAATCACGACTTGAAATGTGACTCAAAAAGAATGAACCAACATGAAATCGTATTAAATTACGCCTTGCCTGTATCGCCTATATAGTACATAATGCAAGTAGTTGACATGGACAGTTTAGCAAGAATAGACTATTACAACTTCAATTTACTTTTGTACGGGAGTAAACAGGTGATAACTCTGATTGCAGACATGAAATTGAATGATTATACATGCAAGAGTGTATTTGAAAATGAGGTTCATGCGATGAAATGAGCTGACATGCTTCGCCAAAGTAATTATGATCGCTTTATATATTTAACCACGAGAGAGAGAGAGAGAGAGAGAGAGAGAGAGAGAGAGAGAGAGAGAGAGAGAGAGAGAGAGAGAGAGAGAGAGAGAGAGAGAGAGAGAGAGAGAGATGAGCATGTTTAAGTACATGGTCTATTTTTAGACGGGTAAAACCTATGTACAGCTAACATTTGCATGCTACCATTTTCGCGGCCTTACACATTAAATGGAGTCATCATTACACATTTTTTTTAACATTATTAATCGGACAAAAAGAAAAAAAAAACAATTACAAAGAAAAATGTTTGAAAATTTATAAAGAAAAAAGGTGTCCCATAAAGAGTAGAGGTCATGTCGGGTGAGACCATGTGGGTACCTGCGAGTAAAAATGTAGGTAATTAGTGAAACAATTGTACATTTTGTTTTGCATTACACATAATCCATATTTGTTGAAGATGACTACTAAATCACAAAACGAACATATCTCTTCTGGAATACGAGTACATGATAGACGCCAAGCATTTAAAGGAAGGTGGGATCATAATATACGTATTTTCATATGTCCCGTGTAATAAGGTTAAAGATCTATCCGTAATAAGGAAGGCATGATTCTAGCCTTCCGCCTTATGGCATCATTGTCGGGGTTGGTTATATGTGATATTGAAGCTACTTAAAGCAACTTATCTGCCTAATAATTATAACCCCCCCCTCTCTCTCTCTCTCTCTCTCTCTCTCTCTCTCTCTCTCTCTCTCTCTCTCTCTCTCTCTCTCTCAAAAAAAAAAAAAAAAAAAAAAAAAGAAAAAAAGAAAAAAGAAAATCATATGCAAGCATTGGTTCTTTTAGATTTGCTAACCGGCTGTAAACATTATATCTAAGAGGTCTTCTGATTTAACCGAAATCAGGAAATCCGAACGAATCAATTCAGAATTTCAACGTGTAACCTATCTACAGCTATTGGACCAAGTTCCTGGGACCATGCTATTTTGATGTCCATATAAGGAACTTCCTAAATACGAAATTACTATTATTATCTCAAATTAAAATTCGTTAAAGTTAGGCCTAGCCTATAAATCCAATCGGTCCATTAATCTGTAGTTATTTAATGCTATTCGATGATGATGTAAATATTTTACCCCAAACTTGTTTTGTTTGTTTGCTTTATAGTTTGTTCAGTATTTGTGCCGTAAGTACATTTTCCCGTGTTTGTCACATGTACTCAGTTGTACGAATCAATTCTATAAATAGCTTCGTTAGTTTTCCCAGTTTTACTTAACTGTAAATAAACTATTCTTCCGGAAATTTTCATTACGCAAAATGGAAAATAACGTAAACAGAAAATATTCCATACAAATAGTCATATCTATTTACTAGGAACATCATCACGAGTTAGTATTGTAGCCATGCATGTTGTGTTCTTGCAAATTACAATAATTCCACTTATACATTTAGGTATGAATACTTGTTGACAAATTACTAGCTTTAAAAAAAACGTTCAAAATTTGTTTGCTCAAGAAGTTATTCGTATTATAAATAATCAACTGATATTTTAAAGTTAAACCAATAATCATACTGTTCGACCTCACCAGCATTTGTGATTTCATCGAGGATGCAGAGGCGCAAAAGCTATTAATAGTTATCCATATTTTAAAAAAAAAATGTATTTAAACAAGATTAAATTAAGTAACATATAAAACAGTCTTTCTCTAATTAGTAACAAAATGTGCCAAAATATCCTACGAGTCAAGCACCTGCTCTTAATCATCATAATTTTGTGAAATCATGCGATTGATCAGTCAAACTGTACAATAAATAGGACGGACAGTTTTTTTGTTATAAAAAAACAATTGACGGTGTCATATGTTTCAATTATATTTGACTCAACTGCCAGCAGTGCTATATTTATTTTTAATTATATTTGACACAACTGTCACCAATCTTTAAACACGTTAGAATTCTTTGTAAATAAAACAATGAGTGTGACCCTGCCCTGATGTGTAGAAAAATGTAAACAAAAGAAAGCTTTCTCCAATAACAGACTTATCGTTTTTAAGAACAAATATGACAAAATATCCTACTACTCAAAATGAATATCAGACGACGAAGAAGAAAGAAAAGAAAAAAAAAATAACAAAACAAGTAAAAGAGTGATCGAATGTAATTCGAAAACTTCACTTTTCTTTTGCTATCACATTAATTTAAGGATATATCGCTTGGCACTATGAGTGATTGGTTATTTGTAAATTTCCTCTCACAGTTCCAAATCACATGTCCAGGCACATTTACGTTGACAACTGTCTTAAAAGCACGTGTCGATGTTGTACGTGGCAGAAAAACAATATCGATGTTTACCTAATTTGAACGAAAATCATGACTTGAAATGTGACTCAAAATGTAAAAACCTTAAATCCGAGCATTAAATATATCATTAACGCTATGAGAGATTGTGTCTACAATTAGATCAAGTTTATTATGCTAATTTCCATCAATTTCAGTGTAACATCTCGGCGATAGGAGATGATTACGGGGGTTGTCACAGTGGAATGGCAAGATTGAGAATTTTACAGCGTATGAAGAGCAACCTGGACACTCTTTGCAGTCCAACATGGATATGTCATGATCGTTTGTTTATATCGTAGGTTTAAAAAAGAAGTAAAAAAAATAAGTGGTGTAGTCCTACCAAGCATAGGTTTCCATTTGATTGATTTGGGAAAAGATTGAATAACAGGTGTTATTCAGGAATCTGATGTCTATTACTCATAAAATAGTTAATGTGAAAAATTATTCCAGATAAACGGCACGTTCAGATTAATTACAATTATGACGTGCTGTATGCAGTCTTTACAATCGATTGTAAAATGGTTTGTTTGTACCATGGAACCAATCATTTTTTTTTTGCAAGTTCAAAATTTTATTATTCCCGTAATAGGCTGACCATTGGGTCGGGGAACCATTCTAAGGTCACCTTACAATCAAAATTTATAAACTAGGGATAGTAAATAAAATAAATATAATTTATATTAAAAGTAAGAAAAACATAAAAGACAACACAAACATGCACACACTCATGCACACATGTATATAGCACAATATAGGTGACATAAGCTTTAGAAAATAATGTTTTGTTCTTGTTTACATCCGATCAGTTAGAAGATTCCTATTGCTCTATTGAGGTCCATTTCTTAAAAAATTGGTCTTCTTTTTTGTTTATCTTAGCAGCATATTTTTCAACGTTCTTATACATTACAACTCTCTGCTTAAAAGCATAGATGGTAGGATTTTGCATATTGAATCTGCAAGTATAAATGTAATAATTTCCCAAAAAAGCAAGAAATTACACAAACTGTCCAGTTGTTCACTTCCTAAAAGTATTTCTTTTTTTGACAAATGTACAATATTTGGGCAAGATGGTGCGAAATGATCAATAAAACTGTACCAGAACTGTGAAGTAATATTGCAATCATAGAAGAGATGTTCAATACTTTCATTCTCTCTCTTGCAAAACGTACATTTGTTGTCGTCCAATATGTTTATTCTTTTCAAAAAATCATTAGTAGCGATTATACAGTGGATTAATCTAAAGTTAAAAGAGATCAATTTGGTATCCTTGGTACAAAATTTCGCCCTGCTATAAATCTCAGACAACACCTCACTACTTATATTTGTATTTAATAATTGCATCCAAGATTCTTGCTTAGCAGTATGTTGCCTTTTAGCCCTTTTAATAAGATCTTTGTAAACAAACTTGAGTGAATTATATTTTTTCAGAACAATTATTTTATCCTCCTGCCTTTCAAAATTATTATATACTAAATGTTTTTTAATGGCATCTTTCCATGCTTTTGGAATTTTGGATATTAAGGAGAAGTATTTCAAAAAGTCACCTCTTCTAGTTTTTTGTTTTATGATTTCAAAAGGTAATAAATTGCCATGATCAATCTACTATATCATACAAAATTTCAAAACCGGCTTCTGTCCAGGATTTGTATTGATAGAACATTCTAGGGGGGGGGGAATAAAATTAAAAATGCTCATGGATAAGAACTCATTTGCACTTTGCGGTTCCTCTTTCCAAAAAGATACTGCCAAAATGACATCTTTCCAAAATCTGTTTTTAATAAGCTTACTAAATTCTTCTAATTTCCTTCTCCCTAAGTTCCAAATATCCTTTTCATTTCCGAGTATAATTGTATTGACTAAGTTCTGCCAAGCTCCATTTTCATTTTCCAACAATCTTTTTACCCATCTTATCTTAATATACCTAATAAATGAGAATATATGTATCATATTGAGTCCTCCCTCGTTATCTGGGACTACTAATATATCGCGTTTAATTCTCTCTACCTTTCCACTCCATACAAATTTTAAATAATGTACGATTTAGTTCTGCTTCAATTTTGGCTGATGGATTTGGAAGTGCTGAGAAAAGATATATAAATATGGGCAGAACAAGGGTTTTTACAACAATTACCTAACCAACAACTGACAGATGTCTTTGACTCCAGCTTGCCAACATTTGTTTCGCCTTTGTTAGTTTCTTCATATAATTAATTTCCACCATTTGTTGTAGATCTGGTGAAAAATCTATGCCAAGGAATATAAAGTCTGAGGAGGACCAAATTAGGCACATATAGGGACATATTCTTTCATTAGAAAATTTCTTGTTTCCAATCCAAATGGCTTTTGTTTTTGTTATGTTACATTTAAGTCCAGACAATAGAGAAAAAAAAACTTTGCAAGATATTCATAGCTGCTTTAAGAGAAAGTTGAGATCTATCAAGAAGAATAACGCGTCGTCGGCATACTGAACCAAGTTATATTCAATGACATCAATGATCAGTCCCCGTACATCCACATTTTGCTTTTAAGTTATAGCTAAAATCTCAACCCCAATAATAAACAAGTAAGGTGCAAGGGGATCTCCTTGACGACATCCTCCTTCTAATCTAAAAAAGATGACATATGCCCATTATTTATAACACAACTTTTAGATTCATTACAAAACAATCTAAACCACTTACAAATAGAATCACCAAAATTGAAAGATTGTAAAGCTTCTTCTACAAAGGTCCATTCAATTGAATCAAAGGCTTTTTCAAAGTCTATTAGTAATAATAAACCATATCTATTTTCATTTTTAAGTTGATTCATGATATCGTATAGTTGCCTGGTATTTTCTCCAATAAATCTTACCTTCATAAATCCTTTTTGGGTATCACTGATTACTGAGTGAAGAACCTTTTTTTTATCCTGGCTGTAATGGCTCTCGAGGCGATATTATAGTCAATATTTAAAAATGATATAGGTCTCAAATTTTGGAAGAATCTTCTATCTTTTTCTTCCTTTGGTAGACATGTTATGACTCATTGAGTCTGAAAATCTGAAAGTTTTTTTTACCGAGTATCCATGATTTGTTGATCTACAAAGGAATCCCCCAAGAAACTTCCAGAAGAATTTATAGAACTCTACAGTAAATCCATCTAAGCCAGGACTTTTTCGGTTTCCCATATTTTTTTTTTAGAGACAAACCACATTCATTTAATGTAAGCAGACCCTCGCATGAATCTCTTTCCTCTTGACTGAGTTTAATATTATGATTAAAAAATCTGTTTTGGTTAGATAATCTATTTTTAGTTTCTTGAGTCCCCTCGTCATCAAGCTCAACAATTCTACTTTTGTACAATTCCATATAAAACTGTTTTTGGGCTTCTAAAATATCTATTTGATCAGATAATTTTGTCCCATCGTCTAAAATAATTTCCTTCATTGTCTTATTGACGTAATTTCTTTTTTCAAGATTTAAAAAGTACATTGTTCTTTTTTCTCCAAATTCATACCATCTGGTTATCTGGTTTTAGATTTTAAGATAACGCCCTCTATGTATTTTTTTTTCTTGATTCCTCTAATACTGCTTTCTTTTCCTCTGACTTTTCTAAAGTTTCCACATCTGTGTTATTCAACAGTTCCCCATAAATTCCTATTATTTCTTGTTCAATTTTTAAATTTTTCCCCGTTTTCTTAAAAGAGAAGCATAGTTTCAGATCTTATTTTCATTTTCAATATTTCAAAGAACATTTGGTCATTACAGGAAAGAGAAACATGGAGGGAGTCATCTTTATTCCTATCCCCCCTACATAATATTCATTTACAGTGTCAGATATACACTTTTTGACTAAATCAGTATACTCAATGTTCTTCAACAGTTGGGTATTAAATTTCCAATATCCTTTTTCCCTTGAACATGTTGAGAAAGCCACACTCAGAGCAATAGCTGAATGGTCAGACTTATATCCAGGTAAGATACACGCATCAACCATCAACCATAATCATATGAATGTCTTCAGACATGAGAAAGTAATCTAATCTACTTTGTTTCAAGGGAGATTTTTGCCTCCAGGTATACATCCTTAAGTCTCGATTCAAATTTCGCCAGGGATCAATTAGTTCCAATTCATTTTTTAAGTCTTGGATCACTGCTCTGGACTGTTGGTGTTTGTCATATAAAATATTATAAGTATCCAAGTCTAAATCCTGAACAGTATTCCAGTCTCCGCACATTATAATTGATGAGTTCTCAAGAAATAAAATCTCCTCCTTTAACTTTCTAAAGAAGCTAGGATTATCTTCATTAAAACCAAACAAATTCACGAGGGTTATTCTGTTGCCGTTAATTGTAATATCTAAAATAATAAACATTCCTTGACTGTCACATCTTTCTCTATGAATTACAAATTCGAACATATTTCTAAAAAATATTGCAACCCCAGCACTATTACTAGAGCTGTGGATAAATATAATTTGTATCCCCATTCAGCTGCTCAATATATTTCATCGTTCTTTGTACTATGAGTTTCAAGCAAAGATACATTTTTTTGTTTTATCCAGTGAAAAATATCCCTTCGTTTAAAAACAACCTTGCAGGCCTCTAACATTCATAGATATAATTTTTACGTTTTTATCCATGAGAGCGGCAGAAATTTTACATATGCATGTTCTTTTACAGGAATGTATGAAGTAATTATCACCTTGAATTTATCATATGCATGGTTTTCACATCCACACTCAAACACATACTCACACAAAATACTAATATCTATAAAAAAGCATCCATGGTGTTGCAATAAATGCTGTAGATTTGGCTGCAGTTAAAATTAATTCCGTGAACAATAGACAACAAGTGAAATAACTCCATTTATGATAACTCTTATTCACCTTTGACAAATTTCGGATAGGCACAGATTAATAGCAGTATAAATTACAAAATGAATGAGAGAAGGAAAGGGGTGAAGGGAGGGGAAGAAAGTATGAAAGAAGAGCATACATGAATATAGTGAATGACTGAATAACTGAGCAAGAATGGGAGAGCTGAAGTATTGAACGAGGATGAGTAGTGTTGAATATGATGAATAAACAACTCAGTAAGTAGATTTGAATATGGGTTAAAGACGTTTTAGGAATTAGTGGATAAATTGTTTAAGGAGAGATTGATATAGTTGACAAGTGAATAATAAATCTATTAACTAATGACAAAACTGATGAAGGAAGGAAAAAACTTGTAAAAAATATAAAAAAAAATTAGAGCAGAATTGGGAGTATCCAAAAGAAAGGTTCACATACCTATATGGCTATTTTAGAGTTGTATATGGCACTTATACTCTAATTTTCTCATCAATATCATCATGAATGTCAAATTTTATCCTTTTCCCAGATTTGTTTTTACCATATAAAAAACCGTTAAAGTACCATGCACTATCAATTTCCTGATGCCTGGATAATTTATTGATAAGTTCAGTATTCATCTTCGTCACATCCTCTACCAGTCTAATTCCTTTGCTCTGCTTAAAGTCTTTCCGCTTCTTGATAATTGGAAGTTTACAATCCAGACTCCAGAATTTGATAATCACTGGCCTTGGCTGTCCCTGTCTGCCTGGAATCCTATGTACAGCCACTGTGTCCCTGTTATCCAAATTAATCTTTGTGACTTCTTTCACCACATTCGGAATTTTCTCTCTCAGAATTTCATTCTCCTCCTCCTCCAGCCCTAAAACTTTAACATTCAGTTTCCTTAAAAATTGTTCCATTTGGTTTGAGGCTGCACTTGCTTGTTTTGATCTCCTGTCATACTCTTTCATATCACTTTTCATTTTATCATTGTCCATTTTTGCCTCTTGTAGTTTTTCTTGCAATTGGTGGTTTTCGAATTCCAGTGATTGCACCCTATCCATCAGCTCTCCTGTCCTCTTCTTTACTACCCTTTCACTTTCTACAGCTATCTCCTTTCTGAGATCTTCCTTCACATTCTCTAACAATTTCCTCACAATGGTGGAGCCAATTTCTGTAAGATCATCTTTTTTCACCAAATCAGCACCTTTGAGGCTTTGCTTTATTTCATCCAAGTCCAGCTGAATTGTACTCAAACTTGATTCACTCAAACTTGTGTCAGATGTTTCCATTAGGGACCCACTCTGTAATCTGGTTTTCATTTGTTGCTTGTCTTGGTCTTTCTTTCCACTCATGCTTGTAGCTAATCTTGTTTGGACTAATTTTTTCTCACTACTCATTTGTGACACTGATTATTACTCACCATGTACCAAATAATTCTTAAAATGAAAGCAAAAATAGTCCGGTAATAACACTGAAATAAATAAATGAGTCAAGCAGATCAGGTAGGGAAAGGCTCAAAACTGCACCCAGTAAGCTCCCTTTTCTAGTCCATCATGTATGAATTTGAGTGGAAAAACACTTTTGTTTTCTTCAAAATTGAGTGTGAGCCAATTAAATTATTATATACCCTGCATTCCTTGAATATTCACATATCATCCCAACAAATATGAACCATTTCACTGTAAAATAAACCCCTTATAACTGCCAAAATCTACAGAGCCACTTTTACTACCTTCCACCTATAGCCGCCATTACTGCAACCCTGGAGACCAATCATTTAAGTTATTTCAGCCAAGGATGACGTAACTTATAGGGAGTAATGCAGATGAAATAATATAAGGTACAGCATAAAGAAAATAACACTCAAAGCAAACTGCAGTATTAATGTTTGAACAGTCGATCGCAGGTAGCGAAAACAAAAGATTATTAGCTGAAACTGCTCAAGACTGATCTAAATGAAAGAAATCTTACTATGTATATATATATATATATATATATATATATATATATATATATATATATATATATATATATATATATATATATATATGCAAGTATGTACGTATATTAAACATCAAGAAAAAGTAAGAACGTAAAGCTCTGTGATGCACATGGAAAGGAAGCAAGTTTGGTCACAAATGAATGGTATGTATGTGTGTGTACATGTGTATAGAAAGCATATTATTAAAAACTAAAAATAAAGATCTAAAATACACAACAAAAACATATATCTGGTTCTTGTGTCAGTTATATTTGGATAGATGCACTAGTAAGTGATATATTTGTCTTCATTAAGGGATACATAAGTGAATTCTGCTAATCGTGCACATGTCTAATCTAACCATTTGCCAAAGTGGCATTTTGCACAATCACAAAATAAGAACATTATTTCTGTAGCCATATAAATTTATTCAAGATGTTTTACAAGCAAGACAAAAATGACAAGAAAATAACAATGCATATATATATATATATATATATATATATATATATATATATATATATATATATATATATATATATATATACACACACACACATTCAGAGATTTATAAATTTAGCTGATAAGCAAATTTAACACAAGGGAACATATCAAACAAACGTCACAACCTGCAGCTACGTAATTGCATACTTGACCATCTGACAAAATGGCTGATATAGTTGCAAGACATAACCAACTCCTAATTACATATCATACATAAAAACCATCTTGTTTCATAATTGTTTACCTCATCACATGTCAAAACTGACATGTATGTGCAAATTTTACCCAACTAAGGATCCTACAATCATTTCATATAAATTGACTATAATAAGGTGATGTATATACCACCTTGACTTTACATGACAATCACTATCGAGAGTACTGAGCACTTCCTTGAATATGCTACTTCCAACATGAAACTCGTCCCCTGTAGACAGAGTTATCTCTCTTCCCTTTGATACTTGAAACAGTCAATGTGATATCAGGAATCCTTGTATGATGCCTGATGAAGCACTATGTTGACTTGGTCCAAACTCCCTTGTGATGAGCCATCTCCCTTATGATGAGGATGATTTAATCTCATTGCAGAGGTAAGAACTATGCAGCAAATATTTTTGGTATTTTTTCAACCTGCAAAGATAGAACAAGTTTGTCAAAAACATTGACGCAAGAAAAGGTCAGACATTTATTTCTTTTAGTTACATTTTATTTAACAAGGTGATGCACTTGGCAATAGACCAGACTTCCCGGAAGGACTCATCATATTTACATAAATTATCTTGAGAACAGTAAATAATAAGTGGTACCAGACAAAATGGAAAATACATCATGTATATATGTTAGATCTTTTATTGTACACATGAATTATTTCTTCAGTTTTGGGTTTCTGTGTAGCTGAACCCGTCTCCTTTGTTTTGAAAAAATAATACCAGCTATGTAAATAATAATTTGCTAGAAGCAACAGACTTAAAATCTACCTTTAATGAATTCACTGTTGTAATGTAGTTTTCAGTCTGGTGGCAGTTCGATCACTTGATGAGACCAAATATGCTCCATGAATGCATAGCTCTCATCGTCTTTATGCCGTGCGCCTTTTGGTGGAAATGTCACTAGTACACAGCTGCAGTCCACACTGGCTGTTGTAACTGGCATGGCCTTTTTACTTTTCTGGTGCTTTTTGTTATCTCCAGAATTCAATATAACCGACAACTTTTCAGCACTGTCAACCTGCAAGCATAACCACATTTTGATGAGATTTTATTTATAATTACCTTTCATCTGAAACATAACAATGTTATAATTATAAACTTCGTCATGACAAAGTAACCATGTTTATACTGGCTTTACAAAAGATGCTCATATTTTGCTGCCTTTGCATAATATATAAAAGGGCAAATTAATTTATAGAAAACAAGTTGTTAATGTAGATGCCAAATGAATCTTTGTCATTAAATGATTATAAAATGAGGACTGTCCATGATATATATATATATATATATATATATATATATATATATATATATATATATATATATATATATATATATATATATATATATTCTAAACTCCATTAATTAACATATATCAATTATAATATCTAGTGGTTCTTTTCATACAAAATATTAAAAAACTATTTCCCCATCTTTACATAATTGAAGGCATAAATATTACAAGGCCCTTACCTTCAGCAGCTGTATCTCGTTTTCCCAGCAGTAGGCTTCAATCAGCTTGTGTTGAATGTGGATTGCAACGTCCGTGGATGATGTAACTGGCAAAATACACAGTCTCACTTTGTCAGGATCCCTGAAAACCGCACACAATCTCGGTCAGTCAATGAAAAATTGCTAAGAAGAAAAACTGAATATGTACTACATTATGTTATTGAAGAGGATGCAGAATGAAACTTTATTATGATTTATAACTAATTCATCCTCGCGCCCTCACATGTGAATATCTAGAATTTTCCTTACAAAGTCATGACATTGGCTATTTGAAATCAAGCCTCCCCCTCCCTTAGGTTATTATCAGTATGTTACCAAAGAATCAAGTATTTGAGCTTAAATAAAATTATCAAATACAGTGTAAAATGTTACTGTCATACTTACATTCGGAAGACCTTTGCACATTCAAACACTCCACTGGTTAGCCTTCCCTCGGACATTGCCTTCAGCAATGCTTCCTTGAGAAATCTGGCAGTTTTCACGCTCATTGTATCTCTGCAACAGAAAAGACTTCGATTAAGAATAACCAATCACATTCAAAAGAAAACAGTGCTGAACCGGGCGCCAGCTATCTTGTCAATCTTTTCGGAAAAAAGTATAGATTGTTTTGTGGGTTTAACACCATTTTTCATCTCATTACAGGCGCATATACACTGAGAACAGTATTCTGGGTGGAGGAAGAACGCAAGAAAATTCACCCACCC
Organism: Potamilus streckersoni; assembly: GCA_016746295.1. Classification (NCBI taxonomy): domain Eukaryota; kingdom Metazoa; phylum Mollusca; class Bivalvia; order Unionida; family Unionidae; genus Potamilus; species Potamilus streckersoni. The sequence continues at coordinate 73,237 of JAEAOA010000121.1, forward strand.
ACCGATCCAGGATGGTCAAACCGAAACTCCAACCGATGTTGTGGTGCTACGTTAGTGATGTGTGAAGGCGAACGCCTAAGACCACTTTTCCACTCGGAAAAACGCTTACAAAGGCAAACGTTATGAGTTACATGCAGTTGTCACAAATGCCACATGTATTATATTTTGTCCCTGATATACTTACAAGCTATGATCAATGTATATATTGCACAGGGGAAGTTGGGTTTACGGGAAAAAAGGGCAAAAGCAAAAATAAATAAATAAATAAATAAATAAATAAATAAATAAATAAATAAATAAATAAATAAATAAAGAAAGAAAGAAAGAAAGAAAGAAAGAAAGAAAGAAAGAAAGAAAGAAAGAAAGAAATTTGTGTATAGATTATCTAATTATGCTGGTTTAGCCCATTACTTAAAGCGTTTTAGTACACTGCATGTACTAATCAATATAAAATATATAAAGCAAAAAAGTAACAAAATAACTATTTACCCTAGTTTTAAAACCAGCGCAATAGGTAACATAATTTTTTGGCCTTAACATTATTTTTCAGCACATAACGTTAAATGAAACCAGGATGTTTCACCAACCAACGTGAATCTGCTGGCATGCTTTGTCACAGACACATTTGGCTTTATCCACAGGAGTCTGCAGTTTTATTAATAAAGCACGACGAAATTTCTGACAAAATGAAATCACCTTAATAACGGTACAATAAATTAAAACTTATAACACCGTTAAAGTGTTTTCATGTTGTCAGAAATTTCGTCGTGCTTTATAGATAAAACTGCGGACTCCTGTGCTTTATATGACGGTTAATGTATAGAGTATACTGGTCATCGAGCAAGGCACAATGCCGACTGATTAAACACAGTTTAATGTAGAATATTATCGATCCTTTATGATCAGTAATGCACGTTGTAGCGCCTGCAGACTTTTTTTTTTAGGGGGGGGAGGCAAATCAAGATGTGGTGAGCTATCAAGTTTTACGCACAGGAGTCTGCAGTTTTATCAATAAAGCACGACGAAATTTTTGACTACATGAAATTACCTTAACGGTATTATACAATAATGTATTGTATAATACCGTTAAGGTAATTTCATGTAGTCAAAAATTTCGTCGTGCTTTATTGATAAGGTAATTTCATGTAGTCAAAAATTTCGTCGTGCTTTATTGATAAAACTGCAGACTCCTGTGGTTTTACGTATGTAGGCAAATAAATGGATGTCAAATAATAAGCTAACATTTAGAATTAAAACCACACTTACAAATCGGTTTTCTGCACAGTTTCCTCTACAACGTCTGGGAATGTCATTTTGCTTATAATAATTCCTGTTTGGAAGAATAATCCGAAAGGAATAATCAGTGAAACAGTTAGGCGGCGTTTACGTGTTATCTCTTCGCCCTCAAGCAACGGAATGCCAACTAGGAAGACGATCGACAAACTTGTTTACCGGTCGAAGGCTTTTCCCAGAAAAACGCAAATGATTGGTTGTCAGCCGAGGGTATGGCTGTTCCTTAACAACGTATAGTAACTAATAAATTATGGAACGTTTATCAATTTTCTTACCTTGCTTTGTATGAAAGCTGTTAAATTAAAGTACAAAAGACGATCGGCATTCGCAATTGTGTTGGTTAATTTGATTACATTTGCAAAATATTGTGACCGATTTTTGATGAAATTTACAATTCTCCTGTTCCTACTAGTCACGTGGTGTCATGTGACACTCTGGGATTCCCCCCGTCCAAACATGTGGCAAACGCTTCTTGGTATTGCACAATCTTTGCTGAGTCAACCGGTGTAGTTTCGTCCACGTTGAAACTAACACATCAGTCCTGGAGTCCATGGGAAAGGAAATTCTTAAGACGATTTATTTAAATCGGGATTGCCGAAAGCTATTTCAGATATGCTTGTATCATTTTCGCTAACAATTTTTAATTGTAGCAATTTTATGCAGTACAATGACATAGATTACATTGTACATGCATCCATTATAAATTGCATGCCTTTTTGGATTCATGACTGTCTCTCTCATAAATAAAGAATACTTTTAATGGTGAAAAGAATTATTAGCAAGTATTGAAAACTAAATAGTCTACGAGTTTACAAGTTTCAGGTACGATATTTTATTTCACCAAGTAGAATTGTAGGTTTTCACCTTGTTTCTATAAATAGCTATGACCACCGGATTCCTCTAGTCGAGGCATATAAGACGTGTTCCCTTCGGTTTTGGTGTTATTTTCCGCTACGAATGATCAGTCTGGACGTAAAGAAGTGTGAGAGACAGTCGGAATGAATAATTTTCTTATATAATTAAACTAGAACAACAACAACAACAACAATACTAGTAAAAGAAACAACAAAACAACAACAATAATAGTAAAAGCAACAACAACGGGGGCGTCTACATCAGCAAAGCATTTTTGGCAGACATACCAGATAATGATAATGACGATGATTGTCGTCGTGACAGTAATGGTGGATGATAACAGACGAATGATCATGAAACTGACTAAAAATAACAACGATTGGAAAAGGCAAAAAAAAAAAGAGCCTTTTGAGATTGATATATTTGCAAATGCTACTTTTGGGGGAATTAATCATAAGAATGAAAATTATCATGAGATGAAAGATGGATAAGACCTCTGTATCTAAGTTTTGAGCCTTAAAATAAATTACTACACACCATATTTACATACTCCAGCTTGAGCAATTAAAAGCACTATATGCGTATAACCTCAATCGTTTAATTACTCACTGGAATCCAAATGGACTAGAAATGCTTTCCTTCGAGATTCACGGTTAGGGGTCGAGTGGGTAGGTGGGGTTGCTAGTTTTAAGTAAATGAAAGCCAGACAGTATATACAAATGTATTGATTTCATTCTATAAGTAACTCAGCCTCTATCATCGTTATTGCCAGGAACATCTGTGCGCTCCCTACCGCAATGTCATCATCACCAGCCAAGAGTTGTGGATCCCTGGGTTTGAGAAGATGCAACATTATCGGCAGAAATGTCATCTTGCTGACAAGTTGTAAAGCAACACTACACAAAATAAAACTTGGATGATGATGTGGCCTCAAGAAGTATAGATTGTGAAGACAGCGCTAAAATGACAGGAACTTAATAACTGTTTATAAATGGAAAATTGCATCAATACCCTTAAAATATTGTTATGCCACGTCAGACAACAGCGCGTGTAAACTAAATCGATATGCTTTTCTGATCTCACGGTGTGTAACGTGAGGGTAGTTTCAGGTACAAATACAAGAGACTCCGAATAAGTGATTTTCCCCCATATGAGCAGGTCATGCGACAAAGTGCCTTGAAACACTAGCAAACGTCAAACAGTAACGGATTTCCAAAGACAGATAAGGAGATGCCTAGCGTCGTTTTTTTCGAAGCACAAGGGTTTTTAATGGCTCAGATTTTAAGACTGGGGGAGGGGCACCAAACTCTGACAGTGCCTAGAGGCGGTAAAATCATAAACACATCACTAATCTCTAAACACTATTTAAACTAGACTACTTCAAGGCATGTTTCAAAAATTGCTCATAATAAAATCCAATGTAATATCATATTTACTTGCTTATAATTCGAATCCAGCTGCAAACTGCCCAGGCAAAAAGCAAAAAAAAAAAATCTGCCGCATAATGCACATGCAAATCTGGGTCTATGCAATTTATTAGCAATAATCAGTTGAACAAAGAACATAGACCCTCATCTGTCGGCGTATTATGCAATGAAAGATTAGTCTCTCTAATGCTTGCAGTTGGAGACGATTCAGTGGCCTAGTGGTTAGAGCGTTCGTCTCGGATGAGGGAGGTCGTGGGTTCGAACCTGACAGTCATACCAAAGACTTTACTAAATGGTACTAACTGCTGCCTCGCTTGGCGCTCAGCATTAAGAGGATAGTGTAGGACAGGTCAGCCTGGTGTCAGGATAATGTTGCTGGGTGAGACATAATGCCACATATCTGTGGCATGATGCCCCAGTGCTAGACATCACTATAAACTGTCACACTGCAGACATCGTAGCGATATGCCTAAAAAATTGTTAAAGCTACGTTAAAAATCTAAATCAAAACCAAATCACATCACGATTGCAGTTGGACTAGATGAATAATAGTTATACTAATACTAACAACAATAATACAGCAACAAATAGAGCAACTGCAACAGACTGCTATCGCAGATCTCTGCTGACTGCTGCATATTACAACACCAACCCCTTCCTACTCCCAGACAAAGTCTCACTGGTCATTATACAGATCCGTCATATATAATATTAGTTATCACCCTGCAGTGGCTGCGTACGTAAAGTCTAGTTGTAAAATATATTAATTGCTTTTTGGGTTTGTTTTTTTTTTTTGGTTTTTTTTTATATTTCACCTTGCCCCCTTCTACGTAATTCAGGTTGGGGGAGGGGTAGCCATCTATATGAAATGAAGACAAATGGTATATTTCAGGAAAGTTGAAAAGTTAGTGGGAAAGATATCATTATTCGCTTTTTTCCGTGAGGTCCCTGAGATGGGATAAAAAGTTAAATGTAATAAAAAAAAAAGAAAAAGTTACAATAACATTTTTTGTTTTAATCATGTCTCATACATGCAGCAAGAGCAAGAAAGTGCATTAGTGATCTTGAGAAAAGGGAACATTTATGAAGGCTGCAGTTGCTACAGCATGATAAGAACACTGCACAGACATACATAAAAAAACATGTCAAGAAATACAAATATACATATCAGCTGAACTTCGTTAATAGTCTACACAACAGTTTTTGCAATAAAAATATAACATAAGGTTTCTTTTCTCAGATAATCTCTCTTAAAGCACTATAACGTTAGTTTTATCTTTGTAGCCAGCAATAGTACTTGCATATTTTCATACAAACAATGATGGGATTCTTTTGAAAAAAGGGGAGGGAAGATCTTTTGAAATTGGTCTTTTGCAAGTTTGAATACACTTTAGAGCATTTTAAAACCACTATCAGTACACTATAGAGTGATTAAAACTAGTTTAAAAACACTCTTGAATCCAATAAAAGGTGAATTGCATAATTTGCATAGAAACTGACAGCCCGGTATAAACTTAGAATATGTCACCATTAATTTTTTTTTGTAATATATGCAACCAAGTTGTTGTGTATTTAAGTCTACACTGATTATTTACTAAAGAAAAGCAAAAATCAAAATCGGGCTAGAGTCGCAATACTTTTTTTGAAGAAAAGATGTTTTATGATGCCTTTTTATTTAATACGATTGGGTGGATTTAGGTATGTACTCTGTTAAAATTTATTTTTAATATTGGATACATACATACATACATACATACATACATACATACATACATACATACATACATACATACATACATACATACATACATACATACATACATACATACATACATACATACATACATACATACATACATACATACATACATACATACATACATACATACATATATACAATTCGTGTTGAAAAGTGTTAAACTTTTGGTTCTTAGAACACACACACACACACACACACACATAGCATGTTTAAATATCTGCTTTTAATAATAACATAATGACCGAAATACTTTAAAAAAAACCTTTTTCACCAATGTATAAATTAATAAGTTATTTTAGAAAATAGATTTAAGGCGATTTAAGGCGATGGCAAAAAGAAACAAAAAATATTGGGTAAATCACCATCAAAGGTAATCAACAGATATTAATAACGGTGAAAGATGAGATAACAACGTCGGACTCGTAATCCAAGGGTCGTGGAATCGATACTCGCCCAGGCGAGATGTGTCGTCTGCATCGGTATGTGCTTGTGAAAGGCACTTTGCTTACATTTTCCTGGGCGTGATTTAGACCAATATTTTGTTAAACGTGCATTGAAATGAAAACACAACAACAAAAAAATAAAACAAGATGAGGATAGCACTGAAACGTTGAAAGCAGTACATTGATTCCTATGCATCTCTCTCTCTCTCTCTCTCTCTCTCTCTCTCTCTCTCTCTCTCTCTCTCTCTCTCTCTCTCTCTCTCTCTCTCACACACACACACACACACAGCCGGGTGCCGGTAAGGCAAACCTGTGTAGAAAATAAATTTAATAGTATTAATAGAAAAGCGTTGCAGATGACAGTAGTAAACTTTCATCGCTAAATAATTTAAGTAAATAAAATGTTTGGTGGGCCGTGCTTTATTAGTTTGTCTTGATGCTAGTGTGACTAATGGATTTATTGAATATCACTCATCCGTGCAACTTATGACTCACATCTGACTGTATTCGGTTTAGTCCACCTCTAATTGCCAGGCTGCGGTCGGGTCATCGTGCACTCAGATGTACTCTAATGGCCGCAATAGGAGAAATTTCACGTTAAGATTACATGCATACTGTACTTGGGTCGTGTCCTATCATATGATCGCGAGGTAAGTATTTGGAACATACGAGGTATGTGGAACAAAGTGGTACTTAACTGGGACATCTGACATCCCTCGTCTTTTGTAAAAAGTATGAGCTAATATTCAGTACTTCTGACAAAAAGTCCTCTATAGCAGCTTTTGGGAAAGATGTGACGTCATCGCGTTATATAAGGGTATCCAAGAGCTACAAGTTAACAATCAATATAGCGGACTGTACACGAAAACCTAAACATTACATTGCTAAATTATTAACAGATGAGTTGACATAGTAGTTAAAACAACATATTTTCTATATGATTTTGTTACCATCGCCAATACTATAATCGTCATGACCATCATCATTATAATGATGTTGCTGAAGTAGCAAATCAGTACCATATACTTTTTTTAAGGGGCTCTGTATTTTTGGAGAAAAAATGTGATCCTCAAATAGCTTGAGAAAAAAGTACTCTTTATCTGCCTTGTAGCAAAATCATAATTCGGAAAATTTTGTTGGAAAAAAGTTGGTATATCTTCAGAATAAAAAAGAAAACCATACTTTCATTTGGACATTACAGCTCGGTCATTTTTCGGTACTGGGTCTTAATTAAGTCTGTATTTATTCCTTTAGGCGGGTTACCAATATATGTTAATCAAATAGAAACAATATAAATATAGTCATTCTTTTTAACATACCAGTTTGGCTGGTGATTTGGACAGGGATGTTTTAAGAGTTTTCAGTTTCTTGTGCAATCTATCTGGTGATTTGAAAACTTAGTTGACTTTACGGGTTAAAAGAGATTCAATACAATACGTTCAATGGACACTGGTATCGGATAATAAATCTCAGTTTTGAACTGGCAACACGCTTTTATCGCCAAATTTCGTAAAAATAATTGTTGGCAAATTTCTGTCATCTGCATTCTTTCAATGTCGGTTGCAGACGACAATATTGTCCAACTCTTCCATTTACTTGACAGCTTCGCGCATAGAAAAAGTCATCTATTTCCGCGCATTCCCCCCCCACTTCATCAGAGGTGCACTGAATATTCAAATAAAAGCTGAACACCTTCCGATCGTCTGTTCGTTTTATCGACCTGCTCCTGTTGCATAAGATAAACACACCCCTGTATATATTGTTATGATAAAATACAACGCCTCTAGCGCGACTAACCAGATTGATTTTACCCCTTGTATGAACCGGATATAAATACGTGACGTCATACATCTTTTCCTAAAGCGACCATAAGGTATCAACTACTTTGTGGGCAATTCTCTATACTATCTTTCAGTAATACATATCACTCTTTTCATCTCCAGGATGAGTGCGCATTTTAACGAAAACTGAATAACTGGGGGTTCACAAATACTTGAATTTTGTTCCGTATTTGTTTTGAACAAGGGATGACAAGTTTTTGCTTGTATCGTTTTAAAATATCGTCGTTATTATTCTACGTATAGTAAAAATGTGAAACCTTGATAGATACATTTTCCGCCGCTTCTTTTTGTGGATATCTTTTTATGTCCAAAAGCTGTGTGTGTGTGTGTGTGTGTGTGTGTGTGTGTGTGTGTGTGTGTGTGTGTGTATTATGATAGAAAATGATTGGATTGGATTCTCCGCCTCTATATTATGATAAGAATTGTCTGATGTTGTTTTTAGACGTTTCTATCATAACCTTCTTCTCGTGTCTAGTTACGAGAAGGCAGGAAGTTCAGCATTCATAAGAATAAGGTGTCACATATGATGGTGTAGATTACATCTTTTGTGGGGAGCTTGGCTGCGAAGAGGTGGGATCGCTGTAAGAAATAGACATGACACTTCTAGAGCCTGGAATCATACTGAGAATAACCAGTCCAGTACCTATTTTTATATCCTGGAACTGGCAATTAACAGCGCTTCATCCAAGGTCAAAAGAAGTCCGTCTAAAAAAATCACGCGTGGTTCTTGCGTGCTTTCCAAGGACAGCTTTAACTTTATATCAAGTTTTAGTGGGGGGGGGGGGTAGAGTGAGTGTGTGGACGGTATAGTTCCAAGTAACGACCTTTTGGATCATGTCCATAACCTTCCAGTGGTCATTCACATTGTGAACTTAATTAATTTAATTATTCCCTAGGGTGATTATAAATTACTTTGTTCCCAACATCACAACGCAATTTAAGAAGGTTTTATTGATTGAATGGTGAAATAAAACATTATTCCGCTTCTATCCGATTGTTGAACTATTGAACTGGCTTATTAATTAGGCTTTTTCCATTACCAAGTGAAAACTGAACAATAATAAACGCTTAATCTAAATTCATTTCAATGTCCTTATTATATTCAGGATATGAATTATTGATTGGAGCACGCTTCTCCTACACTCCAAATCAATATCAAAGCACTATCTTAAATTTGGATGTTTTTATCTTCCAATAACTAGAGATTTCAATATGTTGTACACAAATTAATATTTTCGTTTCTTTCTTTTAGAATTGATATCTTGATAAATACCTCTTGGTTAAATTAGCCGAGACCTCAAGGTTAGTAAAAAAAATTGATAACTATACGAGGTAGAAGAAAGAAAAAATATTAAAAATCAAAAATTACAATGCTTAGGTAGATGAAAATATTACAATGCATTGGTAAGTTGATAAATTGCAAAAAGGCAATGAGAACAATGTTCATTGCAGTACATATTGTGAAATTCAAAAAAGAATACAGTAAAATGTATAATTATCAATAAACTGTAAGGTACGTTGACAATGCACCAAAATAGATATGATGAAAGATACATAGAAAAATGTACCATAAAATGTGTAATAAGGAGCCAATATAAATTGAAAAAGTGATGACAATTACACAAGGAAGTAAAAATATGAAAAAGACCAAAATACAATACACTGACAAAAGTTAAGAAATAGGAAAAAACAATTTACCGTGTAGTACCTCGATGAGGAATGAAGAAAAACAATATATTAAGAAAACAATAAAATATACAATGTGACAGGATAATACGTAATGTGACGTCAGTATGGTAAAGAAAGAGTTTATTCAAGGGAATCCTACGAAAACTCATTTGACACATTCAATGAAGTTCAAGTACAATAGTGGGAATCTGCAATGAAAAAAAAAATGTTTCTTTTATATTATTATTATTTATGATTATGTTGGTTTTTTTTATATATAATGTTGGGTTTTTATATACGTTAGTTTACTCTTTTTGTTATTATTTTATTATTATTTCTATTTTATTGTAAATAACTTCAGCAGAACATAATTAAAATTGCTGTGTAAGCGCTAGGTTATTTCCATCATATGTCATTGACCTAGGATCATGCGCTCAATAGAACGGCGTGTTCATAATATTGAAGTGATACTCCTTATGAATAGGATGTGAATTATGACCTCCCAATATATTATTTCATATATGAGACAACTAATATTTTAATTTAGGAGATATCTAAAATGTGTGTCATAATGCGGTATGATCTCTTGTAAACCAAGTAATTGTTTTTTTATTTATTTTTTTATTGTGCATAACTTCAGCATAACATATTTATCAGTGACTACGGTTATTATTTTGCTTCAGCGAAGTGTTGTAAAAATAACTCTCATTATTATGGATAGTACTTGTAAACCAATATTGAATTTATCTTCTTAGTGCATACATAATATCATTAAATACAAGCGACATTGAGGTAAGAATGTTTGCTTAGAGAACCTTGCAAGAATTTGGTATTAATCATGAGTAATGAAGATGAAAATGTTAGTGTTATGTTAAATCTACTATAATAACCATAACGTATGTTCATTTGCAATCAAACCTTGACCTGTGTGTGTATGAAATTGCATTTAATCGAACCTATGAGCAGTAAGTAAAAATATCATTAAAATCGTAAAACTTATTCGACATAATTTAGTGCATCATTAAAATTGTAAAACTGAGCGTGTATTACTGACATTACCTATGACATACGAAAAGGAATGTATTACCGTTAACCTTTCAAACAAACTTTACTCAGAAGTTGATCATATGCAGGCAATAGCTGCTCAAAATGCATTATGCATTCAAAAATTCAATATGAAGCGCAATCTCTCTGCGTCAAAAATTCAATATGCAGGCCGTTAGCTGCTACAAAACTCAGTGCCGAACAATCGTTCAGACACTTGAACTATAGAAAAACGTACATAATAACACTACAACATCATTTGATGCTGCAAAACTATAGAAGGAAACTCTCTTCTGACTGGTTTGAAGACATTAGAACCGTACATTTGGCGTTTTGCCAAGGCAATACCATATAGTATACATTATGGTATACATTCATATGATTTCATATGAAACACGTAAGAGAAATTCTCAATAACATTATCGAACACCATTGAGCTAACAAAACAAACAACTTCTGCATCAATGTTTGAAACGGCACAGCGGAAAGTACAATGATCCTTAAGATAGGCAAATATGGTACGATCGATATGTGTGATAGTAGCGAGACATGTATAATGTAATTTGAAGTGTCAAGACGAGTAGGTTTGATGTTTGATATAAATGCTTAGGGCACGGAATTAAACTTAAAGGTTCATTCACACTCTTTGTAGTAGAAATCTTAGCAACTCTGATGTATGTTAATGACAGTAAGTATAACAATGTTATTTACTCAATAAAAAATGAAATATAGCATTAGTTAGATTAGTGTTGTTAATCGTTTGAAATTTACGCACTAACTTTCAATTTGTCATTTAAAAAAAAATCAAAATAAGAGATAAAAAAATCATACCTTTGTGAGATATACCACAATGAAGAAATATTCTTGATATGAACTAATAGCAAACAATACATCTATTGTCCCTAATACCGAAAGAGTTCAAAATGTTAAAGTCACTTTCACTGGGAAGGAGACTGTTAATGCTGTTGTCGCTGATCTGAGGAGAGTGTAGATGTCGCTGCAATTCATTTTGGGTTGTAGTTAGGTCAAATGTGGAGCTGGACTTAGCACTGTATGCATTCGGAATCTCGTAGTCTCAGGTGTTACTGGAAAAAGAATTCTCATAGGCGATGTATGCATTTTATGTTGCGATCCTCTCATAGTTGTAATCATATTCGTTCCGTTGTGATATTTCTGGTTGCTGTAGTTTCTAAAAGGAGTGAGAAGTTGTTCGAATCTGGGTTTTCTCTTTGGGACATGGCGGCGCTGTCGCTTCTGGAGTTGAGTTAGCATAGCCGGGCGGAGTGAAGTCTAATGGTGTTAAAAGAGGTGCGGTTGCGGATGTTCTCAGTCTCGCAGAGCCAGGAGAAGGAAAGTCTGATGGTGTTAAGAGTTTCGGCAAAAGTCTATTTCGTAGATAATAATTCATGACACTTATTCTTGTTATTCGCCACCACTATTATGATAGAAAAGGATTGGATTAGATTTTCCGCCACTATATTATGATAAGAAATTCTGGCGTTATGTAGAATTTAATAACTGTAAGGAACGTCATTTTCCACCACTTCAATTCAATAACTGTATGGAATGTCATTTTCCACCACTCAAATTCAATAACTGTAAGGATCGCTGTAAGAAATAGACATGACACTTCTAGAGCCTGGAATCCCACTGAGAATAACCAGTCCAGTACCTATTTTTATATCCTGGAACTGGCAATTAACAGCGCTTCATCCAAGGTCAAAAGAAGTCCGTCTAAAAAAATCACGCGTGGTTCTTGCGTGCTTTCCAAGGACAGTTTTAACTTTATATCAAGTTTTAGTGGGGGGGTAGAGTGTGAGTGTGTAGACGGTATAGTTCCAAGTAACGACCTTTTGGATCATGTCCATAATCTTCCAGTGGTCATTCACATTGTGAACTTAATTAATTTAATTATTCCCTAGGGTGATTATCAATTACTTTGTTCCCAACATCACAACGCAATTTAATAAGGTTTTATTGATTGAATGGTGAGATAAAACATTATTCCGCTTCTATCCGATTGTTGAACTATTGAACAGGATTATTAATTAGGCTTTTTCCATTACCAAGTGAAAACTGAACAATAATAAACGCTTAATCTAAATTCATTTCAATGTCCTTATTATATTCAGGATATGAATTATTGATTGGAGCACGCTTCTCCTACACTCCAAATCAATATCAAAGCACTATCTTAAATTTGGATGTTTTTATCTTCCAATAACTAGAGATTTCAATATGTTGTACACAAATTAATATTTTTGTTTCTTTCTTTTAGAATTGATATCTTGATATGTGTGTGTGTGTGTGTGTGTGTGTGTGTGTGTGTGTGTGTGTGTGTTTGGGGCATTTCTATTTTACCCAACGCTATAGATGCCCTATCTTTTTGAGGCTCTGAATTTAACTTTATAAAAATTGTCCTAATTTGCAAGATTGTATTTAAATAGGTATATGCACGCGCTCGTGTGAGTGAACTACAAATTAAGTCTTAGAATCCATGTACATTTATGATGTGTCTGAGAGAAATCACCCCAACTGACATATATTTCAAAAATGTTTGTACACTTCAATAGTTTGCTGTCACTTTGCGCATTGACAATTTTTGTGCATCTCCGAGTCTTTATCAGTTCGCTTTTCATATTAAGGGAATACACACTTTGTAAATTTACCACATAAACTATAAAATATCATTTTACTTACCTGAAATGATAGAAGTCGCACATCATTAATATATTCTCAAAAGTTGCTCCCCTCGGCGTTTACCATCAATAAATATACGCTGAATAAACAATAACGGGCAGTTTGGGTCTATGGCGATCTTGCTGTAAATAGTGTTTTTACTGATTTGCAACCGCAATATGAAGTCTGTTTATTTGTATTGTTTTATTTGGGTTTTTGTTTTGTTTATATCGGGGAATGTAGAGTGACTTTAGAGGAATACTATTCTTAAAGTTCTTGGTACATTACGTTTTATTATGTTGCCACATAATAGAGCAAGTCAGTTTTACGTGCGAAAAACATCTGACTATTTGATTTTGAAATGTTTATTGAAATAAGCAGACTCAAATAGGTCTGCTTTTGCGACCTTGATATGATATTTGCTCATTTTTTAAATTTACATTTACTGCCTTTGTTGAAAATCACATGGTAGCCTGTAAAAATGTTCACGTAATAGCTATATATGCAAAATCCTCATTTGAAAATTCTAAGCTTTTTTTATGACAAGGTAAAATCTAAATAATTGATTTTGACCCTTGTGAAGGATGTTTAACAATGAAACTATTTATATCGTGCAGACTTCCAAAAAGATGAATTGCAATATTTCTTTCTTAAACGGAATACCGTTAACCCCACCTCCACTCCACCAATACAAAAAACGGCGGTTAACATTCTTTCCACTAAGAATTAAATTGAAAAGCATTATAGATAACAGTGTTAGAGTTTTCATAAAGTTTACAATGTAAATATTATGGAAATATTACAAAATGTTTAAGGAAGATTTAGTATCAGTTTTAAGAGAGAGAGAGAGAGAGAGAGAGAGAGAGAGAGAGAGAGAGAGAGAGAGAGAGAGAGAGAGAGAGAGAGAGAGAGAGAGAGAGAGAGAGAGAGAGAGAGAGAGAGAGAGATGCTTTCGAAGGACTAATAGTTTGATTCATTCGTCCCCAATACACCCAATCATTAAGTCAATTATTAACTTGTACATTTTTTCTATCTTACCATCATTCATTCCTTGCCTGACTTACTTTCTCGCCTGCTTACTTATCTCTCTGATTATATACTTATAAGGATTTAAAAATTATGTAATTATACACAAGACAAAATGGCGATCCTAAAACGATGAGGTTGACATGGGATTCCAGAAAATATTTAATTCTGTTTTAGAGACACATGGTTGTGTTACATGAGTTCTTAAATGTCTCCTTATTTATAATTTTCTAGCCTATAAAATTAAATTAAATGAAACAGGTAATCTTTTTTGCTCTTATATATATATATCTAGAAAGATAAATATCTCGGTTGCACTCTATGACTGGAATAGATATAATCTGATATTTTTGTCCAAACACCAACTAAATTAAAATGTATATTACAGTATCAATAGAACATTGAGATATTGCAACCACATTTAAATGTAAATAACAGCATCAATAAAGCATAGATATCACGACCATCAATAATGAAGAAAAATTCCGGTTTGCCATGATTCTGCATTTATGTCCTTAAGACAATTTTTTTTACTTGTATCAGTTTGTTACTGGATCATTTTTCCGAATTGAAATTTAAATTCTAATGGTATGTTTAAATGTAGTAAATATACATTTTTAGAAGAAGAAAAAAAATTATATGAAATACGTAACACTTGTTTGTTTATTCGATTTTTTTTTTAAAAATGTGAGAACCTATTGCCGCTGCTGAGTCTAATAAAACCGCAGGAGTTACGTCCCGTATTTTCTAATCCTTGTTTTTTCCTGAACAACCAAACAAATGAAAGAATCGTAGAAGTACAGACACTTTAATCTCAACATGACATTAATTTTCCATATTCAAACTTATTGAAACTCCAAGGTACAGAAGTAGTTACTATACGATATCATGAATCAACTTGAAAATGAAAATAGATATGGTCTATTATTACTAATAGACTTTGAAAAAGCCTTTGACTCATTTGAATGGACCTTTGTAGTAGAAGCTTTACAATCTTTCAATTTTGGTGATTCTATTTGTAAGTGGTTTAGGCTGTTTTGTAATGAATCTAAAAGTTGTGTTATAAATAATGGGCATATGTCATCTTTTTAGACTAGAAAGAGGATGTCGTCAAGGAGATCCCCTTGCACCTTACTTGTTTATTATAGGGGTTGAGATTTTAGCTATAACTTTAAAGCAAAATGTGGATGTACGGGGACTGATCATTGATGTCAATGAATATAACTTGGGTCAGTATGCCGACGACGTGTTTATTCTTCTTGATGGATCTCAATTTTCTCTTAAAGATGCTATGAATATCTTGCAAAGTTTTATTTTTCTCTATTGTCTGGACTTAAATGTAACATAACAAAAACAAAAGCCATTTGGATTGGAAACAAGAAATTTTCTAATGAAAGAATATGTCCCTATATGGGCCTAATTTGGTCCTCCTCAAACTTTACACTCCTTGTCATAGATTTTTCACCAGATCTACAACAAATGGTGGAAATTAATTATATGAAGAAACTAACAAAGGCAAATCGAATATTGTCCAGCTGGAGTCAAAGACATCTGTCAGTTGTTGGTAAGGTAATTGTTGTAAAAACCCTTGTTCTGCCCATATTTATACATCTTTTCTC
This sequence comes from Potamilus streckersoni, assembly GCA_016746295.1. Classification (NCBI taxonomy): domain Eukaryota; kingdom Metazoa; phylum Mollusca; class Bivalvia; order Unionida; family Unionidae; genus Potamilus; species Potamilus streckersoni. Next base: position 88,891 of record JAEAOA010000121.1, read on the forward strand.
AGCACTTCCAAATCCATCAGCCAAAGTTGAAGCAGAACTAAATCGTACATTATTTAAAATTTGTATGGAGTGGAAAGGTAGAGAGAATTAAACGCGATTTATTAGTAGCACCAGATAACGAGGGAGGACTCAATATGATACATATATTCTCATTTATTAGGTATATTAAGATAAGATGGGTAAAAAGATTGTTGGAAAATGAAAATGGAGCTTGGCAGAACTTAGTCAATACAATTATACTCGGAAATGAAAAGGATATTTTGGAACTTAAGGGGAGAAGGAAATTAGAAGAATTTAGTAAGCTTATTAAAAACAGTTTTTGGAAATATGTCATTTTGGCAGTATCTTTTTGGAAAGAGGAACCGCAAAGTACAATTGAGTTCTTATCCATGAGCATTTTTAATTTTATCCCCCCTAGAATGTTCTATCAATACAAATCCTGGACAGAAGCCGGTTTTAAAATTTTGAATGATCTAGTAGATGATCATGGCAATTTATTACCTTTTGAAATGATAAAATAAAAGACTAGAAGAAGTGACTTCTTGAAATACTTCTCTTTAATATCCAAAATTTTAAAAGTATGGAAAGAAGTCATAAAACCATTTAGTACATAATAATTTTGAAAGGCAGGATGATACAATAATGGATTTGAAAAAATATAATTCACTCAAGTTTATTTACTTGCAGATTCAATGTGCAAAATCCTTCCATCTATGCTTTTAAGCAGAGAGTTGTAATGTATAAGAACGTTGAAAAATATGCTGCTAAGATATACAGAAAAAGAGGGCAAATTTTTTAAGAAATGGACCTCAGAAGATCAATAAGTAACTTGTAACTGATTGGATATAAAAAAGGAACAAAACACTATTTTCTAAAGCTTATGTCACCTACATTGTGCTATATGCATGTGTGCATGAGTGTGTGCATATTTGTGTTGTCTTTTATTTTTTCTTTCTTTTAATATAGATTATATTTACTATCCCTAGTTTATCTGGAAACAAGAAATTTTGATTGTAAGGTGACCTTGGGATGGTTCCCTGACCCAATGGCCAACCTATTACCGGGATAATAGAATTTGTAACAAACAAATAAATAAATGCGATTAATCAAGCGTGTCACGTTCATGATGTCGCGTATAAAAATAAAGATTTACAACAACAATATATTACAGAAGAGATGTAGATTCACGCATTAAATTCCATGAAAAAAAAAATCTCTCAGAGAAAACCTTCCTAGCTTTGTAATGAAATCTGATATGAAAGGTAAACTAGTGGTAGGAGCTGGTAATTAATCATAGATAAACATTACAATGGAATCGGTTTAGCCCAAGAGGATATTGGAGAGGTAAAGGAGCGATTTGTAAACTTGCTGAGGTTACAGGTGTCTCGCGTTATGTTGCTGCAAATTGGTTAGAACGATAGGCACTATGGCGAATTTATCTAACCCTATATAAACAAAATTAAACATGAACATTTTGATATCAGAACTTCTAATAAAAGTTCATTAGGCAGATATTTTATTTTTACCACAACATTAAAACAGGTAGACGTCAACCACGCATATGCAAATGCATGTTAACTGTCGTTGACGTTGCAGGCAGATATAAAGAAGCAGAAATACTCTCAACAAATACAACAACCGAAGTTTCATCTGCGTTCGAACGAATTTATCATCGTGGTGGTCTACAATGGCCACAGCTATTACAAGTTGATTCTGGCAAAGAATTTCTTGCTGCAATATCATCATTGATGAGAAATGATGTCAATGTCAGACGAGGACACACTGAAACTCATCGCTATCAGGTAATTGTTGAACGATTTAAACGAACACTTGCTAAATGATTATTTGGATCAATATGCAAATGAAATATCTCCTGACTTTAAGTACGGGGAGAGATCTCGTGAATGGGTTGCAAGGTTGTCAAATGTGATAGCTGCGTTAAATAATGGAATTACTCGTACAGCTTGTATGAAACCTGCTAGTGCGATCACAAAATTATACAAATACAACGAAGTGAATTTTCTTCTCAACCAGCACCAGGTAATGTGAATGTAAGATATTTATATGAACATATATGAACATGGTGAACGTGAAGGTGGTAATTAAAGAGCAACTGGTCCTATATGGAGTGTAACTGCACATAAAATTTCGGGCATGGTTAGATCCACGGCTAGACCTGCAATTTACAGAATAGGTTCAATTTCTACTCAACTTAGATTTGTATGCGAACAATTACAATTAATTCCTAAAGACGCACAATTACCACCGACCTCACTTTTTCAAACTGGCACTTTTTACGTCGATTACATTCAAGACAGGTTAGCACCACATTTTCGCGTGTGTGACCAAGAGCACAATTAACTCTATTCACGGTGAATTGTTCTGTATTATTTTTTGAATACTACCACAACATTATTGCGTTACAGCTCGAAGAATGTTTATTCTATAGTTGCTTTAATGTTTATTAAATTCAATATCAAGATTAAAGTCGCGCTGATTGTTTTGTCGCATTGTTTATAGCTCGCTAATTTTTTATGACGAAAAAGATAGTGATTTCTTCGGTTATTACGCAATCCATGATAGCCCTCTGGAGTTGAGATGTTCTTCTGTCTCGAGACACTGCGAGGTAAACTTAGTTTGGCCATTCAATACGATAATCGACAGTCCAAATATTTGTATCAGAAATAGTTGATCTCTGTGACGAGTCAATTGTTATAACTTATTCTAGTGTCCACTTAATTTTGTTCATCTTCAACGTGTTTCAACAGTACTGACAGGAAATAAAACGATATCATTTAACACAAGATTTTATATCACACCATGAAGAATTTCAGCATCGATAAATTTGAATATTGTTTGTCACGGAAACAATTGTTGTTGAAATGTATCAAGAACTATTTTTCTACAAATCAGCTGGTCTCAATAAATTGCAAACATTATTCATAGGAGTTTCTGGAATTACTTTACGCATTATCGCACACTGTATTCTATCCGGTTGCAGCCTGATTGACCATTTAAACTTTCAGTGATTTATCAATAGTTCTATGGTCATCAGTTATTTCTTTGTAATAATCAACACATGTTTTCAGCCACTCATGTACAGACGCTTCAAGGAAAGGTTGTAGTTGACCATGATCGCCACATATTATTACAGCAGCATTTTGTTTTGTCAACAGCCTGTCAAGAAACATTTTTAATACCTCTGGCGACACCGTGCATATATCATCTCAGACAATAGTTTTAGGAAAACATTTCTCACCCATTCGCTGAAGAGTTCATGCGTCTCCTCACCATTTGAAGAAACTTTAATAAGCTTGAGATTTTACTGCAACACTTCCAGTGTTCCCTTTATTTATTTCTCTGGCGAGTCTATATGTCGGTGTTAAAGCAATCGTATCTGAATAATTCAATTACACGTGTTGTTTTACCAGAACCACCACATCCATTATGTCTGGCAAAGGGATCATATACAGATGATGAGGATGATAATAATGATAAATTATTATTTTTATAAAATATTTCTTTGATTTTAACGACTGAGGACTCAGCGTGATCAATAATCTGTTCTCGTTTTATTCCCCATTCGCCCCATGATGCATCGGTACAAATCTTTAACAAATCCGCATATATTTTTTTTATATAAAATAAATCTGTTGCGACTCTGACTGCAATAAGAGGAAATATAGTTATCATGGATAGTAGATTTATCGAAACGTACGCGAGCATAGAAGATTTTAAATGAGTAAACTGCGGTGAGTCTCCGTCAATAGAGTTCACAATTGTACCTAATTTAGTTACTTCTGATAAATAAGCATTTATAAGTGTTTATCTTCGTTGCATCAGCAATTATAAAATCTAGTTCAGCATCATCCATGATTAATCTTGTACAATGTTGTTTATGATCATATGATCCACCTGGTGTAAATTTACCAATTATTTTTGTACCAAGATTTTCTGCAACTGTTTTCAAAATCAGTTTAGACCAGATTTTCATCATTAGATTATTTCTTTTTTTCTTGCAAACAAATTTATTTCCGCGGACTATGATATAAGCATTTATCTTGATAGTACTATTGGAACCCAATATTTTTTCTGAGAAATGTTTTCCAAACCAAGCATAAATAATCGGATGGAGATTTTCTGTAAACTCGATTGACTCTATATAAGCGAATCCGGTAAGGTCAAAATCTGGTAAAGGTTCGTTTATCGCAACTCTGGTATCTCGTGAGTCGGATGTCCAAATCTTTTAAAGCAGTAGTCCCCAACCCCTGGCCGTGGACCGGTACCGGGCCGTGGATCAAATGGTACCGAGCCGCCAAAGGAACATTAAATTATTTCTATTTTATTTACTGTGGTTCATTTCTCTCGGGTTTGTGCGACTTTACATGGACGAGAGGTTAATCGAGAGCTTAGAAACGTCACATAAGGCCGCTTCAATACCGTGCATGCGCAAAACTATCGTGATATCGGGGCGGATGTAGGTCACGTCTGAAGCTGAGCGGCTGCAATCGGCAGTGACGTTGTAGCTTTGGTGGAGAGAAGGTGTGTATCGCTCTTCCCTGTTCAGCGGTACTTGTTTAGCAGTGATTGATGTACGTGTATATTGTGTGTGCTCAACTTTAACCCACAACTTTGCAAAAATGAGTACAAAACAGACGTCGTTAGAAAGTTTCCTTGGGAAAAAGAAAAGGCCCAGTGAAGAGACTGAAGAAGAGTCTTCAACATAAAAAACATAAAACTTTTAACAGACAATACCACGTGTCGTACTTGAAATATGGATTTATTTTGACAAGTGATTCCTACACACCAACCCCGCTCTGCATAGTTTGAGGCGACCAGCTCTCTAATGAAGCAATAAAACCTTCAAAACTGCTTCGCCACTTAAACGCCCAGCACCCTGGATTAAAAGACAAGCCCTTGGAGTATTTTGAAAAACAAAATAACGGGAACACGAAAGACAAGAAATATATGAAGGCCACTACATAAATAAAAGATAATGTACTGAGAGAATCATATTTGATGGCTAACAATATTGTTAAGGCTAAAAAGACATTCACTATCGGTGAAGAATTTATCTTACCCTCCACTAAAGACATTACCCATGTACTTCTAGGAGATGCTGCTGTGGAAAAGATAGCAAATGTGCCTTTGTCGGCTAGCACTGTGACTAGCCGCATTGAGGAAATTGCCGAAGACATTGAGACACAATTGTTGGAGAGGATTAATACATCATTATGGTACGCACTCCAGTCTGCCAAATCTACAGATATCGACAAGGCAATACTGCTTGTTTATCTGCGATATATACACATAGTTTAATGCAAACAATACTACTGATAGTATTGTTTGTATTAAACTATTATTTCTGCCCAATATTATCAAGATTCTACTACAAAATCCAGGGATAGCACAGTCTGTTTTGTCTGGTATATATATATATATATATATATATATATATATATATATATATATATATATATATATATATATATATATATATATATATATATATATATATATATATATATATATCACAAGGATGTGCATGAGGATTTGTTATGTGCACTATCTTTGCCAACCAACATCACAGGAGCAGAACTGTTCAAACCACTGGATGGTTATATATCAGAACAACTAAAATGTCTCTTTTGTGTCGGCTTATCCACAGACGGAGCTGCTGCCATGACCGGACGACTGTCTGGTTCAATTACTCGGATTAAGGAAGTTGCACCTGCGAGAGAATCTACACATTGTATCATCCACAGGGAAATGCTGGCAAGCCGAAAAAAATGTCACCGGAATTTAACAACGTATTGTTTGATGTCGTTAAAGTTATTAACCACATCAAAACACACGCTCTTGACTCACTCCTGTTTCAGCAGCTTTGTGAGGAGATGGGCGCAGAGCACATATGCCTTTTCCTACACACAGAAATAAGATGGTTATCCAGAGGAAAATCGTTAACCAGAGTATTTAAGTTACGAGAACCTTTGCAAAGATTTCTCTCAGAAAAGAAGTCACCACTGGCAGCACATGTTAATGACAAGGTATTGTTCGTAAAACTGGCTTACCTATGTTAAATTCAGCCTGCTCAATGAACTCAATCTGTCCTTTCAGGAGAAAATGACAGCTGTTGGCAGACAAAGTAGCTGCATTTAAAGCCAATCTTTAGTTGTACGCGTGAACAAAGGCATTTTGGACATGTTTTAGACATTAGCGGGTATTTCAAGCGAGACTGAGCTTGAACATTCATTCTCCCAGTTGGTGCACGATCACATGTCTTTGCTTTTAAAAGAGTTCGAGCGCTACTTCCCAACCACAAAAGACCCACGAACTGGTAAGTGGTAAGGAATGGAGCCGCGACCCACTTGTCAATAAACCAGGCTAATCTAACATGTCTGTGCAGGAAGAAGATAAACTGATGCAGATTGCAAATGACGGCGGCCTTAAAACTACGTTTGAGACAACTCTGCCGGTGGTTTGGATTAAAGTCATGGCGGAATACCCTGAGATTGCCACCTCAGCACTTCAATCCCTATTGCCATATCCGACATCCTATCTTTGTGAAGCGGGGTTTTCTCCAGTGACAGCAACCAAAACAAAACAGAATAAACTGGACATAGCAACACACTTCGGGTGTCATTTTCTCCTATTACCCCCAGATGGAACCGTCTCGTTGCAAAGAAACAAATTCACGGTTCTCATTAATTTAGCGTTATAGTGAGTTAAAATGTTAAATCGCTTTATATTAATTTTGGATGTAAATATTTTTTGTTGGAAGGCATGTTTAAATACAATTAAAATTATTATATCAAAACAATCTAAAACACAATCAACGTCTCCCATCAGCGGGCTGCGGTAAAATTATCAAACGTTGACCAGTCCGCGACGATAAAAAGACTGGGTACCACTGTTTTAAAGTATTGAGAACACTCTTTGTATGCAAGAAAACTTCTAGGATAATATGCTACCATATCAACGGAGATAACGTCGTTACAATCATATTTAGTATTCCATAATCCACCGTGTCCATATTTCACACAACTGTGTTGGTCGTCTTCAAGAAATTTTAATCGTGTCGACTTCCATGAATTATCTCCTGAGCAAAATGAGCAGCAATTGATGGAAAGGCAAAACAATTATTCAGCTGTTGTTCAGCCCTGACATCGTCATAAGTATATTTTAATGCGAGATTTTTCATTTCTTTGTGGAGAGATTCTGCACGATAAATTTAATCCATTAGACCGTACAAACTAATCATAATAATCATATCCCGAACACTGAAACAGCTAACATAGAATCAGGGTCACTCTGATATTGCTGATAAAATCAAATATATAATCGTCAGAAAAATTTAACTCTTCTGTCTCGTGAAAATATTGGCACCGCAGACGTCCATACATATGCGCTATAATCAATGACTGTTATAGGGTCTCCCCTTGATTTACATTTCGATGTGTACAAAATCTCTCCTGTTAGTGTTTTCACTGTTATTGGAATAGACGCTGATAGACGCTCCGATATGTTTAGTTGTTTCTACCCTCGCGTTTATTTTATTACGTCGTAAATCTGTTAAACTGTTTCCAAGTATTGCGTTTCTAAAGCGTTCTGTAACTCGTTCAGCTAATTAATTTATCCTCGACGACGTCCACGATGGCAATTTTATCTGTTTAGCTCATTGACGTTAGTTTTATCATTTAACACACACACACACACACACACACACATATATATATATATATATATATATATATATATATATATATATATATATATATATATATATATATATATATATATCCCATAAATGACTGCAGTCACGGGATAAGCTTGTTCATAATCAATGTGTCTTGTGTCACGCAGACAGGGTCACGTTTGTCATGGATAATCCAAGTATTGTTGTCTGTGTTTAAAATAAATTTTATTAGAATAAAATATCTTTATTGTCAAGGTAATTAACAATATTTCTTCCTCGCTTGTGATTAATTGCAGCATTGACAAAATTTCCAATTTAGAATGGTGACCACTCATGAGTTGCGTCATCGTCGCGAAAGTTCTTCTTGGCTTCACGGATACGTTTAGTTATATCATCATTTGTTAAAGCGAGATCCTGCATCGAAAAGCCAAATTATATTCCGGCAGACTGTCAGGATCAAATGTAGCTCTCTAAGGCTTAATTGCGGATAATTATAAAAATAACGTAATTTAAACACCGAACATCACTATTTTATCCAGAGTTTGATAGCATGGAACGCTGTATCATCGCGGTAATTAATGTTGCTAACGGTACATACTATGCTTGTTTTTCTATTGTTGCATGGTTAGAGATTGGAAATTTTCTTATCGTAGCACGTAAATATAAATAAGCCAATATATATTGGCTGTCCCTGATTAACGTTTCGTGGAGGAACAACTCTATATTATCGCGGCATTTGCCTAACTTAGTTATGATAGCACGCACGTATTATAATAAATATAAATTAATTGCAATTTACCTATAATAAGGAATGTCCAAGCTTAAACTTTAAGTTCGACTGGAGGAGAGCTGCTAGATTCACCACAAATAAATATCGTAACACTCGCAGTGTCAGTGCAATGTTGAACCATCTCCAGTGGGAATCACTTGAATCCAGGTGAATCAAGGCCCAGCTGACCATGTTGTACAAGGTTGCAAACAATCTAGTGGACATACCAGCGGACAAATACCTGACCCTGGCTTATAGCCAAACTAGGGCAAATCACAAAAGTTCCAATTAATGTCAGCATCGACAAATTGTCGTAAGTTTAACTTCTTCTCATGTACATTAGGGACTTGGAACAAATTACCAGCAATAATTACAGAAGCTCCTGACTTGGTATCTCACAAGCAGGAGCTTTCCAAAATCACACTCTAATGAACTAGCCAGCTACATGTAAGACCTAGTGGTTCCCAGGGCTGTGCCGGTTGAGGTTTCATACCTCATCGCCGCTACGGTAGCTAGATTGGTCTGAGTATGAAGGGACAAAAAGGTACCCTGACATTCTTTTACTTATTTCTGCCTTTCCTGTCATTACTCTTCTGACTGTTCTATCACTTCTGTCTTTAATTTATCGTTGATCACGCACCACCCGTTGCTTAATAGTCAAGTGTGACTGCGTCAACTTATTTATAAACATAGACAAAAGTTTTGTATATGATGACCAACAGAATTGCATGCACTTAAGGGAAAAATGATGTTCATTTTATTTCAAAGTAGATTTACCAAAATTATTTACATTTTGGAGTCATTTGTGCTATAACAGATTTTTACATCCTTACTGGCTACAGCTTTACATCTGTTAAAAAAAAAAAAAAAAAAAAAAAGACCCGCTTGACTACGAGTGTTCAAAATTAATTGGAAAATCTCTTTTGCAGCGATAATACAGCGTTATACTCGACCGTGATCTTGAATTCAGTATTAGGCTTAACCTACTCGTTAAAATCACTTCCTGTCTGAACAAAGCATAAAATTGAACACAAACCAGAGTTTTGTCTTTAAATAGAATATAAAAAAAAAAAAAAAAAAAAAAAACGCGAAATTGCCGGACATGCAGAATTTTATATATTATTTAAAACGAACTTTTTTCCTTGTGCATTGATGACGAAAAAATTTACCTAGACCGTTGCGCTTGGAGAACCTGTTTTCGAGGTACCGATTTACCGGTCTAAATTATTTTCCATGGGAATGTGTAGGGCATTCTTGTGGCATGATCGTCAACACTTTAGTTTTGCTTTGATTAGGTTAGGTGTTTTTACTTGTGGGGTTGCTATGCACGCAGTTTTGCATATTTCTCACACAGCAGTCCTGTATTTTGCGATGGATGTTAAGCTTTCACATTATTTAATTGAATTTCTCACAATATTATGAGTTTAGCTTTCTCTTCCATAAAAGTAGATCACGTGTAAATCAGAATGACCTTTTTCAAGTAATTGTTGTTAAAATTGGTATAATTATTATATTCCTTTATTTTATAGGCACTCAATATGAATGTAGTTAAGAGTAGGGATTGGGGAAAGGGTGTCTAAAACCTCATCAATGTTTTACACATTTTGATACCCCTCCACCCCTTTATTTAATTAAATTTTTCAGTGTGTTTATAGAATGATTTGATGCAAGGTCCTTCCGATTATTTTGGACTAAAAAAGCACATGCTCATTATTGTAATGATATCAAGATTGAATTCTTAGCTGTTTATAATATCACACTAAAAAGAAAATATTTTTCATTAGATTGTTAAGCTTAAACATCATACATGTAAATGTAAAAACAATTTTACCACAAAACAACTCTAAAATCCAAAAACAACCCTACAAGAACAGAATAATCAATAGTCAGTTTCAGTCATAAAACTGATCATTTAAAGTACTGTGCAGTTTTGACTACAAGTAAAATAACATTTTCGTTCTCACTAAAGACGTTTACATGAAAAAACACTTGGCATTGCATTGCAGTGTGTGTGTGTGTGTATATATATATATATATATATATATATATATATATATATATATATATATATATATATATACACACACACACACACACACACCATCATTGAATAAAGCAAAGAATGAAAAAATATACCAAGTATCATATGTACAAAAAACTAATTAAAATAAATGTTAATTGTTAAACAGTGGCAAATTCCTTAACAATATGCCTTAAGTTGAATTCATTCAGCTTTAGGTGCTGATATTAAGATATCACCAGTCAAATAGAGTCTTCACCAATTTTGTTTTAGTGTCAATTTCATCTTGTGTCCATTCCCAGAAAATGAAAACAGATTTTGTTGACTCCTTTGTATGACTTCACATACTTTTCTGCACTCTTTCAAAGTCTCTGCTGATAATGTAGTTTCCTTTAGAAATCATACATATTTGAATAATAGTTATTATTATTATTATTATTATTATTATTATTATTATTATTATTATTATTATTATTATTATTACTATTATTATTATTATATTTATTATTATTATTATTATTATTATTATTATTATTATTATTATTTTTATTATTATTATTACTGATTAATGCTTGGCAACAATGTCCAGTTCAAACACTGGGAAAGTCTTGATTAATTTCATGATTTATATTTGTGTGATAACCAATTTAGACACCAACAAAACAAATTCAGAGAAATACTAAAGTGCATCAGATACTTCATCTATGAGTCAGTGTTTTGAGTGTGAAGTTGGTACTCATTATTATTTCATCATTGCTTTCTGATAAAAAAAAATTAATAAGAAGTTATTATTTCTCTGATGCCAGAGTGCATCAACCTTTTAATCAATGTTAATGTAGAAGATGTATACAATCAGCCAGAGTTTCTAGACCATTTGACGACAAGAAGTTAGTAAAAGGACTTTTGGACCTGCTTTGTGTGTCTTTGCATATTTCAGGTTTCTAGGCCTTCATGTGACAATTGTTTGCATGTATCCCCAGACTAAATTGAGGTGTTTCGTTAGATTATTGCAATTCAGTGTGATTGTCTTGGTTCAGAATCTCTGGAATTTTACCAGCAACACAAAATCTTCACTAGCCAAGTGTTGCCAATCCCCTTTATTCCACATCATATACTTTCTTCCTCTACCATTAATACTGACCGCCATGTATAGCCTATCGTGTGCTGAAAATGGCATTAAGCCCCACAACAACAGTAACAACAACAAAGTTTTGTGAATACTCCCCTTCCTGTATAAGTTATTAAAAGGGCAAGAAACCTAGTTTTGTGAATCCTCACCTACCTATTTAAGAGGTGATGTAATTGGTGAACATGAAGAAGAATGAACAGATGGAAGAATTTATAATATCCCCAGTTAAAGCAGATTAATTAGAAATGAAGATCTAATTATTTAGAAATGAAGATATAATTAATATAAATGAAGATCTAATTAGAAATGAAGATCTAATTAATTAGAAATGAAGATCTAATTCCAGTGAAATGGTCACTACTCTGAATATCAAACAAAACTCTCCTACTATGCTTATATAAAGAATGTGCCTGGTGATCATTTCTTGTGTGTGTGGTAGTTTGGGAAGATAATCTAGTTGAAAAAGAATCATAATTGAAGTTAGACTTGAATAAGAGAAACATAGGGGAAAGTCATAGTGGGAGATGATGACAGGGAGATGGGAGAAGGGGCTTATATTCATATGGGTACAAACAAAATCCCTCTCAGATACCCCCCTTATTAAAAATGAAAATAGGAAATAATCTCCTCTTTAAGTATAAGTTCTGTCCTTTGTAAATCTTTTAAACCAACAAAATATACATCTTTGTATGTTGGCTTGGGTTGTTGGAAGCTTTGTGTCAGCTTGAGTAGATAAATAACATTTAGTTTATGTGTTTGATCTTGACTGACCAGGAGATTAAGATGCATAATGACCCTTTTGACATAAAGACTAATTGCACCTGTACACATTTTGTTGCCTTGCTTTAATTAACATCTTTAAATTCCTTTGCGTTAAATTCTTCCACAGTGTTTTAAACATTTTCATTTTTATTGTAAACTATATCTGTTGGAAATAGAGCATTATTAGCACAAAGATAAAATACGTACTGACCATCATTGTTATATTTTGTGAAGTACTTAAAATCTGAGTCATAATTTCAAAATAGACAAATATATCTGTGATGGTTTGAAAACTTAAACTTGGTGAGGGGATTATATTGTATGTTTCATTTTTCTGAGGGTGATTTTGCCCTTCAACCATGTACTTTTTTGTATTACCCAGTTGACTTTAAAAAATCTGAATATTATGAAGATAGTGTTTTAATTGTAAAGAAAGCAGTCATTTATGACAACACATGTATTGATTGTTTTACTGATGATATTTGCTTCATTTGAAAATGTATAAATTAATTGAATTAGGAAGGATGTAGAATCATTCTGTTATGGCCTATATTCGATCGAATGCATGTAAATTTTATTACCAACACTGAATGCACTGGGGGCTTAATAAAATCCTTTTTTACATGTCTCCAGTGCAATCAAATTTTTTTTGAACAATTCAGACTGAAGTATTTTTCACATTTTCCAGAGATGTCCAGTGGTGAAGTTGGTGGTCATTGTTACTGTGGTGTTCCAAACATTGATAACCCTGATGTGTTTAAATGTGACAAGTGTAAAAAGAAGTTTCACTCAGGTATGTGCAGGAAGTAGTGTTATGTGTAATTGGCATTTAATCCATCTTTTTACAACTTCATTAAAATACAAGGTTGGGCACTGACTATTTAGGGGATGGAGGTCTGGAATATACTTTCTAACAATGATATTTTATTTTCTTTGTCTAAATGTATTTTATTTCAGAAATATAATTGACATAATTTTGTTCTTGTTTTTCAACAAATAAGATGAAGAATGTTTTTCATGCTATTTGAGGTCATGTATTTGTTTTTCTAACAAGTCATAGGTCACTCCACCTGCCATGATCATTAAATGGTTCATTTCTACTGTTGTATAATTCAAAATTAAAGCTTGCATGCTTTTATTACAACTTAATCTAATAAGTACAATCAGAACCTGGTAAGCATCCAGCTTCGAAAAGTACACCTCATCCTTGATAATTTGCACCCTGATAACTCATGAACCCGCTGAAAATGCAGGTCAGACATGGAGTCCATTGTTTAAACCAGAAAATACTACAAAATTGATCTCTATTTGTTTAACTTAAAGAAAATTGTGATCAAAATTGGTAATGGAAACTTTGCTATATTGCTCATTTTATTTTCATTTTATTTTTGATTCATAGGACCTGAAAATGTTAATCAACATTATGAAATATCATTTTTTAATAAGATGTTGAATAACTTGATACATTTTCTTTCAAACATTCTTCATACACTGCTTGCAATTAACAATATTCAAGGACATTTCGGTCAATGAAAATGTCATTATGCCTAGTGGAGGTTGTTGTTGTTGTTGTTGTTGTTGGGCTTAACGCCATTTTTTAGCACACAATAGGCTATTCATGGCGGCCAGTATTAATGGTGGAGGAAGAAACCGGGAAATCACCGGAAAGAACCACCGACCCACGAGAAGCTACTGGCAAGCTTTCTCACATATCCACATTCACCGAATCCTAGACTCGAACACACACAGACAGAGGTGAGATGGCAGTGATCCGTAACGGACAGCGCTTTAGACCACTCGACCACTCGGGGCCCCTCCTAGTGGAGGTAGTTCTTTAATAAATAAATACTAATTAAACAATTTTGTTATCAGTTGCAATTTGTGTTCTAGTTCTCTCTTTTAGTTCCTTTTAAGTGTAATCATCATAAGTTCAATGTGTTCTATTGTAATTAAACATAAAATGTGTCAATCTGCTGTAACAGCTATATCCGTGAGTGTTTTTCTGAGCACCTAATTAAGTGCCCACTATATTATGAAATCGAACTAATGGAAGCATTTGTTGTATTGTTGCATTAAATAAAAAGTGGGCCCCCTTTTCTATTATTTCGTTAATTACCACTTTTAAATCAAATAAAGGATGTGGAATTTTTAAAAAAAATATTAAAAGGCCTACAAATCCAGCATGCTTAAGAATCAGCGGCCCCAGTCTCATGTTAGGTAACTCATTTCAGTTGATCGGCCGAACACTTATAAATTTAATTGTGTGCATAATCTGATTAAACTGTCATTAAATTAACCTAATAAGTCATAACTGTGATTAAAGATAGCAAGGCAAACAAGCAAAATGAGTACTTTGTAAAATAAAGAGCTTTGTTTTGCAGATACAGACCGATGTGGGCAAAAAGAGTTTCAGTGAATTCCTGAATTTACACATAGAGTTATCCTCAAGGATGATATAAGTTTCACTATTGCAATAAAATCACAGCATCAATATTGTACTAATTGAAAAATACAAAAATTGAGTTTCGACATAGACGATTGTTTGATGAAATAAATATTGTGTGTTTTTGATAAAAAGGAATCTTATTTGCTAGTGTATTAATAGTTAGTCTGGTTCCCTGCTTTAAAGACTCTTATTTTCATAAAATACTATTATACATCACTCTGGGAACCAGACTAATGAACAAAAGAAAAAGCCATGATGTCACACATGAATGTTTGTATGTACTGTGTTTGGTTGTTGAAACCAGTTGGAACCATTATTGATCTTTCAGATGTTGTTGTTGTTGTTGTTGTTGTTGTTGTTGTTGTTGTGCAGTTTAATGCCATTTTTCAAGGCAAGATAGGCTATATGTGGCAGCCAGTAGAAATGGTGTAGGAAAAACCTGGGAAAACCTTAGAAAGAACCACTGACCCACAAGAAACTACTGGCAAGCTTTTTCACATACCCACATTAGTTGAGCCTGAGACATGAACTCATGCAAACAGAAGTGAGATGCAGTGATCCATAATGGTGAGCACTTTAGACCACTTGGATGATCATCTATCCGATGTTAGACATTTTGAAAAAAAAAATGAAATTTATAGAGAATAATGAACAACTTCATCAGAAAAGGCGCTTTATTGAAAATGTTTCTCAACAACTCACTTATAAAACGAGGATTCGGCCATTAAACAGCCAGCCACTTTCCCCAAATCACGGTTTTCTTTATGCCAGCTGCTTTTTTTTAGATACCTCTGTTACTCGCACTCTAGCTTATAGTGCAGTCTATGTTTTCGGACCCTGTTATGTGAGAGTTATCGAGGGAGAGGTTTAGGTAAAATGACATTTTAAGAAAAATGGTAGCTTTATGCAGGTTCTAAAAGGTATTTGTATGGATATTGAAGTGGTTGTTTAAAATATACAGTGCAGGTTGCCTAACATGGGTATCCACTTGATCAGGTTTGACTTTTATAATGATTCATAATTAGCAGATATTAGACAATAATGATGTGTGATACCCCTGTGCTTTTTACAAAAACAAGCTGATATGTAGTCCTGCACACACACACACACACACACACACACACACACACACACACACACACACACACACACACACACACACATGTATATATGTTTATGATGTTGACTTAACTCCTAAACTAAAACATAGAGACTTCAGACCCTGGGATATGATTTAGGGCAGTTTGTAGATGTGCACCATAGTTTTTTAATTTTGAACCACCCTTGGAGTGGGGTTAGTGGGATGATACATAAATTGTCAACTGGTGACAATACTTTCTAAATAAACTGGTTCACAGCCAGAAGTCAAAACCTGAATCATCCATGACATAAAAAAGTAAATAAATCAATCCAATAATCAAAACAATGAACCAATGAGAGATTTGCTGAATATGGTACATTCTGCATCAGATATGGGTTTTAATTACAGTAACATTGATAAAGCAGCAATGAATACAGGACTTTAAAATAACAATGAAATTGTCATCGGGAAAAAGCAAATAATTTACGATAGAAAAAATGAAGACTTCATTTAGCACCATCACTACATATAATGACTCCTCCACAGACAAATGATTCAAGGCAGTACCCATCCAGCTGCAGTGAAAGCTGGATGAAAAGATCTCAAATTATGACAGCAGCATTGTATAGGTTTTAAAAATAATAAATAAAACAATATGAATGTTTGTGTACATTCATGACTGCTAATCCTTTAAAGATGTAATGGTCAATTATAATGCTGATTTTGAATGGTAGTTTGTGACAAGTATATAAACCAGGTTTTCAGTTTTAACACCAGATAAATGTAGTGAACTAGTAACCAGACTGAACATTTTCCCATTTTTGTACATCTCACTTTGGTACAATTGGCACTCAGGCAGCTGATTCCACCAACAGTGATATGAAATAGTTGTTCATGTATGTGTTGTAATACAATTTAGCAAGCATTTGTGGTTGCTGCTTGTAAAGTCCCATTTTCTCAGTAAAATAGCAAATGTATCCTCCAAGACAATTTTTCCCCCAATTAAGACCACATTTTCCCAGTCAAAACATTGCTTTAAAGGAAAATTTAGATAAGACACCAGCATCTGGTCTGAAGGTTTATCCTTATACCAAGAAACATAGTCCGAAGGGCCATGATGGTGGGGGAAAGAGCAAAGAGAAATGCAAAGGGATATGTATTTTACAAACACTCTACAGTCAAAGTTTTCATGGGATATATATTTTACAAACACTCTACAGTCAAAGTTTTCATGGGATATGTATTTTACAAACACTCTACAGTCAAAGTTTTCATGGGATATGTATTTTACAAACACTCTACAGTCAAAGTTTTCATGGGATATGTATTTTACAAACACTCTACAGTCAAAGTTTTACTGGATATGTATTTTACAAACACTCTACAGTCAAAGTTTTTATGGGATATGTATTTTACAAACACTCTACAGTCAAAGTTTTCATGGGATATGTATTTTACATACACTCTACAGTCAAAGTTTTCATGGGATATGTATTTTACAAACACTCTACAAAGTTTTCATGGGATATGTATTTTACAAACACTCTACAGTCAAAGTTTTCATGGGATATGTATTTTACAAACACTCTACAATCAAAGTTTTCATGGGATATGTATTTTACAAACACTCTACAAAGTTTTCATGGTACAAACAGTTAAGACAATGCAGACTATTTGTAGTGGTACAAGCAATTAAGGCATAATAAAGACAAAATATTTGTAATGTTACAATCCAATGATGCCTAAAGCATTCAGAATGTTTGTAATGGTACAATCAATTAAAGCCTAATAGAGACAAAATATTTGTAATGGTACAAGCAGTTAAGGCCTAATACAGACAATATTTGTAATGGTACAAGCCAATAATGTCTGGAGCAGTTAAAATATTTGCAATGATATAATCCAATAATGCCTAATACAGTCAAAATATTTGCAATGATACAAGCCAATAATGCCTATAGCAGTCAAAAAATTTTTAATGGTACAAGCCAATAGTAACTAAAGTAGTCAAAAAATTTGTAATGGTGCAAGACAATAGTGACTAATGCAGTCTAAATATTTCTTATGGTACAAGCCATTAAGGCCTAATACAGACAATATATTTGAAATTTTAGCAGCCGTTAATGCCTAATGCAGTCAAAATATTTGTAATGATACAAGGTCTAATAAAGACAATATTTATATTAGTCTAATGCAGTAATATTTTTAATGGTACAAGGCGTTAAGGCCTAATACAGACAAACTTTTTGGATTGGTATAGGAAATTAATGTCTAATGCAGTCAAAATATTTGTCATGGTACAACTAATTAATACCTAATGCTGTCAAAATGTTTGTAATGGTACAAGCCATTATTGTCTGATGTAGTCAAAATATTTGTAATGGTACAAGCAATTATTGCCTAATGTAGTCAAACTGTTTGAAAATGGTACAAGCAATTAGTGTCTAATGCAGTCAAAATATTTGTAATGGTACAAGCTTTTAATGCCTACTGCAGTCAAAATATTTGTAATGGTACAAGCCAATAATGTCTATTGCAATCAAAATATTTGTAATGGTACAAGCCATTATGGCTTAATGCAGACAAAATACTTGTATTGGTACAAGCAATTAATGTCTAATGCAGTCTAAATATTTGTTATGGTACAAGCCAATAATGTCGAACGTAGTCAAAATATTTGCATGATACAAGCAATTAATGTCTGATGCAGTCAAAATATTTGTCATGGTACAAGTCATTAAAGTCTAATGCAGTCAAAATATTTGTAATGGTAGAAGTCGTTAATGCCTCATCATCATCATCATCATTGGTCACATAGTCTGGTAGACCATTGGGGTACTGCACAAAGCAGAACAACCAACTTCCTCTTTTACTGATGATTATCTATCTTTATCAATGTGTCACTTAGTGTCAGGTCTGTCCATCCTGAATGTTGTATTCCCACCTCTTTCTCTGCCTGCATCTTGTTCTTCTTCCTTGTACAGTGCCTTGCAGGATTGTCTTGACAAGTCCTGATGATTTTAAGACATGCCTATACCAATTTACATTTTGTCACTGTGGTCAGGAGGTGTTCATGAGGCCCAATGGCTTGTCTGATCCTTTGTCATATTTCTTCATTGGTGACACAGTCTTTGTATGAGATGCTGAGGATCTTTTGGAAGCATCTCATCTCTGTGGCCTATATCCTTTTCCCCAAGTCGGCTGTTATGGTCCATGATTCGCAGGTGTAGAGAAATATGGAGATAACCAGTGAGTGAATCAGTCTGACCTCTGTTGCAAGTTGCCTTTCTTGGGGATTGTGATGATCAGTGATTGGGTCCACGGAAATGACCATACTCCTGTTTGCCAGATCTTTTTGCAGATGTTTATGAGGGCGCTAATCATTGATTCTCCCCCTCCTGGGATGTTGTCCACTTCTGCTGAATTCCTCTTTTTCAGTAATCTCACTGCTGCTTCTATTTCTTCTGCCTAATGATACAAGCAATTAATGTCTAAAACAGTCAAACTATTTGTAATGGTGGAAGCAATTAATGCCTAGTGCAGTTGGAATATTCAGGTGCTAGGAGGCAGTTGATCCATTCACCAAGTGTTCATGCAGTGTTGGGCTAGTACACATATCACATTTGAATTTTAATATTTAACACCAGTCAGTTGATTGCATGCACTTTGTCACTGCATTGATTGCCCACACTGTTTGATTTTGTCAGTGGTGGTTTGTATTAACCACTATTTTATATTTAATAAATTCTATATTTAATGTTCCATTTATGTTATTACTTTCATTCTACTTGCCAAGTTATTTTCTTTTGTATAATGGAGAAGAACAAGTTTCCTATCCTTTTGCGAATATGTTATTTCTATAGCAGTAAAATACATGTATGTTGAAACTGAACCCCTCTGAATGTTAAGAAATGGTTGATAAATAAATCATAACTATCATGTTTATCATGCTTTTATGGTTATCATGGAAACTGTTATCATGATATTGTTATCATGCAAACTGTTATTATCATGCTAACTTATGATTATCTTGCTGTTATTGTTATCATGCCAGCTGTTACAGTAATGCTGTTATTGTTATCATGCTGTTATTTTTATGCCAACAGTTACAGTTATCATGCTGTTATTATCTTACTAGTTGTTATGGTTATCATGCTAACTGTTATTGTTATCATACTAACTTTTATCATTATCATGCTGTTATTGTTACCATGCTAAACTGATATTGTTATCATGCCAACTGTTATTATTATGCTGACTTTTATGGTTATCATCCTGACTGTTATTGTTATCTTACAGTCTTTTACAATATGTGATTTAATTATTGGAGTGTTGCATTTTGACAGAAATTTTGTATTAGAGAATTTATTAATACAGTATAAGCAGTGATTTTTTTTCAGTATGCCTAAAGTCGGGTCTACCATCAACTCTGAAAGGGGATTTCCTGTTTCATTTCAAGTGTGAGGTGTGTGGAGATGGAGAGGAGGAGTTTGAGCGGATGAGGCTGCAATGGTATGTTGAAACAGTTTTGCTTACAATGCATTATAAGAGTTTATTTAACATCAAAAAGTTATGGGTCTCTTTCAGTAGTACTTCAGGATGAAAACAATTTCTTTAAATAAATGGTTCATGAATTTTGCACAGATTTCTATTTCTCATATAGCAAGTTAGATTTCATTGCCCATTACATATGAAAAAAAATGATCAGAATTTTGTAATTTCATGATGATTTTTAATACATTTCAGAGATATTGAATAATTTTTTCTCTGCCAATATAAAATTGGTCACAAAATATTAATCAAGTTGTGCTGATATTTATATTAAAGCTATCATGTGAAGAATGATGGTGTACCTTTTACAGGAGTATGGTGGTGTAGATAGAATCTTTTGTTTTCAGCCTCTTTATATCTATTGTTTTACCTGTCAGAAGAGTGTCTTTGGATAGAAGTGTGAATATACCTTGGGAGAATAAGGAAAAGTGCTTATACATGATGATAAACACAGGTCCAATGTGATAATAAACAACTATTAAACATATCTTGTGTGTATGTAACTTTTTTTATAATGTTAGAGGCAACTTCAATCAATTTTAAGGGTAAAAAACCCTCCTTGTTAAAATCCTGATGTTATAAATGGAAGTATAACATATTGGAATTTTACTGACAAGGCAATAAAGGAATTCATACTAAAGCTTGTATGACCAATACTATAGTACAAGTCAAATGGGCCTTGTATACACATATTCATTTTAAATTAAATATAAATTTTTCTTTTAAAATTAAAACTAATTTTCTTAAATCAAAGTCTATTCAATCCTGATTATTGAATGCTCTGCACCTTAAATGTCACCATGAAACTTCCAGATGAAAATTATTCATCGCTATGGACTTTTACAGTGATTGCAATGTACTAAACTTGGATCAGAATAAGAGTGGAATTGTCACAGTCAAGGGTAGTAGGAATTTGTTTAACAATATGCATAGATTTCATTGTAACATCATAGTGCATGACATTCAATCTGGATTGTACTGGGTCTCCACCTATAGGTTCATTTCATCCAAAAATGTCTATGTACTTTAACATTGACTTTGCTGTATGCACCTATCAGGGCATTTAAATAATTACCTTCCTAAGGAATATGGATGTACATGTATATGAATCCAAATGAAGTGAATGCTTACCACTTAAAGGTAGTTGATGTTGAATGCCTATATGACTCATGTGACTTGTACTAAAGAAGTAAAGCCTATGATTGATCCATTATAGAGTATATATATATATATATATATATATATATATATATATATATATATATATATATATATATATATATACAAAGAATACAAATCATATGGGGAATAACAACCCTTTCAAGCGTACTGGATCCACCAAGGGATCACGTGTGTCAGGGATTGATTAAAATAGATGCAATAAACTGACGACGAACAGTACGAAACTAGTAACTAACTAGCCTAAGCGCTTTTAACTCTTAATGAGTCTTTTTCAAAGGCAAATACAAAACATATATACGACAAACAAATAAACACAAACACGTTTTGTTTGTAAATCTCTACATGGCTGTCTCCACATGTGTAAAAACTATAAATACAACCAGCTTGTATAGACTAGTTGTGGAAACTGAAAACGGTGTATAATTCCCTAAAAGTCTATAAGCCAAAGTGACATCTCTTTTTACTTTTTGTACATTTATGTAACGCAGATTATAACCTGGATATTTGATTCTATACCGGTTATTCTTATAGTAAAAATTGAAGGATAATAAGAAGATTTAGAAAATGTTAAATTCTACTAGTGCATAGTTTTCATTTTCTAGTCTTTTTGGTTTAGACCGCTTGGTTTCAATGTTCTAAGGCGGTGTATCCAGTATGTTTCCTTTTCCTTCCTGGTTTCGGAACTCCAGCTGTGGTTGTTAGCAATAGCAATAAGTATTATATCACTGAAAGTGTGGCCAGGGGAGGAGAAGTGTTCTGCGACCGGGCTTCTGTACAGCTTTTTTGTCATCCAATCAGATCTATGAAGGTTTATCCATATAGCCAGGCACTGAGGATACGCAGAATTTGCTCCGACGATGAAAGATTCCTAGAAAAGTCTGAAGAGCTGGCCAAACATTTAATTTACCGAGGCTACGACAAAGACCTGATTGCGGAGGCAATCCAAAGGGCAAAAAAAACTAACCGTGATGACCTACTCAGATATGGACAGAAAGAAAAGGTTGATAGGATACCATTTATTCTGACCTATCACCCAGACAATCCCAAAGTATGTAAAATCATCACAAACCACTGGCCAACCATGCAATCGTCAGACATACTAAAACTAATACTTCCGAACAAACCTGTAGTAGCTTACCGGAGACCAAAAAACCTAAAGGACATCCTAGTCAGGGCAAAGCTAACGCCAATCGCTAGTCAAAACCAACCTAGTCAATCTGGATCCTGTGGCGATAAAAGATGCAAAACCTGTCAACATATGATAGAGACCAAGACATTCACTAGCACAGTGACTAAAGAAAAACTAAACATACATGGTCCAAACAAAACGTGCAAAACAGAGAATGTGATTTATCTCATCACATGTAAGATCTGTGGCCTTCAGTACGTCAGAGAAACTGAAAAGCTACACAAAAGGATAAACCTTCATAGATCTGATTGGATGACAAAAAAGCTGTACAGAAGCCCGGTCGCAGAACACTTCTCCTCCCCTGGCCACACTTTCAATGATATAATACTTATCGCTATTGCTAACAACCACAGCTGGCTGGAGTTCCGAAACCAGGAAGGAAAAGGAATCATACTGGATACGCTGCCTTAGAACATTGAAACCAAGCAGTCTAAACCAAGAAGACTAGAAAATGATAACTATGCACTAGTAAAATTTAACATTTTCTAAATCTTCTTATTATCCTTCAATTTTTACTATAAGAATAACTGGTATAGAATCAAATATCCAGGATATAATCTGTGTTACATAAATGTACAAAAAGTAAAAAGAGATGTCACTTTGGCTTATAGACTTTTAGGGAATTATACACCGTTTTTAGTTTCCGCAACTAGTCTATACAAGCTGGTTGTATTTATAGTTTTTACACATGTGGAGACAGCCATGTAGAGATTTACAAACAAAACATGTTTGTGTTTATTTGTTTGTCGTATATATGTTTTGTATTTGCCTTTGAAAAAGACTCATTAAGAGTCGAAAGTGCTTAGGCTAGTTAGTTACTAGTTTTGTACAGTTCGTCGTCAGTTTATTGCATCTATATATATATATATATATATATATATATATATATATATATATATGTAGAGAGAGAGAGAGAGAGAGAGAGAGAGAGAGAAAGAGACAGACAGACAGACAGACAGAGAGAGAGAGATTTTGCCATATTGTCATTGGGCAGACACTATTTGTTTTTTTTGTAATTCTGAACATTTATGATGGATATTTTTGCCAATATTTTACTGTCCCTTATGATCAAGTGCAAACATTATTCAGTTTTGTAGGAATAGCAGTTTTTTGTGCATGCAAAGTAAACTTTACCTTATGAAGTACGGAGGGATAATGACAAGAAACTTTGCTTTTTGAGGTCCAGAAGAACAATACAGAGTTTAGTGACAGTTCCCTTTGAGGTGAAATATAACCATAGATTAGGGCTTTTAGTGGATCCATTTTAAAAGTTATACTGTAATACTGTTTGCAGGACTCAGGTTGTTCAGCTTGCCCTTTACAATCTTCAGCTGAGTGGTGCAGGAATGTGTGGCTACTTTCGTTGGAAGGAACACATCTGTACTTTCATAGACAAGCACTGGGTCACATTGTTTGGATCTCACAGGTAATTTTCTGTCATCAATATGGATTGAGACATCAGATTAAGAAAAAGAGTGGAACATATATTGAGTAGTTGATAATTTGGTGCCAAGTTAGTCTTGACACCTAAAAGGATAAGCACATTTGGATGTAAATAATCCAATATTTACATACAAGAAAGAGTCAGGTCTGACTTCTAAGACTAGTTATTGGAATTTCAGTGATAATGGAAAAATACAGTATGTGTGGTCTAGAATGGTTCTATTTAATTGTGTGTGTGTGTGTGTGTGTGTGTGTGTTTGTGTGTGTGTGTGTGTGTGTGTGTGTGTGTGTGTGTGTGTGTGTGTGTTTAAGAATATTGATTTACATGTCTAGAGAAATTGCTTCTGTTCCAAAACTTTTTATTTTTGTATAATTAATTTTTTAGAGATCTTATTATGTTTGAAAAATCTTAGTCTCCTAATACGTGGATTCTTTACATTGATGAGGAGAATGTGAAAAACTGTCAAAACATAGTAACTAGACTCTTGCCTGAATTAAATCAGCAGTTTATTTTACTGAATTTTAAAATAACAATAAAATGTTATCACTTTTATTAATGAAAAGCTTTTAACAACCAACCAAGCTTTTGTTTTCCTTCTTGAAAGGGTTAATATGCTTTACTATTACTGTGTTTAGGAAGAAGACCTCCCTGTGGTATGGCACAGTGGCAGGTGTGCTATCATCGGGGTGTCCCACAACTTTCCTGTCAGGGTCGCAGGAGCTGGGAGAGTCAGGGTGGTGGAGACTGGCAGAGATAAAACCACCCTATGTCATAAAAACAGGTACTGCCAGTTAAATTGCATTTACTTACTACTGTCTTTGCCTTTTATTAAAATTTTTGAAAATGTTTTTGATGAAAGATATGGAAATATTGTCTTCTTAAAAGTACTAACCTGATTATCTTGTTTATGTTAGGGGTGTCAGAAAAAATCCTGGACCTTTATTCCTGTCTCTTACTCTTAGGTTTACTGGAACATTGCTGACAAACAGGTTGTGGTTTTTCGTGTATGTGCACTTTGAAAAAGGTATTCTATTTTCTTTTGTAATTCCACAATGTATATTTTGCAGAGACCATTAATAGTTTCAATATTCCTCAGTAAATAAAATAACCTTACCGCCTTATAAAAAAAATAATTTATTTAAACCTGACCACCCCTCTGTCGGCTAATGGATTTGCTTTTGTCTTTGCAGACGGGGAAAGAAATACAATATACATGTGCCTATAGCTGCCATGAATCTAAATATAGATATTACTTAAAGAAAAATGTTACACTGTAATGCATTGCTATGTCAGATTTTACAGACTCAAAATAGAATCAGAATTAAAAAAATTTAAAAAAAAAATTGAAAGAAAAACAAACAACCCTCCCCCAACAACATTATTAACAATCCAACATCACCTAATTTTAATTTTAATGGCTAAAATAAATGATCAGGTTTTTTTTCCCATTCAAATGGCCATTGAGTAGTAATAATGTGCTGTAAATAATTTATATTTATTAGCTCATTTAATTTTTAAAACTCCAATGCAGTGATTTTCAGACATTGAATAAATTCATTATACTGTATTTTAAAATAATGGTAGTCTCATTTTATGTACTGTATAATCCATTGTTGAATAAAATGTGTAAACAAACAACAACAACATGTATTGTCCAGCAGCATGTACTGTGTTATATTTATGCAGTCTATAGATTTTAATTGAAAATCATGTTTTCGCCTTCATACAGTTGCACTCCCCGTTGATCGGGAAACTTTTAATTATTTACCATCATTACCATTTTTATCGTATTACCTTTAACTGTTTGTTCTCAAATCGCAGGTCGATAAAATTATTTTACCAGTTTTAAATGTAAAAAGATATATCATTATAATTGTCGATAAATAGCCTCATATTGCTGGTGCGCTGTAAAAATAATCAATCAATCAATCAATCAATCATTCAATCAATCATGTACTGTATAATCCATTGTTGAATAAAATGTGTAAACAAACAACAACAACAATATGCATTGTCCAGCAGCATGTGGCTGTTTAGTTGTTACATAAATTGACCTAGATTTTGGGTTGCCTCAGTGCCCGAGACAACAAACAAACTTTTTTAATGAGGCTACCAAGTGAAATAGGCTACTTATAGGGAAATGAAATCTTGTCACCAAGTTTTTTTCAAAATTAATTAAGCATATGTACTAACTTGTACTATTTTAAAGCACACACAAATTCCAGAATAAAGTAAATCATATAATTATGATTAACTGCAGAAAACAAAACTTTTATGACAGAATAGCTTTGTTTTAGTCACCAATAAGTATGGAAAATGCAACACTGATAGATTTCATTGCTTCAGTCAGGAATATCTTGAATCAATATCTGATGGGAATGAGACCATAGACTCCATTGGCATCACAAGGGAAGAATTTTCTAATTATGTACACATGGATGATGAAGCGTCGGTGAAATATCTGAATGTATTTAAAAATTTAAATTAAAAACATATTTGTCAAAATAATCAGGTTCACATTTTACTTTGGACCGAAAATTATGCCAGACTTAATGGGGTTATTGACTTAATGGGTGAAGACAAGCAGGCAAAAATGATCATAAAAAAGATGGATTTTTTTCTGGACTGGACCAAAACCTTTACATAAACAAGTTCTCAAGATAACCAAGGTAGAGATAACTGGGCTTGACTGTAATTGCTGATTATGGAGTATGCTTTGTTCAATGAAAGCTCTAATAAAGAGGAAAGTATTGAGAAAAATAGGTTCTCTTTCAAGTACATTCCCTGATTGTATTAAAATAAGGGATATAAACCTGCCACCTCCTAAATCCAGCCCTACTAAAAGACAAAGTGCAACTTTTTTTCCCTGTATCATATAGACAATGGGCAATAACTCTTGCCATTACTTTCCCTTACCACTCTTAGTGTCACCAGTTTTTTAAACTTCCTTCTGAACGACTGCATAGTATTAAACACCTCCCATCAATCTGAGCTGGTTTGTGTTAAGTCAGAACCATCCAAACAAGATTTTTGATTTATTTGGATTAATATACATTCCTAAATGGGTGGTAAATATTATTGTTTGAATCTTGCAAATATTTTTTTTACTTTTTACAAACCCTGTCCCTGCCACAATAGAGGGAAAATAAGTGTACCAAGCAAAAGGGATCTTTTACATCCAAGTGCTATTCAGATTGCAACCATATGCAGCAGACAACATGCAAACTAGTTAAAAGGCACCCTTACAGCAGAGGTAAGAAAACAAGTTTCTTGACCCTCCAGCCTTTTTTTGCCTGCCTCTTATGTAACATATTCACTAACTGCAGAATCTGCTGATGGACACAAGACTCATATAATTCAATCATATTGGATGAACATATTTCTGCATAAAGAATTTTTGATGTCATTTTGAGCCCCTTTTCCTGTTTCTCCCTTTCCCCCCATCTACCAGATGTGCCATCGGATTGGGAGAAAGATGGTATTCTTCAGCAGGATGTAGTCAATCATCATCAAGTGTGCAGTGCAGATTGTGAGAAGAACACACTATATGAGGTTCTGTTCACGGCTGTTCCTTATCAAAAAGGCCAATGGCTAGTTGAGGATGATTGAAGATTTGAGTAACCTCAACAAATTCATTCTTTCACAGAGATTCAAAATAGAGACATCAATAGCTAAGTGGTTCTTCATCTGAAGTGACAAGTATACCATAAATCTAGAGCTCCGTGATGCCTACTTTCATGTCCTTATTCTACTGAGGTTGTGAAAGTTTCTTCAGGGAAAAATTTTACCTTCACCCATCCGACTGGATAAGGAGTTTATAACCAGTTTCAATTGTTACATCTCCCTCATGTCTTTGTCATATGGATCAACAAACTCATAGGGTCTATTTCCAACTGGACATGGATTTCAGCAAGAGAGAGTTGTTGCAACTCAGATTATCGACTGCAGCCTCAGATCTGATCCCTGGGCTGTCTTTATTTGCACCCATTACAGATGACATGCTGGCTTAATGGCCCCTTTTTTCCAGTCCACTCAAGTCTTTTTAACGAATGAGGTACAATCATTCCTGTGATAGTGGCTCCACCATGATTAACTCACAACAGGAATTCCTCTGGAGAAACCCCAGTTGGAAGTAATGGTATGTACAGATATCAGAATGTATTGTTGAGGAGATCAATTGTTACCAGACCTTGATATAGTCAGTGGCAAATTGATACCAGGGGAATTGCATTTTTGCATCAACCAATTTGAAATAAATGCTATTCTAAGTGTCTTTCATTTCTAGTAGGACCAACTATGTGAGAAGTCAACCTTGAAGTGTTATTATAATAGAGGTTTTTAATTTGTGTTACTGATTTAGGTCAGAGTCTTGTAAAAGGCACCCGTGCACTTTATGAAAATGTCATCACTTGAAAAAAATTACCATCTCTACCATCATATATATACAAATCAATGATAAAAATACAACAGCAAAAATTTAATTAATGAGGTCACCAATGGATATATGAAAATCCCATAAATACTGTTTTCACTCAATTAGTCTTACAAAAACATCTTATGAATGTAAAAATGTAAGTTATAAAAAGAAATTACTGAGTTTAAAGAAGCCATTAGTTTTAACAGAATGTTTAATACATTTAAAACTGGAGATGTTGACCAAGGCAATGCAGTGTTTGTTGATTTTTTACAAGAAATAGAGGAGGCACTTTGAGGTCATGAACTCAAAAAATCTGGACCCTCATATGAACCTCTCTTGATACTGCAACAACATCAAAGACTTACATTCCCACATGCACCCCAAGCCCAACAAACGCCAGTGCTGCCTAGAGAGCATCTACCTCCATGGGCAAAACTTTCCCAAGCCCAAGTCAAACAACAGCAACAAACACCTCTACCCAAATAGAAACATCCTGAGTTTGCTAGATTTCTCACAGAAGAAAAAAATGAATCTATATTAGGCAGCTAGTATAACAATCACATGCATGTCCACTGGTAAAAGTTTCCCTGCCTCCACAGCAACATAAACATGCAGTTGCACCTGCAAGCCAAACTGAAGAGCAAAGAAGACAAAAAGAAGTGAAACATCCAAAGGAAGGAGAAGGTTTCAGTTGACTGTGTAACCCTCATGACCTTGTGGATCAGTTGGAAACACTCATGGGGTCAGTTTGCATGGGCAACACCACACCACAAGTCATCAATGAGGCTGAATTGATTTGTCAGTGGTCACTCACCAATGACATGGACATGGGGAAGTTTCGCACATATATAGGGGTCAAGCTAGATTAAATTGTAGGGAGAAATGACTTCTCCTTTTGGTCAGAACAGGGAGAAGTGGGAGCTAAACACTAAACAGGGAGAAGTGGAAGCTAAACTGGGAGAAGTGAGACCAAAGCTAGAAATGCGAAATATATATATATATATATATATATATATATATATATATATATATATATATATATATATATATATATATATATATATATATATATGGCTGCATTATCTTATTTATATGCTGCATTGCTCAGTATGCTTTTAACAGTTTTAGACAATGCCTTATTTTCAAGTTTAAAAATATGTCATATGTTTATTATCAACTTATTTTGTACATGTATAAAAATCATTACATTCATACCCATTCTATTCATACTTGTAGTATGTGTGTTTTTGGATTCAGATACTTGCAAATTGGTCATATGACTTAAAAGGCATGGCAGAAGCTATACATTGTAATTAATTTTAACTGAAATCAAGAACAAGATTAGAGTCTTGTAATTTCAAGTTGGTAAAAATGCTTAATAAACTACCACTTAATTATTTTATTTTATTTTGTACAACTTTAGTGTAAAATTGCAGTCAAAAAAGATTTCTAGCATTCTTTGAAACAACCCATGATTCATGTACATGGGAATACATTCACAAGCGACTTCAAAACATACTCTTCGTCCTGATTTCCTTGTTCCCAATAAAACATTAGTATAACTATTTATAGACAATACACAGAAGTACTAAAGTAAATAGATAACAAAACTGGACTGTTCCCCCCCCCAAACCAAAACATTCGAACACATATTGCACCAAATGAGTGCAGCTATTTTTAGAAAAAGGGTTTTTCTTAATAAAACTTTGCTTTCTTGCATTATTACAACAAATTCATTAATTGGACTGCATATTTATGGTTGAATTTTTTGTCTACCTTCTGGTATTAACGATGTAAGTTGGTTAAATAGTATTTGCTTCACTACTATATATCTCTTTTGTAATTTCACAAAAATTAATTACAGTAGGTAAGAAACAGCCTTGACCTTGCAGCATCATTTCAAATTTCACAACAGAGATTGTCACATGTTTTTGACCTAAATTATTAAATATTTAGGCTAAATCTTCTATGACATCTACTTTGTTTTCATTATATTATATTTTTTCTGAATCTCTACCCAATTATTTACGAATACAGACAGTTTAATTATGTGGTATATAGTATATGTAGCGATGTCAGCCATTACAACTTCGTTTACAGTTTCAAACTGATTTTATTAAGAAATGCGCAAATACGGTCATTAAAATCTCCATTTATAAAAACAAGAAATACATAAGAAAACACTCTTCACTGATCACATTTTTAAATGCAAATTATTTTTTATATATTGATGCATTTCACCTTGGATTACAACAGTGCCAGAACTTGCTGCCTACTGCAAGGGGGCATTTCAAAAGTCATAATATAAAGCCATTGTCCATCCAAAAAATCGAGGGCGAAGTCATTTTCACTTTCCTAACAGAAAAAAGTGAAGTTTACAGTTCCTAGGCGACTTTTCTGCCCACTTCGCCTGGTAGGTGACCCCTGATTGATATATATATATATATATATATATATATATATATATATATATATATATATATATATATATATATATATCTGTGTGTGTAACACTGATGATAAATTCAGAGCCTATTCTTCATGAAATCATTGCTGCTCTACGCTGTATTATTACAAATACAAACCTGAGTATTATCTCAGTGATAACAATCAAACCAGAATTTCGTGTGACTTTATCTAGACCAATTACTTCTGGCAAATCCTTCACACTGTAGATCAGACTAGCATTGTTGCCCATGTTGGCTTAAAATCTGATTGTTTGGAGGCCTTTTATATGTTGAACTTCATACTGGCACATAGGACATGGAATCAGTCATTGAAGAGATTTGTAATTGATTTCATTAATGAATGCCAAAGACTTCTCAAGTTGAATGTGCAGACCTAAGCCATCTGTCATCTCAATTAATTGTGTACCATACATGGTTGAACCATGGTTGTCCTTGAGAACAGTTCTTGTTTAACTTTAAGATGTTTTGGAGATTTCCCCATACCAAAAAATTTTGTATGTAGGGCCTGGAGGATCTGGACACTGTATGAATATTGTCAAGAAAACCTCAGTTGATTCAGATCAGTTTAACCTGTGATGCCATTAGTAACAGTTACCTGTGATGCCATTAGTAACAGTTACCTGTGATGCCATTAGTAAGTTACCTGTGATGCCATGAGTAACAGTTACCTATGATGCCATTAGTAAGTTACCTATGAACAGTTACCTGTGATGCCATTAGTAACAGTTACCTGTGATGCCATTAGTAACAGTTACCTTTGATACCATTAGTAACAGTTACCTGTGATGCCATTAGTAACAGTTACCTGTGATGTCATTAGTAACAGCTGTGATTCGATTTGTGACAGTTGTGAAAGTGGGGATTCTGCAGGCATATACTCTAAGGATTGCATAATGTTTGGGTTTTTCCCAACTGCAGAACTTGGTGATTTGTTGCTGATTAGTTGTGCAGTACTCATATGGGACAGGTTACATGGCAAATAAATACTCAATATGATCTCAGCACACCAAAACATGTGTTCGTGGCACTTGGAGCTTCAAATTGGCTGACAGCCAAAACCAATAGTGCAATAATATTAACCAGGTGTGAGTCATGAAGCAAAGAAATTATGCTTAACATAATAGACTTTCAAGTTGCATGTGCATATAACTAGCTGTGGTCTTATATATCCCCTGCTATTACCAGTTACAAATGCATTGCTATGATTCACTGATATGTTTCTGTTGCTAGAGGGCACAGGTGGTCACATTAGGGTCATTGGTACATCTTCAAAAAATTATTAATTTACTAATTGAATTTGTTACGTTTTCAGATAATAATGTCCTGTCTTGAAGATAAGGTTGGCCTTAGACTGAAACAGCTTCCAAAAATACAAAACTTCCTTTAGCAAAGTTTGCATGAATTATGTGGATGTGGATCCTCATGAGGATGACACAATTGTAGCTTAATCTGCTTAATATGGCCAAACAAAGAGAATATTTTAGTGACTTTAAATATATACAAGTCATAGGTGGCCCAAAAAAAGCATTCCCATTTTTTGGGTCATTCCAGCATTGTTTGCAGCTACAGATCCTTTGCTTGCAAAATTGTCTAAGCTAGTGCCTGTCGGAACTGCGTCTGGGATGGCTAAAAAAATAAGCAGTCAGTGGATGAAGTATTTGACGGCCTGGGATGACTCACAGAATGCAGGTCCCTGACTGCCCACACAATTCATGTAATGTATACATTAACAAATTTGGATTTACTTGCTCTTGCTATGGCAATATCAGTCAAGCATTTTTTAGAGTATCTTTTTTAATAATGAACTTGCATTGATGAGCCCATCCACCCTCACCCCAAGGGAAACAGGGATTGTTAATCTGGATTTGGCAGCAATACCTGGCACTCATTGGGTTGCATATATGGTAATGCCTCAACATTGTTTTGACTCGTGCCAGATTGCACCAACATGTGAAGTTGTTCATTATTCAACTGGGGGCACTGGACAACAACCACATTTTATTTATGGCTGTATTTCAAAGTCAGTTGGATGGTCCCATATGTGGACATAATCTTGTTCAAGCATTGCATGTACAAAATCGTGTACGCTTGTTGATTTTACATTGTCACTTCGAAAATGACTTTCTCATCCATCCCACCTGACTCATGTCAGGACAGCCTTGCAAGAGAAAGGATGTTTACCATTGACTGTGAAGAGAATCTTGAGAGCAAGAATTCCCTTCACTCTGAAGGCTTACGAGGGTAAGTGGTTTGTTTTCAGGGACTGGTATCATGTCAATAACATCATTGTTTTGAGTGCCTTGATTCTACAACTGGCTGACTTTCTTCTCTGGCTCTCTAAGGAGAAAATGTTTTCCTCTTGCCATCAAAGTCTTCTGCTGCATGAAATAAGACACATACAGGTATCATGTCAGAAGAGATATCAGTTCATCATTCATTCCCTCTTAGCTATAGATAAATCAATAGCAGCAGCCATGCAAGATCTTGTCTGCACCACACAGAGACATGTTATGGAAATTGCAAATGGCTCTTTCTCCCTATGAAGGCAGGAAAGCAGGATGTCAAACCCTATCTTCATGGCTTAATTGGGTTACACACTCAGAAAACTTTGACATCTCTAATGATCAGAGTAGCCTCATGAGGATTTCAACATGGCAATTAAAGCAATCTCAGCAATTGATGTGTTTGAAGATTTTTCATTATGAGATATCATGGGAACTCTTGGCTGGCATGCATAGCCAACCTTCTCCAGTTATAATCTCTTGGATTTAGCTCCACAGAGTCAAATCCTGAATCTGGTGGGTTCTGTAAATGAAATTGAGATGTCCACCACACCCAAGTAAGCCTTTTAGTTTCCCTGGATAAGCCAGTGAATTTTGACAGTAAACAAATTTCAGTAATTATCATCTTAACCTGACAGAATGGTCATGGTTCATATGACTATAGACTGTGTTACTAATCACAGGAAGTGGGTGGTCATTGACATAGGAAATCCTGTATTTCTTCCGAAGAAAGATGCTTGAAGATTAGATAGGAAGCTGGTTTCTGTTTCTTACCTATTGTACTAAATATTAATTTAATCAAGGCAGTATTTAAAGAAGAAAGCAATTTTTCTTGTCAGTTATGTTTCTCAAATGGTACTTACCTCATGGTTAAAAACTGGCAACAACTAGTGGTGGCAAGGGGAGGTAATAGGTAAAAGTAATTGTCCTTTGTCTATATGACATTCACTAAAAAGATTAATTTTTATCTTTTAATAGGGCAAAATTTGAGATGTAGTAGGCTTTATCCAATATTAATGTGATCAGGTAATTATTCTTGAATAAACAGAATTAATAAAAAAAAAACCAAATAATTTCTCACATTCACCACTTTTCCTTATAGCTACTCCAGGTACAAAAACAGTTGTCAAAAAGAAGGAAACTCCTCCACCTGCAATTGAGGCCCATAAAGAGGGATTAAGAAGTCGACGTGGTAAAACTTCTATTGAAGCAGCAATGGAATTGAAAGCCAAGCGAGCTACACTCACTGTATGTATAATCAAGCTTAATCTTTGCAAACATTTTTACATGGAGTATTGCTAATTGTGAATTGTGGAGTTTGATTACTACTAACTGATTAAAATTTGAAATATTCAGACATTCCTATTAACTAATTCACAAACAATTTCTGTGTTGCTTAGAAAATTTAATCATGTTATTATCAGTAAGACAAAGTAGGTATATAATTTTTAATTGCTTCAAATGACATTCCAGTGATTTTTGCTGTGTATGCATAAAGGTCTTGGATTGAAATATTATCAGTGTTTATTAAATTGTGTACCACTTTTTTATGGTGCTGAATTCTATATGTTATGTCCATCATATAAGCTAATTTTCATCACTGATTTTTTTTTTCTTTGTGGAACTTAAATCTCATTGTTATTCTTTTCTTTCTAGTTTATAATTTTTTTTCAGGAAGCAAAAGAAATACGCAAGTCACGGAAGGCTGGTGTGATAGAAGCAGTTTCCTCCCCTGAAACATTTGGTGTGACTGTCAACACAAATTCAAATGTGTTCACAAGCTCTGGCATCTCATTAAATCAGATTGTCACATCCCAGGGATTAGGAGTTGTGTCCCCTGTTGCAGGTCCTTCCACACCCATTTTACAGCCAAGTAGTTCCTCCGTGCATTCATTAACTGTAGCTGTAAAACAGGAAACAGCTACACCACTGAATACATCTTCTGCCTTGTATTCCTATCTCACTTCAGATGATAAAACAAAACAGCATCTCTCTAGGTCCTCACAGAATCGGACAAAGAGGACAAGTAAATCCCCAGGGACAAAACAAAATATGGAGAAGAAAGGGCAAGAAGTGCCTTCTACATCAGACTTCAAGAAAGACTCAAACAGTGATTCTCTTGCATCTGCCAAACTTTTGGAAGATGATACTAACTATCTGACAGAAAGAGACCTTATACCTCAAGGTAGCTATTTCTAAGTTGTTCTGTCTGAAATGTATTCAGTGGTTACCCCATAAAGAGGATAAACATCGACAGATGATTGTGTGCATTATGCTGTTTGAATATATAATGGTCAAAAAAGGAGCAAACAAATAATGAACCAGAACTTACTCTGAAGTCCAATCTTTGGATCTTATTACACTATACCTTTAATGAAACAATTATTAAAATGTGTACTACATCAAAGGACAGTTATATTTGTGCTAATCAGAGGGTTCAAAAGCCACTCAGCCTCGTAACCATAGACACTTTGGGTCTACAGATTGTCCTCACAGTTTCACACAGAATGAGATAATTTTGTGTTTCTTTCCATCTGTGTTTATGTGTTAGTGTTCACAGTTTAAGGTATAGTCTATAAATATTAGAAGTCTATATATATTTGAATATGATTAACGTGTTTTGCAAATATGCAGAAACAATCAGCTCCCATGGGGCATATCTGG
Organism: Potamilus streckersoni; assembly: GCA_016746295.1. Lineage (NCBI taxonomy): Eukaryota > Metazoa > Mollusca > Bivalvia > Unionida > Unionidae > Potamilus > Potamilus streckersoni. The sequence goes on from JAEAOA010000121.1 coordinate 124,991, forward strand.
AAGTGAGCAGGGTGTGACTGACTGCAGAGTGGTTGGAGGAATAACTAAGAAAACTCTGTGACTATGAAACTCTGGTGCAAATTTCTAGTGGGTATTTTTTATTTGCTTGCTACAAATGTTATTTTTGTTTAAATGGTTGGGTTTGTTTGCAGGTGCTAATATTTGTTGCAGTTTAATCTCAGTCACTTTGTTGCCCCTGTTTACTAAGGCAGAGGCTAATTTTCATTGGTTAATAGTTTTGGAAGCTAGAGAGTTTTAATATTCACACTGCATTCAAACAAGGTCACCCCCATTTGTTTGACACTAACTGATATAAGCCTATAGAATGAATCATATAAAATAATTCAAATTTGTCCAGGAAGTACTTTCAGATTTCACAACCGAGATATGAATTTGTGTTCAAATAAAGTTATAATACATAAAATAATCTCACTTGAATTTATTCAGAGTCTGGGCAATCTAATTTTTTTTTATATAGCATAATTGCTGTTGTAGTAATTGCATAACAACTCAATTTGAGGCATTCAGAATTTGAAATATTTTATTTTGGTGATGCATTATATTATATCTTGTTAGTAATAATGCAGCATGCTGGAAGATTGCAGTTTGTGCTGTATATTTTGATGCTGTCTTGCCAATTTCTAGAAAAGTGACACATGAAATGCGTATATGATTAAACTTTGAAATTGCAGATGGAGTCATGTATAATGAGTATATGTCCAAAAGAATGCTGACATTTTGAGAAAGTAACCTGGTAATAGGGTGGAGATAATAGCACTGATTATTAAGCACCATGCTGTTTTGAGGAGTTTTAAAGTGACAAGTGTTGATACATGCATTGATGGGTGCTGCATAGCAAAGGAAATTTAGCATTGTTTTTGTAGTCAGTTTAAAAGAAAGGCAACAATAATGTCAGATTAGGAAAATCACAAAATTTGCACATATTACAGACTTTAGAAACTATTCAGATTAAGCAAAAGTGAACCATTTTGAATAGAACACTTTCTAGAATTGTTTTGTCATAAATAGCATTGTTTAATTTCTTAAGCTATTTATTGTTTATTCCATTCAGATACAATTCCCAACATGCTGTTGTCCGAAGACCTAATTGTTGATGACTCAGACAGTGACTTCGAGATTGACCCTGGCACTTTCTCACCTCCGCCTCCATGGTCTCCAGTACACATGCAAGAGTCTCCTACAGTGCAAGAACTACTGTCTGCGATGGGTGGGATTTTTAGGCTATGTTTCTAATGAGGAATATTTTTTAATTTTATGATGTGATTTCTGATAATTTCATGACTTGATTCAGTGACTCTGTGTGTTCAATATATATATTTTTAGTTCCATATTTAAACAGTACCTTTGATAATGTTTGTTTGATAAAGAAAACTAATAATTTATAGCTGATAATATATTTTTGAATTGTGTACAAGTAAAATAGACAAGGATTCTGTAAAAGGCAGATCAAGTGAATACTTAGTACAAGACAACGTCTGTTGAATTTAATGTTGCCAATTTTTATGTTACCATATATACTCACATATAAGTCAAGTCTAATTGCAAATATCAATGATCCTGATCTGCCAAAACATAATGTACCATAATGTGCTGGCAGATCTGGGTTTGTGCAGTTTTGTCGGGAGTGATCAATTAAACAAACAGCATAAACCCTAATCTGCAGGCACATTAGGCTGCTGCAGATCAGGATCTTTGTTGTTTGCAGTTTGACTTGATTTTTTAGTGAGTAGATACAGTATCTATCAGTTTCTCTCTAAACCAAAGTGTTTTACATGCAAATGTATGATAGTCTTAAAAAACTTCAATGACTGCTATCTAATTTCAGACTCAGGATCAGCATCCGCTTTTGAGTCTCACAGTAAACAGGAAAATGAAACAGCAATGGAAGACACAAAAAATGGAAGTAGTAACCAAAGAAACAATGTTCCCATGGAAACAGACAGCAGTGAAGAGGATAACTCTGTAGTAGACTCAGAGAGTGAGAGTGACAGTAAGGCAACTGCAAGCAGCTCCAGTGAGGAAGAGGAGGAGGATTCTGGTGTGGAACAAGACACCAGCAGAAGGAGAAGGAGAGAGAAGAGAAAAGCAACTGAGGAGGAAAAAGAGAAACAGAGATCTCCAGAAGTCAAGTAAGCATAAGTGAATTTCTATTTTCCTATATTATGGTTGAAAAAGCCCAGAGGGTTACAGCCTGCATACCTGTGGAATACAATCTCTTCTACAGTAAAGGTGGAGAGACAATTGGATCTAAATATAATCCACACATTCCTGAATTTATCATACAAGAGAACTCTGGCCCCTCTAATTCTCTTGTTAATTTAGTGAACATATAAAAATGTTGAAAGAGGTACATGACACTAAAGGGTATAAAATCATAACATTGTTTGCAGTTTGACTAGATTTTTAATGAGTAGATATAGTATCTCTTATCAGTTTTTTTCAAAACAAATGTTTTACATGCAAATATTAATAGTTATTACCATATCCTTCTGTTTTTTATCATATTAATACATCAAAGAAAAAACACTTTTATCTGTATTGCAATACAGTGAAACCTGTCTTGAAAGACAATTGTTATGTGAGACCACCTGTCTTGATAGACCATATTCTCAATGCACAAATTTAATGATTAAATAGCATTATGACCTGTTATGAGAGACCATCTGTCTTGAGAGACCATAATTTTATCCCAGATAGGGTAGTCGTTCAAGACAGGTTCTACTGTACTTGTTCATTTGTATGAAGTTTTGTCCCTTAATGTTTTTTATTGTTTAATTCTTTCATGTGTAAGACACAATAAACTTTTACACATGTGTACATGGCTGCAATCTGAAAAAGGATCTCAAACACAGTAGCATTTTATGATGCACACATTTGCATCTCTGCTAATCATATTTGTATGAAATTATATGAAGGTAAACTTGTTCTTTAAAATATACACAACTCTCAAAAGTCAGTTGTCAGCAGGGACATTTCTCAAATCACAGCTCAGTTGTATGTGTGTGTGTGTTTGTGTGTGCAATCAGCAGGTTAATTTGCTTCATTCTTTAACAAATACATGTCTTATTGCTCAGTGTCTCTGTCTCTTATTCTGATAAAGAAATAGTACTTATAATCCTTTGTTTAATAATAGTAAACTTTGCTTTCAAAGATTAATTTTCATCAAGGAGTTAACCAATGTACAAGGCTTTCATCTATCTGAGGAACTGGCCTATTTCTAGGCTTTCATCTGCCTGATGAACTAACATACTTACTAGGCTGACATATGTCTGAGGAACTGGCCTATTTACAAGGCTCACATGTATCTGAGGAACTGGCCTATTTACAAAGCTCAACATTTATCTGAGGAACTGGCCTATTTACAAAGCTCACATTTATCTGAGGAACTGGCCTATTTACAAAGCTCACATTTATCTGAGGAACTGGCCTATTTACAAAGCTCACTTTTATCTGAGAAACTGGCCTATTTACAAAGCTCACATTTATCTGAGGAACTGGCCTATTTACAAAGCTCACATTTATCTGAGGAACTGGCCTATTTACAAAGCTCACATTTATCTGAGGAACTGGCCTATTTACAAAGCTCACATTTATCTGAGGAACTGGCCTATTTACAAAGCTCACATTTATCTGAGGAACTGGCCTATTTACAAAGCTCACATTTATCTTAGGAACTGGCCTATTTACAAGGCTCACATTTATCTGAGGAACTGGCCTATTTACAAAGCTTACATTTATCTGAGGAACTGGCCTATTTACAAAGCTCACATTTATCTGATGAACTGACCTATTTACAAAGCTCAAATTTATCTGAGGAACTGGCCTATTTACAAAGCTCACATTTATCTGAGGAACTGGCCTATTTACAAAGCTCACATTTATCTGAGGAACTGGCCTATTTACAAAGCTCACATTTATCTGAGGAACTGGCCTATTTACAAAGCTCACATTTATCTTAGGAACTGGCCTATTTACAAGGCTCACATTTATCTGAGGAACTGGCCTATTTACAAAGCTCACATTTATCAGAGGAACTGGCCTATTTACAAGGCTCACATTTATCTGAGGAACTGGCCTATTTACAAAGCTTACATTTATCTGAGGAACTGGCCTACTTACAAAGTTCACATTTATCTTAGGAACTGGCCTATTTACAAGGCTTACATCTCTCTGTGGAACTGACTTATTGCCAAGGTCTACATCTCTCTGTGGACTAGCATAATCCAATAGCACAAAAAAGTATCCATGAAATAGTCTGGGAAATTGTAAACACATCAGCATGTTCCAATTGCACCAAATAGTATTCATAAAATTGTACCGGAAATTGGACACACATTTACATATTCCAATAGCACTAATAAATATCCATAGAGTTGTCAGGAAAATTTGACACACATTAGCATATTCCAATAGTACTAATAAATATCCATGTAGTTGTCAGGAAATTGGACACACATTAGCATATTCCAGTAGTACTAAAAAATATCCATGGAGTTTTCAGGACAATTGGACACATATTAGCATATTCCAATAGTACTAATAAATATCCATTGTTGTCAGGAAACATTGACACACATTAGTATATTCCAATAGTAATAATAAATATCCATGGTTGTCAGTAAAATTTGACACACAAAACTTGACACTCATCAGCATATTCCAATAGTAATAATAAATATCGATAGAGTTGTCAGAAAAATTTTACACACATTAACATATTCCAATAGTACTAATAAATATCAATAGAGTTGTCAGGAAAACTTGATACTCATCAGCATATTCCAATAGTATTAATAAATATTGATAGATTTGATAAGAAAACTTGACACTCATTAGCATATTCCAATAGTACTAATAAATATCCATTGTTGTCAGGAAACATTGACACACATTAGTATATTTCAATAGTAATAATAAATATCCATGGTTGTCAGTAAAATTTGACACACAAAACTTGACACTCATCAGCATATTCCAATAGTAATAATAAATATCGATAGATAGAGTTGTCAGAAAAATTTGACACACATTAACATATTCCAATAGTACTAATAAATATCAATAGAGTTGTCAGGAAAACTTGATACTCATCAGCATATTCCAATAGTATTAATAAATATTGATAGATTTGATAAGAAAACTTGACACTCATCAGCATATTCCAATAGTAATAATAAATATCGATAGAGTTGTCAGGAAAATTTGACACACATCAGCATATTTCAATAGTACTAATAAATATCAATAGAGTTGTCAGAAAAAATTTGACACACATCAGCATATTCTAATAGTAATAATAAATATCGATAGATAAGAGTTGTCAGGAAAATTTGACACACATTAGCATATTCCAATAGTACTAATAAATATTGATAGAGTTGTCAGGAAAATTTGACACACATCAGCATATTTCAATAGTACTAATAAATATCGATAGATAGAGTTGTCAGGAAAATTTGACACACATCAGCATATTCCAATAGTAATAATAAATATCGATAGAGTTGTCAGGAAAATTTGACACACATGAGCATATTCCAATAGTACTAATAAATATCGATAGAGTTGTCAGGAAATTTTGACACACATCAGCATATTCCAATAAAACTAATAAGTGACCATAGAATTCTCCAGAAAATGTGAATCTTCCAGTAGCACTCATCAGTATCCATTTAAAATTTTCGAAAATTGAACACATTTACCTGGTTGTACTGAAAATTCTACTCCCATCATCATTGTACAATGTTGACTGCACAATGATTCAAATGTGTTTTCCATCAAAACTAGTCATTGATCTACCAAAGTCATCAGTTAACAGTAGTGATTGAAAATCATATGTTTAGTAGAGTGTCATAAAAAATAGTTTTCTGCTGACTTTGTTCCAGGTGTCACATGATGAGTTCTTATGAGGAGAGACAGCTGTTAAAGCAATTGGATGCAGCAACCAAAGTGTGTGGCGAGCACTTACCTGTACATATCAACAGACTACGCAGAAAACTCATAGTAAGACAGGTTGGTTTCAGATGAGATATTTGTGATCATGTTGTTGTAGATTTTACTTATAATGTTTTCTGACTAAAAGAATAATGCTGCAGGTCACAGTGGTATTAGTTATAATCAAATGGCAGATAAAGCTAATAATGATGATATACTAGATAACTGATCATCCCTTAAATATAACACTTTACAAAAAATGAGGTCTTATTGTTACTGCATGCTTATGGGACACGCTTACCTTATTCAATCGTACATTGAGAAGCATTAACCTCAACTAGAATGCATACCTAGTCAGTGTCCACTGACTGTGGAGTTCATTCATGTTGAGTGTATTGACTTCTATCCAACAAGACACAATTTAATTATGCCAGCTCAGACATTTTTATGATGTACCACCGGAGAAATATCTTGGATTTTTTTAAAAAGAATTACAGGTTATATAGAAAAAAATGTTGACTCAACATTTTAATAATTTCTGCCATTCTCTTATATTTTATTTAAAAGAATTTTAAGATTGTGACCTTATGTTGTTTATCATGCATCATATGTGTATTTATTTATCAGGTTTTATCTTCCTAAATTATTTGGAAATATTTTAAAATTTTTGATTTTGACTGTTGTTATTCACCACTGCAGAAATAGAAACAATTTTACATTTATGTATCCATGGTTAATTATAAACTATATTCTCTTGATTTGGTGTAACAGTGGTGGATCAGAAATGGGGGTGGGTGGGAGCATGATTATAGTTGGCTTATGGTCTTATTGCAATTTTTATGTACAGAATTCTGCCATTGTTTGAATCCAGTCTGTGAATGTGCAAAAATGCATCAAAGATAGCCAAAATTCAGTATTTTTTCCATGCACACACATGAAAATTTAGGTATTCACATTTGTCTTTCTCAGTACAAATTTTAAGAAAGTTTCTGACTGGCTAAACTATTTAAAATTGATCTTAAACATTAAATACAAATTTTTGTTTTTTTAAAACCATACATTCACTTGAAATGTATAGTTCTGCATTCAAGCCCAAGAGTTATAATACTGAGCTAGATACTTGTCTCATACATATGGAATACTTAAACATAAGTAGCCCTTGCTTCTATGTTAGATAACACATGATCCTAAGTAGTAAATGTCAGGAATCAGAATTGTGGAGTAGAATCTTAATGACCTTGAAGGAGCCTTTGATTGTTTCACAATATATAACACTTGCCTAGTTCATTTGGTGATTTTTGTGGAATTCAAGTATTATTGCACATAAAATCTGCTCAGATGTTTTGTGTCCTAGGCTTATGTAAATGCTAGGGTTAGACATATAATAACACACTTTCAGTGGAGGTATTACATATTTTAATATCTAAGGATTCACAATGAGCATTTATGATATAGTACCTGTTCCTGTCCATGTTTTGATTAAAAACAATAGGTTCAACCATTATGGATCAAAGTATAGAATGACTTTTTCCAATTAAAAACAATAGGTTCAACCATTATGGATCAAAGTATAGAATGACTTTTTCCAATTAAAAACAATAGGTTCAACCATTATGGATCAAAGTCTAGAATGACTTTTTCCAATTAAAAACAATAGGTTCAACCATTATGGATCAAAGTCTAGAATGACTTTTTCCAATTAAAAACAATAGGTTCAACCATTATGGATCAAAGTATAGAATGACTTTTTCCAATTAAAAATAATAGGTTCAACCATTATGGATCAAAGTATAGAATGACTTTTTCCAATTAAAAACAATAGGTTCAACCATTATGGATCAAAGTATAGAATGACTTTTTCCATTTAAAAACAAAAGGTTCAACCATTATGGATCAAAGTATAGAAAGACTTTTTCCAATTAAAAATAATAGGTTCAACCATTATGGATCAAAGTATAGAATGACTTTTTCCAATTAAAAACAATAGGTTCAACCATTATGGATCAAAATATAGAATGACTTTTTCTAATTAATCCCTATCAGATATAATTTTTAAAAAAATGCAAATTGTGTTAAGACATTTATATTGGAACCTTGTTAATCCAGACACCTTTGTTCTCATTGAATATGTCCAGTTTAAAGAGTTTTCTGGATAACTGAATCATCCACAATTTTATTTTACAATGTTGTCATACCATATATATGTACTGTACATGTACTATATATTCAGTAATGACTGAAATAAATTAAATCTATTGACTTGCTTTTATTTCACTTTAGTATAACATGCACTTGTACATAAATATTAGTTTGAATAATTAAAACATTGAACACATGCCACAACATATGTACATATTATGTCAGTTTTCTGAAGCAATATGTGACCTTTGTTTGCCTGGTGTCTTTGGCAGATCAGTCTACAATGGTGTCCATAGAGTTTTAGTGGCTATATATTGTGATGTATCTGATTTTTTTCATGCAGGCAAAGCCTCTGTTTTTATGCTGGAAGGCAGTCCTACTCATCTATGCTTGCCTTGATGGTGTGGCCTTAATAATCTAAAAATGCATTTATACTAACAGTTAAATGCATTTTTGTAAACTAATAAAATACAGCAAGTTTTAATAAGTTGTATTTTATGAATTTTATAGCTGCAAATGAGCTGATAATTGGCATAACCTTTTATTCTAAAATGATGTCCTATACTGTTCAGAGCTTAAATCTATCAACTTTATTTGTACAGCCATCAGCAAAAAGTGATTGTTACATACAGTTTTTAAACAACAGAGACCTAATGATACACTTTTCTTTATCATATCAGATGTTAGATGTGTGGATGATTTGATTCCAGTGTGTTTATTTAATTAGTAATACTCCCATTGGCAAGTAGCAAAACAAACATCATTTATATAACTGTTGGTGACAGTACAGTCATGGTAATTGAAGTTTTTCCACACACATGATCACACGATCAAGTTATAAATTTAATGTGCAACTAGACTTTGACCAATCAAAGATTGATAAATTTCCATGCCATGCCATACCATTGCAAATTTTTTGCATAGGTGAATCTATTACTGACTGACTATATTTTCATATATAATTCTTTGAATTTTCATAATTTTGGACAGATTTCTCAGTTATTGAGGCAAATTTTATAGTATTTTTATAGTTTGGTTCCTTGATTTTGATTTCCAGAACTGGAATGTGGATTTCAGGATTAATAGAGTCTTGTCAAACTATGGATAGTGAGGTTTTCAGATAAAAAGAATCCAGATTTGTGAGGTTGCTTTGTATACAAATGTCCAAGTCTGAATCTTGTTACTTAATGTATGTTGCTGTGGTGTGAAATGTGCCAAACCCAATCAGAAGTGATTATTATGACAACTGATGGTCAGGTATGGGGGGAAAATGCACATAACTGTTTTCAGATGTTTTCTGAATACTTCAGTTTTTCACTATTAACTTTCTTATATAACTCTAAATAACAAAATCATGAGAGAAGATGAGTGAATGTATTTTATTTTAATTATTGTCCAATGGCTTTTGATACTTAAGGTTGTGCTCCATAATTTACACAAAATTTCACTTCTTTACATGCATGTCATCTGCATGATGTTTATTCTCTGTGATGAAAACTGTCTAGTATTGGAACTATTTTCATCTCTTATGGTCCAAAGTAAAATCTTCTAACAGTCTGTCTTACAGTTTTGTTGTATGTTTTTAGTCAGCATTTGTATACGCATTTAAATCAAACTTGTGCAGTAACAAAATTATGTCAGAAATTCAGTACTTTGGTGCATCCCCTGTTCTGACAATGAATATTCTTAAAACTAGACATGTTTGGAAATTAACTGAATTCAATTTTTTTTGTACAAAATTTGAAGAAAATCAAAGTGGCTAATCTTTTTTCATCTTTTTAATTTTGTTCAAAATGTTTGATACACAGTTTTGCTTTTTTAAACCAGGAATTCACTTTGAATCCATGAATTTAAAGTTGAACCCTGTGGGAATGATACTGAGCTAGATATCTTCATCAACATTTACAGATGTAATGCATAACATAACTGATTCATTCCAACTTACTGAAACCAATTCATGTCAACATAAGCATACATGGATTCTATTTAAACAACACATGATCATGTTCAAATTTCAGGATTCACTTTTTATTTAGAGGTTCTCTCCTCTGCAAGATGAAAAAAAAAATGTGGAATGGAACCTGAAGCAAATTAGAGGAAACATTCCTATTTTATATTATGTTATCTATTGATTAATATGAGTAGATGATGTTAAATCTTTTAGATCTTGAATGCAGCAATTAGCTGCATAAAAGTTACAAAAAGTGCATGTATTTATCACTACTTGTGCCTCTCTATTTCTGTGCTCATTTTTTACAATTTTAACAGTTAAAGAGAGAGCATGGCCTGCCCTTGTTTGACCTTGATGCAGAATTGAATAGACTGGCGAAGACTCATTGGGGTACACAGTGGGATACACAGGTTAGAAACTTGAATTTTTGTATTTTGCTCCTTCTTTGGCAAATATCTTTATTCATTCCTAAGACTGTACATATTGTTTTGAGTTAAATCTATTAATTTACAAAGGATATTTTTTTTCTTTCAAGAGGAATCTTATGATTTGTCAAATTTCATTTACTCCATCCTTCAAGATCTTATTTTAATTAACACAATTAAATTAAAACTTGCTTGGTTTCTTGCTTATAAAAACTTGGTCTCTAAATAATACAAAAATAATGCAACATTGATTTTGTTCTGTTCAATCTTCTGGATGAATGAAGTGTTCAGCCATATTTGTCAGTCAATGTATCTGTTTAAAAGTAGGTATTAAAGGATATCTTTTTATTCATGTTACAGAAAGGTGGGCTGAATATCCCTATTGGACGAATAATGCCAGGAGATGTGAGAATCTTAGACAAATTTCAGGTAGGAGACATGCTCTGAGCTTTTGGATCTGGATAACCCTGTTACCTAAAATTAGAGTTTGATGTGTAAAGAAATGCAGAATAAACCCAATCTTGTTTTAAAAAGAAGTTAATTGTGTATATTTTCTAAGTTTTAATGTCTTATAAGTTACTGAGTATTAAATTTTTGGATTGGAGTGGAAAGGATATTGGATTTTGTTTTACTTAAAAATAATTTGTTAGCAAATATAATGGATATAATTCTATGTTTCCTCAAATCAGAGCAAGAATATTTTTTCAAAGTATTATGGGACTGGACATATTTTTGGCAGAAATATTCCAGTTACACTCTGCTCCAGATTAAATGATTGGTCCCTAATTTGTAAGTAAGCAGACTTTAAAATCAGTGATTTGTATATTTCCCAGCACAATTTTTGAAAGTAGGAATTTTTCATCCCTTCTGTTCTTTCATAGGCTTTTCATAAGATATGTCTCTCTTAAACATGTAACTAAGAATGATATATACTCTCCTTGCTTGGTTGGAAGGGATTTTAATTGTACAGGATTGAGGAGTTGTTGGAATATTTTGCTTATTTTTGAACAGGTCTCCCAAATTTTGAATATGTTTGATGCAAGTGAGTAAGATACACAATAGTTTATTTTCATCCAAGAAATAAAGTTCATATTTGATGTAATTTCTAGAATGATGTTGGGCAGTATTAAAGCAAGTAATTTAACCAGTAACAGTATTGCCCATATATCCACTTGGCTATGCAAAACTGAAGAGAAAATGAGGTGCAAAACTTACTTATAAACTTTAATTGATTCATATTGAATAAGACATATTTGAAAAAGTGATCATGCCCAAATCAGACATTTGCAGTTTATAATAAGAAAACTATTTGTTCTTGAAAATTACTTTAATTGAATCTGTAATTACTTAAACATAACAACCATGTCAAACTGTCTCAGTCAAGTGTGATAATCATTCTTTTGAAGACAGAGGAATAAATAAATGAAATAGACTCAATATCTATTGAGACGTGTTGATAATTATGACTTCCCACTACTGCATAACATTAAACAGCATATCCCTCCAAATTAAATGGTTTTGTTCCAGTCAGTGTCAATCACATGTAATGTTAGGGATGTACCATTTAATTTTGATGGTGGAAGGCTGGGATGTTTAGATATAAAAATTTTCATCCTCCAGAATGCTTGAAAAAAGTGCTCTTGTTCTGACTTGTTAAAAGAAAAAATGAAAACCTTGTTCTATCCATTATATTTATGGGGAAAAAAAATCTTGTGATAAAAGAAAAACACCCATAATAGTCTTTCTAAAAATCCCTGTTTCTCTCCACCACCCTGGAAATTAACATTTGTCAGCTACAGCATTGTTGGGTACATAAGAGGTGTGCCAGTGGATTAAGTAGTCTTTGGTGGTGGTTTATTGTTTACTCTAGATTGTACAGTAGTTTACACATTGCAAAAAGACAAACACAAATAAGAACTATTAGCATTATTGTTGTTTGTGTAATATGAATTGATAATCATAATGATATTTCACAAATTGGTTACATTTTTGTTGGATTAACATCCAGCTAGATATGAAGAGTAAATATTGTCATATAAAGATTGGTATTGAAAATTAAAAGTTGACAGTGTTTTCAATTAGCATTTAAATATCTGCACTTTTAATGTTAATTTTACTCCTACAACTTTTTCATGAACAGTTTGAAGAAGAAAAAGTCATTTGGTTTAATTGCCCTCAAATTGTTGTTTACACTGCTATTATTAATTACTGTGATATCAGTGAAGTTGCTATAATATAATTGTAATCAGGGTTTGATGTCAGTTCCAAATGGTCATTATTTACATCAGCAGTCTTTTTTAGGCCTGTAATGATAACAGCTGAGAATTTTCCAAATGGTCACCTATTACATCAACAGCCTTTTTCTAGCTTGTAATGGAAAAGGCTAAGGACGTTCCAAATGGTCACTATTTATGTCATCAGTCTTTATTAAGCATATAATGGAAAAGGCTGATGATGTTCCAATTATCCAAATCTTCAATAAAAGCATTTTTAACTCTTCCAATGAATCAATATCCTTTTTGACTATTAAGTTGTGTGCTGGTCACCATGAATAAATGTCTTGTTGGAAATTTCTAATTACAGAAATGGTTCTTCTTTCAATAAATTCTCCAATCAAATTAAGTTGGGATATAAATCTGCTACCTCATAAAACCTTTTCTACTAAAAAGACAAAAATCTTTTCCTATCTCATACAGACGATGGACAATAACTCTTGCCTATTAACTCCAACAGGTGCCATTAGTTTTAAGTTTCTCTGCTGTACTGATAATATGTACAACATACCTGAAACAATTCAAGCCATCTTATTGTTAAAATTGGACCAACCAGCTTTAAATTGGATTTATTCTATAGGTTGTATACATTATTGTCACTTTTACAGATGTCATCTATTTAAGATCATGTCACAAAATGCTATCATTGAACTCATGTTGTCATTTATGAGTTAGTGTAACACTATTTTCACTTACTCCTGTAGTAACAGAGATGGTATTATTGAGTTAGTAACATGCTGAATTGCTAATTTATGCTTTGCTTCCCCTCTTTCCTTCTCTCCTGTCTTCAGAAATTACCATCAAATCGAGAGGATTCCTTACAAGAAAGAAGATATTTTTACTTTTCAAAAAACAGGTGGTGGAAATTGTAAAAAAACACAATTGCCAGGATTTTATTCCAGGCTGTTTCTTATTCAAAAGGCAAATGGCAAGTTGAGGCCTATCATCAACCTAAGTCACCTCCATCAATACATTTCACCACCGAAATTTCCAGATGAAGATGGTGAGATCAATCCATCTCTGAATTGGACAGAACAAATATGCCATCCATCTCGATCTGACCGATGCATGTTTTCACGTCCCTAACAACCACCTATCATGGAATTTCTCCATTATGTTTACTGTGAAAATGGTTTATCAGTTTAAAGTCATACTCTTTGGCCTCAGTATCAGCCCTTGGGTTTTTACCTAGGTTATTGATTGCATCATCACCCTCTTCTGATCAGCTTCATCTACACTGATGGCATTGTACAACATCCTCCAGAAGCATATGGTAAGTTCTATTCTAATCCAAGGCAGGAATGATCTTGTCTCACTTTTAGATTATCTCGGCTTTCTAGTGAACTGTGAAAAGTCATCTTGGTATGAAATGTATCACCAACCTATATATGGAACAGCTTCCTCTTGTTTGTGTTATCATGATTATCAAACTCATCAAGTCTGTTTCCGACAGGATTGGATTTCAGTGAGAGAATTCTTGCAACTCCTTGGATTATTCATTGCAGTGGCAGACTTGATCCTGTAAAGTTGATTTTTTATGCACCCCATTTAAATGATGTTGCTAGCACAGTGGCACCCCTTTTCAGGTCCCCTCGATGAAAGTCATGATCACATCTGAGATACAATCATTCTTTCATCTGTGTTGCAGCCTAGGTTGGTTGACCATGGAGATCCCATTGGAGAAGCCCCCTAGGCAGAAATAATAGTATATAATGATGCTAGTACATATAGTTGGGGTGCCCACCTGTTGCTGGACTTTACTACTGTCAGTGGCACATGGGAGCCAGGGGAGCAGCCTCTCCACATCAACCTTTTAGAAATGAAGGCTGTCAGTAGTGCCTTTCACTTTTGGAAGGATTGACTCCAACAAAATGGTCCCAATTATGTCTTACAACTCTGTGGTGGTGACCTACCTCCTCAAACAGGAGGGCACCATATCACCCAACCTGTGTGTTCAGATTTGACAGTTTCTATATTGGTGTGACAAGCTCCATATCATCATACAAATCAGATACATTCTGGCAGACTTAATATTTTGGGCAACAGTCTTTCATGGAAAGGTCACATGGAATTGTCTTAGCATCAGTCAGTCTTTAATAGGATCACTTTGGGGGCATCCAATGATAAATCTTTTGTGTCAAGGTGGAATCACAAGTTGCCCACCTTTGTTTTCCAGTTCCAGACCCAGAATCTTTGGCCATGGGTGCACTGTCAATCAATTAGGAGGGGTTGTGGGAATTCGTCTGACTTTCCAGTCTTGACATCAATCCAGAAGTTATGGGATCAAAATTCTGGATGATTCTGATAGCCTCTCTGGTTTACCAGTCTACTCAATCTAGTGATAAATCTGCCTAGGAAGATTCTGGCCAACCTGAATCTTTTCAAGCAATCACTATCATGGGTGTTCCATCCCTGCCTGGACTGTCTTCTTTAGGCTAAACTTTTGATTGTGGAGAGAATCTTGAGAACAATAAAGCCTTCATTCTGAAGGCTTACAGAAAATGTCAGATGTTTTTAGAGACTGGTGCCATATCAATAACATCGTCACTCAGAGTGCCTCAATACCTCAACTGGCTTATTGAGGAGAAACAGTTCGTCCCAATTACTATCCATGGCTACCACTTCATGATATCAGACATATTTTGGCATAATGGTAAACATGATATTAGACATGATAAATATCTATCTGATCTTTTAGCCAATTTTGATGTAAATTGACCAAAATAAATCCCTCCCCCAGTTTCAAAAATGGAATCAGTCCTGGGTGGTAACATGGTTCAGTTAGAATAAATTTGAGCCTTTACCTTTAGCTTCAGCATGCATAGTGAGTGGGCTACATGCCCTTCCCATTGACCCAGACTGTCTTCAGTTCAGATCAGATATTCAGTGGTCCTCTTGGCACAACTAGACTTTGTAGCCAAAAGTAGGTTAATGTCTATTGGCAATCAAAGTATCTTCATTTGCTTGTGCACTTCCATAGACATGTCAAGAGCAGTGGCCATGCAAGATCCTGCTCAGACTCAAACACTACTTGAAACACATGGAGACAAGTCATGGCACATGCAAGATCCTGCTCACACTCAAACACTACTTAAAACACATGGAGACGAGTCAACGGCCGTACAAGATCCTTCTCACACTCAAACACTACTTGAAACACATGGAGACAAGTCATGGCACATGCAAGATCCTGCTCAGACTCAAACACTACTTGAAACACATGGAGACAAGTCATGGCACATGCAAGATCCTGCTCACACTCAATCACTTCTTAAAACACATGGAGACAAATCAACGGCCATGCAAGATCCTGCTCACACTCAAACACTACTTAAAACACATGGAGACGAGTCAACGGCCGTACAAGATCCTTCTCACACTCAAACACTACTTGAAACACATGGAGACAAGTCATGGCACATGCAAGATCCTGCTCAGACTCAAACACTACTTAAAACACATGGAGACAAGTCATGGCACATGCAAGATCCTGCTCACACTCAAACACTACTTAAAACACATGGAGACAAATCAACAGCCATGCAAGATCCTGCTCACACTCAAACACTACTTAAAACACATGGAGACGAGTCAACGGCCGTACAAGATCCTTCTCACACTCAAACACTACTTGAAACACATGGAGACAAGTCATGGCACATGCAAGATCCTGCTCACACTCAAACACTACTTAAAACACATGGAGACAAGTCGCCAGCCATGCAAGATCCTGCTCACACTCAAACACTACTTAAAACACATGGAGACAAGTCAAGGGCCATACAAGATCCTTCTCACACACAAACATTACTTGAAACACATGGAGACAAGTCATGGCACATGGGAGTATCTTTTTCTCCAGTGAAAGCTGGGAAACAGGATATCATCCCTCAAGCCCTTGCTTCATGGCTTATATGTTTGGCATACTCTGAGTTGCGTTATGAAGATTACCACTCATGAGATTAGAGCAATCTCTGCAAACCTTGCGCTTGAATGTAGTATACCGATCCAAGATATTGTAGGTTTTGGCTGGCATGCAGAGTCAACCTTCCCAGGTTTTTATCTCAGATTTGCTTCATAGACACAAACCTTGAATCTGGTAGGTCCAGTGGCAGCAGCCAAGATGACCACCAGATCCAGTTAAAACAATCAACTCAACTTGTCAATAATTATCTTCTTAACCATATGTAGGGGTCACAGATCAAGTAACCCTGGGCTGTGTTTCTTATGTAATTAAGAGACTTGGGTTATCATTAGCATGGACATCATTCCCTAGAAAGAAGTAGTGGTCAGATGGTCAGCATTCTCTACTCCTATTACCTCTTCTCCTAATGTCAATGTGATTGGGGAACATATTTGAAGGAGAAAGCAAATTTTTATGTCAGTTGTGTTTCTTCAGAAATACCTACCTTATCACTTTATTTAAAAACCCTCTCAACCACCATGACATGTGAAAATACTCCTTAGTATAGTACTCAGCTTAAAAACTAGCGACACCTGGCAGTGGCATGGTTAAATAATGGGCAAGAGTTATTGCCCTTTGATGATATTGGATGGAAAAGAAAAGATAATTTTTGTCTTGTAGAATTGCTGGATTTGTATCCCAATGCTAATGTGATTGGATAAGTATTCTCTGCAAAACAAAATTTACATTAAAAATTGCTATTCAAAACCTATTTTTTAAATTTGTTTTTGTTAATTGTAGCCGTATAAAATGATTTATATTATGATGCTTATAAAAGGCATTGTCAAAAATCTTTACCAAATAACCCAGTGCTGTTAACCAATTGGCAATTGTTTTTAATGTTTATCAACTTCAGAGTGTCTCACACACAGTGACAGCTCATCTTCAAAAGCATCCTTCTTTCTTGAATCGTCTGGTAGGAACAGAAGATGACCAGCTTCAGAGTATCTGTAGTCCTTATACAGCAAGGTATGTACAGTAATGTAGAAACTTGTTTTTAAAACTTAGCAGAAGCTTTATAGTTGTATTTGAATCGTATTCACTCAAACTATTAATCACTTGAACTGGTTTGCAGGGTCTCCTGAGTGTTCACCCAGTTGAAATTTTTTCGTTTGTCTTGTTGGTCAGGGAAGTGCCATAGTAAAAGCAATGATCTGAAGTCCAAGATTAAATTCCTCCGTTTGTGTTGAAAAGTTTGGTTGTTTTTCTGTTGTTTGTTTTCTGACTTCTAGTGTTTCTGGTTCTTATATTTACTGTCATAAAACTCAAGGTGTAATTTAAAGAGTTTCTTAGATTTAACATGTTGCACAAGTTTTAAATCATTTTGCTTGTTCACATATTGTTGTTGAAGGTATTTTCAGGTTTCTCTTTTTTTTATTTTATTAGTTGACCTGACAGTAAGGCCAAGTAAGCGTATGGCATGGGCTTGTGTGTCCTTGAACAATTGCTATATTAAACTTTTTTACAAAACCCACATTGCCAAATTCTACCAGATTTGTCAAAGGGCATCCTGGCATGATGGCATTCAGATTTGTACGACTATGCCAGTTCACCATTAAATATGACCACGATTGCAAGTAAAAAACATTGTATAAACTATTTAAATTACTTCTGCACAAAAAGCTGATCAGAATTTAATAATAGTGATTAGAATCCTTGCCTGAAAATCTTTCAGTGATGCAAGTCTTCCTTCAGAGTGTTACTGAAAACAAAAACCATTTAGCAGCTTCTCCTAAATCATTGAATAGAATTTGACCCGATTGCTAACGAAAAGATCCTAGCCTGAAGAACTTTCAGAATTATACATATTGATCTGATGTTGAATATTGATTTTAACTTTTACTTAAAAAAAAGGAAAATCCTTTAAATGACATGTTTAAACTTCTCAGCAGAATTAGGTACCTGATGTAGAGGTAGTTCAACTTTGTACAAGTGATGCTTATCTATAATTGATACGATTACTGAAAATGGAAAAGCCATAAAATGACTTCTTCAAGCCTGTTGAATAGGCTTGGTCATATTTGATAAATAGTTTGGCATAAAGACAGAGTTTGGTCATATTTGACAAAAAGTATCAAGGCATAAAGACAGTATGGCAATATTTGACACATAGTATCATGGCATTAAGACAGTTTGGTCATATTTAACAGATAGTATTTTGGCATCATGAAAGAGTTTGGTCATATTTTGACAAATATTATCATGGCATGAAGACAGGGTGTGTTCATATTTGATGCATAGTATCATGGCATAAAGACAGAGTTTGGTCATATTTTACACATAGTACCATAGCATGAAGACAGAGTTTGGTCATATTGACACTGTATTGGCATGAATGCAGAGTTTGTTCATATTTGACACATAGTATCATAGTATGAAAATAGTGTGGTCATATTTGACAAGACAAGGGTTTAGTCGCATTTGATGGATAGTGTTTTGGCATGAATACAGAGTTTGGTAATATTTGACAAATAGTATCATGGCATGAAGACAGAGAATGGCCATATTTGACACATAGTATCATGGCATTAAGACAGAGTTTAAACATAATTGACTGATAGTATTTTTGCAAGAATACAGAGTTTGGTCATATTTGACAAATAGTATCATGGCATAAAGACAGAGTTTGGTCATATTTGACACATAGTATCATGGCATAAAGACAGTGTTTGGTCATATTGACACATAGTATCATGGCATAAAGACAGTGTTTGGTCATATTGACACATAGTATCATGGCATAAAGACAGAGTGGTCATATTTGACACATTATCATGGCATAAAGACAATATGGCCATATTTGACAGATAGTATCATGGCATTAAGACAGAGTCTGGTCATATTTTACAGTATTTTGGCATCAAGAGAAAGTTTTGTCATAGTTGATAAATTGTATTATGTCATGAAGACAGAGTTTGGTTATACTTGACAGACAGTATCATGGCATGAAGACAGTACAGTCATATTTGGCAGGTAGCATCTGGCTTAAAATTGTACAAATGATGCTGAGATGCCTTTCAAGATGGCTGCCATTGCTAAATATAGAAAAAAAACTTTCAATGACTTCAAAGCCATTAACTAGAATTTGAACAAACTCAAAGTAAAGCATTTTGTATTTACAAGTTAGCTTATTGAAGCAAGGGAAGAAACTTCTGATGAGGACTATTGAGAATTGTAGGTTAAATAACAAAACAAATTTTGGATAAAATGAGCTAGGAAAATATTGGCATTATGCATCTTGTGAATGAATTTGCTATACTGTGTCTATGTTCAATGGGTTGTTCAGTGGTTAGCATGCAGGCACACTGGATTCCCAGGCTGACAGATGGGTTACTGTGTTTTATCCATCTTCATTTTAACTGTCGTGGTCTATCAACAACTATGCATAGCCATTAGGCAAAATACCTGTGTGGAAATGTTGTCACTGAACCAGAATGTTCGCATACTTCTGCAAAACCAGAAATGTTTTGCATCACAAATGCACATCAGTAACTTTTGTTGTAAGACACTTGACTCTCATTTCCCATCACTAAACACCCTAAAATAATAATATCATTTTTAACATTTTGAAATATTTGTATGATTTCAGAAGTATATGCATTAGCAATGCCATTAGACACCAATTATTTTAATCTATATTTTGTATTTATAGCTTTTATTGCAAACAACAACAAAAAACATAACCCAATCTGCTTTTGTCCTGCAGCAATTCCAGATCTAGTTATTAAAGCAAAGAAATTCATTACCATCGCCAGCATATATATGAACAGTTTCATAACTATTGATAGAGACCTAGTCCTCAGAGGACTGAGAGAGTCAAGAGACCACAGCCTGTTGGTTGCATAATAATGGCTTTTTAATGGCAAAACAGTGTGTCTGATATTTTCTGCATGCTTTGGAATAACAAAAAAATAGTTACCTTTTTCATGACCCAAAACATACAAAAATATTCATTTTCCAAAAATGCAAACAAATGATGGTAAAAATCCATACCCTGGCAACTAGACCCTCACATTTGATATTAGGCTTTTCCTTATGTCATAAAAAATGTAATAACACTTAATTACTTTGTTTTATCTGTTTATTTAGACTGCCTGGTCAGTAGTGTCCACCTCAAATATTCAAACCCCAGCCAAGTCACATCAAAGACTTATAAAGCTGGCGCTTAAAGCTGCATTAAGAGGTTAGTGTTAGGATTGACTGACATATTGTGAGGCTAATGTGACTAGGTGGGACATGTCTTTAGCATGATGCCCCAGTGCTGGACATCACTACATACTGCCACACTGCAAACATTGACGCAATATGATTGAAAAGTTTTAAAACAACATAAAAAATCCAGATCACACATACTCATCTGTTTATTTCAGTAAAACAGTAAAAAATAATATCGAAGTAGAAGAATCTGCCATGAATCAGTCTTCTGTATATCTTGCATAAACACAGAAGATAAGCAACATCAGAATGAATGGCCTCATATGAAGAGATCTAGTTAATCTAACTATGGTACATTTTTTTAAAAACATTCTGATTGTTAGTGACACTGTTTGAACAATTAAGACAATGTAGCTTCTAAATACTCCAAACTTTTCTCTCTTCAGTTTTTTCTTCTGCAGTTACATTCATATTAGTAATATAAGCTTTATTTTACTTCCTGAATCTAGCCCTCCCATAAGATGAAAAGTTGTGTTTCCAGTCTATATCATATAGACAGATAGTCTGGTTCCCTGTTTCTTGTGCTCCCTACATTGCACTCTTCTATATGAAGTCAGGTGAATGCCGATGTAATATTGTCATGTGATCAAAACAAATGGCCTCATACAGAGAGATCTAGTTAATCTATTACACATTTTTTCCTTAAATATTCTGTTTGTTAGTGAAACTTTGTGAACTTTAATGATTCTTTTGATTTAAACTATAGTAGTCACTATCTTGTTTTCATGCTTAACCACCAATTCTGTCATATAATTATTTTTACAAATATTTTTACTAGTAAGTGAAGATGAAGGAAAAGAGTATGGACAACATTTTGTTAATATTGCATATTTTAATAGCGTCATCTCAAAAATTCCCTTTCCAATCATTTTCTTGTTAAATTTTATGTCAAAATTATTATGAGGTGATTTACTCCAGTCTAAATGTAGCCAAAGATTAAGATAAAAATATCACCGCTTTTTTTTAAAAGAAAATGCAAATTCGTCAGTAAACTATTACATTAGTTTAATACCCTCCCATCCTCCCAACAATGTGAGCATCCTGTTCACAATGTTTTGCTCACTGAAATACTAAAATTAGTCCCACCTGGCAATGGCATGGGGAGGTAATGGGCAAGAATAGACCAAAAGGATGACTACTGTTTTGGGAGGGCTGGATTCAGAATGTAGTAGTGCTTATATTCCAAATATTAATGTGATTGGGTAGGTATTCTAGCTTTATCATATGTTACTGAAATATTTGTTCTCAATGCGTTTGTGAGTTGGCATTGACCAGCTACCATAATTCAGTTGCCAGGTGGGCAATTTCAGGCCCATTTGGATGTCTTGTCTTATGTAGATTCCACTGTATTATATAGTCAGATTCTTTAATTGCTCAAGCTTCTTGCTTAACTTGATTAAGTCTTCTGTTTTCTAGGATTCTGAAGCCTTTCATCAGGAGGGACTATGAGTCACGACCCCCAAGAATGCAGTTACTACAGGAAATTCAGGCTTACCCACATCGGTACTGGCTGTTCAATATCTGTATACCTAACTAATGACTACTCTGTGTCAGTTAATTGCTTGATTTCCATGACTTTATATATTTTACCATTATCATATGGCTCCACTATCTGTTAAACAATCTTTGCATTTTATTTGTTAGAACTTTTTTAATGGTATATTTAAATATCATCACCTATTTATTGTTTCTTAATCATCTGAATTGTTGTTTTAAATTCTTGGCACTTTTGAGTGAAGAGTAATTTAATTATTATCATCTTTCCATTAGGAATCCTGGGAGCCAGAAATATTTAAATTTTGTAATTTTCAGTTCACAGCTATTTCTGAGAGACTTTATATACAAAATTGTTTACAATTATTTATGTAAAAAATATAGTATCAGCTTTAAGATTTACTGAAATGCCGATTTGTGATTTTTATTAACATTTGCTTCAGAAAAGTAGACTACATGAACTTGTTATTAATAAAGCAATCATCCCCTCATTAGTTTCTAATTATCATTTCAGGAATGACAAGGATTGGAAGTCACCTGACCCTCCACCCATAGACTATTGCTACGTTCGTCCACAACATATACCATCTGTCAATGCCCTCTGTAGAGAGTTCTTCTGGCCAGGCATTGATTGTATGTGAGCCCCTAAAAACTTATTCGGAATAAAATATGTTGTTAAATAAGCAATGTTGTAGGCATATATGAGTTAACAATAAGGAAATAAGGTGGGATATAAAATGTGGGAAATTGTTATCACATGTATGGTAGCTTGTGTGGTGGGTGAGAATGACACACTCCACAGGGAAAAACAGCATGTCCTTTGAGAATTTCATGTGTATTGGACCTGAAAAATTGGTTAATATTTAGAGAAAATGATGCTTAAATATGCCCCAAATTTGAACCGTTAGCATAAATTCACACCAATTATTAGGCATTGCTAGTTATAAAAGAAATGGGCATTGTTTTTTTATCAATCAGTTGCTAGTGCTTTTACTAACTCTAGTTTTTTTAAGCATGTTGAAGAGGCTTGAGCGTAACCTTTATTTATTGTGTATGGGGGTGGGGGGAATAACACACTCCACAGGGAAAAACAGCATGTCCTTTGAGAATTTCATGTGTATTGAACCAGAAAAATTGGTTAATATTTAGTGAAAATGATGCTTAAATATGCCCCAAAATATTCCCTATGGTAGGTCCCCATCTGTGTGTTTTTGGATTCAATCTCTCAGCTTGGTTTGTGAAAAGATTTATTTTTGTATGACACACTAGAATAACTGTATGGTATTAAATAAATTTATTCAGGGACTATTTGAATTCTTTGGAAATCTTTCTGTACATTTGAAACTTAAACACAGAAGGGACATTTTTCATTAGAACTTATTCTGACTTTTTTGTGAAGTTTCAGCAAAACTTTTTCATTAGTATATTTAAAATAAACAACAGAAGAATTAGCCATCATTCAATTAATTGTTGTTTCTGCTTTCCTTTTCAGAGGTCTGTCGATTGTAGGTATAGTCAGGTAGCATAATTGAGTTTATCACATCATACAGTACTCAGGCCAGATGTCCAAATAAGTGAATTATGATGTAACAATGTACTGTAAAGATCAGTTTGTCAATATGAACAATGGATTTGTTTATGCAACAAATGGATTCCAGTGCATTGTGTATCCATGTTTGTGGCTTCCTTTCATGGTCTCCAAATTCAAGATTGTATGTACAAATTAATCAGCCAAAAAGGCTATCACCAAAAATCAACAAATGACATGTTTTGTCGCCAGTAGAGGTAAAAAAACGCAATTTGCAATTTGCGACATTGGTGAAGCCCTGGACGATTCATGAACCAATGCACAGTTTTTTTAATTGATCTAAATTTTAAATTTATTTCTCTTTTAAATGTACAGAAGGATAAAAGAAATACACTCTATGATCTTATTATAGTCACTGATGACCAGACTTTTATAAAATATTGTTAAATATGAATGCATATCTTAAATGAAGTTTTAACTCATTTCTTACAGTTGTGTTAGAACAGTTTTCTTATACTGAAATAATATTTTATTTTTGCTTGCAGTGTCAGAATGCTTGCAGTATCCAGATTTCAGCTGTGTTGTGCTCTTTAGGTAAGTAAAGTTGGCTAACTTCCACATTATGTTTATTATGTGTAATGCAGTGCTGAATAGTGGTTATTAATTCATGAAATACGGATCAAATTTTTTCTTTTTTTTTGGTAATTGTTATTGCCATTTCAGTCAAGACACTCTAATTAGCTTATGTTTTTCTTCTTTGGAACTGTCTGCAGCCATACCATTTCCTAGAGCTGACTAAACAAAAGTAGAATATAGATTAAAACTTGTATTCATAAATACCTACATTAAAATGCAAGCTGGGATGCTGGACAGGGATGAACACTTTAAGAATGACCCATTCTGTTAAACAATCCCATGGGTTTGAATCCTGAGCTAGGCAAACAGTGTAAAACAGTTAATCATTCACTCCTGAATGCACAGTTGGACTCATTATGATTGAACTCCAACATCAGCATATATCTATGTCACCAGGATTTAATTGGTGAGGTTTACACTTTGAAATTTTGTCACTTTGAGTGAAAACAGTTACAAGTCTTTACAATGATATACAGGAGGTTAGTTTGAAAATTTAAAATATTTGAAACAACTATTCATTGTTGACCATATTTTTAGCAATTCATCACTTGCTTAATAACTCATACCTAAATGACTTGTGAACCTGTTTATAACATTAGTTCAGGCATGGGTCTAATTTTTAACCAGCCCCCATTAAATGAATGAAAAGAAAATTGTGATTCAGATTGGCAAATAAAACCTTGATAGATCGCTTATTTTATCATTGGTAGTTAATACTTTGAAATGTATATGAAATTCTACAAATTCAGTAAGAAGTCATATATTTTATTAAATTTTCTTTTCAAACAACATTCCTAGTACCCTGTAAATAACAATAGTCAATGAAGTTTTGATCACTGAAAATGTCACTAATGCTTACTGGTGGTAACAATTTGATAAATAAATACCAATAAAATAAGTTTTCTCAAGTGAAATTATTGTTTTAGTTATATCTTTTAATTTGGTTTCAGTATTATTATAAATGTAATATACTTTCTTATATTCGAACCTGAAAAATGTCATTCTACCATCACAGCTATATCACTGAGGATTTCTGTGTAAACAAATTTAAGTGATGACTGTTTTGGTCTCAGATTTGTGAAATATTCATTGTATTGTTGCACATTTAAAATCAGACCTGTTTTGTATTATCAGGTTAATGATGTCTGGTATCTAATCAAATAAAGAGGGTGGAATAAAAGAAAACTCTACCTGTGTAAGAGCTAACAATCATGGCCATGTGTTGGGTCAGCTCATTCCAATTAAGCAGTCCGTTTAGTGCAGTCTGTGTTATCTGACCACATTGTGCAAGGGTTATCAATGGAGAGGTGTATTGTACTTTCATTTACTCATTTTTTTTTCATATGGTACAAACTACAAAGGAGGGGCCCCGAGTGGCCGAGTGGTCTAAAGCGCTGTCCATTACGGATCACTGCCATCTCACCCCTGTCTGCGTGTGTGAGTCTAGGATTCATCGAATGTAGATATGTGAGACAGCTTGCCAGTAGATTCTCGTGGGTGGTTCTTTCCGGTGCTTTACCGGTTTCTTCCTCCACCATTAATACTGGCCGCCATGAATAGCCTATCATGTGCTGAAAAATGGCGTTAAGCCCAACAAAAACAACAACAACAAACTACAAAGGCTCTGTTCAAAACCATAGGATAGCAATGGTTGTTATCCATTTGTTTCATCATACAGTAAAGTGTATTTATGATGTTTATCACAATGTAGCTGCAGATGCTCTCAAATTACTTATAATTTGTGAATTGTTTAGCAATCTGCAATTGGAATTAGTGTTTTGTTTTGGGTTTTTTGTGCACTTGCTTTAGCTGGAATGTATTTTTATGATGTCCATATATCTGTTAGCAATTATTACCTGTGCAATAACTTGAATTTTTCACCATCTATGGCTTTCAAACATTGTGGTTTCCTTCAACTTAATGTTAGAAAGAACCCTGTTGATTTCAGAGT
Organism: Potamilus streckersoni; assembly: GCA_016746295.1. Classification (NCBI taxonomy): domain Eukaryota; kingdom Metazoa; phylum Mollusca; class Bivalvia; order Unionida; family Unionidae; genus Potamilus; species Potamilus streckersoni. The sequence goes on from JAEAOA010000121.1 coordinate 151,522, forward strand.
CAAAAGGTTATTGTTCATGGTAACCAATATAAAAAAGAAAAATGAATTCACACAGTTTCTAAAATATTGAAAGATTAATAGTTTCAAAAGTTTGTTAATAAGCTTGCACTTAGGGTAAGGAAGTAAATGTTGATTTGGGGTTTAAAAGTTCAAAGGTCAGGGTCAGTTAAAAAAAGTAGTTCTGCATGATAACTTGAGTTCTACATCACATGAATGAAGCAAATTATGTGCATGGCTTGTACTTGGGGTAAAAAAGAACCATGTAAATTTTCAGTTGAGAAATATCAAGAGTCTTTGTGATTGAAATAATACAGATGGTTTCAGCACAATTTCATACCCAGACCATTCTTTGTGGATGGGATAGTACTTGAGTAGAAAAGAAACTTATCAATCAGAGGTTCAAAAGTTCATAGGCAAAATGCTTTGGGACAAAGAAGAATGGTCTGTGCAGAGTAACATTAGTTTTACATCATTCACCTGGTCCAAACTTTTTTGGATGGCTTACACTTGATTTAAGAAAAAGTCTATTACTTTTAGGGTCAAAAGATTTGAAATTTATTTTGATTTCCTGCCATTCAGAAGAAAGCAAGGTAAATAGTATCCATTCTTCTGGTTGTCCATCACCAATTTGTTTTTGCTATGTAACTTTTGAACCATTTGTGATTAAGGAATAAAACTTGGTATACTTGTATATCATAATTACAGTGTGTATCACATATACATTGGGGATGATATCTTCAAGGTCAAGGTCATGGTTCAATATTTTACATTACACTTTCACTCCTGATGTTTAGCTTTTAAGTTGTTCAAGATTAAGAGATGTAACATGGCACATCGTAACTAGAAGGTGTGTCATGTCATACATTAGGGTTTCTATCTTCAATGTCAAGGTCATGCCTCCATATTTGAAGTTTTCAATCACACTTGCTCTTATGCACAGTCAGTTTAGAGACAGTTGAGAATAATGGATCAAACTTTGCATACTCATACATCATACTAAGTATGCTCATTGTTACAATAGTGTCCCAATTTTCATGGCCAATGTCACAACTCAATATTGTAACTGTCCACACTTTCCCTTTGGGTTGGAAACTTTTTGAGCCATTAGAGATTAAGGTATATAACTTCGCATTAGGGCTGAAAAGATTAATGAATATATTGATGCATTGATTCTTTTTACATATCAATATTTAGTACATGATTTGAAGAATCAATATGATATGATACTTACCCAACGCAAGTTACTTAAATCTCAGTCAGTCATTTATATTTATTAATTTTGTGCCTTTCATTCTTAAAATTGAGAATTCATCTGAGACAGCTGTTGTAAATATATGCACTCATTTCTATCAGTTTAAAAAATAAAATATATTGATAACACCAACTCACCTTCTACCCCCACCCCTACTAAGTCCCTGTTATTTAATTCTGTCAATTTTAGTCTTTATAACAAACATCAATGTAAAGGAGAGATTCCAGACTTGTTTCCGATGTATGATTTAATTACAATACTTATTACTTTATTCACTTTTATGTGATGCTTCTCTGTTGCTTCATATTTTGACCACTTGGATTGGATTTGAAGGCGACACTTCCTGTGTATCACACAGTGAAAAATATTACTTTCAGTTTTGATTGGTATTATTGTTTGTTCAAATCCACGGTAAAGCAATGGTCACTACTCAAAACTAACTGTAGTTTATTGACTGCATTATGCATCAGAAGTATTGCATCAAAACTCAAAATAGATTAAAAGCAACAGGTAAGTTCCATGCAAAAGTGGCTATTGAATGATCTGTAAAGTACTTGAATCATACATGTGGAACAAGTTTGGAATGTCTCCTTTTACATGAATATATGTAATCAGTGACTGAACCTGACGACAAGATGAAAAAGAATTATAACAGATCCAAGTTACAATGAAACTTGGTTTCTTTCCATTTCTGTTTAGTAATTTTATAACTTTATTGTAAAGGTCACATATTTCATTATTGTAAACTATTGTGACCTCACCATGGTAGACTGGGGACAAAGATTTACTGAATTGCCACTTGTTTCCCAGTTCTTACAGTGTGCAGCTACTTGATCTCACATAGACAACAAAAAACAAAATCATTTAAATTTTGTATACATGACCAAGCAATAATTTCTTGTATAAATTTGTAATCTAGACTTTCAAAATACCTGGTGGCAAGTAAAAAGAGAAAACTGTCAGTAAGTTTGAGATGTTTATGGTGGAATATTATTTAACATAATTTTTTTCTCGTTTTTTTTCCCAAGGAAAATAGTAATTGGTTTTGCCTTCATGGTGCCAGATGTAAAGTACAACGAGGCATACATTTCATTCATTTTTAGCCACCCTGAATGGAGAAGGGCAGGATTAGCAACATTCATGGTGTACCATCTCATACAGGTAAGTGCTCTCAATTGCATTTATTTACAATCCTCTGTGAGAAATTAAACACAGGTTGATGGTTACAATTATTAAGGTTACAATGCAAGCTTTATTCATTATATTTTGATTGTACAGCTTCTTACATCTTATATTTGGGAGACTAGTCAGTTGATGTAGGGTGTTTTCTTAAGGTGTGAAAAAGCTTTAGAATCTAGATAAAATTGAAGATCCATGAAGATTATTTCTTGTAAAAATTTTGGGCATGTTACATTTTAAAAACAACATTACTTTTTTATTTTAAATTATCCAGGCAGTCAAGAATCATTTATTAAACAATATATATATATATATATATATATATATATATATATATATATATATATATATATATATATATATATATATATATATATAATCAGTGGTCATTCAGAGTTGGTGAAAAAGTACCTTTTCACTATTTATGCATAAAATAAAAGCTGAATGAGTATATAAAAATATGATAAAGATCATGAAGCCTCTTATCTAATACACAATAAAAAGTCTGTGTGAATTTTTTCAGTATGACACAGTTATATAGATCATATTGGTTGTCTGTAATAGAAAGCCAGCACAGCCTATTTATGCCAGGTCATAATTGCTTATGATTTTTACAGGTCTCAAAAACATTTCATCGACTTTATTATTTTCTTTTACAAAACTGTTAATCTAATTTTTAAAATTGCATAAGAGTTTTTCTTTTTCGCTATTTAATAAGAAACAGATGTTGCAGTCATGCCATTTTACATCTGATTTTGCCTAGAGTTCACAGCACTTCACTGCATCAGAATAAAACCATTCCCTTTTACATATAATCTCACCTAGAGTTTACAGCACTACACTGCATTGTACAACCATGCCATTTTCCATCTGATCTCACCTAGAGTTCATAGCACTACACTACATAGTAAAGCCATGCCATTTTGCATCTAATCTCACCTAGAGTTCACAGCACTACACTTATCAGAGTAAAACCATGCCATTTTATATCTAATCTCACCTAGAGTTCACAGCACTACACTACATAGTACAATGATGCCATTTTCCATCTGATCTCACCTAGTGTTCATATCACTGCACTATATAGTAAAACCATGCCATTTTACACCTAATCTCACCTATAGTTCACAGCACTACACTGAATCAGAATACAATCATGCCATTTTACATGTAATCTCACCTAGAGTTGACAGCACTACACTACATAGTACAATGATGCCATTTTATATCTGATTTCACCTAGTGTTCATAGCACTGCACTACATAGTAAAACCATGCCATTTTACACCTAATCTCACCTTAAGTTCATAACACTACACTGCATCAGACTAAAACCATGCCATTTTACATCTAATCTCACCTAGAGTTCACAGCACTACACTTATCAGAGTAAAACCATGCCATTTTAAATCTAATCTCACCTAGAGTTCATAGCACTATACTGCATCAGAATAAAACCATGCCATTTTACAGCTAATCTCACCTAGCACTACACTCCATTATAGTAAAACCATGCCTAATCTCACCTAGCACTACACTCCATTATAGTAAAACCATGCCTAATCTCACCTAGCACTACACTCCATTATAGTAAAACCATGCCATTTTACATTTGATACCACCCAGTTCTAGAAACAAGGGATATAGTATTTAATATAGTGAACATATTGTTTAGAGCTGAATAGTTAGTGTCAATTTTACACAAGTGAACTACATTCATGGCTGACCCTCACAAGAATGGACTGGTGATTAAAGCTAGCGTATTTTTTTAACCAAGGAACTAAGTCAAAACTGCAGAGGTTACAGAGAGTGTGTTTCACCACTGCATTTTCCTACCCTTAACCCTCTTTTGCTTTAAGGTTTGATGGTTGAAGGATGTATTTTGTTATTGACATCAATAAAGCAATGTAAAGTATTATTTTCTCATAGAGACTAAAACAATAATAATTTTCCCCATTGATAGAATAAATGATGCATTTCAAATTATAATTTTAAATATGTAATACCACAGACACATTTTTAATTGCTTTTCTATGTTTTGTTATTGCAGACCTGTATGGGTAAAGATTTGACCTTACATGTATCAGCTACAAATCCAGCCATGATGCTGTACCAAAAGTTTGGCTTCAAGCCTGAGGAATTTATCATAGATTTCTATGACAAATATTATCATGTGGACTCCAAGGAGTGCAAGCATGCTTTCTTTCTCAGATTGAGAAGATGACTGATATTTTTTGTTGTTGCAGCAATTATGTATCCAAATAAATGTATAGATATATAGTCTACAAGTGTTGTTTTTATACCACTGCTGTGAATAGTAGAGGAGGGGGGGCATATTATTTTGCTGCTGTACATTCGTTGCTGAATCTATTTTAAGTGCAATGGCACAACAGCTATTAACCCTATTGCCATGAATTTTTTAAAAACATTTTATCATAGCCATAAGGAGATGAATGTCTTGATTTTTAGTTTGCTGCAGCAGTGTTTCAAACATTTTGTAACTTTTTGGGCTTCCACATACCATTTTTAACAAAATTCTTGTTTGCATAATTAAGCAAAATGACTTGAGGCAGACAAATTAAGTTTAATAGGTACATTGGTATTCATATGTAGATGACATATTGCAATTTTAAAGCCTTTTGACAATTTGTAAACTTTTCATATATTTTAAACTATATAATTTGTTTTACAGAAACCTTTGCACCATTAAGCAAAATTCACTTGAGATAGACAAAGGCAAATTTTTAGTGTTATATATATCATCTGATTATAATTTCTGGTCATTTGTGCCAGTTTAATTATTTTTTATACACCTGTTTCTGAATTTAATTTTTCTTCCATAGTCCTGATTGATTAAGCAAAATCAAATGCTTATTTGATCAGTTTTGTGAGTACTTTAAGGTAATACCACATGGGGTTGTAAAATGAAATATGACATGCTATTTATGTATATCTGTTTTAATTTTTGGACCTTTTTAATTCGGTCTGCAGTGGGTGCATGCAGAGTATGTATTACAAATACAAATAAGTCATTTCCATTTTTGGGGCCCTGAGTGGCTGACTGGTCTAAAGCACTGACCATTACGGAACACTGCCATCTCACCTCTGTCTGATCAGTCTTCATGTATGGTTATTTTATATAAATACTGTCATGAATAACCACATGCAGAACATGACTAGCAACCACAATTTTCAGGCAAAATTAGCATTTTAACACTGAACAACTGCCTATCAAAATTGAGATAAACACTGCTTTCCTCTATGTATTTTGTTGTAACCATTAGGTCTTAGGACTATCTGCAGCAAAGTGCTGATTGTTTTCAATAACACTGCTGTGAACAACTAGCATTACAAAAATGATAAATCCAATGACCAAGTTTATATAATCATTTGTAACTACAACTGCTTTGGGCAGTCTGCAGCAAAGTGCTGATTGTTTTCAATAACACTGCTGTGAACAACTAGCATTACAAAAATGATAAATCCAATGACCAAGTTTATATAATCATTTGTAACTACAACTACTTTGGGCAGTCTGCAGCAAAGTGCTGATTGTTTTCAATAACACTGCTATGAACAACTAGCATTACAAAAATGATAAATCCAATGACCAAGTTTATATAATCATTTGTAACTACAACTGCTTTGGGCAGTCTGCAGGAAAAGTGCAGATTGTTCAAAGATAGACCGCTTTGAATGACCAGTATTGCAAGTATAGAATGAACACCAATGACCTTTTTTTAAGTTTTGTAAGCATCACTATATAAGATGGTTTGTTCCAAGCAATAAAAATGTGTCTACCAGTTTTCTAATATCTACAGGATAGTATTCTGTACTACAGGTCATAAACCAGGCTAAAATATATTGTAATGCCAAAATCTTGTAAATCCCCTTTGTTATGAACATTCCTGCTTCAAAGAGAGCAGTCAAGAATGTTAGTGGTGATTTTAGTCAATTCAGTGGTGATTTTAGTCAATTCAGTGGTTTGTATTGTTTCTTTATCTTTGGCAAAACCACACAATGTCAATAATGTCATGATGAGAAAACTTCTAGAACAGTGTCACTGTAGTGATTCAGTACATGTATATTGTTGTTCTAGTCAGTGCCTAAATTAGGTCTATGTCTTTAAAAAGTCATCATCATTTTCTATTTATTGTTGCTATAAAGAATTTGTGTTTGTTGCCTTTTTGATGTTACACTTATTAAAACCCACACACTAAGTCATCATTTGTTCACAGCTGGTTACACTTTTTTTTTATTAAGTTCATCTCTATGTAGACAGTGAATTTGGACTATCAAGATATTTATCTTATTTCTGTTTGTTTTATTTCATTAATTGGTACATATATATTTTCCCAAAGCCTGATCAAAACAATACTATCCAGATCTTCCACAGGATGAGCCAGTGTAATCATAGCTAATTGTGTTGTTCTTATGCGAGTCTGAAATTTATGGACGTTAACTTATGTACAGGATCATACTAAATTTAAAGAACTTGTAACTCTGAGATTTATGAATGGGATAAATAAATCTTACTTGCTAACTTTATAGTTCATATGCTAATATGTTTACATGGTGATCATTAAATATCAATATGATTGTTTTATGATATATGGTAGCCTAATGTTAATTTCACTTTAGTGATTTTTAAATCCGTGTTTAAAACGGGATGACCCTTGTCGCCAGAATCATACAGATATGGAGGTCTAATGTTAATTCCCCATAGTATCCCACATGCCATTTTTGTAAAGGCAACCTAGTCTCAATTTTCATTGTCCATATAATCCGCAGACCCTCATAATTTAAAGTAATGGACCAAACGGGTATATCGTATTACAGCGTTAAAATTTCACACCAAAAGCCAATGTTGGCCTAGTGCTAATATGCCCTTAATTTCCATAATCTTTGCATCATTTTTAACACGGGATTATCCTAGACCCTTAATCGTCGCGGCACACTACTGTGGACAAAAGCATAGGTGATCGAAGAAACCACGGAGGAAATAAATAGAGGTAGACCTCGCAATGGACCAAGAAAACCTCTGTGGTTACCATGAGAGCCCCATCGGAAAGGTTGAGGCAGAAGAACCGGACCGAACAGTGGAAACACATATTCTAGAGCAATCTGGGTTTTGTTGTGGTCTAGAAAACCATAGGGAGGACAGAGAAGAGCTGGAGCACCTTAAATACGTGGTTGGCATTAGATTCATCTTGACTTTAATAATATCCATATTAAAATATGTTGCCCTCATTTATCGCACCAACACACACACACTTCCGAAAATATATCACGGCGTATTTAAATAAATAGTGAGTGAGCCAAACCAGTTTAGCACTTAGAAAGTTTCGTGATACACTTTTCAACTATTCGAAATATTATAGTATTATATTCTGTAGCAGCCATTTACTTAAATTTTGCTAGTTTGGATGCCAAAAATCAGTATATGAATATAAATGAATCACTTTTTTTTCTAGCTATCTGAACAGCCTTCTTGTGCTTAACCAGGTCAAGTCCACCTGAAGTCCGTTAGTCACATGTGGAATTTAAGATTTAACGTTGAAGTAGAGATAACGAGATATTTAAGATAATCTTCTATCCAAGAGGAGTAGCGGTAACAAGATTTTCAAGATGACCAACCCTATAGCGGCGATAGTAGATATCCGAGTGGCACCATTTTAATTAAGAAATAACTAGACCTTGGGATGAATGTGTGTCTGGTTTTATGTCAGTCCTCCAAGTAGTTTAGAGAGATAACAATTGTTATAATGGGTGGACGGTCAACCAGCCATCCCGATAAGCTCTTTTAGTCTGTGGCCAGTAGTACTGAAAACTATTATTTCATTTCAAGTGTGGGAGTTTACAAATTTGTACCACGTGAGAAAAATTATAGATATATGTGCGATACATGTAAAATAGTACGTAAGTTAAATTATATTGAGGGTGTCCCTTTATTTGTTAGGGTTTTTTTTTCTATTTCACTCGCAACTTAACATTTTATATATGTTTGTTGCTTCTCATTTTACCTGTTGAATATACCAAAAAAAAATTGAATTAGTCATACGCATTACAGTGGAAATTGTCGAACTTTTACATGCACGCATAAATGAATATATTGGTAGATCCTTATGTTCATAAGCACCTGTCACAGAGATATAGACAGATAGAAAGACAGACAGACAAACAAACATAACCTCAGTCTAGTTATGTTGTACTTCGCTATATTCCATTAGTAAAAATTAAAATGACCTGATAATGAAAATGTTTATTTAGTTTAGGAAAATAAAATCAGCGAGAACAAAGGTATATCGGCAAACATTTTGAGCGTACAATAATGGAAAATTGCAACACAAACATAACAAACTTTATATCAAATTATCCTTTGCAATGTTGAAAGAAAATAAAAATTTTGATCTTAAAATATTAAGAGGGTAAATAAAGAAAACATCTTAATTGATACTAGATGCACCAGCAGTACATGTGATTCTTAAAACATTTGTCAGAGAGTACTCGGCATTAGTGTATCTTTTGTCAGAGAATAGTCAGCATTGGTATATCTTTTGTCAGAGTACTCGGAATTAGCGTACCTTTTGTCAGAGAATAGTCGCCTATGGTGTATCTTTTGTCTGAGAATAGTCGGCATTGGTATATCTTTTGTCAGAGTACTCGGCATTAGTGTATCTTTTGTCAGATTACTCGGCATTAGTATCTTTTGTCAGAGAGTACTCGGAATTAGTGTATCTTTTGTCAGAGTGTACTAGGCATTAATATCTTTTGTCAGAGTACTCGGCATTGGTGTATCTTTTGTCAGAGAGTACTCTGCATTAGTGCATCTTTTGTCTGAGAATAGTCGGCATTGGCGTATCTTTTGGAGAGTGTGATGGATTAATTAAGGTAATGTGTAATTTATGCTGAAAGAAAACTAACACAAACCTTCAATCCTAGTTATGGAAAATATTTCTACCATGCAATCCAACATATTTCCTATGTGATCAGTTTTGCAGTACATCAGAATACAAATGTGGCGATAAATCCACCTGTAGTCTGCGGTAAAAGACTCTTTTCTAACAATGTTGAACTGGTAAAGAACAGGTTCAACGGATCCAAAACGAGCATAACAACAATAAAAATGTTGCTGTAGCGATGTTTGAGCACTGTTGTATTTACAAAGGGCGCATACATAACGCATAAGTTAACGAGCTCTGGCCTTCACCATGAAACATTGGTAGATACATGTAAAAAGAGAGAAAGAAATAACATTTTAAACAACCAGCAAATATCATTGTCTTAATCGTAATCCCCAGCCCTGTTACAGAACGTACTTCTAATACTCATGCACCGGATTTATGATAAACTATGCATATTGTCAGTAAAACATAACACTAGTAGATTTCTACATTGTAAATATAACATTCATCGCACGCACAATCTAAACAACAATCGCTGAATGTGAAATTTGTTCACTTGGATGTTTTGTACGCCCTTTTGTTTTAGCCTGGAATGCTATAAAAATATAAATATTCCAGTAATATTATGTCTTTATTATGTCCGTGCATGATGCCGCTGCTGATTTTTTTCCATATATACAATATATATATATATATATATATATATATATATATATATATATATATATATATATATATATATATATACACACACACACACATACTGTAATTCCCTTGTAAATATGCTTTATCCGGAGCAAGGTGATACATTTGGAACTCAACATATTTTTAAACATTTTACGAGAAATCGCTGTTCAGCATCTAACTTTTAAATGTTTTATTTCCTTGTTATCTCTTTATATCACGTGATTTGGTTATGAAGTACTACTATTGCAGTAGTACTATTGCTATAATAATAATAATAATAATAATAATAATAATAATAATAATAATAATAATAATAATAATAATTTGCTTTCCCTCAGATTTTAATTACAAACAGAAGTAAAAAGTAAATCAGTTTTAAAAAGTGGATATTCAAAAATTAGTTTCAAGAGGCGCGGGAAAGGTCGGAAAGCACCAGATAAGCAAAAAATATACAGTAAATACAAATTGAAAAATATGCTTCTTCTTGTATTATTATCAGAATCATCTGACGATGAAAACTAGCTACCTTATAAGGTGTTACAGTCAATTTCACTTTCTTTTTTGAGATGCATTATTAATTTCATTATCTTTTGGGTCTTAACTCCTCGAACATTTTATGTATATATTTAAACGTGATTACATGTTACATTTGTATCAAAGTATATATATATATATATATATATATATATATATATATATATATATATATATATATATATATATATATATACTTGTTACTTTTAAATTGTTTTATTTTATTTCATTACATGTTATTGTAATGATGAATTTATTCACTGGATTTGATATTTTTCAGGAAAATTCAGTTCAATTCGTTTTGACATAATAAACAGGCAGTAGTAGAAACGCTGTATCTTTTGGTGACCGAGATTCGGAGCCAATTTGAAGTTTGTAGTAAACAACTCTCTTTTGAATTTTTTAAAAAATATTATTTATTCTTATAGTAAGATTCGTTCAGTAGAATCAAATTCGTCCATGACGTACGTGACAGCCAGCCTGTGGTGTTGCTACAACGTTCGAACTAAGTGACCACGTGACCCCATCACGTGATCTAAACTTGCATTTCAATTAGAGTTAAACTAACGTTTCATAGTGATTCTCTTCAGTCGTAATTCATACCATTCGAGCTCAAAGGTATTTTTTGTTGTGACCAGTTTCAATTGAATTTTATTTTAAAATAATTTTTTCCTTCTGGAAATATCTAGTGCTCATCAGATTTCTTGGACAAAGACATTTATAAGTAATTAATCGAAATTCTAAAGCCGGAATATTGTTTTTAATGATTCAACAAGAAACTGTTGACACGACAACATAAAACAAGTTATTGAAGACATTATCGCCTTCCATCTTGGAGCTTCATCGGGATTTGAAATGAGGTTTACTTAGGTCATTTTATTGATATTATTTACATTTATTAATTCTAGGATTAACTTTGGATTAGTTTCATAAAACATAAGTCTTTTTACATATTTTTATCTTGCTTTCTAGGGAAATAAATTATTTTGTTAAATTTTACAAAGTGGCTCTGTGTGTGTGTTGCTTCTGAGTCGATTCCCGGTGATGTTTTTAAGTCACGCTAACAAGTCCCAGATTTTAGTCAAAACCACAATTTCTTATATAAATGAGAAATAGAAATTGAATCATATTCTTTGTCATAATCACATAAATGTAAGTAGTAGCTATTAACTATAAGCGTTAGTAGTATACTGACAATCATGACTGGAACAATTAGCCTCAGCAAATGACTTATCACGCAGAATCGCTAATTTCAGTGCCAGTTATTTCAAAGACCGGGATTGGCGGAGGCATTTTTTTTCCGTTGAGCAAATCATCAAGTGTCTCTATCCCATAGCGCTGCGGACAACGTGTTTCTGCGACATCCTTTCCGTCCAGTTTCCCATTCACTAGATATACTTTTCCAATCTTTTTTTGACCCCACTCTAGAAGTAGGTCATTGTTTGGTGTCTGGTGGCCAACAATTTGAGCTACTCCTTTGAAGACGACCAGTCCCATGGGTATATCTTCTGTAAGATACCTGTTCTGGAAAATGGGCTCGAATTTATTTTTCACTTTCTTCATTGGATGAACTAAACCTTTATATGACTTGTTTGTACGAATGGCTTGCAGAAGTGACGAAGGGTCTTCTATGTCATCCTTATAATATGTGAGATACCACTCGTAGATGTCTTGTACTGCGTTCAGATCAACATTAGGCCGCTGTGCCATAATGGCATGGGCTACATCTAGGAACTCCTTGCTGCATTCAGTCATCAAATTTGCCGTGAATTCATCAATACCCTGGTAGAACAAGGGTTCTGAGTTAACTGGCTTACCATCCCAATCCTTCCATTTACCAAATAATATAGCCGGATGAACAAAGGAATAAGACATCAATAAAATTTCTAAGAAATGTTTTACTTGTTTTATTTCAGGCGCGGGACCAAGGAGTGCTTGAAGGCTCATCAAAGGCGGTTTTCTAGGAACTGCTTTCCCGTGTAGTATTGAGCCAGCAAGGTATTTCTTGACGCCAAGACAATCTACAGTCTGGCCGAATTCTTTAATCCTACATGCCCAAGGTAAAGTCTCAAAAGACATTATGGTACATTCTTCAACCATGTTCTGACCATTTACATTTTTACACTGAAACTCAAATCCCGGTTGACCGGGTAGACCCACAATAACTGTCTTTTTATTAACGTAGGGAGCGATTGCTTTCAAATACTCTTCATGAGCAAATGCTGGGACAATAAAAAGCACTATATCGCTACCTGGGACTACTTCAGATGCTTCTTTTGAAACTGCCGCTGGCTTGGCATGGTCGTCAGGTTGATTTTTGCCATCTTCTTTGGAATAGGCAATGGTCATCTCCCCCTTTTCTAGTGCCTTGCTCCAGCGCTCAGCCTCGTCCTGGAATAAAGTTAGTACCTTCACTTCTGTATCTGGTCTGGAAGCGGCAAGAACTGCCATCATGTGAGCACCATTTCCTCCTCCACATACGCAAACCCTCAAAGGTGATGCGTTCGACATGATATCTGAAAAAAAGATAATGATCCTTTTTCACATTTCTGACCTATTCTTGCGTGATTAGAGTGGGATGGGGAGTTAAATGTGAAATAGGCAGAAACTAGTAAAGAATCTCTTAAGCGTGACAGCATAAAGATGTCAAGTATTTCGTGTGTTCTATGATTGTATAAGTTAATGATTCTATGTTTGGTGCAAGATAAATATTTTTGATATTGTTGTTGAATTGAAAATTTGCGTACAAATCATATTTTTAAAAGCGAGTAAGAATTGTGATGAAAATGTGTACCATTATTAAATTCAAGGAGAAAATGAAGATTATTAATACTTTTTATAGTTAGTTTCATATGTCACAAACGATTAATGTGTGGAAATTCATCATCGATCTAGAATCAAATGCAGACTTTAGCTAGAATGTTTATATATGCATATTATTGCGATATGGGCGGATCACCATTTGATATATCAATAGTATTGGTATATCAAATTGCTTTAGATCAACACTTTAAATGCCATTACATTACATTACATTATATATATATATATATATATATATATATATATATATATATATATATATATATATATATATATATATATATAAACTTTTATCGATAAATAAGGAATAGTTTTATTAATATTTTTGTTATGTATAAGCATATTTGAGAAAATAAATTTATAAAACTAAAATAAAAAGTAAAACTAAAATAAATATTTAAATTAAAAAATATTTATAACGAATGTTCACCAGTTTATCAGATATATATATATATATATATATATATATATATATATATATATATATATATATAGAGAGAGAGAGAGAGAGAGAGAGAGAGAGAGAGAGAGAGAGAGAGAGAGAGAGAGAGAGAGAGAGAGAGAGAGAGAGAGAATTAAGCCCATTTGTAAGACAAATGTTCTGTGTAACAAACGATGTGCAAAAATCATTGATTACGAGACGCTCGTTCTCTCCTTGATGCTGAATATAGAGCGTATAATGATTCCAAGCTGCAGAGGTCAATGAAGGAGGAATAACTGTGCGTAAGGAATGAAGGCTGTCAAGGCCACAATCATTGTTAAGGTGTGGGGAAAAAAGTAAATCATCTATCAGTCCAGGACAGCATGGGAACATTCTACAGTGGAACTTTGAGACGTTGAGACACAAAACACCTTTATGATAAAAAAAAAATCATCATACAAGACCTAGTCTGATAACGTGAACATCTGCAATGTGTGTGTGTGTGTGTGTGTGTGTGTGTGTGTGTGTGTGTGTGTGTGTGTGTGTGTCCACCTCCAGATTTATATTTGTGCGTATTTTTAAGAATTCAAGCAACATGGTTTTGTGTTAACTTTTTTTCTTTCGCTAGTATTACATGTAAATAAAAAAAAGGGGGAGGATAACCATATGTCACTAACTGTCGGTAAAGTACTAGCTGAACGATACTAGCCATGGCGGCCAGTATACATGTAGGAGGAAGAACCCTGGGGAAAACATCAGGTAGGAACCACCATTCCACGGGAGACTACTTGCACGCTTTCCCACATAACCACTGACCGAGCTCGGGACTCGAGCCACGCGGACAAATGTGAGATGGTAGTGATCGGTGAAGGCGGGCGCTTTTGGCCACATGACTACCCTAAATGGCATATTATACACGATATTCAGGCGAGATCAGGTTGTTTTATGTTTAGTGGTCCTCTCTGATAAATATCTTACACAAGTGTTGGTGCCCCACTCAAAGTTTCCATGTCAATTATATCAGTAGTGAAGGTAGTAAATTGTAAGGCTTCAGTGTCAGCACTTCCTATTCTTAGCAACAAGCTGTCTAATGTAAACAGAGTGTATTCACAGGCTGTCATCTTAATCATCGCAATTTAGTTACAGTCTGTAGATAACAATACATGCATAGCAATTCAGCTAAAAAAAGATAGTGACCATGTACTTTTCGGTGGGTGGGGGCACTATTTTCTTTTGAACTGAGATATCTTTTTTCTTTTATCTCAAGATATTTTTTTAAGATACCATATGAATTTAATATGATATTATTTGCTATAAATCAGATATTTTAGAAAAGTGTCAGGCTCCAGTCCCAGAACATCAAATTGTTGGTCCCTAATATAATTGCGGTATACCATGTCAGGGTAGAACAACGAGGACAAAATTTCGGGGTACCACAACTGGCAAGGAGTACACCGTAGTCACAATTTGTAATTTATGTGGTCCTGTTGGAGAATTATTCCAAGGGACCAAAAATCCTGTCCGCGACCATGTACCCGTGGTACGTATCGCGCTATGTTCATTTTTTCGTGGCACCCTGCTCTATAATATAATTACTGGGGCATTTGAAGCAGCAGAAAGTGCTTATTTTCAAAAGTGAACTTTAAAAAAAAAATCTCGTTAATTTTTTATTTCTCTATTTTCTTTCCTACAGGCTCTACTTGTTGGTCTAGCTCGTCCCTATATGTGCGGGGCCAAGGCAGTAATAGATTAGACCGCGCGTGCACGTGTGTGTGATTTGGATTTTTTTTAACATAACCTTAACGATTTGTCAATCATATCGCTACGATGCCTGCAGTGTGGCAAATTACAATGATGTCTTACACTGGAACATCATGCCGCAGAAATGTAGCATCATGTCCCACCCAGTCACGTTATTCATCTGGGGCTTGGGTTCTTTACAAAGAAATTTTTAGTTTAACCTACGTTGTTCTGACACCAGGCCGACAGGGCCAAACACTAACCTTTTAATGCTGAGCGCCAAGCGAGGTAGATGTTAGTCCGAGTTTCCTCTGACCCTTGACACCCCATTTTTGATATCTGGTTTTTTATGTTGGGGTGTAGGGTCAGAGTCTATTTCCTATCAAAAACTTGAAATTTGCCGACACCATTTGGTGTCGGCATAGGGTACTCGCCAACTATAAGGCCTAGAAAACTTAAATGACCTTGCATTGACCCATAATTACATCAAATCTATAGGGAAATCATTTATCTTCTCAGAAATTACAAGCATAACACTGATTTTTTCTTTAATCTGTTGTCAGATGAGACGTAACTACAGCGTTGATGAATTTTAACCTCGTTCGCACCATTTTAATTGCTAGTCACATGACTAACTAAATCTCGCAGCCGATGTGCATAAACGTCATAGGTCAAATAGTCACGTGATAACAACAAAGTGAGTTGACATGTAGTTTCTGCGTGATCAGTCAGCCTCTTTCCAGGAAAATGCGACAGCGACATGCTTCGGGCTGCTGTTATCCCAATTAATATGTTGAATAATACGTGGTTTTTTTTTTTTGTTATTGTATACATTGCGTGACTTTCATTCAATATTTTCGAGTTTATGTCTTCTTTCTGCAATACTGGAATGGAAGGTTTTGTGCATAAACCTATATTGCAACATGGCAGGCAAAGACGAATACACGGAAGCTCTTGCCAATGAGATACTTTAAGAAAAGGGATACTATTTTAATATTAAAGAACTACAGTATCATGTAATAAAATCCGTTATCAATGAAGGTGACACATTTGCCGTCTTCCACAAGGGGGTATGGGAAAACGCGGTTTTTTGTTCTATTTGACCTATGACATTTATGCATATCGGCTGCGAGATTTGGTTAGTCATGTGACTAGCAATGAAAATGGTGCGAACGAGGTCAAAATTCATCAACGCTGTAGTTACGTCTCGTCTGACAACGGATTAAAGACAAAACCGCGTTATGCTTGTAATTTCTGAGAAGATAAATGATTTCCCTATCGATTTAATGTAATTATGGGTCAATGTAAGGTCATTTAAGTTTGCTAGGCCTGATAGTTGGCGAGTACCCTATGCCGACACCAAATGGTGTCGGCAAATTCCAAGTTTTTGATAGGGAATAGACTCTGACCCTACACCCCAACATAAAAAACCAAATATCAAAAATCAAGTGTCAAGGGTCAGAGGAAACTCGGACTAGGTAGATGTTAGTACCCTTTTTATGTCTTTGGTATGACTAGGTATAACCAAGGGACGTCCATTAGATATGTTAACAATTTTTAAGCAATTCTTTTACCCCGTCCCCCTGTCAACAACTGTCAATATAAACTGCCACACTGCAGACATCGTAGCGATATGACTGCAAAACTGTAAAAGCTACGTTAAAAATCCCAATCACACACACACACACACACAACAGTTACCTCCAGATTCATGGTGTGGGCAATGAAACATTTAAATATAGGATACTTTGTGTGGGAAGAAAAATGACCCCTGCAACAAGTCTGTACCAGTGTTACCTGACTATTATTAATTACTAGTATCTATTTCAGCTGCCCTCACACGCCATGGTTAAAATCAAAAGAGGACGGTTATGCTCCGCTACGTCCATCGATAACATTCCAAACCGAACTCGCAAATTCAACTAATGTTGCGCGACTTTATAATCTGGTTCCCAAATTTTCTTCAAGAGACGTGGTGACAAACAGTTTTATGAATACAATCACACAGAAAATTTGACTGCATGCGTGAACAATGTATCTACTTGTAGCTAATGTTGTCTCTATTATATTGATCATTTAGTTTTCTGTATGCTTGCGGGATCCGTATTATGTTGACGCAATTGCTGACCTTAACTTTGACTGGCTTATCCGTCCCACTTATGTTTCTTGATATTTTTCTTCCCCAATATTTTTGACATGCTTTTTAATCACAGCGTCTTGAAAGAGTTAATTTAGAAAAAGTTTGTCTTTTGTTATTATGTAGAATTGTGGTCAATTTTCGGTGCATGAATTTACTGTGATACCAAACGAAAAAAACAAACAAAACAAAACAAAACAAAAAAAAACAACTGCACTTCTATCACGATTACTGCAAAACCCTTCTCACTGTTTCTCTTTCATTTCAGTTTAACCTAGTATTTAAAAAAAAAAAAAATCACGGATTTGCATGTCCAAAATCTCGTACGAGGAGATTGCCTGAGAGCATTCTTTAAAATTATAAGAGAAAACAAATCCATTGCGTTTTTCCTCTGCGTTTTTATTTATTTGTGTGAATACAGACTGTTGGTTTTATCATTTTTCTCTTCTCCTCAATGAAGTATGAATGAATTCGACTTTCAAATGTTTGTAGCCTTTACAATAGATGAGGTATTCACATGTAAACAAACGTTATTTAAATATTTAAAAGACGAAGTAGATGACACGCGATCCATCACGAACTTCTGAATGAAGAATCACCATTACAATTATTATCAACTTGAACAAGATCGTTATTGATAATGATGTAAGAGATATTAATAATGTTTTTGTGCTTTTCATGAAAATGAAATTAAATGTTAATATGCAAATCGTACATAACGACACGTACATATGTGTACCAGCCTAAATAACAGATGCACACATATCAATAAAATGTATATGGAGGAAAACAGTGCATAAATATATCTACCTTATGGAGTTTCTCCTTTGATGAAAACTATCCAATATCCAGCGTATAAAATTACCGTAGCTAGTTAGTTCCTAATGATCACACTTGTGGTAAATGGATGAGTCTACACCAACATTACAGAGCCTCGTTCCGATCCAGCAGACCCCCCATATATGTACATGGCACTTCTCACATTCTTGGGGGTCTCAATGGGGAATACATGCCATTATTTGCACACATGTTTAGAGACTTAAACTGGCTCACTGTCAAAAATACATTCTCTTTCCGCAAACTCATTTATGTTTTTTTAATATATCTACTGCATGTCTCTCGAATACGTATATGAAAAATTTACAGCGATTACCGAATCCACTTCATGCTATTTAAGAGCACTGGAAATAATCTTTATAGCAATGTATCTTTTTTTTTTTTCAATGTTAACTATCTGTTAATTTATTTGGAAAGCCGGGTACCTGCTGTTTTCCATAAGTTTTCATCAAACGTGGGAAGAATGTTATGTAATCGCTTTCATCTTGGCGTCAGCGCTTTTCTCACTGGTACAAGAATGGTAGCCCGTCATCCAATAAAATCACGTTTACTTGAAGAATAGAACAAACATGAACAGCTTGTTCGTTAAAATTGCTTCACAAAGTTGAACAAACCTGGCATGCTAGTGATTAGAATACACGAATCAATTCCTCCACTCAAAACAGCATATATTTTAGTTTTTGATAGCTGAAAAATGTCAGCTCATTCCGAAAAAAAGTCAATATAAATTTTGAGGGACAGAAAAACATGTTTACTCTTCATTATTGTCGTGCGACTTCATAGATAATACAATGCAAGATACCATGTATTAGATCATAAAACGTACATTGTAAAGTGACTTCGTGACTTAATTTACTTTGTGTGATTTATTTCATTTATTATTCCACTATATAATGTTTCCACATAATCTAGTTCAAATGTGTAAACACGTAAACTTCAGGATCCGTATTCTTGGAAATTCTTAAGGAAGGAAATCAAGCTAAAGCTCAACTTTTGAAAAACTTTGTTTTCTGTAACTTTTATTAGATTGAAGGAAGAACCATAGACCTATTGCCATTGATATTATTGATTTATTTAAAGGCTAGCGTTTTTATTGCAGATTTTCCAAAAAATTTCAGGTAATAATTTGGGATTTTCATCTCGAGCTCGAGTTTCACGCTAAGAAGGCTTTAAGAGGTCGGGACTTGATTGTTTAAAATAAACTTTGTGTTAAAAGAATGAAGAAAATAATTCAGCTATACTCATTGCATTTCAAAGACAATTGAGAACACACAAGGTAAAAAAAACATAGATAATGATGTTTATAGCTACGGTATTCCTCTAGGTACTTACTGTAACTGTTGAGTTGTCATTGGATAAGACGTATTTTAAGTAGACGAACCAAATGTCTCTACTAAAAATCCACGCATGATAATGCCAGGATAAATTTGTAAGTACTGCAGAATTGCAGAAAGGTATAGATAATTTCAGAAATGCAAAGTTATTAGTTTTCCACACATGTCTGGACGATTATTGTCACGTTCTACAAGCCTAAGCTAACCGGATGTATAAACCTGGGGCTAGTTTCAACGATTTGATGTGTGAACAATCGCCAACGGAAGTGTCCAGCGATTATGTAAGTCGCCAGAAAACTCAGTTTTCTGAGTCCAACCTAGTACCCATGCCTTACATACATTGGTCGGAGATCAAAGGTGAGTCCGTAGGGTAGACAGACAGAACCTTGACAGCTCAGTTGATTGAGGCAGGTCAACCACATCCAATCGGAATTCAGCTAGTGGGTGGGCTTAACTCTTAAGTTCGATGAACATTAGTGACCATGCTCAAAATCAGTTAGTATATACCTGAGACTGTCAGAAGACACGGTTGTAAGAAATATACTCCGGGAACACCACTCGTAAAATTTTATGGAATCGAAGGACAAAGGATTGGGAACAAAAGACGGAAGCATCAAAGGTAGAGATTTGCTCGATTCTTGCAAACCGAAAAAAAAAAAATTCTTTCAAACATTACAGCGCTGTACTGTAAGTACTGATATTACGTTTTACCCAATTACTCAGATTGTTTAGTATGTAGAATTGCTTTGTAGTGTTTCATTTATGTGCTTGTTTGAGACACGAATTTGAGTTTTGTAGGATTATGTAGATTGCTAGTTCAGCAGCATTAATGTTTGAAGTCGTTATAGGTTACTTCGAGGTAATCAACACTTCAGTAATGTGTATATAGAGTTTGCGCATATTTGTATTGGAGTCAGTAAATGATTGATGTATCCAATATTAGAATATATGCTTGAATACGTCAGAGAGTAGATATTTGTATTTTTGTACGAGTTGTGATGCAAAGATATGCGTCTGGTTATATATATATATATATATATATATATATATATATATATATATATATATATATATATATATATATATATATATATATATATATATATCGGTGTGAATGGATGTGTGACTGATGAAATTTGATAGCCTTTCTATATGGGTAGTGTGAGGTGAGCGCCAGGAAATATAGTATACCATCCTTGTGTTTTACAGGAAGCTTTTCAGGTGAAAACTTCCGGTTAGAGGTAGAGTCCCGAGTCAGAGAGAGAGAGAGAGAGAGAGAGAGAGAGAGAGAGAGAGAGAGAGAGAGAGAGAGAGAGAGAGAGAGAGAGAGAGAGAGACTGTTGGTACAGAGTCGAAATGAGAGTCAACAGATAGACGAGGGAAGTAGAGAAGAACTAGCTGGGAGGAGCGAAAGCGGAGGAGTACGAGAAGAACCCAGAGAAAATTAGATTGACGGAAGGAATCAGGAGGTGAGTAAAAACCAGAGCGAAACTCTCACACTATAACTTGTATAATGAGATAGACTCAAAGGGTCGAGCGAGATGAGCGCATTGTGAAGTTTCGAGTGATTGAATATTTGTTTGTCAATTAAATTGTTGTTAATTATTTCACCCTTATTACTTTTATTATTTAATTGTCGGCATTGGTGACTGGGGGCTCAGAGCTATATACCAACATTCACTAACTTCTGAACCATAATCGAGCCTGGGTGGGTACCACATCCAAATAAATATTGGAAACACCCCACCCTAATTTCTTACAACTAAAACCATACAAGGGTATAACATATCCGTCATAGAGGGGCTGGTCCAATCCGTCACAATTATGTACGTGACAGTTGATTTCATCTTCTAGTCTGTAAAAGGAACACGGGTTACCAAAGAAAGATGCAAACTGTTTCCATGCCAAGTTCTACGTCCGATCGGAATAATCTGTACAGAAATCATCTGCCGAACCTTCACGTGGTTTACCATGCGATGTTTATGGTGTGTGGAACAAATCTAGCTGAAGATTTTTTTAATGTATGTAGATCCTCTGCCAGTCGCCTACTAATAACCACAGGAAAGTGAGAGAAGTGTACAACAGTATGCGGGATAGATAATAAAACGCTTATCTGAAGTGACATAGTATACAACGCATTTAAGTGTGAAAGCATCCCGGATATGATATGCTTGCATTGACACGATTACAGTAATACCTTGTGCACCAGAATCAATCGCTGTCAAAGAAAATTACTTTTCCGCATAGAAAGGCGTTTTTAAAACTATTTAGCCGCATGACGAGTCTTAAAAGGAAATTGTTCACCCTAGTAGGAATAAAGTCTCGTAAAACTGCTATTTCACTGGAATCATCGAAGACCCTTTTGAAGTCAGTTATGAAGATTAAGAAGAAGACAATTAGATACATCATGTCACAGGTGTTGAGTAATGATAAGATAGACGATTTATACATGAGAGTAACCGAGTAGTGGTAGAATGGAAGTTTGAGATCTTTATTGCTAATCTAGGACTGCGCATTCTAATAACCATAAATTTACTCTTTTTCAAACGTCCATAAATCTATGATCTCCCATATAAACACAAAAGTGCTAGCACGCTGACGCGTTTCTGAAAATGTAACCCGAACGGAAAGGAGTCAGTAATACACATACTCGGTTTTGTTGATCAGTACGGTTACTGAGTAATGATACCATTTGCTTGATTTTTACTGCGTGCAAATCAAATGCCGGTTTTAGTTCTGCCTCGCGGTTTTGTATCTGTCCGTGGATTCGTCAATTTTCGCTGACACGGTCTCGAACTCCATCGTGGTAATGATTTTTTTTTTCGATGTCCGATAAGTACAGCTTGCCAATACTGATAAGACTGCTTTGTGTGGCCGCGAGAATTTCCGAATAGAAGCGTATTTGTCTGCGCAAAGGTGACTAAATTATTTTGCCGGTTTCGCCATTAACATCGGTTCATATCGATTAAGCTCTGACGACATATCTGATGGCGTGCCAATGATAGTGACGTGGTCACGATTCCCTCCATACTCAGACCAACGTTTGTTGCCGTTGCGAGTCACAAATCACCTCCGCGATTATGCGCATGAGTTTTTATTTTGCGCAAACGATGCTTTTCTAGCTTGGTGATTTTAACTTGCAGTTGTAGTTTAGCATCGATTATTATTATTTTTTCGCTTATGTAGCTTTGAGGGTCCATGAAGCCATTTTATCGCCTACCTTCATGAGATTTAAATCAGATTACAAAGGCTTTTGGTTAGGTGCTGAAACCTGTACTTTAATATCAAACAACTTTCAATTTGAAAAAAAAAATGGTTGGGCATATTGTTGTTGTTGGGTTTAACGCCATTTTCAGCACACGATAGGCTATTCATGGCGACCAGTATTAATGGTGGAGTAAGAAACCGGGAAATCACCGGAAAGAACCACCGACCCACGAGAAGCTACTGGCAAGCTTTCTCACATATCCACGTTTGCTGAATCCTAGACTCGAACCCACGCAGACAGAGGTGAGATGGCAGTGATCTGTAACGGACAGCGGTTTATACCACTCGGCCACTCGAAGCCCCGATTTTTTTTTTCTGGAGCCTTTGTTATTTAATAACTTAAAAATACATATTTTTATCCGTCAAACAGGCGACACTGTACAACTCTGCAGATGATAACATTCTATACCGCATTTATGCAGACATTATGTATGTTAAAGATGTGCCGCAACCTGGTTGACTGGTTTACCCAGAATGGAATGATATCCAACCTAGACAACTTCAAAGCCATTCACATTTGCCACAAAAATACATAAGGGTTTCGCATTTTTCCAACACTATGCATCATGGCCGCTCAGTATCTATGTTATCAGGCGATTTACTATCCATTTTTTGATATTATCTCTACGTTGACCAGATCGGAGAGCAAGCCTTTGGTCCCATTACTTTATATATTTGTTCATAGCACGATAAGGTCAATCTATTATATGTTTTTATTGTAATTTAAACTAAATCTTTAAAAAAAATATTTTAGCTAGAGTTTTGCAAAACAAGTTAGTCATTATTGTGCCGAGTTGCTGTTAAACGCTAATACACGGATGTTTATTATGTGTGTATCTAAAATGTCTAAGCTACTCACGTTACTATATCTGCAGTTGTTTCGAATTTGTTTATCGGAATAATAGCTCTTCGTAGTTCGTGTTATTTGTTGTACTATCCCACACGAAAAATATTTCTGATGTATTTTGATTTTATAAGTACTTAAAAAAAGATCATTATAGAAATAGAAATGAGATAATAGAAAATAGAAATAGAAATGAGATAATAGAAAATAGAAATAGAAATGAGATAATAGAAAATGAGATTCAGTGTAGACTCAGTGACCCTCCGACGAAGAAATATGAATACAATTAATTACGATCTTTTTACAAAATAGTTATGCGACATATACACGTGTATATGCAGTACAATGTGTTTCATATTATTCTAGACAACGGACGAAACGGCTCGATCAAAATCAAACAAGAGTACTGTGAACAGCAAGATATAAGCTCACCCGGTGATTAATAGTCCTCTATGCAGCTAACTGAAATTATTTTGCGAAGAAAATTATTTTTTTTTCAGTACGTGACCCCTAAATCGATAGGTTTCATTCTTACCCCACGTGCAAGTCCTCAAAATCAAGAAACTTATTCCTTACCCCAACCATCCACAAAGTTTGGTCCGAGTATATGGTCTATAAATAATGTGTGGAAACTAAATTCTTTCTGCCGCTGTAAGCTTTTTGTTTGACCTCAACATCGATAGGTTTCTTCTTTACTCCACTTTTTTTCCTTCTCAGTACGTGACACTCACAGGTAAATCAAAAGGTTTCCTCCCTACTCCAAGTGCAAGCCATCAACAAACTTTGGTGACTGTAAATGATCGACATCTTCACTTGCTGTGCAGAACAAATATTTAACATACGGATGGACGGGGAATCTTTTACATGCGGATATGTGAAAAGAATGTATTTTGTCAATGCTGTATATCTTTTGTCTTGTCATTCTTAATTTCACTGATTAAGCTAACTCTTGAAAAATATTAACGGAAATTTTGAATAAGTGTTAAAATTCTAGTGAAAATGTCATTTTTGAGAACTTCTGAAATACGAAGTCAGTGTGAATTCACAGATTTTTTAAAATTAAACTTAGATTTTATGAAAAAAAAAATTATGCTATCATTTGCTGTCTTGAATAAACGCAAATTTTTGTTGTCGCGTGTATAATTTCTTATCACTCATGACCTATGCAATCAGATATTATTTGCATGAACTTAGTTCTCCATAATGATCTATATTCCTTTTAACTTGTTATGGTTGTATAGATTCACCATCAACTCTCTTTAGTTGAAGTGAAATAATAAAAACATGCAAAATGAAGCCATCTTTTAATTCCTACTCGCATAAAACGGAATCCCACAATAGTTGATACATAAAAAAATTTACTCCTAACGATTAGATGCATAAAAATTCAATAGGTTGGTTGTTTGGTTGAATTTTTACGGCGCACCAGCACAAAGAGGCCATTTAGCGCCATACAAAAGGTTATATCCTTCATTATATACAAATGGTAAAAAGGTTCTGTAGCGGCTAGCGATACGAAACCCAATAGCTAAAGGTAAAACAAAAAAAAAATGGTAACGGTGATAAGAAATAAAGTTTCCCGATCAACGGGGATTGCAAATAATGTATGACAACGAAAACATGAAAATCTAGCGACCGTATATATATATATATATATATATATATATATATATATATATATATATATATATATATATATATATATATATATATATATATATATATATATATATATAGTTTAATACAAACAATACTATCATACAGGTTAGAGAAATTAAATTCGTACTCTACCGAGTTTCGAACCCAGGTCCGCGAGTAAATGGCACCTATCGCATAAAAATGTTTAAGATGATAACCTAAAAGTTATAACTTATATGTTTACTTCCTTAAGGAAGTCTATAAAATAAGAGATACTAACTGTATCAAAGAGCTCCCTCATGTCTTGCACATTGTAATATTGATTACGTGTAGATTGAAGGTCGAAACACTCCAGCATGAAGTGCTTAACTGAATGGTTCATTGCAAGCTATGCATTCTGGTGGGTCTTCTCCTTTTAGTATGCAGGAGTGGGTTAAAAAAGTATGGCCGATTCGAATTCTAGCAATGACTACCTTCCCCCTACGGTCGGCTCTGTAGGAAGGAATCCATTCTCCTATGATTGGCTTGATGGTATGAAATTTTTTATTCACGGCATCATTCCATGATGCCTGCCATTTCTGACGTAAACAGTCTTCGATACAACGTTTAAAATCAGTATATGGTGTTTGAAAATCAGATGGTTCTAATGATAAGGCCATTTTAGCAGCGCTGTCTGCTTTATCGTTAAATTTAATTCCAACATGGTTGGGTAACCACCAGTATACTATATTATGCGAGACACTCAATTCATGCTTAACGAGAATATTAGCCAATAGTGGATTCTCCAGTTTTCTATTATGTAGTGACTGAAGTACTGATAGTGAGTCGGAGAATATTATGCTATTTGAAATACGCTTGCCAGCAATGTATTGCAAAGCAAGGTCTATTGCTCTAATTTCGGCTTAAAAAAATTGACGTACCATTTGGCAAGCAAACTTTGGTTGTGTGCTTTCCACTTACGAAGGCTGCAGCAGCCTTTTCCTCATCTTTTGATCCATCGGTATATAGTTTTGTACAATTTTCAAATTGTGAGAGGAGTTCATGGTAAGAGTTGTGGAAAATGGAAGGGCTTGTCTCGATTTTTTTCCATCATGTAACTTGAAAAGTACCCTTGGTTGCTGAAGTAGCCATGGGGGTGTTTCGGAGATGTTTGCTTTCAGAATTGTTGAAAGATCAATTTGGGTACTTTCGAGAAATTGTGATATTCTAATGCCAAATGTAGGTATGACATTTGGTTTATTGTCATATAAGGTTTTATATTTTGGTTCAAAAACTGCCGAAAAAGGTAGGTTCAGAGGGCTGGATCTTAATATGGTTGCATATGGTGCGGAAAGCGTTTTCTACGTTGTGATAAGGGTGGTTCATCCGCTTCAACGAGGATGCTTTCACACGGGGATGTTTTAAATGCTCCCAGGGCAAGTCTTATTCCCTGATGATGGATTGGGTCAAGCATCTTCAAATAGGATTTCCTTGCTGAACCATAGACAACGCAACCATAGTCTAATTTGGAGCGGATAAACATTCTGTATAAACTGAGTATGACTCTCCTATCAGCACCCCAGTCAGTGTGCGCTATTACTTTAAGTAAATTAAGAGATTTCAAACATTTGGCTTTCAAATGTTTCAGGTGTGGAATAAAAGTCAGTTTTCTATCGGAGATAATACCTAAAAATTTTGTTTCCTCAACAACTGGAATAGGTGTTCCTTCCAGCGTGAGTTTAGGTCCATCCTGATGTCTTTGTAAACTGATAGAAATACATACAATAAATTCAATATGCGAAGCATATGGCAAAATCGTAATTATGCCTAAAGATGGAGTGGGAAGAGGAGGCTGACATTTTTATGTGTAGAAAATAAACCAAACAGAACCCAAATGACCAATCGTCTCTTCCCAACGTAACACCACACGGCTTGATGAGCGAATGGATAAGGTCAGCACTGAATGAAGAGCACACAAGCGTAATTGTAGACTTGGAAGAAACATCGTGGCACGATACACTGAAGATTACAGCATTTTATTTAATATATATTATTGTAAGTTGACAGCAATCATAATCTGAAAAAGAACATTCCCATTACTTTTCATGAAGAAATACGTAACATTTTGATAACAATTTATTAAATACTAACTACTACAGCATAAACACTTATTACAACAAATACTAACTTCTAAAAATTTAATGGAATACAAAACATGGCTACATTTAAATTACTGACTGGTTTCTTCAAAGGTCATATACATAAATTAAAAATGTATGCATACAATGAAGTATCAGCACATTCGTGCAAAAGATCATGCTTAGATTTCCATCAAATCTGACCAATTTCTGAAAAGCAGCAGTACTTGATGGAATATCAGTATCATTTTAACAAATTTAAAAGAATTTTAGGTCATGATCCTTTCTTTGAAAATTGGCCAAATTCAGTTAACCTGTTTTGAGAATTGGTTTAAAGATGTTTCTTATTTTTCGCAACAGCATTGAATTTAGCTGTTGTGCATCCTCTAAATGTATACGAGATTAAAGTTTCAACTTAATCTGTTCATGAAAAATGGGATACCGAAGCATTCGTGCAAAAGATCCAAAAACAATATTTTCTTTATTAAAATTTCACTGTAATAAGGCCAAGTAAACAAGCTGTGAAGTACACCATCACTTTCACAACGACTTTACAGTTAGCCAAACAATTCTTCGGTTGTAGTAAGCCAGTGATAAAGTAGAATGCTGGGGTAACATGAAGTGCACGTGTTACAGCAGTATCTTGTTATTACAATTCAAACTACACATTCATCTGTAAAGGTTGGGTGGTATTCAACAGGGTGATTATTATTGATATTTTGGGCATCACGGTCTGCATCTCTCATATAAAAAAAGAAACCGCTTTCAGTGATATACAAATAAACGAAGAAACGTTAACTTGTCTGATCAGAATGGGATTTTAAAAAAAATCTCAATGACTGGTGCAAGCAAACGTAATGGTTACATTAATTTAATAATCTACTAATATGATTTTTTTTCCCTTTCCTGGAATGATTAACAACATATATTTGATAACGAGTCTCGTAATTCATTGAGTATGATAAATGCAGGACGTGTATATGTAAGAAATTCCGTGTTGGCATTAATAGTTTTCCTGTATATAAAACACAACATTCACTAGTTGAAAACGTCTTTATGGCGTTTTACAGATAAGATCAGGCATCAACAATACGACTTACCAATGACCAATCGACCTTAAAACTGCAAAGTCAGGACACAGCTTCCACACAGATTACTTTCCGCACAGAACCCTTTTGTAGATTATGAAAATGGAAGTCCAAAGACCACTTTTCTCCAAAAAGTGACTGACCAGTATGTAGAAAAATGTTGACCAAAATTTAGAAACTTGACAGGACGAGAAAATGAAGGTACTGAAAGCATGCACTCTCATTATGGGGCACAAGTTAATAAATTGATATTAGGAATCGTTGAAGCATACAACTTGATCAGTTTCTCTGCTGTTCAACTTGTTTTATATGCAGAGAAGCTATTAATACCAAAACATAATTTCTTACCATATACACGTCTTCCATTATACTCAATGATCTATGTTAAAGTGAAAATAATAAATATGCATGACATCAAACTAAATATAATTTTCATACATTCTGTACAAGATATGCATATAAAACTATGACAGGCGTTTAGAGGAAAGCTCGACCTTTATTTGCAATGTATGCCTTTGTGGCTTCTATTGTTGAAATACAGTCTGTATTAAAAATGAAATTATTTTCGGTTCTTCATGCAAACTGTAACTGGTCAATTAGTCCTATTTAGTATGAACAATAAAATCACTGATCATAATACAAACAAAAATTATTCAAAGAAAAAATGTTTCAGTGTCTGAAGCTGGGTGTCCAAAGAAGTTGTGGTAAAGATAAAGATGCATTCTCACTAAAAAAAATGAGCGACTGTTTTAAAGTAATATTTTTTGTCTTCAAATTTTAGAAACAAAGAAGAATGTGGCTTTAAATTCAAAAGGATAAATACTGATGGTATTTATTTCCTTTAAGTAAACCACATAATTAGACAATGGTATATTAAAACACGGTTTACCATCTTTCATAATTGTTCAGTTTTATTAATACCGGGGCCCCGAGTGGCCGAGTGGTCTAAAGCGCTGTCTGTTACGGATCACTGCCATCTCACCTCTGTCTGCGTGGGTTCGAGTCTAGGATTCGGCGAATGTGGATATGTGAGAAAGCTTGCCAGTAGCTTCTCGTGGGTCGGTGGTTCTTTCCGGTGATTTCCCGGTTTCTTCCTCCACCATTAATACTGGCCGCCATGAATAGCCTATCGTGTGCTGAAAAATGGTGTTAAACACAACAACAACAACAACAACTAATACCTAATTTACCACCCATAATGCATTATCGATGTTTTTGTTGTATGTGTGGAGAATGCCTGTATGTGAAGTATTGCCATTTCATATTTTATGTCTGGTATTTACTTTAGTGCCCTTAAGTCATGTACAATTTTGCACTTACTGACATATGCACAAAATGGCAATCTAAAATCCATAAAGTATATTCAAGCAAGTGGCACAATTCATATTTGCAATTCAACTTCTTTTGCAAAAATTGGAATACAAAAAAAACCTCTTCTGCAAAACATGGAATACAAAAATCCCTCTTTGTGCAAAACATGGAATACATTTTTGCAAGATATTAAGTATTCAACAGACTATATAAATATAACTAGATTGTAGTGAGCAATTTTTGGACTATCTCAAGGAATATATATCAGCACCATCATAAGTTTGAATTTTCAGGAAAACATGTTGAATAAAGTTAAATAAAACAAGAGGAATGGTGACTAATTTGACAACACAAGTTGAAAGTTCATAAAGAACAACAGCTGGAGAAAAATGAGTAAAATTAATCATCATCAAAATTTAATACTGAGCATAATAAGTTTTATTGTAACCCACAAATAACTGCAAGAGTTCAAGCGTTCACATAATTCTGTCATCTGTCATACACTGCATCCAGTTGTTAGTCAAAACAGGCAATAACTCTACCAGCAATAGTTTAATAAATGGCACAGTCTATTCCTCTATACAGATGACAGAAATCTGAGTGCAGAAACATTTCTTTTTTCAGTTATAAAAACCTTCACTTCAAGTCCTTGGACCTATAAACACATTGGATTCTTCATAACTCTAACTGAAAGTCATCCATAGAATTTGGTGCCTGTAAATAATGGAGAACTGGAGAGTTATTGCACAGAAACCATTTTTAATTTTTTTTAAATTAGTGATCTCAACCCATGACCTTAGGAGAGCTAAATGGAGAATTATGATAGTGTGTCCTTAATGCTGCATCAAATATTTATTATTGCTAACTCAAATTGACTAGATGCAATTCTGGTTAGAAAAAAAAACTGTATGGACCAGAATGTTCCTGATTTGATTGTTGTTCAATTCAATACATAAAGATTTACATCATTTCCTATTTAAAAAAATTCTTTCTAACAATTAAATTTGATGAGACTTGTAAAAGTCAAGATGGTGATATTGAGCTATATTGATTTTTCATTATGTAGAGACTACTTCAAAATTTCTAACATCAAATTTATACATTCAGGTAATAAAAATGTATAAACCATAAGGATAAATACAACAAAAATATCTATTAAATTTTAAAACAAAAACTGACAAAATACAAAGAAATATACAGTTAAGACAATAAAACAACAAACTACCCATAAATATGTGAAGTAATTTATGCTGATAATCTTTAAAAAAGAATGATGCTCAAAGCAGGAATGTGCAACTTCCTCTGGGGAGCCTGCCAGATAAGCAATTTTGAAAGCCACACCCTCTGATGCAAACAGCAGATAAAGTACATCCCTGCTCTAAAGGAACAGCAGTACTAATGCTTTTAATTTGCTTTATCTTAAATGTATTGAACAGCTTAATCTTGTATCTTCCTTTTCCAAAAATTATCTGGTTACTCAAACTTCTAAAATTGAATAATGACATCTTGATGGGTTTGAGATCACAAGAGCATCAAGAAATGGACAGGCAGGCATTGCAATCATTAGTGTGGGAACTGGTTGGTTGGTTGATTGCTGTTGCTGAGATAGTTCAATTTAAAATCTCACTGTATTGTGATACCTACTCTAGTAACAGTGTATCATAACACAGACTAATTATCATGTTAGCAGAATGAAACCAACTAAATGATATGAACTGTCCTCAAGTAAACATTCTTTTGCTGTCATTTTATCCAACTGAATTAAGTAAATAACAATGCCCCTTACAATAAATTAATCCCTTTACAATATCTGCCTTGAGTTATTTTTTTACTGGCTTTTCACTCTCAATGAAATTCCTTTGCTGGTCCAATGATTGGTTGGTAGAATTTGTGTGCCTGTTTAATATTTTAACCAAAGTTGCTATGAAAGTCAACATTTGAAAACTTGAAAGTTATTGCTGGATGATACTTTTTTCTTTGGCCCCAGAGTGGCTGAGTGGTCTAAAGTGTTCATCGTTCCGGATTGCTGCCATCTCACCTGTCTGCATGGGTTCGAGTCTCAGGCTCGGCTAACATGGGTATGTGAGAAAACCTGCCAGTATCTTCTTACAGGTTGGTGGTTCTTCCCTGGGTTTTCCAGGGTTCTTCCTCCACCAGTTATACTGGCTGCCATGTATAGCCTATCTTGTGCTGAAAAATGGCATTAAACCCTAAAACAACAACTTTTTTCTCAGAACTTTAAATTAAATATTTTTAATTTTCTAACAGTTCAATTCCAAAATGAAATTTAACTTTTGCAAAAACACCAACATTTTGAACACAGCCTAAGATTGGTCTCATGATCATGTAAAAACTGAATATCATCCATTCTAAACATGGTATTGATTGTATCATTATACAAGAGGCTACTTATAATATTTTCAGTTGTTAAAATAAGTTTCAAAATGGAAATATAATTCTGCTGAAAACAAACACTATTAGTTTGCACAAGTCTGTACAACAGCACAATGTTACAAAGTTTAATATGCTGTTGGCAGAAGGTTACATTGGGATTTAGCTACTAAAATAAGTCAGAAGAACATGAAAACTGAAACTATGTTTAAGAAAAATTGTATTATCCAGCAATAACTTTTAATGTAAGCTGTAACATCTTTACCATAAGTCATTAGACACCCAGTTTTCAGATAGTGAAACTTTGTGTTCTTTGAATGACATTGAAATTTCCTCAAATGTTTACCAAATGCATATAATTCTGTCAAAAAAGTCTTTTAAACCTGTAAAGAGGCTTTAAAAAAGGCGAACAATTCAAATCCAATAAAAGTAACATTTCAAAATCCCTGAAGGGTTAACAACATGCATACAAACTGTTTCCTTGTAACCACTATATCCACCTACTCACATTTTGAAACTTCATTGAACTGTATGTAGTCTCTCACAAGATAGCAGTTATTAATACATGAAAGTTTTTAAAAATATAATGCATCATGTACATTTTAATTAGTTAAGATACATTTTTTTCTGCAATAGTACACTTACCCTATCCTAAGGACTGATTATTAATCTACCCCCATTAAAAGTGGGCATCATATCTTGCCTAAAAAAAATGATAAACCACCCACTCCCCTGGCTGATGAAATACAAGTGTATACCTTTGACTTTGATAGATCTAATAAAGAAATATTATTATGCAGTATACATTCTTTAATACATCAAACTATATGCATGATATCTAGGAAGATCAAGTTCAACACAAAACAAATTGTGGCCTTGTAGGTGATTAAGATCTTTACCTTTGCAGTGCATGTATGTTTTGGTATGTTTAGTATTTTTTAACTTGAATGATGCTTTTAAATGTGTTTTAAGTATACAATATCAATAACTAAAGGGTACAAAAAGGCACTGAGAGAAAACAAGGAACAAAATACATCATCTAAAGTAAGAGGCAACCTCCTTATTACATGCCAAGTGTTCTATATGCAGAATATAACAGAGATGTTTTTAAATTATTTTAGGGTATCTAATCAACAGTTGGTAAACATTTAAAAGAAAGTCACAGAGAAGTAGTTTTTTTTAAGTCTGTGAATTGATAATGTTTTACAGTTAAACACAAGATGTTGATTTTGTAAACATAGGCAAACTTGTATATTTGTCAGTTTATTTTATGTACATAATGTTATCATCAAATTTATCCTATTGTGATATAAAATTTTGCAGTACCCAGCTCAGCAGTGTGTGCAAAAAGATCCTGGGGTACTTCTGGGCATTAAAATTTGCAGATTTTTTACATTAAAGATTATAAACATGAATCTAATTTGGCTTTCTTAAAAAGACAGATAATTATTACAAATTACAACTATTAACTATAACTTTTAATATGTACTTATATAAATACCAATCTTCAGAGTTCCATATAATATTACAAATAACAAATTATAACCTTGTACTGTATCTACTAGCTTATTAGTTAAGCCAAACTGCAAACAATATAGATCCTGATCTGCCAGTGCATTATGGGACAGCAGATCTAGGCCAGTGTAGTCTGCAGTGGAACTTGACTTGTAAACTAGTATACACAGTATACCATAATATAACCAGACCTGGATTAATCATAATCAGTAACCATAACTGATTACTGATTTTGTCATTGGAAGTAATTTATAATTAGCTCATTTCTCAATAAAATTCAGTTTAGTCAATTACAGTTAAAAAACCTGGTAATCAAGACAAGTTTCTGAGCAATTCATAATTCCAGTTACATCACAATAAAATCTGAATTTTAAATGAAAAATAAATAAACATGCAGAAAAAAAAATGTGAAGGTATAAATATGTTTGCAAATTTAATTATTTACACTACAGTCATGCTTCTCAGCCATAATTTTCAAAATTATGTTGATTTTATAGGGTACTGGGACAATATGCTTATTATGAAATTTTTTAAAAGATGTTAGAAGAAACAAAAGTATATTCATTTAATATGAATGCTGCATTGGTGCCTGAAATGACACAAATGCAAACCTTAACATAGGTGTAATTGCCAGACAGATGTTCAAGTGCAATATCATATACCCCTGTTGTGGTGTGGCATGCCATATAGTGTTACAAGTCCAGGCCAAGAGCAACATGTACAGACACTAAATAATGAGCAAACGGATCTGGACCTATGAAGTTTGTGATGAATTATATGTAAAACAAATAAGAAAAACCCTGATCTGCATGAGCATTATATGATGTCTATGTTGTTTGCAGTTGGACTCAACCTATAAGTGAGCATGTATGGTTATCATGAATAATACTGTGATAATTATCTGCAAAAATTGCCAAATGGATATCACATTTTCCAGTACCCAAACACAAAAATTAGCCAATATTAAAATGTAATTAAATAAAAATTTAAACATGTTATTATATACCATCAACAATTCATTAACATACATGTATCCAGTACATGCATCATGTTGAACTATTTTACCTACACTTGAAGCCTTTGACTGGAAAGAGACTAGCAAGACACATTGGCTTGTGGTTCTCCAATAAAAATACAGTGATTAGATGAAAATTAGAGGGAGAAATGCAGGAATTGAAAATATAAAAAAGCCAGGAATTTTCAGTATTAAAAATTTCTGCCTGCCTGTTGGCTCAAAATAAAAGTCTTATCATGCTGGTAGAATGTATTTGATCTTTGATTTGCTATTTCACATATAAATTTGTCACAATTTATTACATTTTGTGAAGTAAAAATCAAAATGCAAAATTTAATTTGTGAAATTATAAATAGTATTATTACATTGATTCTCAATATTGGTCCATTTGTGAAAAAAAAACAATCCTCCCCTAGTGACACATACAAAATTTCTGGCTGGACAACTGTTGATTAACGGAAATATATGTCAGAAAATTTTCAATGATGCACACATATATAAATATATATAATTTTTTAACTAATGGTCTCACAATTGAGTATTCAAATTAATTGGCAAAGAAATTGTGACTATATTGACATGTGTTGCTAAGAGAGCAAAATGTTGTAACTGGATACTTGAATTTACATAAATGCCATGAGAAATCTTGGGCTGTGTAAGCAGGGTGATGTAACTTCTTTGAGCCTAAATTTCTGTCTGTTAGTATTTGTCATGGCAAGTTAGTACCATTTAACAAATTATAAATGACATAGTTTTATTGATTATTCATTTTATATGATGGGAAACTGGCACTATTATTACAAAATAATGGTATTTGATGTATGATATCAACTGTCCATGATGAAACTGATGTTATTATAAAACAACAATATCTGTTTATGATGTCAATTGTTCATGATGAAACTGTTACTATTATTACAGAACAATGGTACTTGGTGTATGATCAGAACTGTCCATCATGAATCTGGTACTATTATTACAAAACAACATCATGTACTATGTCAACTGTCCATCATGAAACTGTACTATTATTACAAAACAACATCATGTATCATGTCAACTGCCCATCATGAAACTACTATTATTACAAACAACATCATGTATCATGTCAACTGCCCATCATGAAACTGTACTATTATTACAAACAACATCATGTATCATGTCAACTGCCCATCATGAAACTGTACTATTATTACAAACAACATCATGTATCATGTCAACTGCCCATCATGAAACTGTACTATTATTACAAAACAACATCATGTATCATGTCAACTGCCCATCATGAAACTACTATTATTACAAAACAACATCATGTATCATGTCAACTGCCCATCATGAAACTGTACTATTATTACAAAACAACATCATGTATCATGTCAACTGCCCATCATGAAACTGTACTATTACAAAATAAACAAGCCTGATGTATGATATCAACTGTCCAACATGACACTACTATTATTACAAAACAATGGTACTTAACATATGATGTCAACTGTCCATCATGAAACTCGTATTATTATTACAAAACAAGTCCTTTATGTATAATGTCATTTGCCCATTATGAAAACTATATAGAATTGGACAAGATACAACACTTTAATTATATGTTGATGTCATCTTTGCTTTAGTAGTTGGGGCATTAGAGTACACCAATGTAGTTCCATGTCCTGATTTTTTATGCAACTGCTTTGTAATCCAGCCAGAGGGAATGTCCCTAGATGGATATCTTCTAGTCCAATACAGAAAGTTCCATTTTGCTTGGTACGTCTAGATAACAATTCTGTTACTATTCTTCAATGTAAGCAATCTATCACACTTGTTAATAATGAAAAAAAATATGACTACAGATGAGATGATCCTTATATGATGTTTTGTATTCATAATACACGAGTATCAGAAAACATCAGACATTGACATTACAGCACACAAGGTATTGACTGATTGTGTTTTATATCATAACAACAAATAGCATGTATTACGACCTTAATCCAATATGTATAAGTCTAGGCCCAGCATTCACAAAGTTTTAAAGCAAGAAATTGAAGTTCCAACTCCATGTTCCAAAACTCGGACTGTCTATAAGTTTAATGAGAATAGAGCTAGATTTACAGAACTTTCAGATTTTTGGGGCTTGAGTCTGGAGTTGCATGGATTATGGGTATGTTAAAATATTGTGGGAATGGATCCTCCTTGAACATTTAGCATGGTACATTACAAAAATGAATTTATTTTTTTTGTCTGGTATTTTTATAAAATGTAATGAAATACAACTTTTACTTCAGTCTTCATTTTAAAAACCCAAAATTAATGTCTTAAAGATGAGATCATGTTATAATCCAACTGCTTCAGAGCAATAACCCAAGATGGCTGATGTGGAACCTGCAATCTTCTATGAGCTAGTGCCACATAAATAGCAAAATCACTCATCTAGCAGTATTCTGTACCGAAATTCTCAATGAAACATCTACAATAAAAATTGATAACTTTGCTTTTGTCAGGAATGTCACATCCTAGCTTTCAAGTGCAGTTTGGGCTAAGATGATGCTACCTCATGTACTTTGAAATTCCTTAATGTAAGGATGTTTCCCATTCATTGTTTATTTTATGAGATTTAAAAGAAAATAAAGTTATATGAAGCTTTGACTTCATGTTCAAGCTTTAATATCATTTTGCAAAATCAGCAAATTTTATTAAATATACTGCAACATTTATTGCAATACACTATCATGTATCATAATATAAAAATTCTGGCAAATCCCAACCTTTCACTGGCTAGAACTTTCCAAGACATTTATCAACTCAAAATATCTCTTCTAATTTTGTGGTTTTGAGCCCAGAATTTCTTGCTCAAAATGTTTTGAGAATACTGTGCCTGCTCTGGTCTAACTGAGGTAATTCAATATGCTAAAGTCCAACAGTCTCTGGTCCATGGAAACTTGGAGTAGATACTAGTGTCTTTGGTCTCATCACTCCTTTGTTTTCTTTGTGATTCTAAAGGCATTAATTTTCAAGTGTGCACACAGCTCTTTCACCTGTAAATATAAATGATTAAATATAAAACACAACTGCATCTTGTCAGAAACATGGGAATTATCTGGTTGTTGTTGTTGTTGTTGTTGGGCTTAACGCCATTTTTCAGCACACGATAGGCTATTTATAGCGGCCAGTATTAATGGTGGAGGAAGAAACCGGGAAATCACCGGAAAGAACCACCGACTCATGAGAAGCTACTGGCAAGCTTTCTCACATATCCATATTCAACGAATCCTAGACTCGAACCCATGCAGACAGAGGTGAGATGGCAGTGATCCGTAACGGACAGCACTTTAGGCCACTTGGCCACTCGGGGCCCCAGGGAATTATCAGGATTCATCACCTTACATCTAGCATAAAATTTCTTTTTTTAATTAATTATCATTATCATGACAATGTGCATTCAATCCATCTTGATCAAAGCTGGCTTTTCAAAAGGTCAGAAAGTGCCCATTAGACTGAAATTTTACAGTTAATGAAAACAGTGCACTAATCACCGATCAATGATGACTTCAATATATTGTCTTTGTCCCTGCCAAAATAGTTATTTTTTTACTGGCTGAATGCTAAAGAACATCAAAAGTAATTCCCCAAACAGCCATCTGAAGTAAGAGTCTGATGCAATTTTCCATGTTAATCAATTCTTTATCTGCTTTTTATTGTATTACTAATAACTATGTTTGTAAATTCTCACTTTAGTTGCTTAGCCTAAATTTACATTATGAAAGAAAGACAAGTTTGCCCAAAGCATAAATTATTCACCTTGAGCTAGATTATGAAGAAAATAAAATGATCATTTAACACTGCATCAAAGGGATTATTAAATTTTCATACTTGAAAATGACAAAATCCATTTTTTTAAAAATTAACTCATGAATCAACTTTATTTACATCTTCTATATCATATCCATAGTTTTGGTCACCATGTCTCAGATATCCCATAATTTCAGCCCATCAGTTTAAGCAGTGGCTAGCTACTGTACAACATTACAGGTAAGTGTGATAGGTATGACTGGTGTTTTGTCAGTACACTCCAAGGTTAATGAGCTGACCTTGATGGCTTTGCTAGGCACTTTTGATAATAAATATTTCATTTTCTGCTGTGTCACTTTCATTATGTCAGACTACATTTATTCTTTATGTAGAAGCTAAAGATAAACATGAGATAAACATGAAATCAAATTGAATATATAATCACCTATAAATTTATATAAACTGATACTTCATTGTTAACAAGAGAATAATAAAACTAAAGCTATAAAAAGCAACAGTTTTTTTTATATTTGTTGGTCATATCCATTAACCACTGCTCTGGTGGCCTAGTGCTTAGTGCATCCACCTCAGATGTGTGAGATCACGGGTTTGAACCTAGGCTTTGTCATATCAAACTTATAAAAATGGTACTAACACCTGCCTTGCTTGGCACTCAACATTAAGAGGTTAGTGTTAGGACTGGTTGACCTGGTGTCAGGATAATGTGATAATGTCTGCATGATGCCCCAGTGTTAGACATCACTGTAAACTGCCACCCAGCAGACACTGTAGGGACATGACTGAAAATTGTTAAAGCTATGCTAAAATCCAAATCATACACACATATTCACACCTGTATGTGTGCAATGAATTAGTTTGTTGTACAAGAAAACAATGTAGAAGAGGCTCTTCCTAAGGCTTGGTTAGAGGGTCCTTTGCCAATAAGATCTGCAAAGTGACCACTTGGTCATTCCTGAATATGAAATGCAGATACAGAGTCCTCAGATAGCACAAACGGGCAAAATTTTAAAACAGGCAAAAATATGAACATGATAAAATGAATATGGTTTATGAAAACAACCAATATCTGACTGCAGGCAATGCATAATCTTGCTGCATGCAGTACTCTAGGAGACTGAGAGAAAAACACTGGAAGTGAAGACCCCTCCCCCCTTCTTTTCTTAGAATGAGAAGGATAAAGCCATTAAATATGCTTGGCTACATGGTGTAATGCCTGCTTCAAACAAATTAAAAATACATAGATATGATTCTTTCAGAATAACATACTATGAGTGGACATGAACAATATATGAAACTACCACAGATGATACAATTAGGAACTGGTGTTGACATACGGGAATCATCAGATTCCTGTTCCTGTTACTTCAAACAGGTTTTATTCTTATTTGTCTGAAAAAGTGAGTTTAATACAATGCAGATAAAAGATGAGGCCATCAGACAAAAATGCATTCATAAGCTATATTGTTCAAGTTATTTCCCCTATCTTGGAACCAAACAAGAATGCAGTTTTGTATTTATTACACAGCTCATCTTTTACACTTTCAAAATATTCTTAGCTTTAGTGAATGTATTAAATTTAAAAATAATTGGGATTTTAAATGTTTTGATTCACTGCATCTAAAAACCTCTTTGCACAGATGTTAAAGAAGACATCTAAGAAATTAAAATCTGGGATATGTACTGAACAACTGTATCAAAAATCATATCAAGCATGCACAATTAATTGGGTATGCAATAAATGTACATATCACAGAAAACTGATTCATGAAAGATACCCTTAACATTGACTTCATGCTTCCAAGCAATCGACTATTCAATTCAAGGCCAGGTACAATCCAACACTTAGAATTAAAAACTGGACTACGCAATTCATTTCCTGGCACAATCAACACTTGGACAAAAATATTGATGGCAAAATGACTTTCAGATTATCTCAAAGAAAAATTAAATCATAACTTTGCATAACTCGTGGGATGCACTAAAAGTGCAACATGTTCATATACAAATGATACAATAAATATTAATATGCCAATTTACACCCCCCCCCATCAGAATATTTGTTAGATTTATGGAGAAGATGTGATCCACGTACTGTGTCAGCTGTTAGGTCTGGATCAACAATTGAATGATTGCTCTGTGACAAAATCAAGCAGATGGAATTATCAAACTTGACTAGAGGGAAAAGAAAAGAGACTGAAATTTTTAGTTGCTTGTAGTTGTTGCAAAATGTGGACAACAGGAAGTTTTGGAGATTTCCATTATAAAAAAACTTGATTAATAATTTTTTTTATATGTCCATGTTTTTCAAATGAAATGATGCAGAATGTTGAATTACTAAGAAATTACAGATTTTTGATGATAATCTCATCTAACTTTTTAGTTTTTTATAAGTTCAAATAAATGCCTTTTTCATGTTAACTCGCAAAAAATATCATAAAATGATATAAAACAGACATTTGACTGTAACCTCATCGGATTATAATTTCTTTCATATTTGAAGCTTATGTTTCTGTAATGTCAGATATTCTTTATATTTTCTATTATTCCTACTTGATTCATGGCTTGTAGCTCAATACATTTACTTTAATATAGGGGCCCCGAGTGGCCGAGTGGTCTAAAGCGCTGACCGTTACGGATCACTGCCATCTCACTTCTGTCTGCGTGAGTTCGAGTCCAGACTCGGCTAACGTGGGTAAGTGAGAAAGTCTGCCAGTAACTTCTCGTGGGTTGGTGGTTCTTCCCTGGGTTTTCCAGGGTTCTTCCTCCACCATTAATACTGGCCGCCATGTATAGTCTATCTTGAGCTGAAAAATGGTGTTAAACCTTACAACAACAACAACAACTTTAATATAAATAATTTTTATTGCTTTCTACTGATGGTAGGAATTTACTTATTAGCTAGGTCATTAGCAACTAGATGGTTCTCATTAAGTATTAAGTAATTATAAAAAGCTTGAACAGAATAGCTAGAGAAGGCAGTTAGGACATGCCAGTCAGCTTTCTCTGTTATGTCCTGAAATGAGACATTACATTCAATGTCAGGCTGATGTAAGAAGCTTGTATTAGATGAGCTGAAATCCTAATTAGTGTACCTGATCCTGTGAGAGTTTAGGGTACACTTGATTTTTACATAACTTCTTTCAGCGAAGCAGGCAGCTGTAGTGATCCACTCCTTGATCGAAGATCCCAACTCCTTTTCAATCAGGACATCCCTGAAAGGAGCTAGGTGTGTCATTGTTTTAATTATTTACGAACTCAATGTTTCAGCAGCAGGGAAGTTGTTATCACTCATCTGGGTACATCAATAAATCAAGCAGATAACTGATCCATTATCTTTCACCTTAGTGGAACAATCACAGCTACTGCAGTCTCTGAACATCATTTCCTAATTTTCATACTCAAAACTGATGGAGGGAAAGAATGAGCTCAAATTACCTCCCAACTGAATAAAAGAGCATGTACAGCCCATAGTTTCTGTGATCATGGAAAATTGAAAAAAAGAAGTGTCAAGCATCAGGAGGCCCGAAAGGGTACCGACCAGATTTAAAGTTCCTGGAGGGATAACTCAGCATGAGCCAGTTGTCCTCTCTTGATAAGGAACTGGCCTGGTCACAACACTTAGCGGGACTGGGATGTGTCAGACTATAGTATTACCTGATACTGAAGATACCTATGAAGGTATTCCCCTACCACAAGCCAAAGAACTGGTGGTCATTCCCACACTTACAAAATGTATGACACCATAAGTGAACTGTCCAACATTATCAGGAATGTGTTTCCATGAATATGTTCCACTCACATGTGGAAGGCATTGAGAATGGCTTAAATTTCCAAGAGGATGATATGAAGACCCTTCTCTTGACGAATTCACATGCCACTGATCATTGCAGGACCAGTAGTAAGCTGGTACTGCAACAGGTCCACTCCTGCATTGAGCAGGTATCAGGATCTGTGGTTCAAGCAGATCCAATGCTCTGGTTTTGGTGAAGATAATGCCACCCGAGTGAAAAAGATTATACGCAAACTGATATTGTATTGGAAATATCTTCTGTATTCTTTTTCCTGTAATCTTCAGGAAATGTTTTGCTAAAATGAAAAGAAAACTTGATTTTAACTTGAATTTGACTTTTATAATTACTGGTAGATAAAGTTTGCCTGCTAAGAGCAGTCATTTCCATTTCATGGCCATCAAAATTAACACAAAAAGTGCAATCCAAATTGACAAAGGAAGAGTTTCATTCCCAATGCTTCCTTGTTTTACTTTCTTTTCAATCAAGGAAACTCTTAGCTAAAGTCAAGGATGAAGTCATGCTTACACTAATTCCACAAGAATGCAAAAAGTGTTAATAATTTCATTTTTTTTGTTTCATAAAAATAAACACTTCTAAATAGGAGCTGAGACTGTAGGAACAATGCAGCAAAATTTTAAACATTTTATATTTAGTTTTGAACTCCTGTATTTATGATACAAATTCTTGTTCCGCTGTATAAAGGGAGTTGAGTTCACTGCTGAAAATAGTTCGTTTTAAATTCAAGCACAGAAT
The DNA here is from genome assembly GCA_016746295.1 of Potamilus streckersoni. NCBI lineage: Eukaryota > Metazoa > Mollusca > Bivalvia > Unionida > Unionidae > Potamilus > Potamilus streckersoni. Next base: position 194,914 of record JAEAOA010000121.1, read on the forward strand.
CATTACAAATCATTTTTCCATATAAAGCACCGACTCGGTGCCTTTCCCGAGCTTTAACTCTTCTTCAGTCATAGTTTGTAAGCTTGGATTATTATAACATTTATATATACAGGGTCCAGTGTTCATTGATTCAGGAATTTTTACATGTCTTGACACACTGCTAATTTACAGAAACTTTCAAAGTAAAGATTCTTGAACAATAAAATAATTTGGCAATTTAAGATCCTCAAAAGGGGGGAGGCAATTCATTCAAAAAGTCACTCATGAGTTCATCATTTCACCTAAAGAGGCCAACAAAAAAAATCATTTTCACTTTGCTATTCATTGATTTATAACATTATTCCCACCCTCCTGTGTTTAAATACAATGTAATAATAAAGGTGAAAGTTTCAAAAACACAGTATATTTTGTAAATTTTAATTTATTGATTATAAGTGCCAGAAATTACACTTTTCTAGAGAATTCCTGCTAAAAATAACCCATGATTCTTCACAAAAACTGAAAAATTATTTGTAGCCCTGTCATAATCAAATGAGGACTTTGGAAGTACTGAATCAGATACTAAGAAAATGAATCATTTGATCAATATTTCATTTTATAACATGAAACACAAGACTTTCATCCATGGAAACTGTTGCGGATTTTCAACTGCAATCTATTTTTTGAGTTTGCTGTTTCATGTTGTATAACAACTGAAGTGAAACAATATTTTAAAAAAGTTATAATATTTTTAAAGTATAATAGTATTTTTCTGACACAAAACTATGCACAAAAAAGACTAAAGTGACTATTTTGAACATCACACATTTTTAACTTTCTATACTAAGTTTTCCATATTTCTGCCATATCTGCTCTATTTTGGAATCTTCTATTCCAGTTAAAGAGAGGTCATTTCACCCAAACATCAGAGCCTAATATGGTCAATGTAAACTTTAAACATGGGTTACACTGAATCATTAGGTTCACTGCTACATTCATTATAGTAAATAGTCTTCCAAGTCATCACAGTCAAGTAAATAGATCTTTTAAAAGTTTTGATTGAAAAAAAAAACTGAGTTTTTGGCATTGACTATGGGCTGAATATTTGTCACAAAACAGGACTTGAAGTCTCTGTTAAGCTTCTGATAAATCATTCTTTGAGGTAGAATTCTTCAAGTTCAATGTTTGTGATTGGTTTTTCTACTGACAACTTTACAATTTGTTCAAGTCATTAAAAGGGGAATTTATTTTTCTAAAGATGTCAACAGCTCTATCACTTTCTTCATCAAAGATATGAGACATAATGTGCAGTTAACAATACACATAGCAAGTCTATGCAACCTATGCTTATAATGTAGAAAATTCTAATGAATGATCTTTAGTTTTGGAAAAATCTGATCCTACATCATATGATAGCTACATTAAGTACTATCTTTGGGCAAGTATGACACATGCTAGTTTCACCGTGGTTATTATCAATTCTGTATTCTGACAACTAATTCCAAATACAATGGTAAAAAAATCAGAAACCAAATGAGTTGACAGACTGTACTGGTGTTACAGTACCACCCTATGACCACTCACTTTTTATCTTGACTTGGACTAGAAAACCAGAAAGAGAGCAGAAACCTTCTAATCAGCAAGACATTACCATTCTTTTAACTCATTATGCACAGCTCTTGTGTATTGTTTCGTAAGATTTTACAGCACATGAATCAAACACTTTTGCAGATATAATGAATACATGTACTTACAACAGAGACTCCAAAATTAACATGTGTGATGGTGACCAGCAAGCAGTAGCCCCATAGAAGGTAAAGCTCTAAAACTCCTAAGCTTAGTAAAGATGTTGTCAATACTATTGTCATCAGAGGTATCAGAAGCCAGTTCAGGAGCTCACATCGGGTGTTACTCATCTGGGCTATGATAAGCTTACACTAAAAGAGAAAAAAAATGTTACTATATAATGAGATCTATCCAAAATAATAAGACTAAAAATTTGGTTTTCATGTAAAATTTCATCTTTGTGCACATGCGCGCGTGCACACACACACACACACACACACACACACACACACACTGTATAATCTGCAACCTGAAAACTTCACCGTCTTGTCTTAATTACCAGATCTGCTAAGGTCTTTATAGCAGAGAAATTCAGCTAATAGCTCTTGTTCAAATGGGTATTTACTGTCTTGTAATAACTAATTTTTGACAAGTCCTATGTTGGAAGGTTTTACAACTCCCTTCTCAAAACAACAATTAATTGAACTGGCATCCCTAGTAACTGAATTCCATACCCTTGCAAGGGGTTTTTCCACATCTTAAAAAACTAAGTGTGTAAGAATGATAATCTAGGGATAAAGGAGTTAACACAAATTTCATAATTTTAAACCACCAAAGAAAAGTTCATGTGTCACTTGACCATCAGGGTTTCCAGCCTACCAATTAATGTTGCCTATCATATAAAGAATTACATTTGGTGTTAGGGAGTGCTTTGGTTAGTAACAATATGTTCTCACATTTAAATATTGGAAAGATGTGATCTGATGAGTCAAGCATAAGAACAACACCATCATGAAATGCATATAATGTACATGTATTAGTACATTTCACAATAAGTTAGTATAAGTTATCTCCCATGTACTATTCTTGTGGATTTGCTATTCTTTCCTTAGATAAAGAGAATAGGAAGAATATGTGCAAGCAGCTAAGTGATTAAACACAGTATGGTCTTCTGCACATTTTTATCATTATATGGATTATGCTTTTTCCTCGACACTGGTTGGCATGTATGCGTTAGCCAGTTGGCCTTTTTGTAAGAGGTAATTTTGAACATAAATTTGTTGTTGCCTTCAGATTCTGGCCGTAAGGAGTGGGTGGCCTGCTGGTGAGGGGGCCTTTCAAGAGGGGAATACTGTACTCATATCTCCCTGAGAGTCCTGATGTAGTTAGAACAACTAGGAAGCGAATTTGTATGAAAGGAAAATCAAGCAACATCTTGTCATTTGTTTGAAAGGTTGCTTTAGTTAAGCACATGACAGTCATTGGAAGATTGCATTTCATTTTAAGGCCAAAAAAAAGCTTTCAGTGGAGACAGAAGGGTCTTTGCTGTCATATATCCTCTTTTTCATAATGTCAGAACACATCTATGATTGTGGAATAGTAGCCCTTGAAACAGATGGGACCTAACTTCTTCCCCTCCAAGAACCCAAATGAGGAAGTCAGAAAGTGTGGTCCCAAGGCTTTTTTAAAAGAATATTTTTGCTTGCACTAATGGAATAGAAACTCTCCACTCTCCAGGGTGGGCCCCGAGTGGCCGAGTGGTCTAAAGCACTGTCCGTTACGGATCACTGCCATCTCACCTCTGTCTGCGTGTGTTCGAGTCTAGGATTCTGCAAATGTGGATATGTGAGAAAGCTTGCCAGTAGCTTCTCATGGGTCGGTGGTTCTTTCGGGTGATTTCCCGGTTTCTTCCTCCACCATTAATACTGGCCGCCATGAATAGCCTATCGTGTGCTGAAAAATGGTGTTAAGCCCAATAACAACAACCACTCTCCAGGGTTTAAAAAATGACAGACCTTCTTGCTGGAGTCAATCTATTCACAACCTGCTCTGAGAACTATTATCTTTGCTGAGTTTGCCATATATGAACCAAGCAAATGCCTCTGCATATAGACAGAAAACCTACATTCATACTTGTCTGAGCAGGTGTGATTTCCTCTGAAGCTCTGCTGCTAGTTCAACAGAGCATTGATTCATGAACTTTTCTCCACTGTGAGGAGTAATCAGAATCAGATGGCACTCCAATCTTGCTTTTTGTAAGACTTGCGGAAACAAAGGAGAGGGTAAAGGGTATGCTATAGACTATTCCAGTTCAAGGAAAGGGTGTTGATTGCTCAGGCTTTCTGATCTGGAAGATGATGGTTGGGAGCTTGGCATTCCACTTCAGTATAAAGGGTTTTTGAAAGGTCAACCCAAAGGGGCACATGTCTGACTTAAGACCTAGAAGAGTAGGAACCATTCAGTAAAATCAATTGAGCCCAAAAGATCAGTATGCCTGGGACGTGGATTTGTTGATCAGGATGAACCATGAGAAAATCGAAAAATGAGGAGGCTGAGGTATGAAGACTTGTTTCCCCCTTGCGTTCTGATGTAATCAAAAACATTTGATATGAAGTGTTTCCGGCAGGATCGACAAAGCAGTGGCTATCTGGTGCCTTTTATTTGCTAGTACAAGTGGAAGCAGTAAAATTAACATACTGGTGATAATCTGCCTTTCCTAAGGGAGAATACTTTTGTTTGACTTTAACCTAGGTGGTAAAATGACATAACTAAGGGTGGGTGTAGTAGAAACAAACTGGATTTGTAAGGTAGTGGCTGAACTGCTAATGTATTATAATCTGGTTGTGTATCAAATAAAGAAAATATAAAGTACAAGGGAGAGTCTATATTAGGATATGCATCTGTGGAATTCACACTAATTTCTAAAAAATTTGAATGAACAAAATTAATCAATACATTTTCAAGCAAACCTTTTCTCTTCATTAAATTACTCCTATAGTCTGAAAATTCCACCCTTTGGACAATGGAAAGTGAAATTTTCACCTCTACATTTTAATTCTAGAAAACCTTGCAGGATCTTGGTAATGAGGCCCCATTATAGTATTAGTAAAATGTCCCTAAAATGACTTTATCCTTTCCCCTTCCCCCAAGGAGATTTTTATTAAAATCCAAGCACTGATGAATAGAAAAAAGCTAAGAAGTCTAAACAGAATATAGACTTACAGTAATATAGGCAAAAACTGTTCCAGTTGTCCAGTAAAACAGTCGTGGCTGCTGATATACAATATTATAGGATGAGAAGTTAGACCATGTCAGCATTAGAGAAAACAGGATAATTGTTGATACCAATGGCCTCATGGCTTCCGTAAATGGCCTCATATGCCCTGTTTTATCTCTGTAAGACCTGAAATATATAGCAAGAGCAACTTTTCATAAATATGTAATTTCAGATCATTATAATAAAATTGACATTCATAATTTTTTCCTTCCCAACAGGCATATTCACTTTGAAATTGGCAAAACCCAAGAAGCATATACCTTTAAGTATGTCATAAATACGGGTAATCAGTAATGTAACTTGATCTGGTGCTTGTATTGAATTAAGTTTTATAGTGTATGTTGCATCTTGCAAGGCTGGAATGTGATATGTTGTCCTTCCACTATCATGGGACACAAGAACCCAGATCAAGTTAATGTATGGACAATGTGTTTATTATATACCCAAAGCAATTCATTCATAACTATGTTAATGCTCAACCTAGGATGGGAATAAATAAATTATTTTAAAAATTGGTATCCTGCAAGTTTTGCACTGGTGACTTCTCAGGTTGCTGAAATGCAGACATCATGACAAAGTCAAGTATGGAACATCCGACTGGTTGAAAAGGGTTTTCAGACAAAGCAGAGAAAGGTCGGTCTCAATATTCCAAGGACTATGATTTCTTTGTTCAGAGCAGACTTAAAAGTGAAAGACCAGAATGTGTCATGTAGAAAGTTGTGTTAAAGTTGATAGGAGTCATAATTACACAATGGCAGGCCTTTGATGCTAGTGTCTTGAAGCTCTCTTTCAAAGCAGTGTCAAATATCAGCAACTAGCCACTTTTCAAAAAGGCTAGTCTTTTAAAGAGATATAGTAATTCTGTAAGAGGACACTAATGGGATAGGAAAAGACAAAGTCTAGATCTTCATCCAAGGAAGGAAAATGTAATAGTGAGCATGTCATTAAATGTGTATGAGTAGGGTGTGTGAAGGTAGCGACAACTGAACTGAAGTGAGGTTTCAGAGCGTACTGGGCAAAACTGAAAGACTATGGGACATGGTGATGGTAGTCATCTAAGTGTCACCATAAGGCAGGTACTTGGGTGATCAGGTACAGGAAGGTGCTGAAACTTGTACTAAGTTGTGAGGGAGACATGATCACTGATAGATCTATAAGGCAGGTACTTGGGTGGTCAGGTGCAGGAAGGTGCTGAAGCTTGCACTGGGTTGTGAGGGAGACATGATCACTGATAGATCTATAAGACAGGTACTTGGGTGGTCAGGAACAGAAATGTGCTGAAGTTTGCACTGGGTTGTGAGGGAGTTCAGATGTGCTGTTGTGCCATGATGGTACTGGCACTGTAGCCTCTGTTGTGATGAAATGCTCTAATTTTTGCACTGTTAACAGGGTATACCAGGAATATAGCTGAAATGCCAAACAAACTATTTTGCTGCCAGGAAAAGGTTTCTTTGCAGCAAACAACATGATTATGCTCCACAAGTAACCTGGCATTCTGACTTCACAACATAATAAATGTGTGATTATGTCTTTCTACTTACCTAAGAAGCTTCCCAAAGCTTGTTGGTTTGGTATGGGGTGCATCAAAAAATGCTTAATTGATAATAAAATGAAAGAAACTAACCTGGTGTTGTTATTATTTATTCCTTTTTTATCATCATGAGCAATTTATTAAAGAAAAAATATATGAACTCCATATATCACATGAAGTGTATGCATTCATTATAGCGTGCATCATTTAAATTATATCATATAACACACAACTCATTGAAAAACAAATCATATTTGGCTGCACTCTAAAGTTTAAATATGTTATCATGACTGAAAAATGGATCCAAAAAAATCACAAATGAGAGAGAGAGAGAGAGAGAGAGAGAGAGAGAGAGAGAGAGAGAGAGAGAGAGAGAGAGAGAGAGAGAGAGAGAGAAAAAAACATCAATGGAATGCTTTCAAGCACCCGACATTCACACATAACATGGTGTTATGTACAAAATAACCATTATTGTATTATATCCAGGTTAATATATGACAGTATTTTGCAAATAAAGATCAATACATGTTCATGAAATAATATGTACATTCACTTTGAGTGCAAATGACAATCCTTTCGCTAGAATGGGTTACAAAGAGCGTTAGTAAAGTAAGTGGATGTTGAGTATACTACTTACCCTGCAGGCATCAATGGGAGTTTGTAACAATTATGATTCCAGATGACAAACAAATAGATGCCAGAGTGTTGAATAAACAATCTTTGAACTTACTGACAGGATATCAAATACAAAAGTTATTTTATTGCAAAGCAAACCAGCCCTGGAAACTGACTTTAGATTTTTTTAAGAGTGCCAACTTTCTTTTTTTTTTCTTCTGTCAACTGTGGTGCTCTTTTACTGGTATTCACAGGAGTTTTGAAAATAAATTAAGACAATGGAAGCCAATTTTTCTGCCAGACTGAAAGAATAGTTATTACAAATAAGAAGACAAAACAAAACTAAAATTATGGGGCCTTGACTGCCATTGCACAGAAGCAAAGTGCTTGAGATTATCCATTCCCTTGCATATATACAAGCGTATATATAGGGTGATATTCTGCCTAGTCATAAATTTATTCTGTTTATTTTCTGTTGACAAGTACATTTATATGCTGTTTCCTGAATGGCTGAATGCATTAAAAAATGAAATTGTTTGTGGCAAGTGTTACCGGTGCCGAGCATATGTAAGAAAACATAAGTGCTTTTGAATTATTCGTTACAAATCAGTTTCGGATTAAACAAAAGCAGACTAATATTACTTCACATTTGCTAAAAAAATATAATGCAGTGCAGATCATGATGTTTATAATTCCTAGATATTTTGATAATATTGCTGACATGTTTGGCTATTTTGTCATAAAATATTATAAAATAAATTGTCATGATATTACGTGCATATGGAACAATTTCATGACTTTTGAATATTCAGGCGATCAACAATTTTCCGCATGCACATTGATTAGTAATTAATTACTTGTATCTCCTCGATCATTGTTTCTGTTATACATGTATTTCCAAACATAATTCAGATCCGAAATGTACCTTAAGAAACAAAAGGGAAATGATAATATACACATGTAGCTGACGTCTATGATTCTGTAATTTCGTAAAATAAAGTTGCATGCTCTTGTCTTTGTAAACTCTTGAACATTTTATGTAGTAAACATGATATATTCTAATAAACTAATTAAGCTACTCTTAGGAACCAAAAATAGAAAGTTGTTGTTATAGGGTTTAACATCATATTTTTTTAGCACAATATAGGCTATACATGGCGGTAAGTATTAATGGCGGAGGAAGAACTTTGGAAAACCCCCGAGAAGAACCATCAACCCACAAGAAGCTACTGGAAGGCTTTCTCACATAATTAGGATCCAAAATAGAAAGAATGCTAAATAAACATGTGACTATTGCTGTAACTTACCAAAATTGTGCGTGAAAATCGCTTTTGTTGACCATTTCTTGTATAATTTCTGCAAGATTGACATTAAGCGAATCCACATGTCACTTTGGACCAAAACTTCTGCCCGACATAACCAGGTTATCAACTTAACAGAGGTTTAGAAAAGTTGGCAAAAAAATAGCAAAACAAAGAAGGATTTTTTCAGGACAAGACCTAAACGATCGACATAAACAGGTTGTCGAATAATCGAGGTCTAGATAAGTGGGTCTGACTGTACTTCCATAGCTAAAACAAGCCAAAAGATGTGATACACATTTTCTTTAGCTTGGGAGGACCAGATCTAAAAAAAAGTGGATAACTCTTAATATGATCTCTAAATTAGAGGCTTCAATACAAAAATTGATTGCATTAGATGATGCAGACAATGTCGCCATTCCTGCCAGAAATGTGATACCTATATCTCATCTAGATAATACATATCAAACAAAATGTTAAAAGAATACGTACTTGTATATATTCCATAATGTTGGTGGAAATGTTAATCCTATGAAACCCACTGAAAAAAGAAATTGTAATATTTGACTTTAAAAAGGTTGATCATTTTTTTCAAATAAAAAAAATCACATCACATAATTGTATTTTTTTGCCCAATTTTCTAAACATTTCTGAAGCACAAAAAATCAACTGCAAAACCTTATGTTTAGGTATGATACCTTGTAAACTTTTTTCCCATTCAAATTTAGCACATTGATAGAGAAAATAATGTTAAGATAATCTGGAAAACTACATGAATGTAATTGTGTCATTATAGCTACAGAATATAAACAATTTTATTCTGAGTTTAAGTTTTGAAAAAACACTGGCAAAAGTGCAAGACTTAAACACCAATTACTGACACTATGAACACTATATACTTGTAGAAGTAGGAACATCAGAGAAAATCCACTGACTTCAATATTGTTGGATATCTCATACAATCATCATCTTAAACTTCAATAATGATACCCAAAGGTTAGTGGCCAAATCTGGATCACAATTCCAAAACACTATAGCAATGACGGTAAACTTTTTACCATAATTAAAAATGAAATGTTCTGAATAACATGGGTAAACTGTAAAAGTGGTGTAGCCAGGGTCTAATCTAGAATGGAGAATTAGGTTGGGGTAGGGGTTCTTCCTTCATTTGAAAAGAGAACATGTTGAACTTTCTGAATACAGGAGGGACTTAGGAAGCAAACGAGATACAGATTGCAATTTCATTTTTTTATTCCTTAGATCAAATCCCACAAAACTGTATCAAAAACAGACCCTGTAAAGATATGCAGATGGCTGAAAGTTTCTGTTCTTTGTCATATCATGAGGATGCATTTTGCTGGTTTAGTTTTTCTTTTCTTTATCTGTATAAGAAAGAATTTAAAGGACAAAGGTGACAATTAAATAAATACTAAAATTCTTTAATAAATATCCACTTTGCCTTTTCTTTGGCAACAAACATTGAAGGATACAAACAAAGCTGGACTGGTAATGGATTAAATGACAAATACCATATAAGCTATTATATTCTGGTTCATAATGTTTCATTAACCCACAGGATCACCACAAAATTTCCTTGCTCCTGCTGAAATTTCCTTGTTCATGCTAAAATCAAACAGAAGTCAGTTTAGTTTCTAATTCAACAAAAATTTTCAATCACCAACAACTTCAAATAATAAATAATATATTTCACTAACAAGACACATGAAAAGTTGAAAGTTGAAGTTCATTTTCTGCATCATCATTAGATCTAGGTTTATAAGGCCTTATTTCTGCTCTTCAGTTTGTTGGTCCAGCATGCCACAGCTTGATGGCATCTCTTTTGATTATAAACCTTGATGTATGGCACATAAAGGAGCACCATCTGCAACATTCTATATGATAATGCTGACAGTCCTAGTGAACTTCTCAGACCTTGATTTCATCATTATCATTCCATTGAACTCCTGGGAACATGAGTTGTATGATTACTGGGATGATTTACAATATTTTTACACCCATGAATGAATGTAAAACCTTGTATACATCTGCATTTTTCTTAATATGAATGTAAAACGTGCAAATCACCACAGCCTTTCATGAGTTCTACTTTAGCTATTCATTAATTACCCAGCATTTATGGTATTTTCTTAGTCTCTTCTCTTGATCATATTTGGGACTGCACTCTCTCTTGTCACATAAATGCCAACCCCTGGTTAGGAAATAGTGTAATCCAAGTGGACAAAAAGAGTAATAATCTGAGCAGAAAAAGAGTAATCCACATATAACATGAAAAAATTTAATGAGCATATGTCCAAAATGATTTATTTACCTCTTTAGTCTTTTAACATCAATAACTGCTTAAGTTTTCATATGTAGCACTTAGAGCTTTAAAAAACAACAGTCTCTCATAATGCATTTCAAAACACTTTGTACCAGCTGAGATTATGTATATTTTGCACACCAGTAGGGCACTAAGTGCTGGGTTACTGAACCTGGATCTGAATTCAGTTTTATTTTTGTTGGCAATACTAAGAATCTCTCAGTCAGCATTAAAATGGTAAAGAACCAATAATCCTTTCATAAACTAACAAAGAAGAGAAAATTTATATCTTATAGTTATTGGGTCTTTTAGCTGGGAAATAAGGTACCATTGCAGATCAACTCTGTCCACAGGAAGTACACTGTCAGGTAGAATGCCAATTGAGACTTCTGAAGGTCTCCTAATTTATCAGCACCTTTTCTGCAGCAAGGTGTATCAAATGACAAGAACAACCTGATATGTACATTGATGAAGACATTTTTCAAAATACAGAATGCAACTACTTTATGAATTCCAGTCATCACTGATGCTTTATCAGCTAAAACCCCCATACAGTTCTGCCAACTTATGTTTATCTACTGTTAATTCTTGTAATGAAGGAAGAGCACTCTGACTTTGCCCTTTTCATTATCAGAGTCTCTCAAACTGAGTAAAACTTTTTCTCATCATAATCACTACTCCTTTCTGTGGTAATACCATACAGCCCAATTTTCATAGCCTCTGTAATTTTAAGTGATTCAGCATCTTCTAAATACCAAACAGTATTAGATGATTTGCTTGTAGAACATGCATATTTTTGGCAATTTTAGAAATGGGAAACATCCATTTAAACAAAGGACCAACATAGTCTTATGCAGCTAGTGGCAGTTCATGTTCTATTAAGAACTCAGTAAATAACACCTCTGCATTTATAAAATTTGTGTCCCCAATTGAGTTCTGCTGTAAAAAAGAAGTCACCTTAGTTATGGAGTTAGCAAAACCGGATAATTCAATGTTCCTTTGTTTTACTACCAAGACCAATATTAAAATCCTTTCCACAAAACCTGCAATTTTCGTGAAGCTGCCCTAGAATGGAACGCTGCATTATGTAATTCATGTCTTCATCTCTGAATTTATTTTTCATCTTTATCTAATCCATCTGTGAACTTATTTGAAAAACATTTTTGATCCTAACATGTGCATCAACTAGACTAAATCTGACTTGACTTTATACCTACAGCCTGTTTCTGTACCATATATGAAATACAACAAAAAAATCTGTGAGCAAAGATTACAAATTAGCAAACCAGTCTGTTTACTGAGCTGTACAGCTGCTATAAATAGAAACCTAGGTCAAGTATAATCAAGCATGTGCTTGGAATTAGGGCAGCTGCTAGAAATAGAACATAGCACTTAGGAAAGCAATTGCAAGTCTACGGACAAGACAAGCGTACTCACATATTGCAGTTAGGTGGAAACCTTCTTTTCTAGAATGAGGTCTGCGGAATTATTGGGATGTTAATAAAATGAGAAAACAAATTATTAATTTTTTTGGGAGGGGTATATACTGAAAAAAGCATAATCCAGATATGTTTACGCATAAGGCGTAATTTAGTGAAAAAAGCGCAATGATTATGCCAAAAGCGTAATGGTTTTCATGTATGTTGTCATCATAGAATTTCTGTGGCAGCTGCAACCCTTGCAAATATTTCAACATATTTACAATTATCACTGCAGGATGCATTGAAAATTTTTCTAAAATATTTTTGGATTACTTGCATGTAGTCAATGAATGTGATCTTTTTCTTGAAGTGGTCAGCACAAGCCTCTCACCATATACCTCTTATCATTATCAGTAATGAAACCTGTGCTTTTGCCCATATATCAAGCCAGTTTCATGTGCAAGAAGACTTTTCCTTTTTTTAACAATATTCACATCAATTTACATGAGTGGTTTATCACCTGTCCATTTGTGCAATGAGCATTTATTTTACCTCATCAAGTGTCGGATGTTGGTAGGTACAAAACTGACACAATAAATAGATCAATTAATGCTGACTTGCATTTTATTTGACAAATCCAGCATAACACCAACTGTTAATTGTTATAGCATCCAGTGGTAATGTTCATGTTCCAATGAATTAGTGATGGCTGGGGTTTAGGTAATCTGTTGGCAAAGTCATTTACAATGGTTCAGTGGTAACTTTGAGTCAATGATTATACTCATGGGTATATGTCCTAAAGGACATTTCCATTTCCTTTCTTAACAATGAAACATTACTGAAAACTCACAATACTCTACTTACCATAGCATGTATATTCAAAAAAGGTTGCTGCGGTCATATTAAATACTGGTATGGTAAACTTCCAAAATTCATAGCCAAAGAAAAAGGTGATGAGATAGACAACTGTGATGGCCTGAAACAAAATAGAAATACAACATTCAAATAACACAAAAATATATCCGAATTTAACTACTGTAATACTTTCTGTGGGCTCGACAAAAAAGTATTGAAAAAGATATAGCAGTGAAATTTAAATGCAAAGTTCTTTAATACTAGCTACCATCAACAGTTTAAATACAATATTTAACTTGCTATCAACATCCACTGAAGCCAACAATACAACTGGCATGGCATAAGCACTCCTTTACTTAAAGCAGCCAAGCTAAAATAAAAACTTATTTGCCTCTTGGTTCCCAAACTTTGCTTCCAAAACCACAAGCTTAGAAAATTCAGGACAAATAACTGAATAGGTTTATGTTTCAAATTAATTCTGATATAACATGAAAAAATCCACTTACAATTTGACCGATATCATAACCCCATGGAAGAAACAGTACACCTGTGTTGTATTTTTCCCAGTGAGAGGCGATAAAGCAAAACATAATTCCAATCACAACCAAATAGACTCTGTGAACATCAGCTCCATACTCCCCACGTCCAAACACCGAGTACATCGCAGTGGGGATAAACATTGTAGCCCAGCTGTCAAGTCCATGATCAAATAGCTCTCCCAATGGAGAACTGGATTTTGTTCTTCTAGCTTGTTTTCCATCTATCCCATCTAAAATGAAAGAAAGGAAATAAAGCATTCATTTTTTGCTAGTAGTTTCCCTGCAATAAAACATGCTAAAGTGAAAAGATTTCCCTTGGAGTAAAATGATTTTAGTAATCATGCAGAAACTAATCCTAAACTATTTCATATACCTCTATACCAATGCAACTGCTACAAAACATTTGGCAAAAAAAAAAATACTTTATGTTAGACTTAATCCTTGGTCCATATTCTTCTCTGTGAATATCATAAATATCAGAAATCAGGTTACAAGCAAAATTCTTATGCAAAAATACCTATCTTATCATTGATGTAATGTTAGAAGTATATTGCAAATTTAGCCATTTCAAGCACATGGGGTTCTAATTTTTGTAAAATTTGTTTTAGTAATCAAGGTGAAAAAAAACATCTGCTTAGCAAGGTGGAAATCAGACTAGAGTGGTTTACCCTTATAAATGGAAACTGGTTCTAGTCAGTTGTCAAGTTACTACTGAAGTATATGTGCATGATCTTCCAGGGAGGCAACTATAGTAAGGGCACCTATGTCTGAGTAAGTATAAAAGAAACACTTTATTCGAAAACTTATTCTCTTCAAATACATTACTTAAATCATAATATGTAAAGAGAACATATAATACAAGTAAGAAGTTACATCCTACAACCCCTTATCTGGTCCCCTCTCTGATCTAGTGTGCATAAAGCAGTTTCAAATTTCAGTGGTAGTAAAATAACTCTTATCATTAAGAAACTGCTGAACAACCTTGAAAAGGAACCTGTTGCAGTGCTTATATAGACCATTCTCTGTATTCATGCATTCATATGACCGTAGGTCAAAGAATCCAAAGGCTAAGTAGGCACCAGGTTCATTTTACTCTTGGAACTATAGCTGCTACAATTGATACTGGCAAGGGTAAACAATAATGACGAATATTGTTGTGTTCTGTTGTGCAATGACAATGACAGAATTCAGATAGATCTAAGCTAACACCATATTCCATCAGTGAAGAGGGAGCTTCATAGAAAATGGATTGTTGCAATATGTTGTGCTAAGGGGTTGAATTCTAGGAAAGAAACTGGATGATTGTTGTTGTGTTTGTATTTTCTTGCAACTGAATGATATAATAAAGAAAAATCCAAATGCAAAATAGGTTCTGTTGATGAAGGAAATGAGTATATGTGTTTTCTAATGGTAGGATTCTAAAAATGTTACCCCTATTCCCATTCCACAAAACGGGGCCATAAAAAACTGGTTGTACCTCCATACAGCGCATTTATATAAGAGATTATGAATTGATGGACAAGTAATAATAACAGAAAAGGTAATTTTTATTATCTCATTGAAAAAATAAATAGAAACAGTAAAATGAAAATGACCACGAAAGATAAGAGAGATAGCACCAGCACAATGAAAATGAAGCTGAGGACAAGTTGAGAGAGAGAGAGGTCATGACTGGATAAGAATTAATGAAACTGCTGATAAAACATATTGATGTGAGTAAACTTAAGGGAAAATGCACACTTAAATCACAGACCATTGTAGCAAGTTAATGTCAGAGAATCTCAAAAAAAAAGAAAGCATTTATATATATATATATATATATATATATATATATATATATATATATATATATATATATATATATATATCAAAGGGGCCCCGTGTGCCAGTGGTCTGAATCGCTCTCCGTTACAGATCACTGCTATCTCACCTCTATCTGCATGGGTTTATGTCTAAGTTTTGGCAAATGTGGATATGTGAGAAAGCTTGCCAGTAGCTTCTCGTGGGTTGATGGTTCTTTCCATGGATTTCCTGTTTTTTCCCTCCACCATTAATACTGGCCAACATTTATAGCCTATCGTGTGCTGAAAAATGGCATTAAGCCCCAGAACAACAACAACATATATCCCTCTCCCCCCTCATCACAAAAAGTCATACCCACTCAAATATGATGTCACAAAGCTTTGGCCCCCACCCTAAAAAAGCCGTATTTTAAGCAATCAGAGAATTAAGAATGAAAATTAAGTGAACTTTTATTGCACATTTGATGTGACATCACATTTCTTAAACACCCCCTCCCCCTTCATCACAAATGTGTGACCCCCCCAAGTTGTGTGATGCCATTTATGGATGGCTCCATTTATATATATATATATATATATATATATATATATATATATATATATATATATATATATATATATATATATATATATATATATATATATATATATATATACATATATATATATATATACACACACACATACTTTCTTACTATCAGTTATAGGAACTTTAGCACAGTTCTGAATCTCATTGAAATCTTCATCAGTTTTCCTTTTAACTACAAAACACTTGTCTACATTTGCAAACACAATTTTGTCCAAGTCTCTTGATGTCGAATTCACATGCAATATTTATACAGCAATAACTGGAAATGAAATCAATAACGGTGATTGTGCTGGGCTTCGCCAATGTTGAAAAAATGAAATTGTTTCAAGATAAAGGACTAAGTATTCAGGACTGGAAAAGCAGAGACTGTAATGAAAGGAACCAAGCTATTAACGATGATAGGTCAAATGACATGGTGTGTATCTTACTGACATTGCATGCTGTAGCTAGATGACATATAAGCAGATTTGGATAAGAGGTGAGTCCTACAGACTCAAAGCAGTAGTTCAATGGATGTCTTTTTTCAACCAGTTAAAAACTGGTTGTTCTATCACTATCAAATGACCAACCTTATGCAACTCTTCTCATTCCAAATATTTTTGTTGTTTTCGATATAAGTACTCAAGTACCATGGTTACATCATGTGACTCTTCCTCACATCAGACATGTGTCATTATAAAGTGGCTTTGCCATAACAGAGCCTCTAAAATACAAATTGGATCAAGACACAAAGAATGACTTTATAAAAATGGATTCTCTATGGAGATTTTACTTACCTAATGTATGTGATACAAAGTTGTTAATGGCACACACTAACCAAACCCAGTTTGGTATGGGATCACATTCTGGATGATGACTGGAAGCATAAAAGTGGGGGTCATAGTAACTCAGCAAGGCAAAATTTACCAACAACTGTGCAAAGCCAGTGAGTGTCAGAAGATTGGGGGCCACCCAATGTGGAACAAACTGCAAAAAGAACAATAATAAAAAATAGTTTTTAAATTAAAAGGCACAAATATAAATGCTCCTATTCTGGGTATCTATATTTAACAAACTACATTGAGACCCTGCTATAACACACTGTTATAACAAATTCAGATTATAACATGGTTGTGGTTCCCAAAATTTCATACACATATATTTTTCTTGTACATGAAAAAAATCTTTCATAAAAGTATGAAAGAAAACAAAGTTTAACATCATTAATACATGATGATGTGGCTCATGAAATTTTAGATAAAATTTTCATGTACACAAAAACCTAGTTTTTTCTTCTTAAAATTAAAAAAAATCATGTGTAAAAAGTTTATTCAGTGATCATGCAGGGCTTTGTCAATGCCACAAGTTGTGCTATTTTTCCTTCTTGGCAGCAAAATATAGCATCTGAAGATTTTTTAATTTATTGGCCACATTGTTGGCTGTTTAAACTTGTATATATAACCATTGGTTTGTAGTGGAGAAATTCAGAGACCTCATGAGAAGTTATATAAAATGCACTGGAATTTATTTATTGTTACATAAACAGATTGGAGCCCTGAGTGACCAAGTGGTCTAATATGCTCTTAGTTACAGATTGTTTTTTCAAATTTAAATTCCCCTAGTTTTAAACCCCAAGCACTATTTTAAATTTTGTTTGTAATCTTTAGTAAAAACAACAGGCTTTCATTCACAATGTCATCAAAAGTGGAGTTTTTTTATAATCATACTCCAGAGCAGTTGGATAGTTTGAAAAAAAAAAATGAGTTGCTGGAACTTCCCAGAAAATATGATTTTTCTGAGACAAAAGCTTCCCTGATGAAACAAGAAATTAAGAACATTTTGATTCCGTATTTGGTAGAGAAGAATGTTCTTGATAGAAGTGTTTTGGCTTCTGTCAGTATGTAGTTATCAGACTCTGACATAAAAGGAATGTTAGAAGAGAAGCAATTTCAATGAGTGAGTGAGTGAATGAGTGAGTGAGAGTGAATGAGTGAATGAGTGAGAGAGAGAGAGAGAGAGAGAGAGAGAGAGAGAGAGAGAGAGAGAGAGAGAGAGAGAGAGAGAGAGAGAGAGAGAGAGAGAATATAAACAAATGCAAATGGAGTTACAGAAAGAACAAATTCAATTGGAGTTTCAAAAAGAACAAATGCATGTATAGATGCAAAAAGAGAAGGATGAAATGGAATTTAAAATTAAAATGAAAGAATTTGAACTTGAAAATTCAAAGTTTGACATTACAAAAAATATCAGATAAGTTCCCACTGTTAGCATGAAGTAGACAAACATTTTATTTTGAAAAAGTACCTAAAAATGTAATATGGCAAAGAAAGCATTGGACTCGATTATTGCAATGTGTACATTTTGACAAAGCCTGAAATATCCATGCATCCCTGTCAGTACAGTATTATGATTTAGTTAAGGAGTGCATCTTATGCAATAGTCCTTGAGGCTTATCAACACAACTTCAGAAACTATAGAAAGCTGGACAAACTTATGTCAAATTTGTAAGAGAAAAAGAACAGCTATTTGAGAGATAATGCTTAGCCCAGAAAGTTGAACATGATCATGAAAATATTAAACAACTTATGTTACTCAAAAAGTTTAATAACTGTATCCCTAATGACATTAAGAATCATCTTGTAGAGCATGAGACTGAAACCTTAGGAAATGCTGCTCTTGCTGCTAACAAATACTCCTTAACTTATGAAGTCCCTGTTGTAGACAAATCGTTCAATCAGCAGTCTACTAGTAGAAGGGTATTTCTGTATATGACCTCCTAAAACTCGATCTGGTACAACTTTTAAAAATCAAGCTTCTGATAAACTTGTTTCAAATTCCTTGTCTATAACTATGTGTACCTATTGCTACAAAAAAAGGATGTCATTTCTGATTGCTTCAAACTGAAATATAGGCATCAGAACCGTGTTACATGCCTTAAGACTTAAACCTAAGGAAATGAGATGGGACATAAAACGTGGGAAAAACAGTTGAAACATGTATGGTAACTTGTGACTTGAACTGTCAAAATGAAGTCCTATAGGCATCATAAGTTGCAACAAAATAGGGATTCATTTATTTTTCAACCAATTGCTAGTGCTTAGATATACACGCTGATGAACATGGTCTGAATGGCAGTCCTTTTTACAAGATAACACAAGGATAAGGAAAAACTGTTTATTAGTAACAGTCTTTATTGCTTGTGTACTTAAGTAAAAACTTTAGCTATTTTGCAATTTAGCCACAGCTGACCAGAATATGAAAAATGGGTTTTGTCCTGGGTGATTAATAATTGTATCACAGGGAGAAATGGCGCATCCCTTGAGCGCTTTCACATTGAGGCATGGGGATGTGGTCAAAAATCACATTCCCCAATTTCTATTGCCATCCAGCTAAGAAACTTTGATTTTATAATTGACATCTTTTCTTTTAATTGCTATCCAAGGGATAGTTTTCTATCAGTTCCAATCACTACAGATTACCTGTTATAAAATATTACATGTAACCAGCATAGACTGAAAGGGCTCTGTTTTGTTGTATTAATTTTTAAAAGTTTTTTTATTAAGATATCTGAAAATTGTGTTTTCCCATGTCAGGGGTTTAGAACCTTATTTTTAGCAAAGCTTCCATTTCATTAAAATCAGATATCAGATCAGATTCACCTAGGACAGTGGTGATTTGATTTAGATTGTGCTGTGTAATGGCTTGTATGTCCACAACTTGAAAATACATTTACTCATTTCCTCAGGCAAACAATTTTTTGACCAGCCCGATGGGCACCTCACTTTGAATACTGGATGTGCCCGAACTAAAATCAGAGAGACCACGGGTATCAGGCTATCAATTTTGTTTAGCACTGCTGGTGTAGATAAAAGATCTGTGAATTGATTGCTGCATTTTGTGGTAACTTATTCGGCCTTTCTGTCTATTTTTGTAACTCACACGCTTTACACTATTCCCCAAGATTTAAACTATCCAATGGTATGTCTGGAACAGCACTAACTTTAAGTCTAGGCCTAGCATTTGCATATTCTAGAGTGGCCATTTTTTCAGGATCCCTCTTGTAACATTCCTTTGAGAAATGTAATGAGCACATAGTGCTGTATGGTGTTTGAAATCAATGCGCTTGCAATAATGTATCCATAGTCTTTATCTTTTGAAAAAGAAAAATAAGTCCACAGCCTTTTCTTAATGTACCATTACACTCCTAAACAAAACAAAATGGCATTGTCTTTTAGGCTGGCAACATCACATCTCGAAAGTAACTGAATAGTTTTGGAAATTTTGCATATGAGGTCACAAAAATTCAGAGCCTTAAAGATATGCAAATATTTAAATACTGGCATTACGGTCGCACATGATACTTCAGAATAAGGTTTCTTGAATCTTTTATGCAAGTGATATCGGGGTTGGAGCAGTATTAATTCGCGAAAACAGAAATGGTGTTTATCACCCAGTGTGCTATTTTTCAAGGATATTAAACAAGCACCAAAGACATTAGCTCAGCTCCTCTGGTTGTTGTGTCTAGTGATCACAAGCCCCTTACTTTCATTGATAAGGGGAAAAAAAACCTCAAAGTTTATAAGGTGGAGTTTGTTTTTGCAAGAATATAATCTGGACATCAGTCACATCAAAGGAAAAGACACCTTGATTGCAGATGCACATTTCCTATGTATAGCAATATTATTTTATGTACACTTTATATAATTCATATGAATTTTCTTCATATGAATTTTCTTATGTAATTTTGTTTACCTTGTGTATAATTTACATATGGTAAAATGAAAGCTTTATTGCATAAATGATTCTTTTTCTTTATGGGAGGAGTGTTATGAATATATAATTAAATTGATTGAGTGTTAGTTTCAAATTCTTTTTATTTTGTTTCATTACATTTTATTATAATGATTATTTTCATGAGATGCAATATTATTTTCCAGTAAATTCTGTTTGTATAGAATGCAAACACATTACAGAAGCATTATTTTTAGCTCATCTGGTTCAAATAGTTTGTAAACACTAAGTGATTACGATTGGCTATTTCCAAGGTCATGTCAGCCCATGTGTTACCCATGTATAAACAACACTTTTTATCATTGGTTCTTCATTGGGGTTACACAGGCATATGTCATAAATGTCTTGTAGTAAGTGATAGATTGTTTCATTTTCCAACATGACTGGAACATATTTGCTTTGTAGTAAAAGTTTACTTTTTGAAGGAAAACGGTATATGCTAATGAATACTACCAATGGTGGTTTAAAGGACAAACTAATGTTTAATGACCTATGACATATTCAAAAGTAAATGTGCTTCATCATTCATTACATGATTGGGTTTTTTAATCCCTCACTGAATTCAGACTTATCTGACCTGTGACAAAATTATTGAGTATTTTAAATCTGTGTGTGTGTGTATTTTTGATGGAATTACTTTGCAGATGAATACACCATGTTGATACTCTATTTATGCTATATATTAGACACACATATATAAAAAGTACACATGTATATATATATATATATATATATATATATATATATATATATATATATATATATATATATATATATATATATATATATATATACATACCAATGTGTGGTTCTCTGAACAAAGTAAAATATTATATATGCCTTCTCTGTTTTCACTACAGGTATTTTTCTCTTTTAATATGCATGGATTTAATATGGTAACTGTACCAATGAAGCATGTAGTTTTGCATCCCTATTTATTATCTAACCTCACCTTCCCCACAAAGTTTTTGGGGTACATGCATCATTTTCTTCAGCTAACTGACCTGGTTCCTTATAATACAAAATCAGTCTTTAAAACAGTTGGATTCTATGGCTCCCAACTACTCTGTTATTGAGGGGTCACAGTGAATATGAACATTTTTTTGTACACTTAAATTAAACAAAACTATACATATGGCTTAAAATTAGCACTAATCTGCTATCTTACCACTACTAGTACTGCAGATGGATCACCAACCGGGTTATCACTAATTGTGTGTCTGTGTTTGATTTAGATTTTTAACATAGCTTTTAAAAAAAATTCAGTCATATCGCTATGATATCTGCAGTGTGACAGTTTATAGTGATGTCCAGTCACATCATCCTGACACCTGGCCAACCAGTCATAACACTAACCTCTTAATGCTGAGTGCCAAGCTATGCAGATGTCAGTACCATTTTTAAAAGTCATTGGTACGACTCAACTGGGGTTCGAACCTGCGACCTCCCGTATCCGAAGCGGACGCTCTAACCACTAGGCCACCGGAGCTGTTGCTATCACTAATCTGGTGGAACAGAGAAATTAACTACCAATGGCTATCAAAACAATTAAGAAGTGATCCTGAGTTGGCATTGCATTTAACTGTTGCGCTCAGATTATTGAATCAATCAAGTACATACCAACATCCAGCACATGAAAATGGCCCCTCTATGCCACCATGGTTACATCAGTAGATAAGGAAAACCAGAATTCTGCAGGGTTTCCAATGCAAGATTAATGAGGTAGTTAAGTCCCACACCAAAACGCAAAGGCATGGGGCCTGAGGACCTCCTTGTTGAGAGATAAATCACCACCGTAGGATTGAGATTAGCCACCACTGTATAGATATCTAACAAAATGTACTGATGGCATTCGGAAATGATAGTGGGGACAGGCTCCCCTTGCAATCTTGAAAGGGTGGACACTCAGATGCATACCTTCCAAATTAGGCTGCTAACAATTCTGCCAATGGTGCCTCAACTGGGTGCAGATTTTGAGAGGATAGACCAGTAGGCAAACATGAGAACTCCATTAGTACAGAAAAAACTGTAGGGATGCAGTAAAAGGCAACTTTTGGCCATGATGTCTACTACCACATGGAGCATTGCTATGCATAGAATTCCTCGAAAGTAAGGTGCTACCATGGGTTATTTCAATGCCTGATTCTAAGGGAGACAAAATATGGTGCCTGTGTATTGAAGTTCATACCTAAGCAACCCAAAAAAAAATCCCCCTTGCAAGCTCACAATTTGCAATGGGAAAAATATCATTTGCAAGCTCAGAAAATAACAAATAGGCCATCATACTGCAATATTTTACACAAAAAATTTGAATTTCTGTCTACTGTTAAAAAAAAATTATTTATTTACTGGCAATCAATTTGAAAAGTATTTTCAGTGTAGAATGTCTTGAATGTGTGCTGGTAAGATGAATACATAGAGGTATATTTCATGCATAAATACCCACCCCTTTTGGTGTAGTCAACTGTGCATCTGTGCCGTTGTTAGCATTCTTTAGCTAGCGAGTTGTCATAAATTGCAAGTTATTCAGGGCTACAATTTTTGAGGGTTGTACCTATGCTAAAAAATCACTCAGATGCTAGGTTGGATTTTTCCTTGTAGATTAGAAGTCCATATTGGTAACAAGGGCTATCATGATTGGTTAGAGATAACTTGTTGGTGTTGCTGCTGGGTGTTTTCCAGGTAACTTGATTATGCCACCATAGAATAGGTCCAGACATGTGCCATTACCCGATTGCTCTGATGAGGGAAGACCCCAGGGCCAATGTTGAGACTCAATTGGGGTTTCCTGAATTGATAGATGATATTGGAGGTGGATCACAGGAATGTCATGGGAGCCTTATGAATAAAGACATAAAGGTATGCACCATCTAAACCTTCAGCAACGGCAAAGTCTCCCTCATGGATATGGTTTCAAATGTGCCGTGGTATTTCCATTGAGATCCAAGAGGAGTAGATAAATGGATTGAGGATGCTTAATCTGATGACCAGACATAGAAAGTTGTTTGATATTGGGACCAAGAAAATGGTGTGAAACAATACAACCCTCTCTGTGTTATATCAGAATGCATGAAATTGTTGGAGCTTTGATAAGACAGCTTTCTGAGGTTCATGTGCTATGGGTCCTTTGTTAATTCCCTGTAATATCCCAGTATTGACACTGTGGTTGGAGAAGGGAGGAAAATGTGTCTCCTTGATTGCTTGTTAACATACTCCATCCATTAGAACGTGAAACAGAAGGTAGAGAATAAAGACTGTGCCCTTAGCCTGAAACAGACTCGCATGCATGCTCCAAGGTATTCTGAACGGGAGAAGAAAAGCCATGTTCCTTTGGTTTAAAGATAGCTAGAGAGAACAAAAGTCCAACAAGGAAGTCACAGTAATGATACTGCTCATTAACTATGTAGTGTCAACAAATCTGATCCATATGTATGGAGTGTGGCTGTGTCTTACAGAATGCAGCAAGATCACTGTCAATGCTAGGATTCTGAATGAAAAGCTAGTGCAAAAGATGAATGCTGGCCAGAAAGTAGGAAACTCTCCAACAAATGCAATTGTGGCAGATATTCCTCTGAAATATTATATTGTAATGTTTTATACATTTATTATCACTATTTTTGATGTATTTATTATTATGTGTAACAACAGTAATGAAAGTTTTAAAGTGTAAGTACTTAGAACTTGCAAACAGACTCTTAATGCAAGTGTTATATCAATAATGGGGAAAAAATAATGTGCAAGAAAGTAATATACAGGTGGTTAAGAAGCGAATAAAGATGGAATTATATCAAGCAATCTGGTGACAATAAATATTTTGTTTACATACCTCCACCACCCAGTTCCAGAATGGATGTGTGATATATACAGAAACCAGACCAGTGTCAACCGAACTGTACTGAAATAAAAGCAATATAAAATAAATTTAGGCAGTCATCCATTTTGAAAGTTGGTAAAATATGCTTAATCAACTGCACAAAACAAAATACATATTATCTGTAATTATAAAATAAATATTTAAAATAAGTTTTTTAGCCACTTTTTTTTTACCACAATTTTTTACATTGAACCTATTATGGATGTTTTTACAGCTACGTAAGCCAAATCCACGTAGTATTACAATTAAATCATTTAGAACGCAGCTGCATCAATGCAGTATGAAAATAAGTACACTGGTTATGACAATAGAAACAGGGCCTTCTGTTAAAGGTGGAGGTAGCTACAATGTTGTAGACTCAACTGTTTTTGTTGTGGTTGAGGCTACGAACTGATCACATATCATGCAATGGAGCAAATAAAATCCTCAAAAAAGCCAGAAACACAAATAGTTTAGAAATCTATTAAAAAAGTATAATCATTTTGTCAAAGAAGTTTGGCTTATTTTGAATTTATTAGGCCCTTACATGATAAAATAAATTGGCATAGTTATGCTAACCTCACTGTGCCCACATGACAGATAACGTGATACTCTCACCATGACTCCTTTTCTACATAAGGCTAGCCTTTCTACATAAGGCTAGCCAGACTATATATGAATATTTTATGCTATGGCATTAGTTGTTGAATGACATAAGGCTAGAAGATGGAGAATGGATACTTGCATAAATTGTGGAATACAGTTTTTGTTGAGAAAATAATTGCTTCTTGATGGAATTTCAAAGTCACCGGTAAACCATATTTACTTTTAATGCGCAGAATGTATGACTCAAACCACGCCATATTTTATCTTACTATGATTTGTTTACATTTTCAAATAAGGCCTTAACGTCCTTATATGGCACACAAACAAACGAGGCTGAGAACAGAAGTAGGCATTATTGGAACTAATATGGCAGACAATCAAAATGAAAAAAAATTGGATAAGAAAGGTAAACGAGATTTTACCACTATTTCTACAATGATTTGTGATAATTCCAGTATTAAATAAGAGGACTACTCAATTTTGTATTTATTATATACAATGAATATGTTCAAATTTTTTTTATATTGGGCTAAAAAAAAAAAGAGCAGGGTGTGAATCACACCCGGCTGCTCCATTGAGATTGACACATATACTCATGTTAGTACCATGTCCACAAGGTAGGACTAAGAGTACTAATATTGGCACTAAAGGCAGAGGTCGAGTTGCCAGATAGAGGGTTTGAGGGCCTCCCCCGAGAGGGTACTGGTTAGTTTTTTATTTTTTAAGCAGCTAGCCAGGTAAATCACCCAGTTCCCCTCTGATAAGGAAAGCCATAATAAATAATTGTCACATTACCAAAAAATCAATTACATAGACTAGAAGGTTATAAACTTCACACCAACAAGACCAGTGATCAGTTGAAAATAAATGAATCAACAATATCAATTTTTTCTGACGAGTTACAAATACATAAGAGTTACAAAGACATAAAAATGGACAGCAATCAATCCAAAAGATGGGAGGGACTGCCTCCACATCTTCCTAGTCAGCAGCATCTTACAAATTCAAATAACCCCTGTACACAAGAGATCTAGTCCTACAACGCAATACAGCACGCTTTTGCTTAAGTGTTCATCCTAGTACTAATATTAGTACCTGAACAAAACAAGTTGAGGCTACGACATCGTGGATATGTTCATCCCTGATGGGTCTTACGTGATAGGACTAACAAGAGCACATGCAAAAGTTTCTTCACAATAATAAATTCAAAAATGTATTGATTATTCACAAAAATACCAAAATACTCTGATCGTAGCACATTCATTAATATCAAAATCCTTATTACAAACAGATCAGACAGCAGGCAGGTAGACCTATTCCACCAATTACAAGGACACCTAAGAAGCGAGAAAATTTAAAACAAGTATAACAATATTTTAATCCGTACTCAACAAAGATGTTATATTTTGATTCATGGTTTACCTTGTATTTATCGAATCCTTTTAGGATTTCTGTTGAAAGCACACGAAACGCCGACATGGTTTTAAGTACATATAATTTTATGTCAAATTCTTTTTGATTGGTTGAGATTAACAGGCTATTAGAAATTATAGCCAATAAAAACTAGTGTACAAATGTTCGTCGATGCACGAGGTCGACTGAAAGATAAATGATATCTTCACCGGTTTTGACACCATACGGTGTCATCAACCGTTCATTCATGTATAGTGCTTGATCTTCAGTATTTAGTAACTAAATATAATTGGATATGGCCAGATATCAGCAGCAAAGGTAAACTCTCAGATAGATTGAGAATTAAGTTTTTGATTAAATATACATTTTCCACATAAATGTGTGTGGGCTCCGTATGTTAAGGTGTATATTATACAGTAGCATCAACCGTTCATTCATGTATAGTACTTGATCTTCAGTATTTAGTAACTAAATATAATTGGATATGGCCAGATATCAGCAGCAAAGGTAACAAAGGTAAACTCTCAGATAGGTTGAGAATTAAGTTTTTGATTAAATATACATTTTCCACATAAATGTGTGTGGGCTCCGTATGTTAAGGTGTATATTATACAGTAGCTGATCAAAGGTTAGCCTGGAACGATGTATTATTGCGGTACATAAGGTTGTTATCGGTACACAATAAAACTGAGATGGTTTTGCTGCATCCTCACAAATTGTAAAGTTTCTCTGATTTTCCCGGTCTCAATTTCTATAAAAGATATCGGTCAATCCTATAGCGTTAATGTAAATAAATCCGCATATGGGGGCTGACCCAGAATACCTTTATCAAGGGAGAACAACTATCTTGTCGCGGTATTTACCTATATTGCGTATGGTAGCACAAACATATTATAATAAACACCTATCGAGTGGACAAGTGGTCTAAAGCACTCTGTTACGGATCACTGCCATCTCACCTCTGTCTGCGTTGGTTCGAGTCTAAGATTCGGCGAATGTGGATATGCGAGAAAGCTTGCTAGTAGCGTCTCGTGGTTCTGTGGTTCTTTCTGCGGATTTCCCCGGTTTCTTCCTTCACCATTAATACTGGCCGCCATATATAGCCTATCGTGTTCTGAAAAATGGCTTTAAGCCCCAAAACAACAACTATTAATAGTCAAATTCATTGCAGTAATCATTGATCAAGAAAGGTTTTTATACCAAGACATGCAATTAAAGCACTTCAAAGCCAATACACCAACCCACATTAAATACAAGTTTTCATGATGTATCCACGATAAGTTGTATCTTTAATCATTGATGAGTAAAACAACATTAAGCAATTCTCTATCAGCTGTTTATGCATATAATCTTTTATCAACAAAGGATATGTAAAGTTCAATGATAAACCTGACAACAAAGTGCATCTCCTCTTTTCTGAACCATGGGTTTATGATGCTGATGACAAGAAGCAGATAATTGTTCATAACTATTACATACTAAGGAAATGAGGTTAGCCAAATTTCTGTTTCATGAAAATTTATGTGAGTATGATACAACATTCATACTGTACAAATATTTTATTTATACATGTACCATAAGCTATTAGAAAATATTTGCTCTTTGAACAGAAAGCAGAAAGGTTTGCAATTAAATAGTTTTTCTTGCTAAATTTACTTAGAAAACAGGGATAATTGATGCTAATGATTAATGAGTGGAAATGCATCATTAATTTATAGGCCTAGAAGTAAGAGCAAGCATTTTCAATGTTTATATATGTGTATTATTGCACATGAATTAATCATAATTTGATATGTCAATAGTATACAATATAGTAATTTAAGATCATGAAGTATGGTATACTAACAAGATCTCCGCTCTTTGCTCTTTTTTGTTAGAAAAAAAGGCGGAAACATACTTGTTGGTCTAGAAGTATAGTAGCATCCTACAATATCTTGGGTTCTTAGGTATCAGATTATTAAAATTTTTCGCTAATTTTGTTGCTTAGAGCCACCTATCCTGTGCTTATCTTGTGTACACTGGATGATCATAAGTTACTAGTTCTGCATCACTAGTTTTATTCCGGGAATGTGTCAGAACTGCAGGTGAGTACACTATTTTAAAAATGCCCCCATAATTTTCATTTTTTAAAAACATGGATGTACCCTACGGTATCACTAAATACCACAAGAAAACATCAGACTCCAAAACAAAACCCAGTATTGGTGCCTATATACACTGAAATACATTGAAAAAAAGCCCCTGAAATACACACCGAAATACACTTACAATGACATCTTCTCAATGAATATATCAGTGTACAAACAGGAATTATGATTTGTTTTTGTCTGAATAGTATTACAGAGCAAAATGAAATACGATTGGAGTGATTTTGACTCGAATTATATACTTTGTTCCTCATTTAGCCATTATAGCACTTGTCAAATGGTCATACTTTATTAATGGTTGATCATTCTGATCTGATAAAGTCTAGTCGTTCTGGAATGGAAGTATGAAAACAAAAATGTTTAACAACAAACTTTTAACTTATTATTTATCATACAAACACTTATTATTTGCAAAGAAGTCAACACTTTTCCCTCCAAAAGCCCTTTTTCATTAAAATGCATCATATTCTTTTGGGAATCTAACATATGGTCTAATGAATCCAATATTCAGCTTCATAACCATTTTTCTTATTTTCGTGTCTTAGGACATTAAATGATCTGATTAATTCCAGATCCTTCTTATCACTTTTACAATCAACTGTCATATTAACAAAAGTAGCATATAAGTATTTTGTAGTATTGCCAAAATTAGGAAACCATTTAAACAACAGTTAACAAATGCTATTTATTTTTCACAAACTGTTTCATTAAAGTTGAAATAAATATATAATCTTATGTTGGAGAGTACCTTTGATTCTCTTTGCTTTAATTCTGTGTATGTATTACTACAATTTTCAGTTGATCATTTTTGTCGAATCAAGTACGACATAGTAATGCCATTGCAAGGAGTTAGCAGTTATGAGGCAGAAAGCTAATAATTCGTATCAGAATCTCTCCAATCAAAATTTTTATTTGCTAAGTAATACTATTCAAACAAAAGCAAATCATAATTCCTGTTTGTATACTGATATATTTACCAAGAACATGTAATTAAAAGTATTTCGGTTTTTAGGTGTATTTCTGTGTTTATAGACCCCACCCCCGCAAAATTTTCACCAAAGCTCTCAAAAAGGTACCAAAAAGTAAAAAAAATGCACACATGGTCGTTGATACTAACAGTAATTGATAGTATTGATTGATAGCCCTATTTCTGATAACTCTTATGCATGAAATCTTTCATTTTATAATTTTTAAAACAATTTCCTCATTAATTGGCAGTGCACCATACTAACCTCGTTTATATTGTTATAAACTGTTTACATACATATTTTCATTTCAAATTGTGAATGTAAATTTTTTTGACAAATGTTTAGAAAACATGAAAATTGATTGTTAGAAACTGCAAGGGAGTGATTTTCCTTGATTTTAATTAACTGTGAAGGAAAATCACTCTGCAATTCCTTTGATTTTACTGCATTGTAAAGAAAAATCATTGTGTAGATTATTGGATTAATTTATAGGTCATTTATTTGATGTATTGGATTAATTTATAGGTCATTTAATAATTGGTATAGTCACATAGTCAATTTCTTATCAACAGTAACTCACAAACCACCATGTTGTTTAATTCAAATACACTTAAATCATCTTGTATGTTCCATTGAAAGTTTATCTAAAGATGTCACATCAGTTAAAGACACTATAATAAGTACATATGTATTCTTTCCATTAATCAAGTATTAATATTGGATAAATACAGTATTCATGTTTATTCTAAACTTCATGTATTAAAGAAAAAATGAATACCGTTTTGCTTTCACTTTAATTTGTATTATAATTTTATAACAGATTTTATGTTGTTGAGAACCGAGAATGTTCTAGAATGCAAAATTCCATTTCCATTAAGTCATATTATTTTCAGAAAATGCTTATTTTGACCTAGGTTAGGTAGAGGGATTTATAATGTTGTTTACATGAAAAATTAGTCATTCATGCCTTAACATCTTTATTCTGAATTTGTCTTATTGTTGTGTTCAGAATTTGAATTTGGCTGGATTTGTTTGAATAATATAGTCTGGAATGAGAAAGATATATATATATATATATATATATATATATATATATATATATATATATATATATATATATATATATACCTTTTAATATTTTATGCTATATGTTGAAATATAAAATTTATTTCTGATACTAAGCTGTATTTACTGACATGAATACAATTACTGGTGTTTTGCATGTATGAATTACTCTGCCGTAATAGCATATCAAGATGACATGCCAAAAATATTAACACATCTTGAGCAAATGATTCCATTTCTGGATTGAAAACCCTTTGAAAACTGAATTATTTAAAAGGGTTTTTTAAAGGTTGTTCACATTAATAGAAAGGCTGTTTGTCTCATCATCTAAAGATGTCTTAAGTGATGCAGATGTCGTAGGTATAATCTGAATCCAATTACAAAGGATATTTTTCTGTATTTGTATCAGAAGCAGCATCAGTCTTATATGGATCATGGCTGATTGGAAACGTGTTTTTTTGGCGTAAATTATGGGTTGATTCTTCCCAAATTACAGACTGATTAAAAGATGAAAGAAAAATGATGCAGCATACATACCTGGTCTATTTTAGATGTTATTAATATTTTCACAGACATAGGAAGAGAATATAAAAGGTAGATTTTCATCATTTTAAATTTGCATCAAATAGCAAGTTTCTAGCTGAAATCAGGAGACAAATACATTTATTTTTACCAGTTAATTTTGCAAAGTTTCAATAAATAAAATATAAAATTAACTTTTCCTAAATCAGGCCATTATCAACTTTATCAAACAGTATTGATTATTGAGTTGTCTGGCTTTGCATTATATTCACAAAATAAATTGCATAAAGAGTTATTGATGAGTAAAATGATATTGGAACATATCAAAGAGTTGTCCAAAACAGTACAAGCCAAAACCCGATTTTTATTGTTTCTGACCTTCTGCACAAAGGCGCTTCTTACAAGAGCTTTCTGGAGCATATTGCTACAGAGCTAATTAGAGATGACTTCCTGGAAGTAAGAGTTCTTGAAATGATGGATTTTGAAAGTAATGATGAGAAGGGCATGATGATGCCAATAGAGCCTGTATTCACCTAAGCTACACACTGTCCTTGCAATAAACATTCAGGCACTACCTTCAGAATAAAATTGGAGTGGAAAAGGGTGAATGTGATATAATAATGACCCACATATTTTGTACTGGTGGCATCACAGACGCAAATTCTAAAATGGATTTTGAAGGCCAATTGGAACATTTGGAAACATTCATCATTGAACAACATCCAATATTTTCACCATACTTTACAAACAACTTGAGCTTGTGAATTGTACTAATGACAATGCATAGTCAATCAATAGCATTCTAAAACTGTACATTGGAAAGCAAAACATGTGCAAGACCTAATACATAAACTTTTCAGGTGACACAGCTCCATGTCATTGAGTATAGATGATGACATGGGAATCATCAATTAACACAGGAAGAACACATTTACTGCATGCATGACAGCTCTGGAGGTACAAATTCAAAAAGCAAAAGACAGATTTTCACAAACTTTCTCAAGGACATCAAACTACACATCAAAGTAATTAAAAGATGAACATATGATGATTATGAGGAATTTCACTCTTTTTAACAAATATGACTGTTGAAAAGATATACTAGCCATAGTATACAAGTACGGTGTAAGAAACATAAAGGTATTTAATGGCTTGTGCAATTATTACCTTGTTAAGGACCTAAATTATCAAATACTATCATTAATCAAAGGAATGGAATGCCAACTTTGAAGGAAAATTTATAATATGTAAATGAAAAGGTCATTCTCTTATTTGTATAGATCATCAGTATTTTAAGTACCACATATAAACTATTTAAACAAATTTGTATACTTAATATACATGTGAAGATTGAATTTTTAATGAAGTTTTATAAAATGCTTTTTTTAAAACTTTAATTTGTATAATTTAATAAAGATTGTGATTGTTACGTAAATATGGCAGTACATCTATGTTGAAACATGAATAATTTTTTTATTCTTTGTATTACATTAGTACTAAATATACAAATGTGTTTTGTAAAGTTAAATTTTATTAGGAATTTATATGTATATGTATTCATATTGATTTACTCATAAAATAAATTACACTACTATCTTCATGCTTAGTTGCTGTTGTAGGGTTTAATGCCATTTTACAGCACAAGATAGGCTATATGGTGGCCATAATTAATGATGGAGGATTGAAAGAACCACCAACCCACAAGAAGCTACTGGCAAGCTTTCTCACATATCCGAATTAGTCGACTTTTAGACTTGAACCCATGCAAAGCTGAGATGGCAGTGATCCGTAATAGTGTGCACTTGAGACCACTGGGCCACTTGGGGCCCTTTCATGCTCAGTAATAATAAAGTTAGATATAAAATACCTTTGAAGGTAAAAGAATTGATATTGGTATTTAAAGTCAAACATTTAAAAATTTGCAATTGCTACAAACAATTTTGGTGTCTGAAATATTGAAATTAGTATTAAAAAAAATTGCTAATC
This sequence comes from Potamilus streckersoni, assembly GCA_016746295.1. Lineage (NCBI taxonomy): Eukaryota > Metazoa > Mollusca > Bivalvia > Unionida > Unionidae > Potamilus > Potamilus streckersoni. The sequence goes on from JAEAOA010000121.1 coordinate 228,039, forward strand.
ATGAGCTTATTTAATATTTAATTATTTACATTATGATCTAAAAATAAAGAAATTCTAAAACTGCATGAAGTTATAAGCTTGAAGGAAGATAAGCTTGAAGGAATATAATCATTTTATATGTATTTTTATATCTAAGATTTATGAATATCCAAGCCATTTCTATGCTACTCATAAAGTTCAGGACTGCTCTGGTGGCCTACTGGTTAGTGCATCCTCCTTGGATGTGGGAGATCATGGGTTCAGTCCCCTGCCAAGTCATACCAAAGACAAAAATGGTACTAACAGCTGTTTTGCTTGGCACTTGGCATTAAGAAGTTAGTGTTAGGACTGGTTGGCATGGTGTCATGATAAGGTGACTGGGCTGGGTGGGACATTATGCTAAATGTCTGTGGCATGATGACCCAGTGCTAGACATCACTCACTATATGCTGTCACACCACAAACATCATAGCAATATAACTGAAAATTTTTTAAAGCTATGTTAAAAATCCAAAACACACACACACACACACACACACACACACACACACACATACACAAACACACAGAATAAGTTCAACTCAGAAATTCAGAAATACATAAATGTGAATACTGACAGACAGAATAAAAAAAAAACATGATCATTACACTGTATCACAGATGTGATGCTGAGATTTCCCACATCTATTACAAGACAAGGCAAGCTGGCAAGGCAATTAACACATGGTTCAGTTCTCATTATACCAAAGTATATCCAATTGAAATGTCACAATATGAACTGTATTTACTATTAATTAATCCCAACATTACACACAAGTATACCAAACATTTTTATTAAAGCTTAGGATAAAAATTGTAATGTTATTAAAATTTTTGGCTCATACACATTTACAGCATGTGGTACATTTAATTTTCATAACTTTTTATTCAGGTTATGTGCATTGATTAGCTTGATAAAAGTGACTTTAATGATAAATAACTGTTTACATTTTTTGTTGATAATCTGGAGGTTTGTTTTAATCCTTGAATTGCAGACTTCAATTAGTGTGATTTGTGGGAATGACCATTTGCAGCATGCTTATTATTATTTTTGAAAAATTTAGATTTTTTAATACAAATTTACAGTGTGCTGACCCTTACAATTTTGTATTATGAAAATTATGCTTAAAATATGGACTTTTGGCATAAAAGAAAAACCTAAGGGAAAATAATTGTTGCCAAAAATTTAAATAAGTGGTTCATCCATGTTTGATTTGGATCTGGGTTTCATATTAGAATTAATGAAATTACTCAGGCACGCAAAGTATCTGCATGATCTTACTGTTGATTATAGAATTTTTTTAAAATGGCCTCCAGCAAGCGGATGTTTACGATGAAAGGGAAAATAGGTCTCTTCAAAATTGTTAATAATCAACACTAGTGAATATAAAGAATATTCAGTTTCTTGTGAATATAACTGGAAGAGACACAAATTTATTGGAATCACATGCCAATTGAATTTGTTTCATGGCAGGAGATACAATTGCTAATGTCCTGTGAAATGGAAAAAGAATTCCTAAGAATTATGTCAAATTGAAATATAGCAACAAGCCATTGAACTACATATGGTTAGGAACTGATTTTGTGCAACTATACTAGTGGTAAATAAAGTCTATGCAAATATGACCACAACCCTCCACTTGATTATACTTTTCTCACTTGTCTTTTATCATTTCAGAAACACAAGAAAACTGAAAAACTAGACATATCCATTCAAAAACAGTAATGTTCCAACTCATAACTCTCAGATGGCCATTGCATGAATCCAATCCGCTGAATTAACCTTTCACCATTACTGTTACAAAAGACATGTGAGAAAAGTCAAATCAAGTGGAGGGTTGTGGTTACATATGCACTCCTTGTGTTCATTGATAATGCCAATCAGGTGATTTCATGTCAGAAATTTTGTCATCCTTTATTGATAAAATGTCAGACTCTGGTGGTTGAACATAATGTTTATCATCACTGCATGTTCCCATGCCTAACTTTTAATTATTTTTCTCGCTTTACAGTAGCAGTTTGTCATATTTTGTTATACTTTACTGAAAACTGGTAAATCTTACTTAAAAAAAATTAAGTGCCTTACTGAGACTGACTCGTAAGTGTTGCAGGTCTGAGTGTGGTAATTTTGATTTCTTTTCATTTAAATTATCGTGCATTCATCAACTTAATAAAGTGACTTTAATTCTAATTAGCTGTTGACATCTTTTTTGGCAACTGCGATGTGGTGGTATCTTTAATTGCAGACATCATTGAATAATCATGTGCTTTGTGGAAATTATCATTAGGAATGTGCTAATTATTGTTTTAAAAATGCATAAATTTTAGGTTGAATTGTCTGATGGCTGGAGTTGAAGATGTCTTTGGATCAAAATGTCTTGCTCTTCTGTGGTATTGCTACTTATTGATAAATGTTGATATATATATTTATGCTACTGTACCAGAACACTCTTCATTAAAACAAGAGCTATTTCCCTTGGCAACTGTCGACCTCACTACTTTTCCTGCTTCCTAAATATTCACTATTTTTGTTGGCTTATTTTTGTTGTTGTTGCTGAAATGCGAAGCAGTTATTTTGTAAAGTCTTAATGTGTTCATGGGGAATTTAGAGATATACCATACCCCTTGTTTTTGTATAAAATCTAAGTCTTCGTAAAATGTATGTCACTGTAACCAATCAGTTAACCATTTTGTCACCAGGTAATGTCTGTTTATTTTATGCAAGGGATCTGATCACATGATTGCCATAAAAAGAACCTGGTTTGAATCTGTTGTAGTGGATAAAAGTCAAGATATGAAGGCTGTTGATGTTGTTTTCTGGTGGTGGCTTTCACAGTTGACAGGTGTTGACTTAAAAACTTTTACACATGATTTATCTGCTGCTTTTACATGAAATGACAACTGTGCACTTACATAACTACCATTTGTATTCACAAGCCACACAAACCATCACCTAGCAACATTGTTCTTTCTTCCTATTATGAAGGTATGTTTCATTTCTTTCAGTAAAAAGGATACACTAATAGATCATGTTCTTTTGTGCATGTCAGCTGCACAAGACCAAATTCAGGACTTTTCCACTTTTTATTCTTTAAATAAAACATTTATATTTTAAGCATCTTTGTTATTCTTTTATAAAGTCACAGATCCATTATTAAGCAGACATAAACAAATGAATACACAGACAGAAAGAAACATGTAATTATTTTCTATTTTCATGGGCTTAAATCATTTGGTTATTGTGCAAGTTAAAAAAGTTAATAATTAATATATACGTTCATATTTCTAAAAGCATTTCGAGAATACATGGTTTAATTTTTGACACAAAAGGTATGTTTTTTAGGCTCATGTTTCATTTTAATATGCTAAAATGAAACAACTTTCATTTAATATATATTGTTCTCCATCCATCACAATGCAATATATTTTGACTGTACATGTATTAATTTAAAAATGGATTGTAAGTTCTCTTTGGCACAAGCGCATTCTTTGATAAAAAGTATTTTTACATAAAAGTTGAGGCCTAATACACATGCATTGAAATTTTGATGCTGAATCCCGAAGATCGTTGTCCAGAAATACTCATTCAGGATGAGGACATCATACAAAATAATTTTTAAAAACAAATGACAAGTTTGTCAGAAGTAACTGCATTTCAGTTTGATAGTAAGGTTATGTATATTTATTTAAATTGTTATATTTTTAATTTTTTAATTATTACATGCAATTGTAAAGTAATGTTGTATGTCGGACTTGACCTTGACCAAATTGAGTTCATTTCTGCTTGACCAAAGTTGACTTTTTTATTTTATTCATTGTAATCGACTAATACATAGCTAAATTATTCATATTATGGACTTAATATCAGGATCAGCATTAATAAAAGAAGTAAATATGTTTATTTGCATCAAAGTTTTGGAGTTTCCTAAGTGTATTATACATAATCCAGCCTGTTGTTTTGTAAACATCAGGAGGGTTCTAGAAGGTTATTTTCCATTAGGTAATGGCCTTTTTTATTTATAGAAAATGACATTTGTGACCTGAGGTCAATTAGAGAACTATATAATCTTGTGATTGTGATGACTTTGGTCATTCATGCATTAACATCTAGCACTTTCAAGTTGTATTATGTTGAGTCCAGATGGGATAAATTTTATTTCTTCAAATTATTAAATTTAAGTGATTTTTTTCAGTGAAAAAACAAAAGTGCTCTGATTAAATTCTTGGATAAAGACATTCACTGGAATTTATACTGAATTCAAACCTGAAATTATATTTCTATGATTCAACAAAAAGACTTGATACATCAACACTCCATAAGCTATAAAAGACATGTCACCACCTTCAGCTTTTGGATTTCTTTGGGACTTGTACTGAGTTTTATTCAGGACTTCAAATTACTAGGACTTGTGTATGTAATTCTTGGATTATTTTGGATTTAATTTGCAATACCTAAGTTCTTTTTTCTCATTTTCACTTTGAATTCTAGGGAAATAATTTTTTAAAATTTTTGCAATGTTTGTTGTTTTTCACTCTTTTTCTTTTACTAATTTTAAGAGCGTAAACTTGTAACAATAATATGCATAATTGTGGTTCAACTTCACTATTCTGTCGTTTGATATAAGCCATGGAACTATCCTCATTATTTTGTCTTTCATGCTATAGGGGCACTTGATTTCAAGTTTAATCTATGCATGATCATTTTGATGAAATAAATATCCCTCATTGACGATTAAATTTGATTTTTGTTTTGATTAAATGTGATGTTTACAAAAATTCATTAGGGAAGTGAAATGATGGAGTAGGGTGCATGCTTATTGCATTGTGGGTATTTGCATACTTAATCATAACATAGGTGAAAACAACCGACTCCTTTTCCTCATAACACCTGGTTTAAGTGATCAACATGTACATTCTAATAACCATCCTGGTGGGCCCATATCACAAATGGCTACATATGCATTGTTTTAATTATCTCAGATAAGCAGTGTTGAAGGGTACAGATGACTGAATGAGAGCTATTGAAGCATCATCCAGTTGTCAAATTGATGTACAATTTATACATCATATACAATAAGATCCTAACATTAGGACAAGTATTTGCCATGGTAAAAATACTTTTTTCATTGTTACAATATCAGCGTTATGACTCTTGTTTAAGCTGGAGTCTACATGGCATCTGTTCATCGATCATTTGATTTAAATTGGTAATTAAATGTATTTTAATATAGAATGAGTAACATTAAATTTACTGTTATCTTAAAGGTCACTATATTTATTACTTATTCGCTGATTACTAAATTTAAGACCTGGGATAGCATAGAATTTCAGTATAAATGTATGAATTTTAGCTGCAATGTAAGCAATCATACCAATTGCTGTAGCTGATATGCATGGGTAGAGCTTTCAATCTTGGGAAACCCAGCAGGTTTATGTAGTCTGCCTATTGTCCATGCAACTGTAATGTTGTCAATAATATGGTCCAAAAGGCAGATATTGAATTTTGTTTATGATTTGGAATCCTAATGACAGTAACAATATGGAGCACATAATATGATAGTTCTTTCTGTGCATTGCAAAACTATTATAGCATCTATTTCTCAATCCATTTTCATGTCAGCAGCTTGAAATATAGCTGAAATTATGGAATATGTTTTGTACAAGAATGATTTAAACTTAATTTACATTGACAGTGCAACATTATTCATTCAATACATGCTGAAACAGGCTGGTCTGTGTATATTAATCTGACATGCTTGTCCTGATTTCTGAAAGAGTCCATATTTGATACTGTAAAGAAGTGCAAGAGAGCAACAGTAGCAACTGCATTATGACTCAATAGGAAAACAGATGACTCCTTAATAAACAAATTGACTATTCCACAGGTCATCACAGCATCAAATTTTTTTATGTAAACAGTCAACCATGTGGCTTACATGTGTTGTGTTACACTCTGTTGATTTGAGCATATATGGTTGTTTACTTCATTTTTATGCTTTAGGACTTGATGTTTATTACTGTTAAATATGTTATGGGAAATCCCATATGTCATGCATGCCAAATATGAGTAGTTTAGCTTTCAGCCATGAATATATTTCAGATAAAGGTTGTCAACTTTGTAAAATATGAAAGTAGAGAAAATACCAAGTGTAATGAGATTGCCATTGTGAAGAAATCATTAATCATGATCGCCATTGTCCTTTAGTATTGGTGCCTGTTGATAATAATACAAACCTAAATTATAAGAAGTACATAAATTATTATAGGGAGGGAACTGTCAGAGATGAATTATGAAATTAATAATGTAATACATTGCAAGACATGAATACATTTTGCATTGAGAAGTATTAGGCGTTGTCTTTAAGGTTTTATTAAAACAAAAACTTAGCAAAGCAACAGAAAATTGCAAACAAACATTTACATTTGCTGGTAGATCACTTAGCAAGTTTTGAAAGTTTATCTGCTGGTCTGTTGTAGGCATAGTGGCGATGTTAGATTTCATTTGATATCTAAGGTGGAACTAAAATTTAATGAGAAAATGATTAGGTACTAAACAATGGAATGCAAACGGTGCATTACATTTTTAGAACCATTATTGTGCTGATGTGTAATATATGCATATGTAACAAGAACCTATATAGGTTCAAAGCAATTCAGATTCTAATTTGGAATTGTAGTTAAGTATGGAAAGAAAGTTTTTGGGGGATTGGGGGAGAGGGTTATACCTGGTCCAGGGCAAGCGGTTATATAAAAATCATTTCCACTTACACATACATGTATTGCACTTGTCTCAAAGGGACATATCTTTTTTGCTTTAAAGTATGCTGTTTTCAAGTAACATTTATGTCCGACTTTGCTGACTTATATTTTGATTCTGGTTTGCATCCAGAATTTAACCCTCAAGTCTTGATGTCAACTATGGTCCAGTTCATGCTCTGTCCAGAATTTAACCCTCAAGTCTTGATGTCAACTATGGTCCAGTTCATGCTCTGTCCAGAATTTCTTACAGATTGGTTCAGCAGAGCTGATTTTCATATGCATTTGAACATTTTTTCTTTATACATTTAATATTATTTCTGAGACTGAAGCCATGTTTAGATTATGCTGTAGAAGCAGCACAATCAATCTCACCTGTCGATTTGGGTTCAAGTCTTGCTCAGTTAATGTGGGGAATGTGAGAAAGCTGCCAGTAGATTTTGATGGGTCAATTGTTCTTATTGTGGTTTTCCTGAATTCTTCCTCCACCAGTCATACTGGTCACCAGGTATAAAGTATCTTGAGAAATGGCTTAAACATAAAGCAACAAAAACACCCACTCTAATTTGTTTTCCATCACCTTTAATCAAGTAACTGGTTCACAGTCAGAGTTATATCATTTATTGTAACTAAAGCTGAGAAATGGAGGACAGTCTGATGGTAATAGTGTATTATTATTTTTATTATGACTTTATTTAAAGAGGCTAAGAACTAATCTACCTTGAGGCCCTCATTCAAAGGAATTTATTTATTTTTGCTGCATCTGTGAAGCCATTGTATATACTGGGTTTGGAAAGAGGAAATAGAGTAGGCATTTCTAATCTCAACTGGAATACTATTCCAGAGCAAAGTTCCAGAGTATTTAAAAAATTTTTTAAAATAATTCCTTATTTGGTTTGGGAATTTTGTAATGTTTGGTAGACATTGATCGCAGGTGGGGAGTATTTCCAGGTAGCCTATACTTGAATAGTGATTGTAAATATTCATGAGCACTATTATTGGCTATCCTGTACATTAATTTGGCTTTTCTTAAACAGATTCAATCTTTAATATGTAGTATTTTTAACTTACCAGCTAAATTTTCCTTGCTTTCTTTCTGGATTGATATTAACTCAAAAGCTCTTTTTTGGAGATGTGCCAGCTTTGCTAAGTTTTTATCATTTGAATTACCCCATACTGTATTACAGTAGTCTAAATAGGGTTGTATGTAACTGTTATAAAATAGTTTTATGTGCTTTTCCGGTAGAAAGGGTCTTATCCTACTGAGAAGCCATAAACTTGAATTGACTTTTTTACTGATATATTTGATATGTTCAGTCCATGATAGGTTATTATCTACCAAAACACCAAGTAGACTATCGTGACAGACCATTTGCAACCTTTTATCCTTCCATGTCAGACATAGTTCATCGCTATCAAGTTTTGTTCTTTTTTCCGTGTTGAGATAAGTAATATTTTAGTTTTACCAGTATTAACCACCATGACATTGCATGTGCACCAGTTTTCTAGTTTGTTTAGGGCATTCTGTAAAGAAATTTCGAGTTCTTGTTTTGTGTTTGGATGTCTGACAATGTTGTGTCATCTGCATAGAGATCAATAGATGATACTGAGTCCTTTAGTACAAGTGGTATGTCATTAATAAATAAAATAAACAGTAATGGACCCAGAATTGAGCCTTGTGGTACTCCAAATCTAATTGTTTCAGGTTCAGACAGAACATTATTAATATAAACATGTTGTGTTTTCTCACTTAAGTATGAAGTAAACCATCTATCTGTGCTCTCATGACATTGGTAGATTTTCAGTTTCTTCAAAAGGATTTCATGATCCACCATGTCAAAAGCTTTCCTGAAATCTACAAATACAGAAACTATTATTCTACCTTGATCAAGTGCTTGAAGCCATTTATCAGTTAGGAGATCAAGGCAGTCTCACATGAGTGTTTCTGTCTAAAGCCTGATTGATTAGGGTATAACAGAAAGTGTTTTGTTAAATATGATTTGAATGAAGCTCTTGATATTCTTATCTATCCAGCAAGCGAAATGTGCTCCACACAGTCTTGCTAATTTTATTATCAATAGCAGACAATAAACACTTTATTATTTCTCTTTTCAGTTGTAAAAGTGAATTTAAACCAGATTTGGAACTATCTGAGATCCTGACAAAATTGTGGGAACTGGATAATAACAAATGTTTCCCAGGCAAAGATTATGAGATAGATGTACAAGGTTAGTCACATTTTTCGAAATTGAAAGTATGCATTTAGTTTGAGCACACAAATGGTGTAAAAGTCTAAACTTAAATATTGTGATGCAGATTTCAAGTTTTATTATGATTTTTTTTTTATCTTGATTTAGGAGAAAGAATTCTGTTGCTCCTCAAATTTTGTGTGTGAATATACACAGAATAGTATGGTAAATACTTTACATTGACACACAATATATAAAAAGAAATCTGTTATTTACTTCAGCTTGCCGATAGATTTGAGTATAAAATAAAAAATGGTCCAAGTGAATAATGAATATAATCTTGTGTAAATCTGTCAAAAGTTTTGAAAATTTCTGCTGAGTACCCATTGATCCTTATGACTGGTTACCCAGGTACCTGATCAAAGGGTAATTGTTTTAAACATGCTCAAACCTGATGCTAAGTCCACATTTTCTAAAATACACAGAATCCAATATATATTACTACCTAATTGCACAGTCCTTATTGTCTAATAAAGTTCTGATATACTACATCATAATCTTGTAAATCTTAGTTATTGCAAATATTGACAGACTCTTTCCTTGGCCTCACTGTCATATGTGGATGCTTATACTATATAGAGACTTGAGCTTTGTAAGTAACACTGTGATCATACAGTTTGTGAATAAGGTTGCAACTGAACACGCCATTTTTGCAGCAAGCTCAAATAACCAACCTCTGTTACTTGCCACTGAGCCACATTTGCAGTGCAATCAAGGGGTTGTTACATGGGAATACAAGCAATGTGATTAAGATCAGTTATTTACAGTCGGAGCATCCGCCTCGGATGCAGGAAGTCATTGGTTCGATTACCGGCTTAGTCATCATACCAAAGACTTGTGAAATTGGTACTAACAGCTGCCTTGATGCTCAGCAATAAGAGGTAAGTGTTGGGACTGGTCAGCCTGGTGTCAGGATAATGTGACTGGGTGGAACTGGGACATGATGTTACTTGTCTGTGGCATGATGCCCCAGTGCTAGACATCACTATAAACTGCCACACTGAAGACATCGTTGCAATATGACTGAAAAATTGTTAAAGCTAGTGAGTAAAATAAGGCTTGACAGCCCCTGATAGATGCTCTTGACCTCATTCAATCCTGAATACTCATGTAGTCGTAGTCTCTCATTCTATCCAGAATACAACCAATGTCGTATTTACGTCAGTGTGTATTGCCCCTAGAAACGTGTTATGCATCACAAATATTTGTGTACTTCTTCTCTCAACACAGGAAATGGTTAAAGCACACATGTGCAGTGAAATTTAAAAGAAGCATGGTTGCAATGAAACAAATTTTGTCTTGAAAATTGATCAATAAAATGATGGACGACAACTCTGATGTAAACATGGATGTTCATAGCGAGGGTAGTGACATTGAAGTTGACAATTTGGATGATTCTGATGATATTGTTGACTTTAATGATGGGTTGTATTTGAATAAAGTTGATGAAAGAGATATTGTATGGCTTCATGCAATTTTTGACAGTGATTCGGAGAATGAAATTCACTTTAAAGGCTTTCAAGTGGAATGGGTCCAGGATGATTTTTCCATCTCAGTTGGCAAAATTTAAATTTAAGTAATATTTTTATTACTCACATAGTGGACTTCAAAATTTGGACAAAAATTGTACTTATTAATTACCTTTATCTTACTGAAAGATTTTTGGGATTAATTAAGTACATGTTTTAGAATGGGAAATAAACATTGTTCCAGGTGGTGTTGTCCAATTTAGTAAAATTATCATAATATTTGAACTAACAGTGCTAAAAACTTCAAATTTGGACCAAAATATATGTACTTGAAATTGAATTATCTTCATTTTATTCCATACTATTTGGAGCATTTCATTCATGTTCATGAACAAAAGATTAACTGAACTTGTTGGTAATTTTTTTAATTTTCTTTTTCTTTTTATCAAGTCATATTTTAAAATACAGTTTTGAGCATGTACTTTGGTAAATAATAACAAAACAGATCACAGTGTTGAAAATTTTATGACCTTTTCAGAGATAAAGTTTTATATACTTTAAAAAAGAAATAACAATGTTACAACATTTTTAGTAAAGGTGAAGGTCATAACAATTTCTACTGCTGCTTTTGTCTGAGGCTCTGTTTTACCACAGTGTATTTAGAATTGCTTCTCAGGAACCATTCATTGCTTTTAAAACTGGTAAACAGGATAAAATGGATTAATGTTTTTTAGTAGAAGATATTAATCATCTAAATACTTCAATTTTTATAGATTTCATGTATTCCATTCTTACAAGGTATATAAACCAATTGCTGGCATTTAACAAGAACATAGATCGCTCTGCTGGCCTAGTGGTTAGAGCATCAGCTTTGGATGCTGGAGGTCATGGGTTCAAACCCCTGCCGAGTCATACCAAAGAATTATAAAAAGACATGAACATCTGCCTCACTAGGTGCTCAGCATTAAGAGGTTAGTTTTAGGACTGGTTGGCCTGGTGTCAGGATAATGTAGCTGGGTGGGACATCATGCTACATGTCTATGGTGTGATGCCCCAGTGCTAGACATCACTATAAACTGCTACACTGCAGACATTGTAGTGATATGAAAGAAAAATTGTTAAAGCTACATTATAAATCCAAATCACAGACTCATACACACTCAACTTAAACATATATTTAATCATTTACAGTGTATGTTACTTCTTTCCAGGTTATGTATGCAATGCAAGTCAGATGGTGCAAGATCGAGCAAAGAAGCCATTATTCTCATGGCTAAATGAAGAGGATGTGTTTCAAAAGAAGACATTCAAAAGTAATTTTAATTAAATTTGACCACAACACACCATTCAGATTAATTTTTTTAATAATTTCAGTCGTAAAATCCATATATGCCAACCATTATTATGTTTTTAGGTCATTAAATTACGCCTTACACATAAATGTATTTAGATTATGCATTTTTTGGTATATCCTCCGCCTCCAAAAATTAATATTTTTTTTTTCATTTTTATTGACATCCCATTAATTTTTCAGACCATGTTCTGCAAAAGATGGCTTCTACGTAACTGTGACATAAGTGTATGCTTGTCTGTAGACTTAAGTGCTCTATCCTAACAGTATATGTTCTATTTATAGCAGCTGTCCTATTTTCAAGAAACATGCTGGTTTCTACTTTCAAACTTTTGACCTTGGGTTCTATTTATAGCCACTGTATGGCTTAGTTTGGAGAGAACAGACTGATTTTCTAATTTTTAATCTTTGCTCACAGATCATTTGCTCTAATTCATATCTGGTACAGAACCAGTCTATAGGTATTTGGTGCTAAAAGTCGAGTCATATTTATTCTAGTTGATATGTGTGTAAGAGCAAAAATGTTTTTCAAATGATTTCACAGATGGATGGAAAAAGATGAAAAACTGATTCAAAGATGAATATATGAATTACACAATATAGCATTCCATTCTTGGGCAGCTTAACACCCATTGTAGGCTGTGTGGAAAGTATTTTTATATTAGTCAAGGTGGTAAAACAAAGAAATCTTGAATTACCTCATTTTACTAACTCCAATACTATGGTAACTTCTTTTATACGGCAGAACTAAGGACATGAATTTTATAAATGCAGAGGCGTTATTTACCAAGTTTTTACTAGAACATGGACAATACCTAGCAATAGAAGACTATGTTGGTACATGTACTTTTGTTTAAATGGATGTTTCTTGATTCCAAAATTGCAGAAAATATGCATGTGCAAGATTAAAATCATTTAATATTGTTATGTGTTTAGCAAAAGATAATTCACTTAAAATTGCAGAAGCCATGAAATTTGGCCCATTTAGTAATGCAGCGGACAGGAGCAGTTATTAAGATGACAAAAAATTGTACCCAGTCAGTGTAAGAGACTTTGACAACAAAAAGGGTAAAGTCAGAGTGCTCTTCTTTTATTACCAGAATTAACAGTAGATTCCACTGGATAAAACTTTTTTAATTGTTTGATAACGCTTTGAATAAACATAAGTTGGCACAACTGTCTTGGGTTTTCAGCTGATAAAGCATCAGTGATGCCTGGAATTCATTAAGGAGATGTGTTCTGTATTTTGAAAAATGTCTCCATCAGTGTATATATCAGGTTGTCCCTTTCATATGAGGCACTTTGCTGGATGAAAGCCGATAAATTAGGAGAGCTCCTAAAGTATCAAATTGGCATTCTACCTGACTGTGTACATTATGCAGACAGTAGATGTGCAGTGGCACCTTATTTCTGAGCTAAAAGACCCAATAACTGGAAAATATAAATTTGCTCATCTTTGTCAGGTTGTGAAAGGAATATTTGTTCTTTACAATTCTAATGCTGACTGTGATATTGTTCAGTATTGTTAACAAAAATAAAACTGAATTCAGATCCAGGCTCTGTAACCCAGCACTTATCTCTTCTGGCGTGCAAAACATAATTTCAGCTGGTACAAAGTGTTTCGAAATACAGTATGAGAGACTGTTGCTTTCTAAAGCTCAGAATGCTACATATGAACATTTGAATCAGTAATTGATGTTAAGACAAAGGGTAAATAAATCATTTTGTACATATTCTCATTGATTTTTATTATGTTATATCTGCATTTCTCTTTTTCTGCTCGGATTACTCTTTTTGTTCACTTGGATTACACTTTTTGCTCACCATGTGTTGGCATGAATGAAAATGTACAGAAGAACGACTGCATGCCTTAAATACCAACTTTATAATGTGTTACTGTCCTTTGTTTTGGTCAGTGTTTATTGTCATCAGATGAGGTTTGGTTTTGAAGATTCAAAAGCATATTTCAGAACATGATATGCTGTAAATAGTGGCCATTATATTTGGTGGAGAAAGAACCACTGACCCACAGGAAACTACTGACTATGCTGACTGAAACCTATGCTGACTGAGCCAAGACTCGAATCCACATGTGCAGAGATTCGATAAACGTGATCTGTAAAGGCAAGCACGTTAAACCACTTAGACAACCAAGGTCCTTGTCATCAAAAGGGAAAACTTGTAGTTATAAATTAAGATATACATATTAGCACATATACGAGATCGATATTAAGAGTTTATCCTGGTATTAGATATCTCCAAATGACCCAAATTAGTTCATTCACATCATATTGACCTACATAGTATATTACAGTGAAAGATAGAACTCAGCAGCTAATTGAAATTGTCTTTACAGGAGGGGGAAGGTGTTAAACATTTTCAAACTATAGGCCATGTTTACTTGACACATGTAACAGAATAGTTCATATTGCCATTTTGTTCATTAATAGTTTAGTCTGCTGCTACTATCACTTTTAACTTTTGATGTGTAGTTGTCTTGAGTATTTGGTTTATTCATTATTGTTGAGCAAAACAAATTTGGTTTTGTACAATTTTGCTTTTTTTGTGCATATTTATGTTGAATAGTTACAAATGATTTCTCAGTAGATGTCATGGTAACACTATTTACTAAAAGATTTCAGATGTGCAGTTTCCATTCTTCATTGTGCTATGCTTAAAATGATGGTGGCACACTGCAGATTTTGATATTGTGTTCATAAAATTCAAAATTTAATGTTTTCTGTTGGATAGAATTAATTTGATTTTAACAGGATCTGTGTGTTTGATCCAAAATTAAAGTTATCATAGTAAAAAATCATCATTTAAGTACATTATTTCATATTATCAGACTTTGAAAAGCAAATATTCCTGAAGTCCATAGCAAAACAGTTTCAAATTACAAGGAACATAAATTAACTTTTCTTTTAAAGTGTTGTCTAAATTTTTTTATGTTTTAAATTTGGATTTCAATCTGCTTTATGATCTACTGTTTTGTAAGATTTACAATTATCAGCAAAAGTATGACAGATTATTTACTACATTTATTTTCTTTCAGCTTTTAGGAATTTGCTAGATAATTATGAACTAGAATGTGGAGTGGCTGAAAATGTGACAGAACAGGAAAAGAAGGAGAATAGGGATTTTATTGATGCCATCATGGAGACATCGGTGATGCATGAGGCACACCAGTACCTTGTAAGAAAACGTTTGGCCCCAAAAGATGTAATTGAGTTTAAGAGGCTTCTCTACAAGACATGGTTCACACTCTTCCGTAGGACAAAGGGGGACAGGTACATACAGAAACTGTAATATTATAACTCCATGAAATTAAATTAGGATTAATTATAACCTTTAAGTCACGGGGAGTTTTATCCTTTAAAAATTCTTAAAGGTCACTGGCCAAACTCCAGCTTTTTTCTGTTTACATCAGATTTGCATTACATGATTAAAAATGGTTATACTTGTACAAAAAGAAGAAAAAATATCAAGTATAAAGAATAAAATAATTTAATTACTCGAAAAAAACGTATGCAATGCAGTTACTACCCCTTAGCTATGATTTCCCACCTACAGAGGACGCCAGCTAAAAATGACATACATAAACCATGGATAAAAAACATTTGGATGAAACTACTGAAAACTAATTTACTGTTCAGCCTTATATTGGTATGCATGCACTACGCACTAGATTGTGTCGCTTTCAAAACTATTCCATTGTATCAATTTATTTTGAAAATTCCCTTTAATACAGGTAAAAAAGGAAACAATGTTGGCATGTTGGCTTCTCTATGTCGGCTGATTTTATTTAATTATTTTTTTTGTACACTTAAAAGAATCCAAAGGAACCAAATTTGACTTATGTTGGCTGACTTTATAAGAAAAATTGGCACACTTAAAAGATGCCAAAGTCAGTTTTCAGGGTTGTTTGCTTTGTAATAAAATAACCATTGTATTTGATATCCTGTCTGAAAGTTTTAAGGTAAGAGTTTATTGCAGCTCCAAATTGTGCTTATTGATCACCAGGGTTCTGTTGGTTTCCTAGATACTATCATAATTTATGTTTGCAGGGAAAATAGTATACACAACAGTGTGCTTTAATAACACTTTTGTAACCCATGCTAGCAAAAATATTATCATTTGCACTCGCAGTGGATGTATTTTAAAATAATGATTTTTATTTGCGAGATACCATCGTATAGTTAACCTGGATACAATACAATCTTAGTCAGTTTGCACCTTATAACGTCATGCGTGAATGGCAGTTGCCTTCAAGCAATTGGGAGATATTTTCGTCTCTTTTGAGATTTTGTTATTTGACATAAGCGATACACACAACATTAAGGATGCATATGCAAACAGACATCCACTAAATACATGGAATTTGTGTGGAATATTTTTTTCTTTAATAAACTTTGCATGATGAAAAAAGAAGGAATAAATAATAACAATGCAAGGTTAGTTTCTTTCATTTTATTTTCAGGTAAGTGTATGTTTATCTTTTTTTTGGTACCATGCAGGGGGAGGGGCACAAATTCAACATATGTACTGTTCAACATTTTCTCTCTCTCTCTCTCTCTCTCTCTCTCTCTCTCTCTCTCTCTCTCTCTCTCTCTGTCTCTGTCTCTGTCTCTGTCTCTGTCTCTGTCTCTCTCTCTCTCTCATGTGTAATTGAGTGTGTATTATATGCAGCAGTGTTTCAACGTGAAGCCTGAAATTAAATATATTTTTTTCCATATTTCATGTACACTACCCATAGAAAAATTTATACATATTCTGTATAATATTATCTAAGTTTTATTGTTTAATAAATGAACATTGATAATTTGACCAGAAGACTTAAAAAATGTATATAAATATTTTTATTACAATGAGCAAGATATATCTGCTTGTGTTTTCTCTCATAAATATGTATGTTGCAAAGTATGATTATTTTCTCTGAAAGAATATCAATTTCATTTAAATGTAGTTTTTTTTCTTAAAACCTATTCCTAAAACATATCTACATGTTATTTTAAGAAAAAGAAATTGTTCAAACTATTGTTAAGTTGAGCCGAATTGTCTTGGAACAAATTGTCTATAATTGGGCATTAATGACCTTTCCCATCCCCTCACCCTATTCTATCTCACAGCTTGAACTCACTTTTTTCTTGGTAAACAGGTTCTTTTGGAAAAAGAAAGAATCATTTCTTCCATTATTACTCTTTTGGTTACATCCATATGCAACACTGTGCATCATATTTGCTGTACAAAAGCACGATTATAAGATATATAGACATTTACATCAGGAAATTAAACACTTGAATGTCTAGGTTGAATAGAAGGGATAAATATATGTCATTGCCGAATAATTTTTTCATTTACGAAAGTGAAGTTTTAAATCTAAGGATTTAAATGGTGTGCATACTTAATAAATGCTATTTGTTTATGACTATAATTATATCACACGTTTGTACAGTATAGGTGGCCGGTGACCTTTAATAGCAAATATATTTGGATTATTCCTCAGTAGCAAAACCAATTTTTGACTGAACAGTTTATTTCATTTACCCATTTTAATTCTTTGAACTTGGAAATCAGTATTAACATGAGTAGCAAATATATATCTTTTAACCAACATTATCATAAAATTGCAAAATGTATATTGGAATATGTGTGAAAAGTTAATATTTTGTTTGGTACTGAATTTAGCAAAATATCAAATCATATTTTGAAGAAGGAAAGGTAGAAAGTATAAATTGCTTTTCCAACATGACCAACATAACCTTGTTGCAGTTAACATCTGCCTGTAACCCAGGTAAGCAAAATTGGGTTTCTAGGCTCTGGGAAAATTCATCCTATTGTGCCCTTCATTGTAAAGCTCAACTTAACACTAGGAACAACCGCTTCGGTGGCGTAGCGGTTAAAGCATCCGCCTCTGATGTGGGAGGTCATACCAAAGACTTACAAAAATGGTACTAATAGCTGCCTTGCTTGACACTCATCATTAAGAGGTTAGTGTTAGGACTGGTTGGCCTTGTGTCAGGATAATGTGACTTAGTGGGACATCATGCTACATGTCTGTGGCAATATTCCCCAGTGCTAGATAGACATCACTATAAACTGCCACACTGCAGACATCATAGCAATATGACTGAAAAATTGTTAAAGCTACGTTAAAAATCATAATCACATCACATCACCACTGGGAACCTCATTTGCAAATCAAAAGAAATAGGTGATATCTGGCAACTTTCTGGAGTTTCTAGTTCCTATGTTATATACTGTCCCTAGACATTGCATCATTAAACACATCTGTCTATTTATCTATCTGTGCATTGCAGTTTTTTAGTTTGATCTCATCCAAATGTAATATTTAATTTTTTTACATCAATAAACATTGAGAATATTTTTGTCATCATTAGAGTTATTGCCCTTGATCCTCTTTATTTAGGTTGTAAACATCCTAGCATCCATGTTTCCTGTTTAATTTTTATCATAAAATTATTGAAGTTCTACCATAACCTACTTTAATACAAGTTTTCTTGTGGACATAGTTAGCTCAGACTATTCAGTAAGGACATGTGACCTAGTAAACATTTACAGTTTTCTGTAGATCTTTGATAGCAGTAGTTCTAAACTCTTGGTTTCTAGAAATTGGGGATTCAGTTTGGAAAATGGTGATGCAGACAAGAGAGAATGGAGTCTATAAATGGATGTAAAATCATTACATTGAAAAGCCAGTTTAAATTTTTTTAGTATATTTCAGTAACAAATTACAATTACATCCTGGTTTCATAATAATTGTACTGTAGCTTCATGCTTTGAATATGAAGATACTTCATTTCTGTTCTGTTGTTCTCACTTAAAAATCTGGGCTTTATTAGCTTAGATTTACAATGTATAGCTATTGCACTACACTCAGCATTAGCAGAAAACTACCCATGGCTTTCAGTTATGAATCACTGTCATCTCACCTCTGTCTGCGTGGGTTCGAGTCTAAGATTCAGCGAATGTGGATATGTGAGAAAGCTTGCCAGTAGCTTCTTGTAGGTCGGTGGTACTTTCCATGGATTTCCCGGTTTCTTCCTGGCCGCCATGTATAACCTATCATGTGCTGAAAAATGGCGTTAAGCCCCAGGACAACAACAACAACGCATGGCAT
The DNA here is from genome assembly GCA_016746295.1 of Potamilus streckersoni. Lineage (NCBI taxonomy): Eukaryota > Metazoa > Mollusca > Bivalvia > Unionida > Unionidae > Potamilus > Potamilus streckersoni. Next base: position 247,023 of record JAEAOA010000121.1, read on the forward strand.
TCGCATTGGTATTAGTATTGGAACGGGTCCACAACAAGAAAAGCATATTCATATGATGGTGCTTCACAGTTTTGTAATTATCACAGGGTAGGAAAAAAAGAAAGAAAACAAATTTCCCAGGGTTTCCTCACTAGTTATACTGGCTATTTAAAAAAGACTTTGTATACCTTAGGTATTGTTCAAAGAACCTTTAATTATCTTTATTTTGGTGTATGATTGATGAGTGTAGTATGGGTTATAGATTATACAGCTTGGCCTTACTCCAGATGTGCATCTTTCAAATACGTGCTAGCTCCACTTGCTCATTTTTACTTCCCAAACTTCAAATGTAAATTGTAAAAAAAAAACAGAGCTGATAACCTTTTTACATTTTATATATTTGGTAATTCATTCATTGCACTTTCAAAAGCTGGTATTGTCTAGTCTGGCAAAATTCATTTTTCCTATTTTAATAGCTGCCAAGGATAATGTACATTAGACAAATTCAGGTTGATTTTTGGATCCATGCAAGTTTTTGAGGAGATACATCTTGATTACTACTACAACCTTAATACAAAAGTAGGTCACTGGGACTCATTTTTATTTTTTTCCCACTTTGGTTCAGTTTTGATGTTTCATATTCATTTCTCAAACACCGTTCATGACCTGCATGATCTGTGCATAGAATATTTCACCATGAGGAGGGTATGCAACTAGATCAAGGAATGTGCATTAATATTTAGTTTTTTATAAATCATATTTTACATGTCACTAACTTGGCTTAGGTTCATTAACTGATATTCAGTTTTCAGGCATTGTACATGATTGAAGCAAGATATTGATGATGATAGGCATCCTTGTTTGCACCACACCCTTACAACAAAAAGCTCATCATGACCTTTATTTAACCTTTTACTGGATTTGAATAAGTTTTTGCCTTATCTCATAACAACTCATTATCTTTCCTTGAAATATAAACACTGAACTACACTCAAAATTCAATTTGCTATTTGAGGTATCTGCAACCAATATTTTATGCTTTAGTGACACTTTTGAAATTCTGTTGTTTTTTTTATCAATTGGACACTGTTTGAATAAAAGTTGATAATCGGATGTATCTCCTGTTAGTACTTCCTTCATATAACCAATGGCGCTCACTGTGACTACATTGTATGCTTTGGTTAAATTGTGTTTAACTGATGATCATATAGTTTAGCTTGCACAGACCAGTGCTGTTGGATGTAAAATTTACTATACTTTTCATTTGTAAATTGTTGGTAGCTGGAAAATATATCTTCATTGGTAAACGTTATATACTACTGAATATACATTGATAATTGGTTACCATTGGCATGTTAAATGTATATTGTACATGTGAATGAGTGAAGGAATTAGATTGAATGGAATGCATACTTTTCACCAAAGGCCTCAGCTGTGGTGGCCATTTATGGCAGTTGATAATGCATGAACTATGCTTATAGTGGATGTCACTCAAGGCTGTTCAAATTAATTTGACCAGGTAAAATTTGCCCTTTAGGTGTGAAAAATGATAATAGTTTCTGAATCAGATTTTAAGAACAGTAACACAAGAAAAAAAATGAAAAACAAATATATGGTTTCACCAGCTCACTGAAGTACTACTATTTTGATATCAAATAAAGGAAACTTCTTTTATTTGTTTTTTTTTTTGTGTCTTTTATTCCCAAACACAGTATGTATGAATATTTGCTTTTTTGCATGTATGTATGTATGTATGTATGTATGTATGTGTGTATGTATGTATGCTGGAGACAACTGAATATTTTGTATGGTGCACTATATAATTGTCACATATATTCTTGTTCCTACAACTTTTCCAGAAAAATTTACATTCCAACAATTCACATTTTATGACATTTGATGACCCACAGGATGTACAACCTTAGAATACTTGGGTGTCCAAGACAGCAGGTTTTTTTCAGTCTCTAATGGTCATCTACTACATTATCAAATAGCCAATTTGCCATTTTCCATTTCTCTTTCAGCACACACTTTTTTTAATTAGACATGCTGAGCAACTTAGTGGAGTGACATGAAATTTCACACATTCATAACATTGGTTTAGTTGGATCATAATGAACATGGTGTTGTTTGGATATTCAATATTACCACCACAGGCAGCCACATTGAAAAATGTGAACACTGCTCATCTTCAGTGAATGAAAATATCAGCCCCTTAAATATACCTAATAAGATGGCCAATTTAAAAATCATGTTTTTTGCCTCTCCTGATAGATGGATGGTCATATCAGCATGAGATTTTCGCCAAATGTTCTTTTGGTATCAGGTTGGTTCTATATGAAATCAACCAATCTGACACCCAGTGTGAATGACATTGCAGCCATTTTGAAAATAATTTTATTGCTAGTTTTTGTAAACAAGAAATCATATTGCCATGGGGTTTTCACCAAAAGACATCTAATAATATCTGGTTGGTTATAAATGAACATTGTGCCAATCTGTATCCAGTATGGCAAACAGAAAGCAAATTTGAAAGTCATGTTATCATTTAGAAATATCAAAGATGGTTGAACGCTTGGCAGTTAAAAAGTGGAAATGGTCTTACCTCAGATTCCTGGAAATTCTTTTTGGCCATAAAGCATCAACCCCATTTGTCATTGTTTTTGGTCCTTTATTCTCTTTGATTATGCATTAAGTGACTTTAGTACCATAAAGCCCTAGTTGTATTTTGTCCTAAGTAATAAAATTTGGTTGATGGAATCAGCTGTACATAGTATGCTTTGAGTTTAATTAGATTTTGTCTCTTTTAACAGAATTCCTATTTACTGGCTCACTATTTTTCTTACCTGTGAATGAATGGTAGAAGTGCTGGTTAAGGTGTCAACAATTTAATGAGCAAAGTTTAAACAAATTTACAATAAAAATCTTCTACTTTGTTGGATATAGCAGCATGTCTACCCAGGAATGTTTGGAGTTCTGTTCTGCAAACATTTTTGATAGCATATAATAAATTTTGATAGCACATAATAAAATATTGTTACACTGGAGTTGAATCTTAGTTTCTATTTTCTATCATTTGGGAGTTGTTACCAGTGAACAACTTCAAGTACATGTCCATGTGGCATACAGGTGATACCAAACCTATGACAATTTTTCAGTAATACAAATTGAATGCCATGGCAATGAAGATGATTCATTCTGTACTTTTGAAAAATGAACTTTTATTACTTAGTCATGTTATTCAATAACCTGTTTTTATTGGCCTGATTTTATATTAAAGTTGATAGTAGTTTATGATTTTTTTCTTTCTGATGTAACTTTTGTTTAAACAAAATAGACTATATATTCTTTTTTTTTACATTGATACAGAGATTTTGACTCCAGTAGCTTTGAGCATGTGTTTGTTGGAGAGGCAAAGGAGAGTGAATTTATTGGCCTTCACAATTGGATTCAACTATACCTACAGGAAAAATGTGGCAATATTGACTACCACGGTTTTTTTAGAAGAGGCTCGGTAAGTAAATGTGCATGACCCAAAATACTCTTAAGATGAGTCCAGTATATTGTATGCCTCCACAATTGTAGGAAAATGGGATATTTTGTTTTGCAGCTGTCTATCCCAATTTAACTTTAAGACAGATGCTATTTACTGCTATCCATCCCAAATTCATTTTAAGACAAGCTGTTTACTGCTATCCATCCCAAATTCATTTTAATACAAGCTTTTTACTGATATCCATCCCAAATTCATTTTAAGACAAGCTGTTTACAGCTATCCATCCCAAATTCATTTTAAGACAAGCTGTTTACTGATATCCATCCCAAATTCATTTTAAGACAGATGTTATTTACTCCTATCCATTTCAAATTCATTTTAAAAGAGATTCTTTTTACTGTATTTAATCACAAATTCATTTTAAGAGAAGCTATTTACTGTTATCCTTCCAAATTCATTTTAAAATCAATGCTGTTTACTGTTATCTATCAGATTCATTTTAAAACAGATGCTTTTTGCTGTTATTCATCTCAAATTTGTTTTAAGACAAGCTATTTACTGTTATCCATACCAAATTCATTTTAAGTTAAATGTTATTTACTGCTATTAATCTCAAATTCATTTTAAGACAGGCTGTTTATTGCTATCTGTTCCACTGTCCCAAGTACATTTTAAGACAGATCCTTTTTAAATTTGTCATGAAATTTTACTTTTTTTATCATGGTCCTAACCTGTGACCTGATTACATTTTATATTGTTGAAAATTTTTAAATTTTTTTTTTGTTGACATTTTCTTATGTTATGGTCTTTTTTGGTCAAACCTTGTTGGCACAATTAACCCACTGGAAAAAGACAAATGAAAGTAGGTAGAAATATTTGTATTAATGATTAGATTTTCTGTCCATCACAGCAAGTTTTAATTTGTTAAGATTTTTTTTGTTTGAAGATTGACTTTTTTAAAAAAGAAAACCTGTTTAGACAATTAAGTCATATTCATTTAAGGTAAATGATTAAAATATGGTTGACATATTTGCTTTTATATTTATATGACATCTTTATAGGTAATGGTCACGGCAGCAATTTTAAAATTTTACAATTTTGTTTACTTTTAGGACTTTTGGCACAACCCTTGTTAGGACAATTAAGTGAGCAACCAAATTATAGAATGTCTTTGTTTGCGTATGTAATTGACTAGATTAGATTTTCATGCCATTACTACAGTTTTTCAGATTTTTCAAAAGTTAAAATTTTTCTTTGTTGTTTATATTTGGCCTGTAGTGGTAATATATATATATATATATATATATATATATATATATATATATATATATATATATATAAGTTACAAACAAATCCTGTCATGGCTACTCATTCATTCATCTATCCATTCATCTCTGTTTTCTTCTACTTATATTTGACTCTGATCACGACCTTCTGTCCACCCCAGGTGCTGAAGGAGGATTCAGTACCTAGACTGCTTGCTATACAATTTGACTGGAAGGAGGAAAAAGGCAAGCCCATCAGCAGTGTATTTCTGGGAACCAGTCCAGAGTTTGAAATTGCAATGTACACTATCTGCTTTCTGACAGGGAAAACGGGGACCACAAACTGCCAGATAGGAGAGTACGAGGTGGAGATTGGTTGCAAACCTATAGGAAAAGACATCATTGGGACAGCATATGTATCTGCAGCAAGAATATAGCATTCATTTTTTGTCTTTATATCTTCTTCGGGGTTAAAGGGTAGTACAGTTGCAATATCAAAGTTGAAAGTTTTATATGCATGCTATATATATATTCTGTGATGTACTTTATTCTGTATCTTATAATTTCTGTAATTCTGCCAATACTTTTAATTGTCAGAATTTGTCATCTCTACCAGTTATGTCAGTATGATTTCTTAAACTATTTTTGTATATTCTTTACATACAAGATCTAAGAAATATTTCATTTCTGCCTTAATCATTAAAAAACTGTTGAATAATTCATGTAATTGAATACTAATTGTGTATAAAAAAAAAATTGCCTTTTAGAAAATATAATGAAACCAACAACAAGGAAATCCCACAAGCAAAATTGTCAGGGTCCATAGAGTGATGGGTGTGATGCATTGTGCAATATTGTTGCATATCATTTAGCTGAAGGAAGTATTGTATGTGCACCCCAAGCTTTATAAAACTGTGAGTTTCTATGACAGTTACCAACTTAAAATGATGCATATCAAATGAGAAATAGTGAAAAGACAGTGAATATATATATATATATATATATATATATATATATATATATATATATATATATGTTTCATTCTCTGCAAATAACTATGCATTTATACATGTATGTTTATGAGAATTTGCAACTGAATAGAATGATTAGTTAGAGCATGTATTCAAAAACCAATCTCAGTGCCTTAATAACAGTGAATCCATATTATAATTCCATCAAATATATGTACCAAAAAAGAATCATATTTTACTCAATACAGATAATCTATATGAATTCAGTGAAAAAACTAATCTGAGAATAACCTTAGAAAAGATTTTTAGGGTAGTGCAAAAATGAATCTGAGAAAATTGTAAGAAAGGATGTAGAGCATAATTTATGGTTCAGGATACACCTATTTTACAAGATTACTGAACAGAGTTTTATCACCATCAGACATAATTTCTCTGCTGTATTCCATTATAATCTGAATATATAGTTGCTGTTGCACTCAATTTAACATTAAATACTGTATGTACACAAGAATATGCGACTTATTTGAGGATAGACATCAGAGCTAGCATTTGATTTTCATTGAACTGATTAAATTTTTAGGTATCATTTAATCGAAACATGATTATATGCTGATAACATTCATGCCACATGTGCATGAAAGCAGCTTTTAGTTTGTGGTTTTTTTTATAGTTGCAATAACCTTTCTCTGTGGGATAAACTTCAATGAATTGCTAATAATGAATGTGGTAGATAAATTTATTTATCAATCTAACTTTAATAATAGCCTTGTTTAGTGCACAAGTGTGTGTTCTTGTTGATTGAACAATGACATTAACTGTACAGAGAATGCATTGAAGACAGATGCAAAGTAATAATAGCATTATGTTTCAAAACAATTACAGTTAGAATTTTCAGATTGTTTAAGAACTCTCACATTTTTTAAAAATACCAATCTAACTACAGAGTGCAGTAAATGAATATTTGACAAATAACAATCTAACAACAGAGTGAAGTAAGCAAATGTTGACATTGAATGAATATTCATGAAGTAAAAATCTTTAACATGTTTATATAAGTAAAGGAACCATGCTTAGACCCAGTATTGGCAATTTTCTCCAGGGCATGGGCCAGATAAGTGACTTTTAAAGCCACACCCTATAATGTCAATTAATGAATAAAACCAGGTCACTGGCAAGATCCAACCCACTGAATAAAACCAGGTCACTAACAAGATCCAGCCCACTGGCCATAGTTTGCCCAGTCCTGGTAAACAGTATTTTTCTTCAGAAGTTGGTTGTGAGAATTATGTGAAGGCATACAAATTCAATATCCATGCCACAACTGTACTGTGTCTAAATTCATGTTATAACAAAGTACATTATGGTGTGGTTTCACTCTATTTGTGGGATATATGTTGCCTTTTATGTACATTTTATTTGACTACCATATTGTGTAATGATATTATCCATCCATTCATTGCTCATGAATTTTTTTTCTGCACAGTACCTTAAACTGTATACCATCTAAAGCTGCCAGACTATGTGGATGACTTGCACATAGGATAAGGAAGAACCCAAATGATTCCTGGCTTCAAATGGCATAGGGTCCAGGTCAGTGTTGCTGAATGAAGAAAAATTACCATTGTACAAAATCTTTAGTTTTCCAACCAAGCTATTGTGTATGGCTTGAACTTCAGGTAATAAAGAACATTTTTTTGATGTTGGGGTCAAAATATCAAGATCACTGCAACTGAAGGAAGTAAAGTTGGTTTCTGCACAATAACTGGAGTTCATCTGTGGTTATTAATCTTTTTGAATTGCTTGCTCATAAGGTTTTGGAGTAAAATTGACAAAGGTCAATGTCATTGTGACTGAAAGAACAAAAATGGTTAGAACAACAACATTAGTTCTAGATCACATACCAAGTCATGGATGGCATATCTTTTGGGTAAGGAAGATGTCTATTGATTTAGGCATCAAAGGATTAGAGACCAAGGTCACTGTGACTGAAAGAAAAAAATGGTTTTCATGTCATCGACCTGGACCAAACTTTGTGGATAGCTTGCACTTTGGCTACAGAAAAAGCCTGATGCTCTTATTGGTCAAAGCAAGTGACTAATTGAAGAATTGTCTCTGCTGCAACAAAAATTTCAGTTAAATAAATAAAAGAATATTAAATACAGGACTGGAATATAATGTGGCATTCACACACTATTGATCTCCATGGATTGTAGTAATGATCTATTGCATTTGTATTGAATACCATAATAGTGCAGTTCAAAGTCTCCTATGAATTGGAGTCCAGGAATCAGTATATTCATTTGTTTTCAAAAACCATGTTCATGAGCAAACTGGTATCCAAGGAAAGGAGGAAGTAAATTTTTTTGTCATAATCTCTTAATTAAGAAGCTAAATATGAGAGCTAAACCATGTGTGGAATGATAAATTATCATTCTGTCCTAAACATTCCTATCACCATACTTACCACCACAAGTATGTATCTATTTCAGCTTACAGAAAGTCGTATATGTTTATAGTTGATTATGGGTTTTATAAACAAAGTCATTCAAAACAGGCCAGTTGAAGTTTCTTCATAATGGCAGATTCTAATTACTGTAATATAGACTGGGTCTGACTATAAACCTATCACCAGTTGTCAAGATATTTCCTTTAAAATAACCTCATTTTACAGGTGAACATTTGTACCCATACTTTGTGTTTTGATTCTTAAAAAAAAGAGATGAAATTGTCCCATTTTATGGGTAAAGATTATGATAGTAAAATATATACAGGTACCTGGAGAGGCCTCTTTAATTTCAGTTGTCTCCTATAGATTTGGTTTATATATTTTTTGTATGATTTACAAAGGAATCAGAGTTCACTGGATGATATATTAAAAATCTGCCTTACCTGGATAGTATGTATATTTAAATGGTATTTTTAATTGATAATAACATATATTTGAGCAGTCACTGGTGTAAAGTTGTGTAAAGTTCTTGTTGTTAGAAGAGTAGCTTTTTAGTGTGTGGTAATAGGTCACACAAATCATCATAAGTTACAAAAGTGTGTGTCTTACATGGTGCATTTCATAGCATATTTGCTATGGATAGTTGTTGTTTTGATCTTGCCTTATTAGGCACAGGTCCTAATATTTTCTAACTTTATATGGTGTTCATACTGTTATGTTAAGCGGGTGTTCAGTTATTGCTTAATGCTAATTATTGAATATTTACTGATTAATTGTATAATCAATATTAAGTTAATATTGAACATTTACTAACAAATTGATTTTATCTTTGATATTAATATTTGTTTAAAAAATGAACTTAACTTTTCATACAAAATACTCAAGGTGAAATTCTTTTTTTAATTAATATATGTCTTTGTATATTACTGTTTCTTTTCAAAGCTTAGTCTCTTCAGAAATGTTGGAGAAGTTTAAATTTATTGATTTACTTGCAGTAAAATTTCTAGTATAACATCAGCATCAAGATGTATTTATTTTTCATTTAATACTCATGCTTGCATAGAGGATATATAATATGTGCAGCTGAGATGATTCACTGCTATTTTGAGCCTATGGAGATGATTGGTTGCTATTTTGAGTCTATAGAGTCTATAGAGATGATTGGCTGCTTATAACTGTTTTCTTGGTATAGGATACATGTACCTATCAAAACTACATCTATCGCCAAAAATCGGGTGCATGAAGTATTTCACATGGATAGGCTGAGGGAAACATCCTTAAGAAAGTTCTCATGCTCATTTCTATGTTCTGGTGATTCATAAAATTATATTAATCTTATACATTTCACTCATAAAAATGCAACTTTTCTAGGACTTTGACAGACATACAATTTTTGTAACTACTATTCAAAGACATGATTCTTATTGTAGATTGTTTGATGTGAGAGTGTCTCAGAATTCAGATATGTTATGAATTTTAATTTGAAAGTTTGGAGTTATTTATCTGATGTTATTTTATTGGCCTGTCTGTATAATATATCAAAAGAAGTTGGGAAAAAAATAATCTTTTAGATTTCTGGAAATAGAGCTGTTTATAAAATAACTTAGATAGGACATGTTCTAATCACTGTTTGTATCCAAATTGTGAGACTAGATAGTAATTACATAAACTTCCCCATGATCAGGCTTACATTGCTAATTCAAGATCCTGTTGAGAAATTTGGCAATAAAGGGGTCTGAATTATCAAAGACAACTAATGGATTTCAATTATAACCAGAAGGTTCATAGTCCAATAGATTTAAAATTAAAAAAAAAAAGAACCAGCCCAAGGTAACATCTAAAAAAACAATGTGTTGTACACCAATCACATAGTGGATATGTGTGAATGAGAACATGTGCAAGCACAGTTGAGAGTGGAACATGTGTCTGATCTTAGAAGTGAACATAAGCGTAAATATATGATTTTTTTAATATGGTTAGCTAAATGATTAAAATAATGTTGACACTTACTTGACCTGGACAACCAATGCACAGAGAGAGAGAGAGAGAGAGAGAGAGAGAGAGAGAGAGAGAGAGAGAGAGAGAGACAGAGACAGAGACTCAGACTCTCTCTCTGTTATTAAAACCAGGGGTCACTGCACATAAGAAGAAAACCAGAGCCAGCCCACCCAGGCTGACTGGGTGGGTATCAACCCATGGCATTTGGGTTATGAGTTCAATTCTCAATCAACTGAGCAACAGTGTCTCCAATACTGGGCGAGAATTTATATTTTCAGTAGTGATATATCTGAGACATCATCTTTTGTAAAGTTCCTTGGAGAAACTGTTTGGTGACAGATATGTTTTATTATTTCCACCAGACATGTGCTGCATTTTTCACGAAAGTAGTGACACCAGTCTCTTTGATAGATCCATACTCTATCTTCAATAAGAAGGATTTATTTGCAATCGTTTTGTTTCTTATAGAGGTGTTTTACTTTCTTATGGAAGTCTTGTAGAACTGTAATGGCAAGTTATTCCATTATCAGTGTGGACACTGTGTACAGACATTGTCTACTTAAGTCCTTTTAGTAATGAGGAAACACTGTACAGACTTTGTCATCTGCAGTCCTTTTAGTAATGTGGAAACACATTGTCTACTGCAGTCCTTTTAGTAATGTGGAAACACTGTGTACAAACTTTGTCTACTGCAGTCCTTTAAGTAATATGGAAACAACTACAGTCATTTTAGTAATGTGGAAATATTGTGTACAAACTGTTTACTACAGTCCTTTTAATAGTGTGGAAACACTGTAAATACATTGTTTGCTACAGTCCTTTTAGTAATGTGAAAACACTTTGTACAGACTGTTTACTACAGTCCTTTTAGTAATGTGGAAACACTTTGTACAGACTGTTTGCTACAGTCCTTTTAGTAATGTGGAAACACTTTGTACAGACTGTTTGCTACAGTCCTTTTAGTAATGTGGAAACACTTTGTACAGACTGTTTACTACAGTCCTTTTAGTAATGTGGAAACACTGTACAGACTTTGTCTACTACAATCCTTGTTGTACTAGTAATTTTCCTCATCTCAGAAGGGGTGTTTATTTTCACTATTAATGAAGATACTACTGTTTGTATTCACTTCTGATGGTTGTTAAATTTTATACTGATGTTAATATAGATTCAGGTTTTGGCAATATTCATAGATAGTAGGGTTTTTTTATATATGTATCGGTGCTTGGTGCTCAAAACTTCAAATGTAATTTTCTTGGGTTACATGTCTTATTGCATAGTAGTATTTATAGTCATGCAAAACTTTTTTCGTTATAACTTTGTGTTATATGTATACTTGCCAATATTTACAAATGTTTGTGCATGGGAAACTTATGATAAGTTAGTCTTTTATTTTGGTAACTATATTTTACCTCTTTATTTTAAAAAATTATACATAAAATTACCAGAATGATATTTTAAAAATAAAATATTATTCAAATTCTCAGCAGCGTTCAAATAACTTCTTTTGTTTAGTTCCTTCCAAAATGATAATGTATGATGACATCTTGCACTTTTTGCAGCATCTTATTTCTTCACTGCCATTTTGTTATTCTACACACAAGACTGAGTAAGGCCTATCAGAGTTCCGTACAGTTTGGGTTTTCAGTGACTGTGGAGCTCAGTGATTTAATGGTGATTAATCCCATGTCACCTGTGTATCTTTCATGTAATAACACAGGTCTGCAGCCAAAATGCATGCAAAATAAATGTAGTCAAATTTGATTAATTCTGGGTCACTGAGAACGAAAATGATGCTTAAAATTTTTGATTGTTCTAGTTTTAAAGATATGATACTTGGTCAGTAAATAAGACCCTTTTCTTGAGAATAGAGGAGGATCATTGAGTTATAAAGAGAAGGGATCTCCATTCAAGCCAGAAAGGACTAAAAACATCTTTGACTGGATCTGTGAATAAATCTATGACTGGGTTTTAACAGTCTTTGCATTTTAGATAAAACAATGATGTGAATTGCAAAACTGATTATGCTACCATTAGCAGAAACTATCCCTGCCCCGATTAGTAAAATGATTAATGAAGCCGCTTAACAAAGATTGTCTGATTTAGAAGCCACCCAACAACAAATAGAGGAACCTGTTATTCAGATTTGATAATGGGAAGTGGATTTGGACAGCAAGCCCTCACGCAAGGGCGTTAGACAAAATCAACAATGTATAAACAATGGCTCAGTTCAAAGATGAATTAGATTCCACATTTGTTATGAGTGCCTCTGTTCAGTATTATTCACATCCGGCTAGGGACCCTGATCAAAGTAAAGGTAGAATTAGGTTTAATTATTCCATTGAGACCTTGTAAATTGAGGGAAAACTTGCACTTGCCGACAACGGTAACGACTACGATTGCGATGTTCATGTTGGATTTGTCAACAATTGTATCATGGACTTCTACAATACACGTTATTACATCGATGGAAAGGAAATCGAACCATTTCTTGATAATGTTGATGTTTCTACGGCGATACTTGTTCTAACTATAAAAATTCCATTTGATATGAATTCCTAGAAAATTAAATCCTAACGATTGCAAAACCTGGAGTTGTTCAAACAGTTCATGCTGCGCCTGTGGAAAAAATCCTTGAGTAATTTATAGAATTTTCTCAGATTCATGATTGTGAATGTCGGGTTTAGCAGAAATCGGCTGAAAAAAGTTAAAAAAAGAAACAAATCTAAAACCAAGAATACCTAGGTGGTATTAAAATTATCCAAATCAGAAGTGATGAAATTGCAAAAGACCATAAGAATATTTCCATTCCTTGCAGCGATTCCAGCGTTGTTACCAACAGCTGATTCAGCTGTTGCCAAGCGGCTGAGTTAGGTGCTCTCAGAACAGCGGTAGGATTGGCTTTGAAAGAGGCATTTGGGAGTTGAGCTGGAAGGCCTATATAAAAGGTAGTCTTCGATTACCAGAAACAAGTCGTCGAATACATTCGGGGAGAAGTTTTCCGTTACCCGGTACGACATGCAGAAGGCCACGCTGTTAACCAATCTTGATTTACACGCGATGGCAAGATCAATCGAGCATGTTTATTTTATAGTTTTACGAAATGAACTGGCATGGATGGTGCCACGCACACATGAAGCCGCTATTGTCAACGATTTGACATGATCTAGCACTCATTGGGTTTCTTTTTGGTAACACCTTGACATCGTCTGTATTTAGACACAAATATTCTTGAACCAGCTGAATAGGTTAATTTTTTAACCCGACGCAGACATAATCGTGTACCATTATTTATTCGACTAGACCAATGCAAACTTGGTTGAAAGAGCTTACATATGGTCATCATGCTGTTGAAGTGTTGATGGCACTAAAGTGTTCACCAACTCTACAAACACTTTAAAGTATGTTTAATATTATACAAAATGTATATTAACATTTACGGACCTTACTCGAGCCGACGTGATGCTGATGTAGATTTGAGCAGGGTTGCGGATGTAAGTTAACCAAACTGGGTGATCTTGGTGTAGATCCAGGCCAACTTGCGACTTTTGTAGATCCAAATGGCAAACTGGTAGCGTCTAACGTAGACATTACAAATATAATTTTAAAAATGGATTTACCTGAGTTTGTTAGTCAGATTGATGTTGACCCCGGCGCGCTTGCGATTTGTAAAGATCCAACTGAAACTGCAAACGTCTGATGTAGATGTTTTCAGGCTCAAAAGCGCTGTTGCAAACAACTGGCTGTTCGGTAGAATCGGATACGATGACAAATATAGCTGAAAATGCGGTTAAACAACAAATGGATGCAAAGATCGCAGATTTGTCCGTACCAACACGTTTTACCTTTAGTGTATTTACAGGCATATTGATCAGCAAGGTACAGAATAAAAAATGGTATAATAAATGGCCGACTTAGAGTTCTGTCGGGAATCGCTTTGATTCACTTAAACTCAGATCATAAAGGCGCGTAAATCTACATCATATGTATTCATCATAGCTGGTGATAGTTGTAGGTGGGATGCAATAACAGTAATGATAAATAATGCTAATAGTGGTAAGCCATCAGGAACCCACTGATACAAAAATTATCTCGACTGTGTATTCAGCAAGGAAGCAGTTGTTTGGGTAACAGTTTAGGACAACGAAGAGAGCAGTCGTTTTCGACATCATTTAGTGGTGTAATCTGTATGGTTTTAAAATGAAAAGGGTACAAGACCACTAGAAGGCACATTAGCTGGAAATTTAAATTTTCCCATAGCAAATATTTTCTACGATTGCTGACAGTTGTGTCAGTAAAAAGAAGAGTAATTGGTTAGAAGTGCGTGTACGTGTTGCACCTGATCAAGGTCAGCCTGTCGAGCAATTTGTACAACACAATAATATTATTAATAGAAGAACTGTGATGGATACAATGCTACCGGATTGAAAAAGTAATCGAAGCGGAACTGCAATTACAAAATTATATCGCCAAGAGACTCGTAAATATTCAGGTAATGCAATTTGTGAGATAGGTTTCTATAACACCAAACTGTCATTAACATTATGTTATGCGACCCGAAAATAGTTTCAAAATGTATTTACATGTGTGTTCAATAATTTAAGATATCTGTAGCTGAGTTAACATCAGCGAGAGTTCTATTTAAAGGACAGGCATAATTTATAAATCACTGAACTCTTATAATGTACAATCCATCTGTCTGTCAGATGTTGTTTATTTGAAATTCCAAAGGACTACTTGCTAATCTTATTCTCGGCAACTGATGATCTATTTTATGACACCTGTTGTGTTTCTCTTTTAGGACACGAGAGGATTTAAAGGTTAGACATTTGAATAGTTTGCACTATGTGGCACACATTAATTGTATTGGCAATAAATTTCTTTTCTTTTTTGCATCCAAATGGTGTGAACTTTTCACTATCAACTGAAAATGTGTATCTATAGGTAACATTTTTCGAAATAAACACGATAGTTTTACTAATATGCTATTTATAATTTTAACAAACTAGATTGGACTAGATGCTGGTTTAGGTGAAAACATTTGCTTTTTCATTATTCCCCAAAGTTCAACCATTATCATGAGGTGTTTCAAAATTAGCCTTGGTAAATTTTAGGAATAATTGTTGAGATATTATTTGCAATAAATGTTTATAGTCATAAAACAAAAGTAACACTCTATAAGGAATTGATCAACCATAAAAAACAACAAAGGGGATAAAATATTTGTCTCTTCTTCACATGAACCAAATTGAGGTTTAGATTAGTTGAGTGTCAGTAACGACCAGATGGTGAAATTAAAGATGCTAATGAGCAGGCATGAATGTCTTGATTCTAGTGATTCGTCTGTTGAAATGTAACGTTTGAGAAATCTTCATGATATGTTTCCCACATTTCGTGTTTAATGAGACTCTTTCATATTTCATCAATACCTGTATATATCTATGCACACTGTGAAACCACAGTTTAAAACCTCATTTGCCAAGTATTGTGTCTACTGGTCATAGAAAAGTAGAGCTTATGGGATGGTTTATTATCCGACATAAGTCCATTAACTCATCTATATTACTTAGACGATTGTCATGAAACTTCATACATATATTCATCTCAAGGTCTAGTTGGTCAGAAACGAACATGGTGGTACTCAGATGTCAAATATATGTGGCATAGGAGCCATCTTGAAAATCTGTACTCATCAGTGGATGGTCATGTCAAAATGGGTTTTCACTTGAAGACATTTTACGATGCCTAGTCGATCCTAAATGTAAACGGTGACAATTTGATGTCCAATATGGCCACCATGGCAGCCATCTTCAAAATATTGTCATGATTTCTCCGGCCTGTAAAATCATCATATTGACATGATATTTTCAACAAAAGAATTTTTTATGATCTCTAGTTGTTCATAAATATTAATGGTTCCACTTAGGCATGCGGTACGGTCACCACAACAGTCACGTTGAAAATCTTGTAAGTGCCACTGTTCCTGAATGGGTTGTCACATCAACATGGGGATTGACTTAAAGACTGCTTACGATGTAATTGACCCTAAACAGAGCCGATCTGACTTCATTATAGTGTTTTCACCAGATAACTTCTCATGATATCAAGTTATGAATATGATTCCGCTAAGACATACAATATGGAAAATCTTGTTATCTCTAATCCTCTTATTAACGTGTGTTTTTCACTAAAAGGCTTTTTATGATGTTTAGTTAGTCCTATATAAGAATAGTGCCAATTTAACATCCAAAAGATACTGACACGAGTTGCATATTAAAACTGTGTTATTTTTAGATCTTCCGAATAGAAAATCTTTTTAACATGCGGATTTTCACTAGAAGATTTATAATATATTGATATTTTTAAATGTCTGCCTAGACAGAGAAAGTCATGAATATGCTACCTCTGAATTGCTGGACAACATATTTAATGAAGAGAAAATAGAAACAAATAAACCTCGAAAAGATATTACTGAATTATAATTCATTTGAAAGAAGGATAATTAACGATTTAAATCAAGATTGTTCCTTTTAAAAACTGTATTAAGCCTTAGCAACTTTCAAACATGATTTTTCGATGGTAAAAGGGAAATATAATCTTTAATAGGTATTAAAGGTGAAATGATATTGAATATAAAAAGTGCAAGAAAGGAATATTTTATTGTTAGAATATTCAAGGAAAATGCATTAAAATATGCTATTAGTTATTATAATGATGGTGTACGTAGTGAAGGCTTAGCAAATACATAGTAACATCCTACCCAGATTTATTTAAGAAAGCGTTCATGGTGGGTTTATTAGAAGTTATAGAAAACAACCAAATATATTTAGAAGAAGTATAATTCAATCTCTGTTTTTGTTGTATCTTCGATCATTTAACTTTTTTTGTAATATTATGTGATGGAAGTAATTTTTTGATTATACTACATAGGTGATGTGCTCGAAAAGGTTGGATTCATTTTAACCGTTTAATTGTTAAAGGAATCCTAATTTTATTTTTTAAAGACCGACTTGATACTGAATTGTAAACTTATTTAAATAAATTATTTAAATATTTTAACAAAAACGCCTTTTAACCCCTCCCCCTCCTAAAGGTGCGAGCTTAGCAAACGATAGCAATGTCCGTCCGTTAGAACGTAAGTGACCTAGTACAGCAACATAATTTTTTTTAAAATCTGTAATATAATTTTCTCAAACCGCATAAACCTGTAAAAGAGCATATTATTGCATCGGTGAAATGCAGGAGGAGATACAATACATTTCAGACTTTTCACAGGATATATTAAGTGTTGGACATAATTGTGCAAAAGGTTTTAGAAACAAAGAGCATTAAAACTGTGGTGCCATATGTATTTAAAATCTACCTTATATGTCAATAAGCCGTGCACAATTATATAGTTCTTGGTAAATTACAAAATAAACAATGAATATAACAGTTTAAACAGCTATTCAATGGACAATTTAAATGGCGGCCCAATCTTGAAACCCGTTTTTTTTTTTAAATTTATTTATATATTTGCAAAAACGCGCTAAATGAAACTCTCAAAACTGTCTAATGATGTGCGATAAATGATACTGGCTACATTTTATGTCTTAAATAATTAAATTACAAAATTTACTACATGTCATGCATATACATTTATTGGTTTTTGGATACTATGACAGTCAGTCAGTGGCATTCAGTCCAATTAGTGTACATCATTTAATTACATTTTCACACACACACACTAAATAGCCACTTATTATACATAAACAGTGCCCCTAATTCCCATACTCAACAAGAACATGTGGAATTTAATACAACATGTAAAAAGCAAACACCCTAACGAGTTCAAACTGTAAAAAGCAAACACCCTAACGAGTTCAAACTGTAAAAAGCAAACACCCTAACGAGTTCAAACTGTAAAAAGCAAACACCCTAACGAGTTCAAACTGTAAAAAGCAAACACCCTAACGAGTTCAAACTGTAAAAAGCAAACACCCTAACGAGTTCAAACTGTAAAAAGTAAACACCCTAACGAGTTCAAACTGTAAAAAGCAAACATCTTAACGAGACAGGCAAATTCAACATAACCAAGGCTGCAAGCAATTCGTTCGACGAACACGGCAAGGTCTAGGTAAAAAACAACAGCTTGAATTAAACAAATATTGCGGAAGATCTAAGTCAAACTGACGAACAAACTAAAAATAGAAATACAATCTTTTGACAGATGAATTCAACATAAAGAAACAAACTATATTGGACAATTTCTTCCAAACAGGATAGTTGAAGAGTTTCTTATTTTGCAATGGTGTTACCGTCATATTAATGCTTAACATTTCTCTACAATTTATCATATGGATGGATGATCATTAAGAGAAGTACATGGGTGTATATGGTAGTTTTAGTTTAAAGAATTATAAGCGGTCAGATATGGTAATGCTAGAATCAAATTCTTCATAGTTCACACATCTGTTACTGATAAAGACTCTGACCCATAGTACCTGGAGTTTGTATTTGTCGTCAATGTGAAAGCAAGAATTTATAATGTTAATGAACTTTGACTCTGTCTCAATTCTGTAGTTTTGATAAACTATCGCCCTGGTGTACAAATACAAATCTGTTCTGTGTAAAAGGCAGTCAGTCGTCTTGAGCCCTAGCTTGGGTGAAAATTAAGTATTGGCTGGGAATACTATTTTGTGTTGGATGCTATCGTTTGCAACTTATGTACCCTGTAACAAATGGATTGGCAGAAAAAAAACCGGATGAAATAAATAAGTATCTCAAATAAACGGAGAAGGAAACTGAAAAATCTGAGAAAATAGAAAAATTTAAAAAACAGATTGCATTATTTCCTTATTTGTATCGACTATGTTATTTAAAAATCGGAGTCCTCGCCAAAATCAAAACCAACCAAAGACGAACTTGCCAAATGTCGACCATAGGCATGCGCTAATATCGAACAAGTTACCACATTTACCTGCCAATTGTCAATCGTCTGCATGATATCAAAAATGAGTACTCCGTTGTTCTTAAGTATTGCAAGATTTAAAAAAAAAAAAAAACTTTAAGGAAAAGAAAATAACAACAAAACATTTCTAAGTATTATTTTTCTTGGAGTTTTCCTAACCCCATCCACTTTAAAGAGAAACATAATGTTGTTGTCTATATTATTAACCATTCATTACCTTAACGAAACAATAGTTAGACATAAGTACACTTCCTCACCAGACAACTCGAAAATGTGTCAATGTTTAACTCTGTATATATTATTTCATTGTATTTTACGGTGTATATAGTCCTTCCGTGTAGCCATCTACTTGTCAGCAAGTTCTTCTGTTCATTTTTCATGTATCTCTGGTCTGTATAACTCCATACAGCTTGTTATTTCTTCTTCTTTCCCCTTGCTGTGTGTTATATCCCAGTTGTAGGAGTCACGGTACTAATTCAATTCCCATAGTAAACATATGGAAACACCATCATATTTAAAATTCAATAACTTAAAATTTCTGGGTACTGATGATCAGACATATATTTCTCCATGCACAACCATCCTTGGTGCAAGCTTCTGTGTGGAGAACACCATATGAGCCGCGGCATTTTCTTGACCTACATATGCATGAAGTCCATGTTATTGATTCAGCACCAAGCGAATCAAGTGCTACTTTCATTTTTGAGTAATCCTAAGTCAAGTCTTTAAAAATACTAAAATTGCATCAATAGAAATTTGTCTATATTTTTTTTTAATTGCACATAGGATAAGCTTTCAAAAGATATTTTTAATAAAATTTTACTTTTCATTATTAACCAATTATGGACCACCAAACCCGTAAATACACCCATTTTTAGACTGGTTCACAGTTCTTCCATTGAATTAGTACCGTGTGTCCTGTAAACGCTCGAGCAGAATAGAATAGAGTTAGAGATTATATATTCCATGAATACTGAGAATCTACGGCGGATAGGAATTTTAGGATTCCAAATCATTAAAATTTATTTTGGCACATCATATTCATTGGTTAAACTGCGTCATAAGTTTTGATTTCGTATTGTCGTATCTCTATGCAAGTGTGTGTGTGTGTGTGTGTGTGTGTGTGTGTGTGTGTGTGTGTGTGTGTGTGTGTACAAGTTTGCTTGAACGGACACTTGGGGTTTTTTAGTTACAAGTGGGCCTGTAAACAACATACTACTTGCTAGAAATTTCAATGCATATACTTGCAATTTGCACACGAGACCTTCTGTTGCTAGAACTATCAATATTAATTTTAGTATTAAGGTAGATCTGCACAAGTGGTGGGTGGGTGTAAATGATATTTACTAGAACAGTTAATATGTATACCAATGAAATTAACGCTCTTTTAATTCGCACACAATGTTTTTTTCTTTCTAGAACTGTGGATTGGATATTTTATTTTTTAACACCGTTATATGCTGTTTCTACACGAGTAGGTTTGTAAGAAAACAAAATTTCCTTAAAGGGACGTAGGCTCCATTGGCAGGAAACAACTTCAATGAAATCAAGATAAGACCACTATTTCCTTTTAATTCCTGTATGTTCAAGTGATCTTTGATATTCTACAGCAACAAAATGATTTTCAAATAATATGCTGTGGATGTCAGACTGGTACCATCTTCTTTTAGGACCAACATCAAAGAAGTCTTTTTATCGTAGAAATCCCATTTAGATAAGATTTTCTGAGAAGCAACAAAATTGCCAATATGGCTTCCGATGCGGACAAATTCATTTATAACTAACTAGACATCATAAGGAATCTTTCCGTGAAAATTCCAGGTTGATATGGCCATTCATTCAGTAGGATTAGCGATAGTAGGATTTTCAAGATGGCTAGTGTGGTGCTCATATCAAACACAAGAGGATTGCTGTTTTCATTTAGATCCAACTAGACACTAAAAAGTTTTCTTATGAAAACTTCTGTCATTGTGCCTTTATATTTAGGAGGATTGGCGATAAAAATATTTTCAAGATGGATGCTTGGACGGCTGCATTGGACCTGTGAACGTCAACATTTTCATTAAAGATAAATTAGACCATGGTATGAATGTTTTTTGTTTTTTTTTGTTGTAAAGTTTCATGACAATCAGCCGAGTAGTGTACGAGGAGTAGCGATATTAAACTCGTGATAACGGTCGAACGGACGACAAACTATCAACATCCCAGAATAATGGAGGGCATTTGCAATGACAAAAGATAAGAGCTTTACTAACTGTTGGTTCTCAACATTCGATTCTAGGATGAGAGAGCGCGGTCAATTTCCGTGTTCCTCATTATCCTACGTGAAGATTTGACAGTGACCGCTCAAAAGTCGTGTTCTGGTGACCTTTCAATTAACCAATGAAACTGCAGCTTTACAAAAATTTTAAAGTGAATCAAATTCTTCGGCACACATTGATGCACTTTGGCCATACTTCTCAGTCTCCAAAACGCAAAGATATTAGACTTCATCTGACTGGATAATAAAATTAGCGATTACGGGAATAATATAGGTTACCTGAACATGTCCGATAAGATGGTCTCTGTCAGATCTTTACGGAAGATAGTGGACGTCCTATTTAATGTCATTGCGTGTCAGGGTTAGATAAGATTATGTACTCTAGTAAAGTAGAATCCTTAATGTTCAGTACATTCAGAAGCCATGCTCCTTGGTGATCTTTCATAATGAAACAATGTTTCCGTACTTCCCATAGTGATTTGTAAAAGACTGGAGGCATGTGCAAACTGAATCTGGAACTGACGCAGTTTCTGGCCACCCGTCAATGGGATTGAAATTGCGTCCTTCATCGGAGTGTCCAAGTGTAATCTGCTGCGTATTTTTCAGGATTCTCTCTGCTACCGAAGCTAGATAAAACGCAAAGCACAACGACTTGAACTTCATTGCAGGGGCGGGGGTGGGGAAGCATTGAGGCTATTCATTATCCATGAGTCCTAATAGGGACGCAGAAAATAGTTGGTATTGTGTATCTAACATGTAGGATATGTATAGGTGGCCGAACTGTACGCCTCGTCCTTTATAACAGCGGACAATAATGAATGCATGTATTGACAGTTATTTTGTGGTCATTAAGGCCTCTTTCGACTGTTCATTACTGTCAGCGTACATTAACTAAAATGTATACAATAAATAAATAACTGCAACTTGCAATCTTGTAAGATCTAATATCTCTTCGTAGAAACTCTAGTACAGAATAGCCAAGACAGTTTCAAGGCGGAAAGATCAAAGGAAGAAATTATCTCCCTAACTCCACTCATTTCCAACGAAATGAAGATAGAAAGAAAGAAAAAATGTATGAATTAATACAAATATTTGCAAAATCATAGTTCACCACAAAATTAATTTACGCGTACATGCTTTCTCTTTTTAAAACCAAATTTAACAGTAATTCTGCATTTCATTGTTAACAATGGTCTTTCAAGGATTACGTTTGTTTAATCTTCCCCATTCATTTTTATTATTGTCAGCGAACATAAACAGAGATCGAAAGGGGTTTATTGTCCTCGAATGACTTCGTAATGTTTTTCGTTAAATATCCATTAATTTGCTTCCATTGTTTATAAAAATTGTCTATTAATTTGGTTATTTAAATTATAATCAATTCAGTTCTAGATGTAGAAAAATAACTACAAAGCCAAGATAGGTTTTTTTTTTATATTTATAATCGTTTATGTCATGACTCCTCCTTTTTTGCTTGAGGAAAGAACTGAGGTCATGTAGTAATTTGTGCGAACATTAAAGGTCGATGCGGATCTTTCGGTCAGTAGTAGATGAAAAGGCTTATTCTGGCGCAAAAGTTATCCCCATCCTCAAAACAAATACAAATTACTTCTCTTAAGACCTTAAAACACCAAAGTTTTTTCACCTACACAAAAACTAAAGGCTGATTCTAGCGCAGATATAATTGTATAAGGTAATTACCTCTCTCAGTAGATGAAAAGGCTGATAATTGTATAAGGTAATTACCTCTCTCAGTAGATGAAAAGGCTGATAATTGTACCAGAACGGTGCAGGTCAGTTCACAAGTAAGTGATATTATATCTCATCACCAATGATTAATGTTTCAACTGATGATATTAAAAATATTTCATTATCATGGTGATAGAGACTAAACTTTACTTTACCGCTCACATGACGACGGGACTCAAACAAAACTTTCATTTCTAGTTTGTTTAGAGGATATTTTTTGTCGATAAAATATACTTTTGACCGATCAAGATCAATTGTAAGTTTAGTATATTTTTGTTGACTAATCGGATCATGAAAGTTTTTTAATTCCACTAACATCTTTTGATACAATTGTTCGATATAATTGAAATACACACTGTTATCAGATCTGATGAGCGAAAGTTTTAACTTGTCATGTGTTCCATTAAAACATATACCTGATGTTTCATTATTAAATTCAACTGTCAATTGTTTACCGTCCATCATTAGATATTTAATGTTACTATTATAGCTATTTGTTATTGTCAAATTTTCAAACATTATTTTATAAGTTTAGATAAAATTTCAGTTTGCAAAGATAATGTCAAGGATAGATCTATCATCATGACAATACCCAAGGGCAAATGTATCTACCCCATTTTCACAATAGCGTTTATCATCAAAATTACTCAATCCACGTTTGATAATGACATCTGTTTCAAGCTTATGATGATTTGTCCGTATAGCCATTGATCTTATAAAACTAACACCACCACGAGCGCCGAGCGCATACTTGTAGTCATCAAATTTCATAAACTTTTTAACAAAATCGCGAGGCAGACCTTTTGCTTTTTTTGTTATTTTATTATTGTCTAACAATACGGCATACATTTTGCTGCGTAATCCGATAAAGTATTTGATAGCGCTCGAGTTCATTTCATCTTTGAACTTACCAATAACCTTTTTGTTTGTGTCGTCATGAAATTTACTGTCACGTGGGTAATCAGAAAGATCAAATAGATATCTATTATCATGTATATCCTGATAGACGTCCTCACATTCGATTTCATATACGAGCGAATCAGTATCAGTAAATAATAATCTACTGGCCGGCCATTGATTTTTAACAAAATTATAATGAAAATCATACATCAACCACTTCGATAAATCTAACACAGCAGCTCCAACATAGATCGGCTTGTTAAGTTTTAGATTTGTCTTTCGTCGCTGTACTGCGACAAGATTCTCATTAAAAATTTTCATGCTCACAAAATCATCGTCTGACACAAGTTTGTTTCTGCGATTGACATCATTGACTAGTTCGATATTTACGCGTTTTCTAATATTTTCCATCGTCTTACCAAAAACGGAATTGTTCATCAGTTTGAAAAAGTTTTTCTCAAAATCAGTTTTAGCTACGGCTCTTCTTGAAGTGTTTGAATTAATGTAACCTCTCATCCACGGCGACTGATTAAATTTTAGTACACGATGAACTTTTCTCAACACAAGACCAGCATCGACTGCTTGTTTTAAAACTTTATAATGCAAAACATAATTACGTTTATTAAGCAAATTTGGTACTAGTTTTTTGACCATAGAATTTTGTCTTGGTGATGCTGACGCCTGTTGTTCTTCAGATAACAAACTATAATCTATTATCATTGATTCTGCGCAGAAAGGGTAATCGTTATGTAATCTGTGTAGTGAAATAGGATAATCGAGATCAACTTCAACGAAATACGAAACATCGTCGGGTATCTTTTTTTCTGTCTCCGATAGAAATTGATCCGCCGTGATCCAATAAAATCCACCAAACGGCATTGGTTCTGCCATCGAATACCCGTACAAGTTATTGCAATCTAGATTAACTATATACTTCGAAGGAAGGTTAGGATTATACTCTTTCAAACATTTGTTGTTTGCTTCAGCATATTTCTTCGTTATCACACTAATACCGCCTCGGATACCTTTCTCAATAAAATTGAACATATCAACATCAGTCAGTAATTCCAACCTTACCTTACTAAACTTTAACAGAGCATCCCATGACAGTCAGGGGGCAGAATAATACCAGCAAGGATCTAGTCCATAATTATTATAACTCACTTCTCGAAAACTTTCAAAAACATCTGCTAGTAATAACACGTCAGTTTTCAAGTACAAATCATGATAATCACCAAACACCTTGCAATCAAATCTATTCCAGATATCTTGTGCGTATTTGTAATCGTCATCGGTGATATTTTCATTTTTGAGTTGCGAGTAAAATTTCTCTTTGTCAAGTAAAGATGTTTCATCAAATTTACTCCAATCGTCGAGATACTCGTATGGAAATACTCCTTTTTTGGTCAGTAAATTAAATTTGTCTCCAAAACAGTCTTGTAGGTTATTAAATTTACTACCGGCGCAAACAGCGCTGTTTACTAGCTCATCTAACGATGCTGCCATAAACTGCAGGCTGTCAATGAAACGTAATTTGCCTAGCGTAACTGACATATACTTTTCAAAATTATTTGGAATGCACTTGATCGAGTTGTCGAGTTTTAAACGAGATTTTACATCAGGATCACCAAAAGCTTCTACGATAATGTGGCTGTCATATCCTCGAAAGTTGTGAAGAATAACTGGAATAAAATCTGGAGCATGAAATTTCAAATTACAATGATCATGAGCCGCTCCACGATACTGTCCGGTCAAATGACAATGGTCATGTACTTTTTTGTTGTCAGGGTCAAAAGCTTTTTCACAAATATGACAAATTTCCGCTTGCTCGTGATCGGATTTTTGTTGTGGTGTTAGTTTAATCATTGGAGTTACTCTTTTCAAACAATCAAATATGTTATCAACTTCGTTAATCAACTGCTTGAGAAGCCAGACAGCTGGATTTTTACCTCGATGTAATTTGATTGGTTTAGATAATCTCGAATCAGCATAACAAACTATCTTGTAAGCTACTCCACACGGAACATGATTTTGAACTTTTCTTGTACTCGATTGGTTAGGATCATTTTCTACGCCAAGTACAGGTTGAAGTAGGCATTCGAAATCGGCGTACACAACGAAAGGAATTTTTAGTTTGTGGTTATAATTGACAAAATACAATAAACTATCTTTTTTAGATGGCATCGTTATTCGTTGTACGTCACTACAGTACTGCAAATGCTTTTGTAATGTTTCATTATCTGTACAACCGTGCAAGCAGCGATAACAAAAGAACTTTTTCTTGTTATTTTTATTGTACTGTTTACCAACTAGTCCATTGAAGTTTTTGATCCAAACGTAATGATTTTTATAAAACAGTAAGTTTATAGTCGATTGTGAAGCTTTTTCTGAAATATATCTGGGATAGACGTTTTCTTTTTCTTCTAGTCCGAAAACGTTAATCGAAACATTATTTTGCTTTTCAAACTTTGGTATTTGATTTTCTGCCACTGGAAAGTTGATATCCTTAAAATTTAATTTTGATACGTGACTAATATACTTTTCAACACGACCAGCGTCTTTTTCTACTGGAAATAGCGCAGAAAGAACAGCCCATTGAAAATATTTGTCATCAACGTTTTTCACGTTGATGCAGCATTTTTTATTTTTTATTTTTGGTGGCAGGTCGATATACCCAGCGCTATTAGGGCCGCTGCCGCGTAATGCGTTATATTTCATTGTGTGAAACAAAATTTCTTTGATTATTTCAAACTTCCAACCTGAACCAGATTCGGTAAATTCTTCTATTTTTTTCCAAATTTCTTGGTGTATTTCATTAGATAGTGACAAAAGATCAGTCCCAAGTAAAACACGTCTAGATTTTGCGTTGATGTAAGGGTCTGCAATTTTCCTTGTTAGTAGATTCTTCCGTCACAAGTAGTTTTGTAAATATAACGTGATATTGCACTAACAATCTTAGACCCTTGTGTTTTTCAAGCTCACGTTTTACAGTCGTCTGTAGCAGATGAAAGAGATTTGTTTCAGAAAAATTTACTAAAACATTTTGATTATCAAACTGATAACTATTATCAAAACCTGTAAAAGCAGTCGCTATTTTAACAGGTTCTCCAATAAGACTTCTCTTGGCTATATCACGCAATTTCAACATTATTATACTATAGTATAATCTCTAATTGATAATTTACCTCACACTGCGCATGCGCTAGAACAACAATTAGAGGTAAAAAATATCACCTATAATATAATGTACAGTAAATCTGACAAGCGCACGTGAGCAAGAGGTATATCATGTTTATCCGAAGTACAACCTGTACGCTGGAAATGCACTTGGTTCGGTTATTAATATCATTACTGGAATATCTGTTGGTAAAGCAACGTCAGCGGGTTATACGATTAGTGTAAAGGGAGATAATACTGAAAGAATTACGATGTTTAGAAAAGATTTTATTCACACGTTATTTTGCGATGACATTCCAGAGGGGAAACGAGTATATCATTATAACGGTAAAGTCACTGATGATAATATTGAAAATTTATCCTTACAAGACGAGTTTCAGCCGCATCCGGTCTTTGATTTATACGAGGCTAACGATCGTGGTATTATAAGAAACAGAAAAACGAAAAAAGTTCTTAGTTCTATTAGCAATATGGGATATATCAGTGTGACTGTTAGAGGAACATCGACAGATCAAGTTTGTTATCTTGGTCATAGGTTTGTTTACGAGGTGTTCAACGGATCTATACCCAATGGTCTGGTTATTAATCATATCAATAATGTAAAAACAGACAATCGATTGGAAAATCTGGAGCTAGTGACCCAACAGGAAAATGTGAGAAAAGGACGAGGTGGTGGTATTAATTTTAGATGCCCAATAAAACCTGTTATTTCGTTAAACCTTGAAACGGATGAGGAGATCAAATTCAAATCAATTACAGCTGCGGCGAAATATTATAATATAAATCCCGCAGTCGTAAAATTTGTAGCTGATGGAGCAACAAAATCAGCTTTTTCAAACAAATATGATGCTAGTATTATTTTTAGATATGATGATTAATAATATTGTGTAATTCGGTTTTAGTCAAGCAATGATGAGCAAATGCTATAATATCATCGCAATCAAATTTTAGCGTCGTTACTGCACTTTCATTAATTTTATTTTTTTCTGCTTCTGTTAGTAATATTTTATGAGAATCACCTTGCATTACAATAACGTCAACAGAATATGAACTATAACCTGACAAGCATTTTCTTACCGCTTCGGTCAGTTCGTGGTAGTTTATTATATTAACTTTTTGGTGATATTTTACCTTATCAGTCATCTTATAACAACAAATTAGATAAAAATATATTATAATAATGGACTTGATGAAACGACTCGTTCAACTATACGAAGAAGATACTAGCGACAAAGTCGCCAGCGATAAGGTCGTCAGTGATGAGGTCACATTTTCCAAAGATTTCATAGACAAATCCATTGGTTATAACGAAGATGATATTTTATATAACAACGAATCTGATGATGGTGAAATAGTCACCGTCGTTAACAGATATAATTATAGCAGACCAACCACTGGAAAATATAATGTCAAGTATCACATTGCTAAAAAAATTATAAAATTTAATTTTACCGTTACCGAACAGCAGGTATTTTTGCAGTTAATCAGACCTTTCTTAAACATCAAAATTCCAGACCGACAGAAAAATATAAAATTTGATTTCATCTTTGTCAAGATTTTTAATCTTATGACGATCTCTGACGATCGCAGACAATATCTAATATCATTATGTAAACCAGTAAAATGCAAATCTATCAAACGAAAGTATGAGGAAATTTATAATAGCATTATTTCACAGTCGATAAAATCGACCGGGTTGGAATCCAGCTGTTAAATTTATCACTATACCCACGCCATTTGACTAAACTTTTATCTCCTTTTTTCCTAATCACTTTTTCGATAACGAAAACATCTTGTTCAGTTTTTTGTAGTTCTTGTTCGTAAAAACTACCTACTATAGGCTCACCTGCCAGATCTTTTAACGCGTACGTTACAGGTATTGTTAAGAGTACTTTATCAACAACAAATACTTCTTCGCTCCAGTTTGGAGTAAATCCTTTTTCAAATATCTTTTTAGTCAAAGAGATTCTAACTTTATCACCGACCTTAAATTTATGTCTGCGGTACATGTTTTCGTTTGCTAATATTGGATTTTTGATAGCGTCATTGGGTGACATTTTGATGGTTCGATGTTTCGTGTTATTATATTCGCCTACGATTTGAGAAAGGTCATCGATGTACCTGTTGGTGTTTTTAGCTGTCATATGTTTGTGTAATTTTTCGTTTAGCGTGCGATTAAATCTCTCGACAACAACGCTTTTGCCTTCGTTCCTGTAACGTATTTTTTAATATTATTTTGTTCTAGAAACTGCTCAAACTTTTTGTTAAAAAACTCTGCTCCATGATCAGTCCAGATTTTGTTTGGTTTTCTTTCGGTACTCGTTATTATCTGTTTTAGCGCATCAGTGATTGACGTTCCTGTTTTATCTGAAACTGGCACACTAAATGCGTATTTGCTGAAAACATCTATAACGTTAAACAAATACTTCTTTGGAGCGCCATCAGCGCCAACGTTAAACTGAGCCATATTAGATACATCTACCAAATCTATTGCCCAGATATCATCTACAGCGTTTGCAACAACTTTGCGTCTCGGAAACTTTTTTTTTAGGTCTGTGCAGCTCGACTGCAAGATCATCGTATAATTCTTTTCCGAGTCCGAGTTTATATTTTGCTCCTATCATTCCTGAACAAATCTTCTATCAAAACGTTCTCGTAGATTTGTTGGCTCCATATCATGTAATTCGTCTAACATTACTTTATCACAATCTGCTTTCGAGTTTTCATGATCACGATAACAGATATCATGACGCATTGCTATTGCATCCACTTGATTATAAGGCTCTTGTCCTGGCAATGGATTGTCGTTTTCATCTAGTTGTTGATCTAGCGGATTGTCACGGACCTGTATAACGATGACCTGGCAAAGTCCAACCGCCTTTTGGTTTTGGTAATTTACCAATTAGTTTATGTATATCTATACCTAACCCTATTATTTCTCTGTTGTTACAACGTTGACAGTACGTAATGATTTTATCTTGTTCTATGCAAAGATCTTGTCACAATCACAATTGCATTTCATTTTATTTTATTTTGTTTCATAAGATTAATCGTCGATCAAGATAACTCTATCAACGCTAGATCCTACTTGTTTTTTCAAAAACATACTTTTCTTTCTACCACAGATTGCACAAATACTTTTTAACATCGTTCTATTATTTTTCGTTTTTTCCGTCATCTCATCCTTGTTCTCTGTTTTAGTTTTGCATTTGAGACAGTATGTTGACATTATTATATCAAGGAGTTTAGATAAAATTGATTGCAATATTATCATTCGCATGAGAAGGAAGCTCATCAAATTGTAAAATAAACTTTAAAAAGTTTTTACTTCCAGAGTTACTCCCAGAGTTTTTACTCTGGTGCATTTGTCTGACAAACATGATACAATAATAACCACAAGCTGATGTTCCAATCGGCTGTAGTTGATTAGACGAATAATTTATTTTATCAAATTTTTTAAAAATATATTTTTTTATGAGATCGCTTGGAGGAAGTCCGAACGAATCAAAATAATTGTTATCGTGGACAGCAACCCAGTGGGTGCCAGAGCCATCATTGAAGTTTTCAATATTTACAACACAAGAACCGCCTGTTGGTACGTCATCGAGTTCATCCTTGGAAAATACTCCTCGAAATCCAACAACGTCCTTCAATTTTTCAATGATGTCAAAATTGCTCAATAACGTCTGGTCCCTGGTAGAGTTAATCCGCGTCCGATTCCTAGTAAGTTTGGCAGCAGACTCCCGCTAGTCCCGCTAGAAGTGGAGCGAAAGGAATAATTCCTCCTTGTTTTGTTTGTTTGCGTTTTGTTGTTTTCTTTTTTTTCGATGATTTTGTTTTTTTCGGCGACTTTTTCGTTGGCATTTTATTTTATACTGTTACATAAAATTAACGATAGATTTGTTTGATACCACGACCTTCGACTGCTTTCTTCGTTGCGCCAGAGACTGCTCCTGACGCAGCCGCAAGTCCAAGTGTACCAAGTACTGGTAAAACTTTGCTAGCTATTATTGATAACGCTGGTCCAAAAAATCCACCTTCTTTTGACATTGCAGTTACCTGAGAAACAGATAATTTCAGCACAAATGGTTTTCCTTGTCGAGTTTATTGATTTGTTGTTGCGTTAGCATGACTTTTACTGCAATTTTATTTGAAGTTTCTACGGAGAGATCATCAAAGAAACAGAGCTGCGTTTAGCAACAGCTGCTGATAATTTTTCAACTTGACCAGATGTTAGGTATATTTCTCGAGTTGTGTATTTGGTTTTCATAATGTTATATCCAAGTTGTTAGATTAAACTTGTACTGTCATTCTTCCTTTGATTGAATCGATGGTCAGAAATCGATCACTAACCAATAGCGCGTATACGTTATACTGTTCACCTGGCACATCGCCCAGTGTCCACGTGACCTCAATATCTGCAGTCGATCCCACAACACGCTCCAAATGTTTTGATACATCAAAGTAAAAGATGGGATAGAGCGATCGAAACTCTTCTATTGATATTTGAGATCCACTGTCCGCGTTCTGATATTTTTGCATTGCTTCCATAAGATACATGTACGGCCGAGAGATGTTTCTGGTGGCGTCTACGGCAAAATTACATTCGATTGCACGTTCGGGATACTGTTTGGAATTTACTCTCACAAATATTCGTCTAACGTCTGGGTTATCGAATACGGAGTTGTTTATTTCCTGATTGTTACGACGTGCTTGTCGTTGAAATACGACGAACAAGTGTCGCGGTAGTTGTTCGCTGGGCGTGGTCGTTACACGCCACGTGTAATCAGTCGCGTTGGGAATGGCTGTTTGATAAATCCTGTTCTGTTGGAAGTGTATCTTTTTTGTAAAGGTGGTTAGTAAAGATTCGAGCTCCATCATTTTAGCTAATGAAGGGACAACCCGAGGCATCCACAGTGCTAATCTTGTAATAGAAAACTGTCCCTCAGCCACTCCATCGGCGTGTATTATACAATCGTTTTGATCAGCTCGATCTAATATAAGCGTATGTTTTATTCCTCGAAACACTTTGTTATAATCACGGCAAAATCCAAAGATTGTACTTAACGGCAGCATCATCGTTATTTGGCGAGATTCTGCGGCAAACGCTTTTCGTTTAGCAAATCCTTCGTTAAAATTTAATCGTCGTAGATTTTTATTTGCGTTTCTTATTGCATTCGCTACTATAGCACCACCAGCTGCATCTGCGGTTAATGCTGGAACAGTATGTTGTGCAGCTGCATTAGCTCCAGCTGGGTTTAGAATAAGTCTGTTTGCAACATCAGCATCACCTAGCTCTCCAGTTTTAAACTCACTCGAAACAGCTGTACCTAATGAGGTATCTTTGAACCACATCATGTTTGTGGCTATTGATCTGGAATAGTCATCGCTAAACGAAACGATGTTTAGTATTGTACTCGCTATGGGTAAGTGCATCGAAATATCTTCTACGGTTTGATTGGCCAGTTGGTATCGTGCACTCTTAAACAAGCTCCAACCATTATTGACGAGAGCGATTTCTGCATCAGCTGCAATATCACCACCTATCACAGTTAATATTTGACCACGCACTTCTAGCATTGCCTTATGGGGTAGTAGAAACACGTCCTCGTCTCTTGTGTTAAAAGTTCTAACTCCGGTTTTATTCGGTTCGTTCGAGTTCTCATCGAGATACTCGACATACTCTAATTCTGTTACAGCATCGTCAGTATCAATTTCTTCTGCAAAGTCGAGATAGTTTTTAGCTGACATTTATTTTATAATCGTTACACAAAATTAAAAGGCAGCAGGGGTCATCAGTTTTGTTTTCTTTACAAGTTTACGTACTATTTCTTCACCACTCGGCGACAATAATTTTTTTGTTGTAGCTATCATAGCTCGTTTTGTTTCTTCTGTTGGCGCAATATCTGATATTACTCGTTTTATTTCCGACACCGTAGGTGTTGTTGAAGGTCCTTTAATCTTATCAGCAATCTTTTGCCCTACTGCAGTGCCTGCTGAAGATGCCGCCCCTGTAGCGAAAGCTTTACCAGCGTCAAGTGCAATGGGCGCTACTTTACGCGCGATTCCTGGAATATTCTCTGCAATTGTTGTAAATATATTTCCAAAAAATCCACCTACGATTTTTCTTCGATAAACTTTTCTTCGTCTCATTTTATAAAATTATGTACACAAAATCACATGCCTAGGCAGTGCGTAGGTGTAAGTAATACGTGACTATCTCGTTGTTCACGTCTATTTGTCGTCCAGATTGGTCTGTGAGTTGCATTGTAATGCTTGTAATTTGATTCTCAGGTGTTATTGGATAGTAGATAATCTGTCGCGGATTGATTTGCATGAGAGAACCTGGTGGGACTTCTGGTGAGAAACTGTAGATCGTTTGCCCGCGGTTGCCTTTTGACGTATAAGATCCAGATGCGATAGAGCAATTGATGAGTATTGTATTTACTTCTGTAATATCTACTGGTAGTTCTCCATCAAATGTCAAAGATTTATCTTCACCGGTGGTATAGTATAAAACTCTAGTAAAACCTAACATCTTTCCAAAACTTCTTTCTTCAAAGAGGACTTTCATATTTCTTTTCACTGTTATCCTAGCTCGTAAGGTGTTATAATTCGCCGCTAATTCGAAATTATCAGCATTCCCACCAGCTTTTGTTAGAAGCTCTTTTATTGTTCTGTTTAGATCGGTAATGTTATAAGCTCCTTGTGGAATCTGTAGTTTGTATTGAATATCAATAAACTCTTTTTGTGATGTTGGAGATTGTTTAACATTAACGATTAAAATTTCATCATTAATCCCAGTTTTAATATTCGGCATGGCGTTCCAACAAGTACAAGAAATTAATCCAATCTCATACTGTTTTGCAGGATCTAGTTCTATTGGTGGGTTGTAATTTACTGTAAAATTCGCGCTGTTTCCTGTTATTTGTGATGAATCGAGCAATAATGTTGTTTGCATTATACTAATATTTTAGATAAGATCGCGGTGTAAAATTTCGTACTCGGATGATGTTAGTAATCCACTCGATCTTAGATGATCAAGTATATCAATAATTTCGTTATCAATCTCTACACTTTCATTACCAGCTTCTTTAGAGGATATCAACAGCATTAGCCGATCGACTATGTCTGCGTTTGATGTAAAAACTTTAACTCCACCTCCAGTTCTTTCTTCCGGTAATCTTTTATCTCGAACATCTTCGTATCTATCAAACAATCTTTTAAAATCCCAACCTTTACTATAACCTCCTGGTTTATTTCGATATCGTTTTGCTGTTTTAAGAAAAACATCAGCTATAATTCCATCTCTTATCTGATCAAATAATACTAGAAAATTCTTTTTATCTTTTTGATCTTTAATTTCTTCATCAACACGTAAACCATTTTCTATAATTCTTTTTAATTTTTCAATCAAATTATCATACTTTTCTTTTGGCCAATCTCGAATACTATTAATATCAGTGATATTATATTTTTCCATAAACTCGTTATACTCAGAATCGTCTATTTCTACCCTAGCTTTCTTTCTATAAAATATGATAGTATCCTCAAGAGGCATTATTTTTATCATACTTTCTTGTAACGTTTTTTGTTTCTCAGCTAATTCCTCAGTTTGTTCTGACACTTTTTCTATTAACCTCCTTAACTCGTCGGGATTAACAGCCTTTGTTGTTATAGCTTGCTGAAGTGCAAGAGGGTTGTTTATTAATCTATCAAATTCAACCTGTCTTGCAATAGGATCAACAATGTCTCTTACAAGTTCTTCTGCAATTTTTTTATTTTCTTCTTTCGATCTTTCTCCTAGTAAACCTAACAATCCTTTTTCTTTTATTTTTGCTAGTTCTTCCGGAGACAATGTTGGTATTTCTGGCTGCTTGCCAAGCATTGCCTCAGTAACAGGTTTGAAAAATTTGGTTCTTTCTTCTTCTGCTTGAACTTGTCCACGTCGAGCTTCTTCCACCTTTTTCTTAAAAGCCGCACGAGTTTCGAGAAAATTTTTTAGTAATTCGATTTTCTGTTGATGTTTGTCCATTATTTTTATACGCTTTACAAAATTATATCATAGAAACGTCTCAAGGCAACAACGAAACATCTTGGTTGGATCACGCGCTAGCTTGTCAAATAAAAAGAAACTATATCGATCTTTAGTTGCTCGATGATATAATTCGATAAATTTATCTTTTGTAACATCACCACATTGTTCGTTTGCAATATTTCTCACATCCACATTATCTAGTCCGGGAAATAATATGAAACAACCCGTATTTCGCCTAATAAACCTATCAACATTATAAAAACCTTGGGCAAGATAAACAGAATTACATCTTTTATTACGTGATAGTGAAAAATATGATCTAATCTTGTTCATTTCCTCATTGTTTAGCGGAATATCATCAAAGACGATTATTTTCTGCTCTGACGAATCGAGTTCATTCACTGGAACAAGTTCTTCTGGTTGTTTTATCAAAAATATATCATCACCAATGCCAAGTTCATCACGAAGTTTATCATTATACTCACTTAGTAACTCGTATTTGTCTTGTTGGGGGTTGATGGTGTAAATATACACCTTATCATAGTTAAAGTTATTATTGAGTAAAAGATTTAATAACAAATTTGTTTTACCAGATCCAGTTCTCCCAACAATAAGATAATGACAGTCTGGAAGTTCATTGCTATGTTTATGCTTCACCAATCGCTCGGTGTCAAAGTTTATTATCTTCGCCATCGTATAATTTTATGTTATATTAAACCAACAATTTTGTATAGAACGGTATGTATAATGAGCTACGATACAAAATTTGGAACATTAGCAGTAGATTTATTAACAGAAGGTTACCAGGGTGACTTATCCAAGTATGCGACTCTTGATAAGCTCAAAAATGAAATCAACAATTTGTTAAACGTTGCAAGTGTAGATCCAAATGAAGTTGTAGTTTTCCAGGACAAACAAGGACGATTAAAGACGAGTAATGTACAACTATCAGATGTACTAGTACGAAATCCTACTGCAGTTGCTAATAATATTGTTACTTTTAATAATCAAGGTAAGATAGAAGATTCGGGTAGGTCAGTTAACGATTATGTTAGAAAAGCAGGTGATTTATTTACGGGAAACATTGTTATGAACCAGAACAAGATCACATACCTTGGAAACCCAACTGAGGATAATGACGCTGCTACTAAGAAATATGTTGATGATCAGGAATCAAAGTATGTGTCGGTGCATGGCGGTATAATGCGTGCATTTCTCAACATGAACAATAATGGCATCAATAATCTTAGAACACCAGAATCTGATTTTGATGCTGTAACAAAGAAATATGTTGATGATATCAACAATGAAATCACCAAGTTCAAAACTGATTTTACTAATCACATCACCACGTTTTTAAATTTTCGCAGAAACATAAACAAAACCAATAACGAATTTTTTGGAAGTCCGCCGTCTGTTGATATTACACTCGATAATATTAACACAAAACTCAACGATATTATTAGTGGAATTCCTAGTATTGTTGAGAAAACAAGTATGATTAAAATTCCTCACAAGCAGATTAAAAATATTGTCTATACTGTTGCTTCTGGAATGTCTACTTGGTCGCCGCAAAATAACACTCTCAAACATACTGCAGAGGTCACTGGTGTGTATAGATTGTCTGTGTTGAGCAGTGCAAAGTTTAATATATTTACATTATTTCCATGGCGTCACTCGACTGATAATTTCTCTTGAACCGTGTCTATTGTGTTAAACAAAGATGCTGAAGAAACTTTTATGCTAATAGCAGATGACAAAAAATTAACTGCTGCGTCATATTGGTATTGTCTGGAATTTGTGGCTGAAACACCTCAACTAGTTACTTAATCAAGCCTGAGATTATGTGAACAAATATTATAATGAAAAAAAGTATAGTTGATTTCAATCATATTTCAAAAGATATTCCAGGACAGGATGTGGACGCACTAATACAATACTACAAATATTATCATAAAAAACTTTGGTGCGTAAAAAATGTTACAAATATTATAACAAGATACTTCGAGTAATATCATATCTACCCTTGTTAATGACTAGTTCTGGCATAATTTCAAGTGGTATATCATTAAACCCGTTTTTGTTAATCATATCCGGTGTTGGTGTTTCTCTTACAGCAGCTTGTAAAAAAGTTGAACCTAAAATTTCGATAAAAAAGCACGGCTGCTTAACATCAATTATAACTTACAAAAAACTACTTGATCAAATAAGATCTTACCTACGAGGAGTAAAATATAGTATGGACGATTTAATACGTGAATTTCGTATTATTGACAACATGTTAACAGATATTCTGCCCATGAGGATCAGCAAATATGAGAAAGATTATCAAAAGAAGTATGATATAACATAAAATTTTATATAATAATACCACTTACCTTACTGGAATTCTAATGCTTAATTTAGTCCACAATCGCCACGCTCTGCTAAATCGTAATGATTTGGAAAATTGAGTCTGACATATCATTTTGCTTATTCTGGAAGATCACGTAATTAAATTTTACCTGTTACCTAGATATTTTGCAACAGGTGTTCTATTGTATTTGTTTGGAGGTCTAGAGAGGTTGTTGAGCTCGGATTCTTAACGCAATTATTGATTGCAACAGGTGATCTATTACGTTACCTAGGTATTTTGTATTTGTTGAGCTCGGATTCTTAACGCAATTATTGATTGCAATAGGTTTTCTATTACGTTACCTAGGTATTTTGTATTTGTTTGGAGGTCTGGAGGGGGTTGTTGAGCTCGGATTCTTACTTTCTCCTACTACTAACAGCAGATACCTGATTGCAATTTTTCTGGACTTTGAAAAGGCTTTTGATTTCGTCTGGACCAAAGGGCTAATCTCCAAACTAAACAAATTCGGCATAAAAGGTCGCTTGCACAGATGGATTGAAAATTTCCTATCAAATAGAACGTTCAAAGTCCAAATAAGAAAAGATACCTCACAGCCGCAGGAACTAGAAAATGGGACCCCACAAGGCAGTGTAATTAGTCCGATCCTGTTTAACCTGATGGTAAATGACCTTGCCAACAATATTCACACCTTAGTTGACATTTCTCAATTTGCGGATGACAGTTGTATATGGAAAGCTGGCAATCCAAAAAATACCAAATTCTTAAACCAGATACAAACCAGCCTAAATCACATCGAAAATTGGACCATCAACTGGGGCTTCAAGATCTCCATGATCAAAACAGTAGCCATAATGTTCGGCTCCCAAAAACTAATAAAAGAACCCCCCAAACTCTACCTCAATGACTTGCCAATCCAATTTGCTTCCAACACTGTGTTTCGAGGAGCAACGCTAGACAAACACTTAACTTGGAAACAGCACATTAACAAACTGGTAGAGCAATGCAACAAAGACCTCGCCCTTTTGGGACACTTAAAAGGCCTTAAATGGAGCGCAGACCAAGACACCCTACTCTACCTTTTTCGCTCTCTAATCCGATCAAAATTGGATTATGCCTGCCAAGCCTATGATGCTGCAAACAAAACTCTACTAAAAAAATTGGACACCATTCAATACAAAGCTCTTCGACTTTGCACAGGTACTTTAAGAAACACCTCCCTCGCTAAACTCCAAACCCTCACAGCAGAACCTCCACTTCACCTAAGAAGAACGGAAATGTTACTAAAATATGCAGCAAGAGTTTCCACCTTACCTGGCCATAATCCGGTCAAAAAGGCATACATCAAAAGTAATCGAACATTCTTCTCAGTACGAGTCAAATACCCTCTAGCCTTCAACAAGGTACATACAATACTTAAAACTTACCAACTTTCCATCCAGGCTGAACAAAGGGTATATCATGATCCCACTCCTTGGAAGAATCATATCCCAAACATCAACTTTGAGCTCAAAAAAGTAGGGAACAAAAAACAAAACCTCTGGAAGCTACTCACACACATCCAAAACTTGTTAAACACACAGTACTCAAACCACACTCACATATACACGGATGGTTCCAAGCAAAACACAACGAACATAACCACAGCTGCCTTCGTAATACCAGCAGTACAATTTACCAACAAAACAAGGATCACAAATGGTACCTCAATATTTACAGCAGAACTCTGGGCGATAAATCAGGCAATACACTGGATACACAATCAACCTAACACCCAATTCCTAATTAATACGGACTCCCTAAGCGCCTTATAAGCTTTAAATTCTACCAAACCCACAGCCAGGGTTAACCTCAAAGAAGATACGCTATATCAGATAAGAATGCTCAATTACAGCAATAAGAAAATTGAATTTCTCTGGGTACCATCACATATTCATCTCTTAGGAAATGACAAAGCGGACCATGCGGCGAACGAAGCCCTGTCACTAGACACAATTACGGAAGTAGGGTACTGTACCCGGGAAATCTACACGCAAATAAACAAATTTGTTAACAAACTGGCAAGCAGAATGGGATTCCAAATCAGCTCACACACAACTACATCACATTCAGCCCCAAATAGAAATCCACATCAAATGGAAGTCATTCCCAAACTTCCGACACAACCACCTTATAAATCGTATCAGGACAGGAAAAACCAAATTGACTGACAGTCTTGGGCAATACCTAACCAACCAAACCCAAATCCAGGAAAACTGCCCACATTGCCAAATGA
Organism: Potamilus streckersoni; assembly: GCA_016746295.1. NCBI lineage: Eukaryota > Metazoa > Mollusca > Bivalvia > Unionida > Unionidae > Potamilus > Potamilus streckersoni. The sequence goes on from JAEAOA010000121.1 coordinate 286,880, forward strand.
AGGAAACCCTACACCATATCTTCAATGTCTGTCCTGTATACAATCAACAAAGAACCGAACTCATTCAAAAACAGAGGCTGCTCAAAGCTCCATATTCGTACCCAGAGTTCTTTAAAACTTACAACAAGAACATAACAACAACACATAACAACATTATCAATTATCTCATTAATATAAGCAAAACAGACATTATTTAGACGTACGAGACTGACAAGGTAAAATTCTGAACCCATTATCTGGCCGAGAATCCCTACAAATCAGGGGAAATGCATGGACACAAAAACCAGAGTATACAGCAAAGAGGATAAGAAGAAGATTGGTCGAAAGACCTCAAAAAACTAGAAAGTGAAGTACTTTTCAATGCCTAACCAAACAAGAACTTAATGAGTCACAATCAGAAAAGTTCTTAAAAATAAATCCCACCCTCCCTAACTAACATACACTATCACATCTAACAAAGCACCATACACACATTAACAAAGGATATCCGAGAGGATATCCCTTGTTAACACGTACACTCCCATTGGACCACGCAGCTTACCTTGAAGAGGTAAGTACCCCCACATACAGACAAATAAACAAACAAGAAGATCCTGGAAAAGCATAGCAGTCCAAGAATAGCCCAAAGAGGACGACATCCCCCAGGAAGGAGAGGTAAGTAAAAGCAAACGATCGAGACGTGGCCCCAACCACTCTCTAGGCCGAAATTTGCAAAGCGATAGGGTAATGGCCCCAACCATTATCCTGGCCGGAAAGCGTTACAAAGCTAATAGGGAATGGACCCTTCCATTACCCTAGACACGAAAAAGATATAAAGCGTTAAGGGAATGGACCCGGAAAACGATACCAAGCGATAAGGGAATGGACCTTTCCATTACCCTGGGCAGGCAAAGTTACAAAGCGATAGGGGAATGGAGCCGACCATAACCCTAGGCCGATAACACATAAAGCGTTAAGGGAATGGACCCGACCGTTCCCTTAGTCCGAAAAACGATACAATGCGATTAGGGCATGGCAACGACCATCGCCCTAGACCGGAAAACGATAAAAAGCGATAAAGGAATGGATCCTTCCATTACCTTACAAACCTAAATCCCTACAGTCGTTCTCGCGATATGGGGATCATGAAAAGATTACAATTTCAAACTGGAAGCCATACCAGTATGCCCGAGGCAGAGACCTGTACTCACTCAACCCTGGTCAGCAGAAGCGTTGCGCCGAAACCAATGCAGGGAGCAGTCCTTAAAATACCACCAAGGAGACCGAGAGAAGAAAAATGGACACATACAGCCCTAACCCAAACATCCCCATAGTCGTTCTTACGATAGGGGGATATAAGGAAAAGACTACACTCTACAGTTAAAATCAAGCCGATATCTTACCATCCCTAGCAGCACCCACTGGAAACTGGAGCCGAACCCCAAGAGAAGTAAAGCCAAAGGATAAACGAAACAACAACAGAAAACAAGGACGCAGACAACGAGAACAAGAGTAGGATGATGCAGATACCAACGACACTATATTACAGATGAAAATAACAACGTCAGATGCCCTACACCAACATAAAGACAATTTAAAAAAGTGAAAAAGGAACAATTTAAACTGACAAAAATGCCTAAACCAACCAACCAGTATCATCCAAAAGATGCCTACAAAAGGAGATCCAGTAGAAGAAAGAGTTCCAGCCCAAACTACATCAGAGGTAGCACAGAAAAGATTAGTTTCATTGCCTAATAAAAATAAAAAAAACCAAATCAAGGATAGTTAGTCAGCTCCAGCTAACATCCATAAAACCCCACCCCACCACGCACACAAAATAAATGATACACTACACCACAATCAAGGGTTACGCAACCATAAACCCATACCCCCAGCATACCCAAAACCCCTCCCCTGGAAAGGACAAAGCAAAATGCGTAAAGAACAGGCCAGGTAACGCGACCAACTGTTCAAAGCCTCAATTTCAAAACCACTGTCTTCACTTTGGCACTGAAGACAACCGGCCCTGATGTGATCCTTTTGGAATGGCGATCAAAATTACAAACAAAATAGAATTAAACCAAAGCGTGTTAAAATAGTGGATAGGTGACGGACACCTAAAAATTGGCAATCTCATTTAGAACATTATAATTACGCAAAGTACGCAAAATTCCAAACAAAGAAACAATATTCCAAATTCACAACTCTGGAACATTAGGACAATTGCACAGGTGGCTAACACACTATTGATATAAGGACACCCGTAGGCAAAACTGGTTACATTTGATCAATAAAAGCCCCTAACTGAAATAAAGTTAGGGGGTTATCTTCTTTTGGCTTTGGTGTGGGGGAGTAGCGGGGGGCAGGGGAGTAGTTTGCGGGTCTGCCGTTTTAGGAGCGACTGGTGAAGTTCTGAATAGGAAGGGTCTAACTTAAGGGTCAGTTAGGGGCCAAGCTCTGAGGCTCTGCATCCTTCTGAGGGGAAAGTAATCCAGACCGGGACTACAAGCACCACTCTCCGGAAGAAACACAGCCCAGCCCGGGGTTTAGACAAAAGTGTCAGCATTGGACACTGGTGAGCCGGCCCCGGAATGGGGGGGGAGAGCCACTAGCCCTTTTCAGGGCTAAAGTCATAAAACACGAACGTGTATACATGACTTAAATGCATAACAAAGAAAGAAAGAAAGATCATAATCACTTACTACCTTGTTACGATTGGAGAAACTAGAAAATGAGAGATGGCAGCTAAACCAGAATAACGTAAGGTACAAGAATGCCTGGGTGTGACTCCAGAGTATGATGTATGCACATGGCTATATGGTAGCTCGATAAATGCAGGTCAGAGGTCAGTTTGCCTCAAGGGCTGTGAATTTCTGGGTTTAAAAAAAAATCATTTTGGTTAGGTTTTCGGAAGTGTAATGTAAGATCATTCTTTTAATATATATATATATATATATATATATATATATATATATATATATATATATATATATATATATATATATATATATATATATATATATATATATATATATATATATATAATTTTTGAGATTTCAGAAACATTTGTTTTCAAATCTGCATACTGTCATATCCAAGGTCTAATTTTCTGTTTTAGTGTGGAGTGTATTTGCCTTCACCTCCTGTGTGGACTTGTTTATTGGTTTGGAACTGGATAAGTTTGTTTCTGGTTTTATGGAGTTTTATTTCCGTGACGGTGAGCCATACCTGCAGACAGCACATGGGACACTCATCAACTGGTGGGACGGGACAGGACACTATGCCTTATATTTGATACTCATTGCTCTTTGCTGTGCTGGGTGAGTTATGGGCTGGAATGTATGAAAATATATTTCCTATGTCTTTTCTCAACAAAATTATAAATTACATTCCTTACTTAAATTAAAAACCATGTGACATCATTTTCCTGAAATCTGCTTTGTTAAATGGTATATTTGTTCAATGAGACGTTTTGCATTAGTCTGCATGTAATATTAATGAGGACTTGATGCATGGTTTAATCTTGACGATGTTTTGTTTTTAAAACTGGTTAGTAATATTGTATTTGTTCCACGAGAACTTGGTATATTGGTTAAATTTAAGGATGTTTCATTCAGTAAAGTAATGAAATTTTAGAGCATGGTGTTACGACCAGTTAGTTTGATTGTCTCTGTTAAGGAAACAATTATGTTTAAATCTTTTTATTTCATTAAATGTAATTATTAATATAATTAAATAATATCAGTCTAACATGTTTTTGAAAAACTTTACTTGAGTCGTAGATGTGATTCATGTGAGCACGTGTTGTGTATGATAACAAATTCATTACAAGTAAACATTCAGGAATAGCTATGAAAACGATTGGCTGATACTGGGTCAGGCTTTCCTAATGTCCAGAAGTATTAACAATTTGCATGCGTCCTCGTAAAGATCAGAAGTTACAAAAAAGAAATTAGACACACTTTGTTGAATTTGCTAGGGAAAAAGAACAGTTGTTCAAGAAATGGTGACTGTCTGAGAAAATTGAACATGATTATGAAAGACTTGAACAACTGGTATTACTCGAAGAGTTCACAAATTCTGTTTAATTTATCATCAGACTTAGTTTCAGGACCTGTGACCATCGGTGTAATGTATACCTTAACCGTTGATGGCGTTCATTTGTTGCTAGGCAATGACTTAGCTGGAGACAAGGTTGTGGTTAATCCACTTGTAACTGACACGCCTTCTTTGGAAAAAAAGTTGATTCTATTGAAAAATAAATCTCTGATTTATGTTCAGCTTGTCCAGTTACCAGAGCTTTGGCAAATAAAGCTCGTGAGAATGATTTTGATAAGGACTTTGTTCCTTTAGCTGACACATGTATTGGTCTGGTTTTTGATGAGGTCACTTTTAATTAAAATTTGGATCAGTCGATAGGTATTGATCATATTGATCCTCTTTTGAATACTCATTCTCTTTTATCTGATCAGGGTGATAAATGACAATCACTTGTCGTTGAATAGGAGAAGGATCCTGAGATCTGTTTGTTTCAGCGGGCCGTTAGTGAAACTGAAGCAAGTGAAGTACCTGTCTGTTACTTCATTAAAAATGGAGTTCTTATAAGGAAATGGCAACCTCCCGAGGTACCTGCTAGTGACAATTGCTGAGTAAAATATAAAATTGTAGTTCCGAAACTTTACAGACACCTTACGAAACCTTACTTAGCAAGGCCCATGAAACTTCTATGGCTGGTAATTTGGGGATAAATAAAACGTATCGCAAGATCTGGACTCAATTATATTGGCCAGAAATCAAAAGTGATGTTTCAAAGTTTTGCAGATCTTGTCAGGTGTGTCAAATTGTAGGAAAACCAAATCAAAAGATTCATAAAACTCATTTGAAACCAATTCCTACATTTGACAAACCATTTAGTAGAGTTGTAGATTGTATTGTTCCCTTTCCAGAGACTATGCCATGTAACCAAAATTTGTTGACAATCAAGCGTGTGTCAACAAGTTTTTCATATATAATTCCTTTGAGGAATTTTGCTTAATTTGGCCTTCTCATGTTTGATCAATTTTGTCAAAGGTAAAAGTTAAAGTCTGGTATGTTCCAGCTTGTTACACTTGAATTTGGCATTCAGCAGTTCAAGTCGAAAGTGAAACTATGGTTTCACCAATGCGTACTAGAGATAATTTTTGAGTCCTGTAATAAAGTCCATTCTCTCTTGCGTATTCTGCGCAATTTTCTGCAATTAAGATTTTATGGCCCTTACAAAGTAAAGAAAACAATGAATTAGATTATAGCATTAGTACTCAAGTTTAAGTAAATTAATGAAGTACTACTGTTACTACTGTTTTTAAAGAAAAAGCCAAATACATCATGTAATTTAGTTGTACTGAAGAAGATTCGAAGGAATTCACCTGGATTCTACTAATCCTGGAACAAGTCTTCAGAATTCGGAAGTTGTGGAAAATCTAGACCAGAAACTTTTTCATTTACGAGATCAAGAAAAAAGTGAACTGAAACAATTGTTGTCTGAATATAAGCACTTGTTTCCAGATGTGCCTATAAGGACAAACAAAATTTTTTCACGACGTTGAAATAGTAAATTCGAAACCCATGAAACAACATCCATACAGGACGAATCCTTTTAAACAGCAATATATGAAAATAGATTCAGTATTTACTGGACAATGATTTTATAGAGCACAGTAAGAGTGATTGGTGTTCACCGTGCATTCTTGTTCCGAAACAAGATAAAACTTTCCGAATGTGTACGGAATATAGGAAGGTGAATAGTGTGACAAAAACAGACTAGTTTCCACTGCCAAGAATCGATGATTGTATCGACAAAATTGGAAATGCCAAATACGTCACAAAAATCAACCTATATGTTTGAGATTTTTGTAAGTTGTACACAGTCAATGACATACAGTCGTAGTCGAGAGTCAACAATCATCAGTGGTAGGATTCATTTACATTTGTAGAGTTGTAAACTCAGTTATACAACTTCTATTACCTTAAAAAATGTATTTTGTGCTAGAAGAAGTTGTCTGTTCGTATGTCTACGTAGAACAACATGTTTTGTTAGAGGAGCTAAATTTACTTCGTTTCTTCTGAATAATTGTTTTCCTGGAGAACAACATTACTCATTTGGACAAAGATATTTTCCCGAAAACATTCTAATTGGAACGGAACAACACAGTGCTTTATTGCGTAAATTCTTGAATTTTCTGTTAGCCTTCGTCTGATGTGGTCATCCGCCATTTTGGACCGGAACTTTTGACACTTCAGACTGTGTTTAGAACTTTATACAGGACTAATCCTTCTATTTTGAATAAAAATGTTGATCATTTCTTTAAACCGTAAGTCTTGCTTAAATTATTTACTTTATTCCATGTTTTCTAGGAAAATAAATTATTTTGGTTAAAATTTACAAAGCTTGTTGTCTTCACTCTTTCTTTTAAGTTACTTTGAACGAGCCGATACGTAACAGTGGGTAGATCTTAAGGGTGTCCTCTTTTGTAAAATCACTGACAACATGGTGTATTAGTTCGTCATTAGGATGTCCCCTTCAGAAAAATGAATGATAACTTTGCACTTAGGCTGATCTTAAGATCTCCTCTTCTGTAAAATTGGTGTATGGTAGGATCATAAGGACATCCTCTGTTCCATGGTTTATCTTAAGTGGCGTTTCCCAAAATGTGGTACTTCTACCACCAGTGGTATGTGAAAAATTTTCAATGGTCTATACTGCAGAAAATATGCTACTAAAATTCTCACGAGAAAGGGACAAAAAAGTGTTACAGATTTGGGAAACACTGACATTAAGTATGTCCTCTTCCATAAAATGAATGCATACTGTACATGAGAAATTGGTACATTAGTTGATCTTAAGAATTTCCTCTTATATAAAATGAATGCATACTGTACATGAGAAATTGGTACATTAGTTGATCTTAAGAATTTCCTCTTATATAAAATTAATGCATACTGTACATGAGAAATTGGTACATTAGTTGATCTTAAGAATTTCCTCTTATATAAAATGAATGCATACTGTACATGAGAAATTGGTACATTAGTTGATCTTAAGAATTTCCTCTTATATAAAATGAATGCATACTGTACATGAGAAATTGGTACATTAGTTGATCTTAAGAATTTCCTCTTATATAAAATTAATGCATACTGTACATGAGAAATTGGTACATTAGTTGATCTTAAGAATTTCCTCTTATATAAAATGAATGCATACTGTACATGAGAAATTGGTGCATTAGTTGATCTTAAGGAGGTCCTCTTTAATAAAATGAATGGTATACAGTTTTAAAATGAAAATTAAAATTTAAAATTAAAATTAAATTTAAAATTAAATTTACCCATTGTTACGTATCGGCTCGTTCAAAAGAACTTAAAAGAAAGAGTGAAGACAACAAGCTTTGTAAATTTTAAATTTACTGTACATGAGAACATGGTGCATAAATTGTCCTCTTCTGTAAACAAAAAGTTGGTAATGTATTAGTTCATAAAGACTATATATGTCGACTAAATAAAGAAATATGTAAATTATGTACACCATATTACATGCAATGGTATGTAGCTTCTGGAGCTACAGATAGATGAGTTTCGCTCCTCAAGTAAGAGTCATGACAAAGAATAATCTTCGATGAGCATAGTCTATATAGAATAGAAGCTCAGTTAATAGTAACTCATGAAAATGCATATTGTTGCATAGGAATGGAAGCTCAGTTAATAATAACTCATGATAGTAACTCATGAAAATGCATATTATTGCATGGGAATGGAAGCTCAGTTAATAGTAACTCATGAAAATGCATATTGTTGCATAGGAATGGAAGGTCAGTTAATAGTAACTCATGATAGTAGCTCATGAAAATGCATATTATTGCATGGGAATGGAAGCTCAGTTAATAGTAACTCATGACAATGCATATTATTGCATAGGAATGGAAGCTCAGTTAATAGTAACTCATGACAATGCATATTATTGCATAGGAATGGAAGCTCAGTTAATAGTAACTCATGACAATGCATATTATTGCATAGGAATGGAAGCTCAGTTAATAGTAACTCATGACAATGCATATTATTGCATAGGAATGGAAGCTCAGTTAATAGTAACTCATGAAAATGCATATTGTTGCATAGGAATGGAAGGTCAGTTAATAGTAACTCATGATAGTAGCTCATGAAAATGCATATTATTGCATGGGAATGGAAGCTCAGTTAATAGTAACTCATGACAATGCATATTATTGCATAGGAATGGAAGCTCAGTTAATAGTAACTCATGACAATGCATATTATTGCATAGGAATGGAAGCTCAGTTAATAGTAACTCATGACAATGCATATTATTGCATAGGAATGGAAGCTCAGTTAATAGTAACTCATGAAAATGCATATTGTTGCATAGGAATGGAAGCTCAGTTAATAATAACTCATGATAGTAACTCATGAAAATGCATATTATTGCATGGGAATGGAAGCTCAGTTAATAGTAACTCATGAAAATGCATATTGTTGCATAGGAATGGAAGGTCAGTTAATAGTAACTCATGATAGTAGCTCATGACAATGCATATTATTGCATGGGAATGGAAGCTCAGTTAATAGTAACTCATGACAATGCATATTATTGCATAGGAATGGAAGCTCAGTTAATAGTAACTCATGACAATGCATATTATTGCATAGGAATGGAAGCTCAGTTAATAGTAACTCATGACAATGCATATTATTGCATAGGAATGGAAGCTCAGTTAATAGTAACTCATGACAATGCATATTATTGCATAGGAATGGAAGCTCAGTTAATAGTAACTCATGAAAATGCATATTATTGCATGGGAATGGAAGCTCAGTTAATAGCAACTCATGAAAATGTATAACATTGGTTGTGGATAGGAGCTCAACTTAAGCTTGCTCAGGAAAATATATACCATTTCTTGGGGAGGGATGCTCAGTTAATAGTACATGAATATGCATACCATTGACTGGGGATGGATGATAAGTTAATAGTACATGAAAATGCATACAGTTGACTGGGGATGGATGATAAGTTAATAATACATGAAAATGCATACTGTTGATTGGGGATGGATGCTCAGTTAATAGTACATGAAAATGCATACTGTTGACTGGGGATAGATGCTCTTTTAATAGTACATGAAATGCATACCATTGATGGATGATAAGTTAATAGTACATGAAATGCATACCGTGGACTGGGGATGGATGCTCAGTTAATAGTACATGAAAATGCACGCCAATGATTTGGGATGGATGCTCAGTTAATAGTACATGAAAATGCACGCCATTGATTTGGGATGGATGCTCAGTTAATAGTACATGAAAATGCATACCATTGACTGGGGATGGATGATAAGTTAATAGTACATGAAAATGCATACTGTTGACTGGGGATAGATGCTCAGTTTAATAGTACATTAAATGCATACCATTGATGGATGATAAGTTAATAGTACATGAAATGCATACCGTGGACTGGGGATGGATGCTCAGTTAATAGTACATGAAAATGCACGCCACTGATTTGGGATGGATGCTCAGTTAATATTACATGAAAATGCATACCATTGATTGGGGATGGATGCTCAGCTAAGGGTATTCTGTGGCATGTCCATTGCTTTGGGATATATTCTTACATGTATTGTGATGTGTCGAATTTTGAAAACTCTTAGAAGCATTGGTTAAAGGAATTGTATCAAAGCCAACTTAAAGTTGAAAGGGCTAGAGATAGATGATTATTTTCATTTCATCTCTGAACGTCAAAAGGGAATTCGTTCCAATTGACGTAACTTGACCGAGTCATATGCTATGGTGCAAGAGAATGACCTAAGATCCTTTCCCAAAATCAACCGGTTAAAGGGGTTAGATTGCCATAAGTGATTGTTCAAAGGAACGTTACTTACAGCATGATTAGTTGTTTAGTTGTCTCGTCAATCCAAAAATTCTACAGAACAGATTTAGGAAACAGTCTATTCCGATTGGTTAATATGGATTTATGGACGTAACACTGTAAGAAATTAAATGTTTTACTTTAGAAAATTCTTCAGTCTTCAATCTTTCTTGTGATGAATTAGGAGGTCGACTCCGGGAAAAACATGAAAGACGTTATCTCTTGATTTGGCAGTAAAGCGTGAGAGTTGTCTCAGCAAGTAGACAAACGCTACCTTCGAATTCTTAGGAAGTACGTTTTCGTTATTGAGTAAGGGGCCAGATAGTTGTCTCAGATAGGAGACAGACCATACGTTAGGTGCGTCGGAGACGTATAAAGAAACGGCAAAAGGTACGCAATCTTAGTTTCCCGATTTTAATTTGTTATTTCATTTGTTGATTTATTTGCGAATGTATTCATGATATGATGTATGTATGATTTCATTTTGCAGGGTTTTAGTGAAATGTTAGTGATGACATTTTATTCTTTGATTTTCTAATTATCAATTCATTTAATGAATTGACAAGATTGAATGTAATTAAAATTTCATTAGAAGAGTTGACAAGGTTGCATGTAATTAAATCTTTAATACTTAGGAGTGCTTAGGAATTTTCATGAATTAAGCTCATAGGTAATGTTTGGTAGTTTTATGAATTAATCACTTGAGTGTATATCTATATACTAGTTTGTAATATTTAATTGATCGAGTAAACTGTTTTATAATAGTTAGATCTGAGGGTCTAAGCCATATGTAACTTAACACTGCTAGATAGTAGAGTAAGAAGTCAAGGGGTGTTAAATATGGGTTCATACGGCTGAGCCGAGAGTTGAATTTAACGACCATCCCTAGCGTGACCCGAATTAAGGTCAGGATAGACCTAGACCAACAATGTAAACATAGGGTTAGTTAACTTTAATGCGGCAGAATTTATGCCTTTTGTTTCTGAGCCGAACTAATGTAAAAATATAGATATACTTGGAAATGTGACTTATTGTCTATTGCGAGACATTTTATTTATTGAACGAAAACAGCTTTCCTGGATTCTCCTGAGAAATTCCTGAACCAATCACAGGACCAGAGCAAATTCTAAGCCGAAATCTAGGTCCAGAGACGATTGTTAAATCAGAGCTCGACTGACAAGAGTTCAAGACCAGACAGCTAGACAAAGATCGGCAGAGCATGGACGAACGGAAGTCTCGATGTCTGCATGAAATAGGTGAAGTCTCTCATCGTCGCACTCAAAGGTCACATCTCGTAGGCAATGAAGATATAACTTTAATGCTGACAGTAATCGTATCAGTAAAAGAAATTTGTATTGTTTTTTATTTTGAGTACATATTAGTACATTTTTCCTTCTGTTGTAACCAAGTAATTGATTTCTCTTCATTTTCAATTCTGTTGTTAAACTGATTAAATTTTATATATGTTCATTGAAAGGGGGCTAGTTGTGTTTATTTCTTCAATATACTTGTTCAGTGATCTGCATTCTTCTTTCTATCTATCTACACTGAGTAAATTACAAAACTGGAGGTCATTCCCTAGCGACGAACCATAGTGATAGGTTGGTGTGTGTTTTGAACGCCGCCAATTTATCACATGTATGTATGTATGTATGTATGTATGTATGTATGTATGTATGTATGTATGTATGTATGTATGTATGTATGTATGTAAGATGTCCACATACATATGTTTGTACAGTCCATATACATATCAGGGATCTCGGAAACACTTGCATGTTTTGTGGCAGAATAAATATGTTCTAATCACTAGGACCACTGAATCAATACTTTTATTTCCTTTGTTGCGGACATCTTTGATCAAAGGTCGCCGGCTTTCTTTGATGAAGGGGCATAAGTCATTGAAGACGCCGCCAAAGGCTCCCTTTGAACAATCAAATACCCCTTTGTTATTGCAGCGGCAACATCAAATAATTGTAGAACATGGAGACAATGTTGTAAAAAAAAAGTTATTCCGGAGTATATATCGTTGCTTCAGAGGTAATCAGTGTTCGTTGACGTTGCAGCAAATCTATTATTTTTTCTTGTTTTTTTTTTTTTAAATTGCCGTCGTTTGGTTGAATGTAGTCATTTCACATTCCTGCCCTCAGGATTGTAGCTAGACAGTTAGTGGTAAGGCTATTTTGATTATATTACAGCATACAATAGCGAGGCCAGGTAACAGCATAAGCGGATTATGATGTAACAGTGCACCGTTAGGGTGATTTGTCCCACATAAACCTGGCTTTGTTTAGGTTTATGTAACAATAGATTACAGGGTATTTTTATATCCAAGGTTTGGTTTCCTGTTAATCTGCCTTTGAATTTTTCCACTCCAAACCCGATACAGTATATAGATTTTATCAGCCAAAAAATGCTTTCCCTAAAAATATTGCTAGATGATATATTTTGTCACCAATAAGGAAAACAAAATCGCAATTTGCGACATGGCCGAAGTCCAGAGCAATCACTTTTACTAATTTCATTTCCGATTTTAGCCGTATAACTATTGCGTACTTAAGAGACCAGACAAAATGCATTTTGCAAGTTTAGACAAGTATTTTGGAGTTAAACGTAAAAATTACGAAGATTTTAATGAAATTCAGAACTGTTCTAAAGTTGTTTTAACTGACAGAAAACACCACGTGTGTACTTACTCCAAATGTTTGCTGCCCCTTTATCAGAAATTTAGGAAAAATGTGGAGAGGCAGAGTCCGAATTTAAAAACTTTGTGACTCTGGCTACCTAACAACAGAAATTTTATTTAATAAGACAGACGGAACAATACAAACGCACATATGAACATTATGATCTAAAACTTTAAATAAAAAAAACGCACCGTCTGACCACAAAATTCAAAATTACAAATAAAATAATTTTATAAATGAAATGGGAATTAATATATTAATTAATAAATTAATAAATTATATGCATCTGTTTTTGGAACAAAGTATGAATGGAAGAAGGGGAATAATGAGATGCATATAATATAAATAGAAAACTTGATGAATTTGGTTTAGCAGGCTGTCCTAACAAGAATACAATATATAGCAATATTTATACGCATCGCACACATAACAAACACAGGACCTAGGGAACCTCTAGTCAAGGTTAACTAATATAGAAAAGGGAATGACTCCGATAAGGAAATTAAAGCCTTATCGGAAGAATGAACATTTAGAAGACACTAGGGACCAAAAATACCCCAACAAAATTTAATTTAATAAAAATTAAAGTTTTTTTTTTTTTGGAATCAAATAAGTAAATAAAACATAGCAACACATCGGGGGGGGGGGGGGCAAACACGAATAAATAAACTTTTTAGATATTTTTTTCGGCTAAATGGGGGGCATCTGTCTGGTGCCCCTCCCCCCCCCTAAAAAAGAAAAAAAAGAACTGATAGTAAGGATAGTTCGGATTCGACAGTAGCCAAGTGTAAGAAAGTATGTGAAGGCTGGCTTAGTGTTCGGAATCAAAACTTTCCTTGGATTGACAAAATTCATGCTGATGGACAAACACGAGCTATATGCCAGTGGTGTAAAGAATGTGGGAAATTAAAATTAAACTCGATGGCAACTACTGGTTCTTCAAATCTGCAAAGTTACACATTTTCTAGGCATGAGACATCTGGAGATCACCTACTTGCTGCTGAATCTCATCATGCAAAACAACACCAATCAACTGCTCAACATGCCTGTAATACATTTCTCTTTCTTTCTAGTTTTCCTTACTACTAAAAGTATTATAACTTCTGTTATATGTGTACATTTACTTTTCACACTGCACCCTGACCAAGGGTGAATGACCTCCGACTTCATTGGGATGTACCGAAAACACTGTTGTAACTTATAATGATATGTCACGTCAGTCAGTAATTCTTCTTTTAAGCACTCATCAACTTACATTTGATTTAAGAACATTTATAAAAAAAAATTAATACTTTTATGGACATCATACTGTATTAAGCGCACTAATTTAAAAAAAAAATTAAAAAAATATTGGCTCAAATAACAATTTTTTTCTTTTTTAAAATTTAACTAAGTATTAATGAAAAGTATTAAAAAAAAATACCTTTTTAAAAAATTACCACTTTTACGGACATCTTGCAATGTATATAAAACAATTGATAGTTTAACATTTGTTTCAATAATAAACCAGTGACATCCTTGGCATGCGAGAGAAGCTTCAGTGTGCAGAACAAAATCAAGACGAAGGGAATGTCCAGAATTAAACACGAGACCTTAGTACAATTGATGCGAGTCAGAAAAGAGGGACTCAGTCAGGAAGAATACGATCCAAAGCCAAGAATTCAAAAAAAAAAAAAAAATGAATTATGGACGTTTCGCCCCATAGATTTTTTCGGCCCAGAACATTTCGCCCCACTTCAATGGACATTTCGCCCCACCTTGTACATGGACGTTTCGGCCCAGGATATTTCGCCCCACATCAATGGAGATATCGGACATTTATAGAAATTCATCAGCATAACACCATTGTCTTCATTTTACTTTATTTATTGTAAATATTTACAAATTGTGTCATGTTTTATCGATTTTTGGATCGAAATGTTGAAAGTTATTTGATCTTTTTTTTTTCTTTGGGAGGCGAAGGGTATATTTCTAACAGTCAATATCAAGATCACATATATTGAGGTTATATTTATTCCTTTTCAGGAACCTATGAAAACTAAGATGATTAAAGACTTGTGGTCCCCCGGATATCAGCTAAACACAGACACGATGGCAATTACCACGTATTTCTTTGCAGAAAAAGAATGCGACAAGCATAAGCCGTCAAGTACTTGAAGAAAAACAACCAATAAAAGACTGAAAAATATTTTTAAAAAAATGAACGTGAATAGAACACCATGTGAGCTAATTCTGCGCGTCATGTAATTCTGTGCAACGATGCATCATTTCTGTAAACACTGATCACGTATTAGTTTGGTTAAAAAAAAATCCATTTTGTATCAAGAACTATCATACTTTTATTAAGAAAAATGATATTCATAAAGTACAAAAATATCCCACATTTCAACTCGAAATACACATGAAATGATTTCTAAATATCATCAACTCCATAACCTTCTTGAACCTGTAACAAAAATCCTATTTAATATGTATCTTTCAGAATCGTACAAATAAGTAATTTATTTAAAAGATGGAAATGTATACCTTAAAAAACTTATGCATTATATCCAAGTTTCCAATTTTGCAAGTTGTCCTACACGCACAAAATCGTCTGCTACCCAACGTGTCAACGTGCTGCTTCAACGGGATTCTCAATTAATTTCCCCTCCGTATAGCCTGCTTCTAATATTATAGTAATTTTCCCCCATAAACAAGTGTGTCACTGTGTGTGTGTATGTGTGTGTGTGTGTGTGTGTGTGTGTGAGAGAGAGAGAGAGAGAGAGAGAGAGAGAGAGAGAGAGAGAGAGAGAGAGAGAGAGAGAGAGAGAGAGAGAGAAAGATTTTTAACGTAGCTTTAACATTTTTTTCATTCACATCGCGACGATGTCTGCATCGTGGGCACTTTATAGTGATATCTAGCAGTGGCATCATGCCGCAGACATGTAGCATATTGACCCACCCAGTCATATTTTCCTAACATCAGGCCGAACACTAACCTCTTAATGCTGAGCACCAGGCAAGGCAGCTGTTAGTACTATTTTTATAAGACTTTTGTATGACTCGGCCTGGGATCGGGCCCACCACCTCGCGCATTCGAAGCAGTTCCTCATAAACAATGTTTTAAACACATTAAATCCTAATTGTTGTTTCACTGCCACATAGTAGCTTATTTTTTAATGTGGAACTTTACTAATGTTTCTACAAGATTGGTTTAGTTACATCTTTTCACAGCTGTGCGCAAAATAGGCCAATATATCACGAGTCATGAAAATACTGGGGTAGTATCCCATGTGTCCAAAATTAATATTATTATGAACAGAATATTACGGTAAAAATTGGCCCTTTTCTTATGGAAATAATTGGAGAATTTCATTCTCGTTGATTGGTTTTTTTTCGGGATGCATATCGTTTTAAATTTTAAAATTCTTTTACTTGCTCTAGTGACTACTTTCAGTCATCCAGCTGAATGAGAGGTGAGGAATGAAAATTGTAATTAACAATAAATAGATATAAAAAATGTTTTCATATATTTAATTTCGAAATTGTAAGCATGTATTTGCATGTCTAAATTAACACACATCACATTGCAGCTCATGACAGGGTAGAAGTGTCAAACTTATGATGTGCAACAGAATACTTCTAAACAGTAACTATCTGATTTTCTCATTTGTTTTAAAATTCATTTCCGCAATGGTAATTTGCAGTAAAGGAGTTGTTTTCTGTTTTGTCCGATTTACAATTCTGTTATTATTGTTCAGAGTAAGTTCACAAGAGTTCAAAGGCATAATTCTTTATTTAAATAAATGGCATGCACTTAGTGCTAAGATGAATATATATATATATATATATATATATATATATATATATATATATATATATATATATATATATATATATATATATATATATGTATGTATGTATGTATGTATGTATGTATGTATGTATGTATGTATGTATGTATGTATGTATGTATGTATGTATGTATGTATGTATGTGTGTGTTTTCACTCAGCCGTGTAGGAATAATTGTGTAATGTAATTGCAATCAATTTCTAAAAGGGGTGGGGGAGTATTATGGAGTAATAAATTAAATGTCTATTGATGTAGCAGCAGAGAGGGTGAACCCTACAACAATATATTTGCGACAAAATCGATTAAAGCCTCAGAATGCCAAATTGCTGCCATCTACGTCTACAAATTTTTGCGACAGAATCGATTAAAGCCTCAGAATGCCAATGGAACCTTCCTACGAAATCTCATATTTCAACCAAAAAAAAAATAAAGACCCCATCTTAGCGATTTTGTCGCAAATACATTGTCATAACCACACTCAAATTGCTGCCATCTACGGTCGCAAATATGTTGTCATTTCACCCTCTCTGCTGCTGATTAATACAAATTATTTGTTAGCTTTTCACAAACAGACTAATCGATAATACTTCACCACGTAGATCAATTAAATTATTTGACTGATCGGTGAGTGTAAAATTAATTCTGGTTAGTGAATCATTTTGACATTGCATATAGACTGGATTAGTCGGATTTTCAACAATTAAAAATCCGGGGGGTGCTGTTGGTGCAAATGAATAAAGAATGTAACCCTGTCGGGCTTGATTTGATTGTTCCATATTAATTTGATAACTTCCTTCGATTACATCACACGTTAAATTAAGTGCGATCACCGATGAAATATCCACATTGTTCGGTGCGATATGTCTACCGTCGCCGTCGGGAGAATTATTATAAGTGAGGATAATAGGCTTCGGCTGGCTATCTTTCCATGATTGATAGATTTTATTAAATCCTTCGTCGATGGCAGTTCTGAGTTTTTTCTTTAACTCGGGAACATTATATCCTGGTAATTTATAATTTGGATTTTCATTTATATTTTTTTTATAATCTTGAGCTGAGCTAGTTTTTGAAATCGGGCTATTTTCATCAGTGAAGAGATTAGTAATCCTCGAATTAAATATTTCCATGTCATCGATGATTTTATTACCCGCGGCGACTACACTAGTAAACTCAGCTTGTGTAAGAAAGCCAGATCTTAACGAGGGTAATAACGACAAAAAATCATTATTCATTCTATCAAGGATGTGATCTTTAATATCTACAAATGTTGGACTTGTTTCATGTATTTCCAGAATTTCACCTTCCTGTGGGATATAATCATTAAAAAATGGAATTCTCCACACATCTTCACCATATTGATTCTTACGTCGATATCTTTTTGTGAAGTTTATATCCTCGAATTTTTTATATCCTTTTGATGGATTTTCAGGTCCTATTTCATCAGTGACGTAATCAGATTTTATAGGCTCGGGCGTGGAATTATCAGCACTTCTAGGTGGATCTTCGGGCCATCCTAATACTGTTCTTATTGAACTGTTATAAATATCTACAACGTACCCAGGAGAGCCTATTTCAATTGTAGATGATAGTGTTGGTTCATGAACTGTTATCGCAATTTTTGATTCTTTTTTAGTAATGGATTTTATTCTACGTTGTAATTCATTATTAATTTGCTCAATTTGATAGGACCCAGTTGGTATTGAAACAACGTTCCAATCTGGAGTGTCATCTTTTTTATTCCTATATGCAAATACCAGAGAATTATTAGGTCTCTGACCGCCAAATGGAACCGATCTGATATTAGGCCAACTATGATACACTCGTAATTTTGCCAACGCGATTTCCTTTACTGAAACAGGTGAGGGAAAATTCACACTGAATTTAGGGTTTGTTGACGATATTGATATCATACTTGTTTTCCGCGGAGTGGTATTTTCTGCTATCCGCTGAAGTAGTTGAATCTCTTGCGACATTATTATTATTATTTACAATGTCTAATTTTGCAATAGATGAAAAAACGCTAGCGTTTTTAATCGTAGTATCATAAATACGTATCATCGCGGAGAATTCGTCTTCGGTAATTATCGTATCATCAATCGATGGTGACATCAACGAGGATAATTGTGAGTAACCGTTAGATACTGCTTGATGTTTTACTATATAGTCGTTAAGTTTTTCTTGAGAACACGATGATATTTTTTTAGTAATAGCATTTGCAAGTCCAGCAAATGTTGTCACCGCGGAAATAGCAATTGGGACAGCAATCGGAGCTACCATTGTTACTGAAGATAGTATAATACCAGCACCGGCCATTATACCAGATACCGAGTATACTGTAACATCAATTGCGGTAATTCTCCTGCGATACTTTTTAATTTTTATTTCATATTCATCAATGAGTGTTTTGAGTTTTGTTAAGAAGTCTTTGACGGTATCATAGCGATATTGCGATGATGGAATCATATTATTTTAAAGCCTCAAGTGGTTTTTAATTGTTAAAAATTCTAATTTAGATCAGCTACAAACTCCATGTACCATACAAATGATGTCTTATTTAAATTAGGATCAGTGCTTGTTATTGTAAACCGTTTGTATTCACCCACGTCAATAGTCGTTGAAATCACGTTGTTGTATCCATATGAAGTCGATGATGATATATTAAACTGATTCAGTGACACTATTGTTAATCGATAAATACCCTTGTTTGACACAGTGAGGGTTACTGTATTCTTTTTAGGTTCCCAATCTAATGATCCAGAGAGAACTGTGTATACCATATTTATGATATTCCTCTCATGAGGAATCTTTATTCTTTCAAGTAGCGGAAGATTGTCTGTTTTAAATTTTGTAATATCCTCGATAGATTTTTTAATACTATTAATGCTATCTCTAATAATACTAAATCCAGCATCATTAATATTTTTAATACTGGATTTAATTTCATCAAAATTGGATTTAATTTCAGCGAGAGATGGAGAGGTTACCGCTGGTGTTCCAAAGAATTTATTGATAATATTTCTACGAAGGGAAGTATATGTTGTTATATGTTTTTCAAGTTCTTCATTTAAATTTTTTAATGCATCTGTGATTGTAGAAACGAGTACACCCGGTTTGAGTTTTCCATCATTTGAATATAACGCTATTGTATCTTCAACGACGTCACGTCTTCGTATTAAGACATCATCCAATGAAACATTACTAGATTTCAATTTGCCCTGGCGATCTTGAAATACAACTATTTCCCCAGGATCTACACTTGACAAATTTAATGTCTCGGCGATTTCATCTTCGATTATTTTTTTTACACTTTCGACAGCGAATTTGCTATCGGTTTCTGTTTTTTTTGATTCTGATAAAGGTCGTCCCCAAATATCAATCATTATACAAAAATGCTACGTTTTTCTAAAACATAACGCTATCGTTTTTGCCATTGCCTGCTAGTATATTCATTAACAACAACTTGTGGTGGTTTTCTTGGAAATTTAGATATCTCTGCAAGGAAGTTTAATACTTCACGACCGCATATCGGTGGATCATTTAACTGTTGTGTTGGTAGCGTGGAATAAAAAATTGGAGATGACTTTGTTATTGTGGATACATATCGCATGAATTCTTTTGGTGGAGCTAATCCATATGAATCAAAATAGACAATTCCACGTGGATCAATTGCATATGCGACCCAATGAGTTCCTTTTCCGCTGCTGTTATCGAGATTGATAATACCCGTTTCATTTTTCATTGGTTTTGACGGTAATTGATCTCTCATGAAAACTCCTCTAAAGTTTTTTATTGATAATGATTTTACAGCATCAATTAAATCAAAATTGGACATTGGTGAAAATCCTAGGGATTTTTCCACTAATAAGCCGTTCCTGGTATTCTTAGGCCCGTGCCCTTGTACCAATTGTGTGGAGTTCCTGGTAGTCTTAGACCCTTTCCTTTTTTTTTATAGCCTTTCCCAGTAGCTTTTTTCAGGGCCATTCCTGCAGCAGTACCAACGGCTCCTAACGCTGCCGCCTTCGCAACCGCTGGGGCAGCCGCTGCAATCAATGCTGGAATAGCAGCTAACAGCGGGAATATTCCACCCGATTTTATCATACTGGCGATTGCTGCTTTCGAAAAATCAATTTGAACTCCTCGTTTGTTCTTTAGCGCATCATTGAAATGTTTTATTTGACGATCTGTCAGTGATAATTTATGTGCACCACCGGACATTTGAGTGGGTTTCAGCGTTATTGTAGTTCCACATTCTTTAGCCGACTTTGATTTCAATTTCTTGACCTGACCATCAGTCAACTGGACATTAACAATACTATATGTCATTCTATTCTAAAATGTAATTTACACTTTCAATTGATCTTATTGTGAAAATCCTAACTACATGTTTGTAAAATCAAATGATTTTTGAAAACATTACATGTTTTCCACTGGTGCATCAATAAGTCTCATTCGTCCGCCAACTCCTTCTAACAACATTGATTTATCACTGAGAATGACAGCAACTGCTCTATAATCGGCTATACCAGCAGGGCGTTGTACCCGAGCTTGGAAGTATATATCAACAACAGATTGTCTCATCATGTCAAGATGTTCCAATGAAAAGTAATAAATCGGATAGTGTTTTTCAAAATCAATTTGCGATATTTGCAAACCAGTATCAACATTTTGATCACGACCCATATACGACAATATTCTATGATATACACGAGCTATGTAGTTGTTTTCATAATCAAGCTGTACAATCTCTGCTGGCTCTTGTTGTCCGTTTATTCTCAACGAAACTTCACTTACCCCTAATTTATCAAATATCATATGACTAGATACTTGACGACTCACTCGATTTGCATCCTGTAACGCTATAAAGATATGACGTGGAGCTGAAACACCTTGTTTTGATGCTAAGTGCCATGTAAATGTGCCATTTATATTATCCTGCTTCGTATCAGTCGTTGTTGTTAGCCAACTTAGCAATGATTTTCCACCTGTGTCCATAAACGATAGTAATTCTTGCTCTATTGTAACTGCTGGTGTCAAGACGGGCATCCATAAAGTCAATTTATTTAAAATGACTTTACCATCATCAACACCATTAGCACGCCAAATTGCATCATTGTCATTCTCCTTTCGCACTAACACGACCGTATGCTTTGCTCCATAGATGACTTTTCTGACATTTCTACAGAATCCGAATATGTGATGTAACGGAATTGCACATGAAAACCGTCTATGTTGTCCTTTTAATGCTCCTTTTCGTGTTGCAAATCCTAGATTGAAATTATCATTGATCTTTTTTAAAATGTCGAAATCAGCGCCTGGCGGGCCTTCACGCTCTGGATTAGCTGCGAGTTGTTGATCAGCCAATGCAGTAGCTACCGCAGTTCCTACTTTAACAAATTGATAATGGTTAGCATGATCAGAAGTATCCTTAGCAAACATCATAGACGGACCAGCCGACCTTGTATAATCATCAGAATATCTCGCAAGTCCGATTATTGTTGTTGCAATATCAACATCTTGTTCTATTGATTCAATTTCTTTTCCATCAATGATATATCTTGCACTGTTAAATAGCGCCATAATGCCATTATTTACGAAACCAACTCGGATATTTTGGTCATTCCCATATGGCGTATCAGCTGCAACATTTGTTACAAGCTCTCCTTCTACTTCAATAAACGCCTCACACGGCAAAAAGTATCTACTTGTATCTTGAACTTGAAGTTCAACTCTCCCTCGTTGATTTGGCTCTCTTGCAGGATAGGCATAATACTGATAGTTAATTTTAGAATCATCTTTATTCACCGGTGCCGCCATATCAAACGCTGGATCAGCAATTTTTTTAAATGCCATTTATACTAAAACGTATCGTTTTTCTAAATCATTTTCTTTTTCGATTTCCTCCAAGACCGCTTCCCGCTATCATACTTGCAATATTACTACTATCTGGTGAAGTCATTGCTAATGATGCTAGTTTTTGTTCCACTGCGTTATTTATCACTTTACTGACATTTGCAGGCATCATTGTTGTTGAAGGTAGCGGTGGTGGTGGTTTTCGTCCGAATCTAGATTTCACCAATGACGTTATTCTATTCTTTGCGGTAGAAAAGGCCGTTCCTGCAAGATCTCCAACAGCGTTAATTCCCTTATTACGAATAACATCAATGGCTTTCATCGCTAATTGTTTAGCAATTGGTGCTACTTTTGGGGCTATTCTTGTGAATAAACCAGCCATGGTATTTCCAAGGCCGTCACCGTAGTATGCCTTATAAACGGGCAATCTTGAGTTCACTACATACACGTTTGTTGGTTTATTGTGATTATAGTGTACTATCATCTTATTTGAAATGACTTTGCAATTTCTAAATACAATTTCAATCGCTAAATTCCCCCGGAATTCCGTCTATTAACTCATCCAAGAGTTCTCGATACGTATGAATATCAATTATCCCACCTTGGAATAATCGTCTGCAAATATCAAATGCTTCATTAGTTATTTCGACTGAGTTATTCCCAGCTCGCTTACCTCCCATAAGAACCTCAAGTCGTGATATATCATTAATGATATTACTAGGACACATATGAGAATCATGATGAGAACTTCCATAACCCTCTCCTGAAGAACTTTTTGATTCGGAAACGTTTTGAATTTCTGGAGCTGGTTCGGAAACATTTTGAATTTCTGGAGATTGTCGACCCGCATCAACTCCTATTTTAAAATCTCTGTATTCCACTGTATTCTTATTTAATTTTCCGGGAATTCCTTTATTAATTTTAAATAACCAATTCACCCATTGATCTTTGGTTATTGTGTTTTTTTGATACTCGTCTTTTAAATATTCCCCCCTGTTATAATAACGTTCGGCAGCGACTTTACCAAATTTTATATAGTCTTCAGGTTTCAGCAATTGAAATCGTCTGATTCCTTTTATAGCTTCATCAGTGAATTTCTCGTTAAAAGGAACACTTTTTTTAACGGGGTTATCATCAATATCAATATTACCCATTTGTTGTATTTCTCGCTGAGTTTGTAACTCACCTGAAAGCTGTTTTATTCCCTCCTTGGTTTTTTCAGTTTCTGTAGCAATCTTTCCTAATACATCAATAATAATAATAATCTTTAGGGATGTCGCCGTATATAGCACGTTCTGTTGCAAGTTTCATATCTTTAGTGGCTTTAGTTACAGGGGCAAAAAGTTGTTCGCTTCCAATAGAAAAGTCAGTCTGCGCTTGCTGTCTAAGTTGTAGTTTATCTCGCACGTTATCTCGAATTGGTATAAACTTTTTCAGTAATGCTAACCTCTCACGGGCTAGTCTGGTACTTAATGCTTCTGATGTCATTATTGGAAATGCTAACGATTTTTCAATTGTCGGTTTCACTTGCATCAATCAAACGTCTTATAGATTTCACTTTCAAAGCAATCTCTGACCGAACTTGGTACTGTTCCCCGAGTTTCTTTCTAATGGCTTCAACTATACTAAATAGCCGAATGAATAAATTAATATCATTGTTATACAAAGAAGCATTAACCGCTTTTTGGATTCTTTTTATCAGTGAATACATTTTAGGTAGAACATATCTTCCATGTTTTAATTGTATATCAATTTGTTCAAATTCATTCAAAAGTCTGTCTTCATTCAAAAATTCAGAAAGTACGATTCCTTGATTTCTTAAATTTGATATTTCTGTGATGATAGATGTAATATCTTGAAATTCCATTTATTATTATTACTAATGTATTTGTATCTTTAAAATATTTTTATATACAAAAAAACAAAACATATACAATGCCCGTCTCTTCCTCATTCGAGTTTCGAGGCAAGAAAGGGCACATACATTAAAGACTTATACAATACCCTAACCCCCCAATCGAGTTCAAGGGCGGGTTATATGGGTATTAGACGTGAAATCCAAGTGATTTCTTTACAAACATTGAACAATACATTACATATATACAATGCGATTATATAGGATATATACAATGAATGAATATTTACAATGCGATTCAATGAATGAATATTTACAATGCGATTCAATGAATGAATATTTACAATGAATGAGTATTTACAATGCGATTATAGGTTATATATACAATGCGATTATATAGGATGGTTATATGATAGGATGGTTATATGATAGGATGGTTATTATGATAGGATGGTATGATAGGGACAGTACAGGACGATACAAACATGAAACGACGGGGCGGACCTACACCCAATCTGCCAATCAAAAGCAACCCAAGAAATTAACCCTGGTTGCAGTTGAAAAAATTCAACCACACCATGTCAATGGCGTGGGAGGTTTGATTGGCAAAGTGGGCTTCGTTTTAAAGCCCCAAACTTATTACGGCTCATATTATATATAAGGTGAACTAATACTGCAGTGTCAATGTGTAGGTGTGTATTTATTTTCCTAGCATTTCATAATGAATACTGTGTAGTAATTTCAATGGAAGCTAAGTATTTAAATAAAACATTAAAACAAGAAATACAACTGTTAAATAATAGCAATTTTTTTATTAATTTCTATAATATTACGATTAAATAATCGTAGTAATAATGGATTTACATGACAAGATAACTCTGTTATGGGGATCCCTGTCAATTCAGGACCTGCTATTTCTTGAATCGAGAATGATATTTTTCTGAATTTTATTACACATAGCCACACTAAAACTAAACTACATGTAGCGCATTTTACTATTTTGACCTCACATACAATCTATTTTAATTTGTAATTTTAAAGTAATTTCATTTTCATACAAACGCTGTTAACGCCGTCTTTGTAATTGGGATTTTTAAAAAATCTATTAATAGAACCATGGCCCAGTGTCTTGTCTTACACGCGCGCGTTCCGGTACAATAACTATATTTACTATGTGGCTGTTCCGGCTGTTCCAGTTATTGTCATTTACTCTTTTAATGCATATATACGTGAATATTGCGAATAAATATTGAAAAAAAAAATATGTACACAATGATATTGACGCGCGAAACGTTTTTAGTGTATTGCCCTATGGTAATTGATCTGAATGGTAAAATCATGCAAAAATGACTAAAATAGCATAACTCACTATTGAGAGTTATCTTGTAAATAGGAAAACTTTATTCTATGTCCATTTTTCTTTGAGATAGCTGTTTGACAAATCCCTTCAGCAACTTTTCGTACTGAAGGCATACATATTTCAAAATATTTCCCTGCAGCATTCATTGAATGAAAAACTCTTTCTTCATTCGTCGCTGTATCAAATGACTGTACTGGTCTCTTTCCAACTGACTTATAAGTCCCTGTCTTTCCTTTTTTTATATTCTCTCTTTGAGAAATACACTGTAAATTGGAAATCGCGTTATTTTGAATATTAGAATCAATGTGATCAATAACACAGCCATCTTTAATCGGTCCCATATAACACTCAAAGACTGCCCTATGACAGAGATATCCCTTTCCTCCAGCAGTAAATTGCAAGTATCCCTGATTATTAACAAAACCAATTGGTTTCTTTAGTCTACAGTGTCTAACAACACCATTACGAGATATTTCATAATTAACGAGTATTGGATGTGGTCTGAATTCTTGCTCCATTTATATAATAATACTATTTGTCTAATTCATTATTTGCTTTAATTATAAATCTATTAATGTAGTCTTGAGGGGTTTTTATGATTTTGTCTTTGACAGAGTCATGGTTAGGGTCAATGATGGCGTTTTTTTATTCGTTTATCATAATAACGTTTCAATTCTCTAAACCGCTTACCCCCACAATTGATACATAATTGTGATTTTCCTCTCACACCCACCCCACAATTTATGCATGGGGACGGGCCTGTCGAATTATTTCTGACACTCTGTAAGTGATATCCACAGAATTCACCTCTACACGATTTATTGCATGGGGTTACTGATCCGATCATAAGCCATTTGCAGTGATTCATTATATATAAACAAACTTTTCTATTTAAATACTTGTCTTATTTATATGAATGAAGAATTCAAGAGATTATCGGCAATCAAGCCTCGGAAAAATATTAAATTCAATCTTGATAGAACTCTCGAAGACGTACCAAAAGAGAGAATAACTAATAGAAGTCTGATTAGAAAAATACGAGATTGTGTTCATGAGTTTAAACAGGATGGTGCATCACACACCTGGTCAACATTTAGAATTGATGGTGTTGTTGATGCTAGAATGAATGATGAAACAGCAGCTATGATACTATCACAACTTGGCAATAAACGGTATTTTATCAGAGTGAAATTCATTATCAAATTAGAATCGGGCAAATATATTATAAGAGACAAATTTGTTCCAATTCTCAAAGATGGGACATCAGTCATTGTTAGCCGTTATTCCAGACCAGGGCTGTTAACTGGAATTGATAAACCATACTATGAAAAAGCGTATCCAGAAACAGCAGTCGTTTATGGGATGTATCCGTTAAATAACCCTGACATTGGAAAACTAGCACCAATGAAACAGTCAACGTCAGCGGAAAAGCCACTCAACTGTGTGGCACAAAGAGTCTTAGAACATTTTACAAATGCACTCCGTGGGAATAAATTAACCGATCTAAGACATAAAAAAATAGATGAATGGGAGCTAACAGTGAAAGAGAACGGAGCAACTATTTCCGATATAGCTAGATTGGAAAAGTCGTTGAGATTTCCGATAACCGTTTTAACGATAACTGGCGAAGTATTATACGAATCAAAATACAATAAAAACGGAGCTCCAATCAAAATTATTGATCATAACAAACACGCATGGACATCCGCAGTTACAATATTCCCGCGAGACAGAACAGTGAAGTATATCCCAGAAGAATTCATCAAGGATGGTATTCTCACTGAAGAAAGATTATTCGATGCTATTGCTAGTTTGTGTAAAAACGACCCTGTATCAGTATGGCTACTTCATAGTTTTGAAGATGAAGAATGTCAATTCAATCAATTTGTGAAACCTAACGGTGAATTATATCGTACTGAAAGTCTACATAATAGGATGAAAAATCTAGCAATAAGTCTCAGTGAAAACGCTAGCGTTTTTAATGAAAAATCCGAAGATTACGAACAGTTACTTACAAATTGTTTTACAATTCCATCAGTTGCAGCTCATTTTGCAAGAAAGAAAAATAATTGGAAACCAACACGAAAAGAGTTTTTACAGGATGTTCAATCCAGCTGTTTGGAATATTATCATGGCGGTCTATGGAACGTTAAGTACAATCGTGAGAGTATGATATCAGTTGATATCGTTGCCTGTTATCCAGGAAGTTTTCTAGGATATGGATTCGCTGGTGAGTATTTTAAACGGTTTGGACACCCCACACATGAAATGACTCGCGTTGCTATTAATGGACCACTGCCTGATTTTGATTTGACCGGTTTTGCTTGCGTAGTATCATTTGAATTCGCTGAAGGACTTCATCCGTGTTGTTATGTTTGGATTGGTAGACACATGGCTGAAAGGATGTGGTTACCAATAGTGTTATTGCGATATATGATTGATTGTAAAGTGTTAGTTTCGTTGATTGTCAGCGAAGCGATTATCTCATATCGAAAACAAACCAATGTCTGGTTACCAGAACCAGAATGTCTTGATAGTATAATCGATAAGTCTAGAAAACATATTGATGCTGACGAGGAGTACATCATTGAATGGTCAAAAAAGATATTTAATCAACGAAATAATGAAGCAAAGGATCTCGGCCGAAGAATAATCGGTAAATTTACACAGGGTGGAAAAAAATTTAACTTTAAAAAACAATCCTCACGATTGATTATAGATGATGCCGAATACGACTTCGTTATTAAAGATGCAGTAGAGAAAAATAGATACGCAAATTGTAAAACAGCCTTCTTGTCCAATAAAACAAAGTTAGGTAGAATTGTTACTTACAGTGATGGAGAAAGCTCTGCATATCTACATTTGAGAGCTTCTATGCTGGGTTATGCATCTATCAATTTATTTGCAATGATAAATAGATTTCCTAGTATAGCAGTCAGAGTTGCAATTGATTCAATGTATGTCGATAAAAAATATATCAAAGAGATAACTAAATTTACTAATAGCGAAGAGACTTGGGGAACATGGCGAATTAAACAAGAAATACAACGCGATTATTCTGAATCAGCAGACGTTGAGATTAAAAGCAGTTACCTGAAGAACGATAATTCTATCAGTGAAAAATCTATGTCTAAAGCACCACCGATATCAGATCCAATTTGTAGATATAAAACAGTTTATTTAAACGGTTGTGGTGGATCTGGAAAGACAACACGTGCGATAGAATTATATCGAGAGAGAACGTTCATGATTGTACTCACACCAACCCATAGACTAGCGAGAGAGATCAAACAACGAAATGTTGAAGCTTGCACGTATCATAGTTTTTTTCGATACAAGGGCGATGCTTGGACTCCTGAGCGAATGGGTGAGAAATTTATTCCAGCGGTTATTATTTGGGATGAAGCATGTACTGTTTCAGAAGATGTATTAAAAATGTTTCTTGATTGGTTATTGCAAAATAATACAAAAATTATATTGTGCGGCGATCATGGTCAACCACCACCATTTGTTGGTAGAAGTCCACATAATTGGTTAAAAGGATTTGTTGATTATTACGAAGAAATTGATACTGACTATAGAGCACTCGATGAGCAGTTACGTGAGTTTAAAAAACTAATTAGATTACAACCCGATAGAATTCAATGTGAAGTAGCGCGTGAAATAATTTCTGAAACACCTTTGAATGATTTTTGGGAAACATGGAAACCAAATGATTTTGTAGTAGCAAGTAGAAAGATAGTCAGAGACGCACTTCAGAAAAAGTTGTTTGAGCTACACAAGAAAAAATTCCCAACGTTTCCAGTGCCGTTGTGTTATAGACCATTGGATACACGAAAGCAGAATATTGAAGTTGAAATTCCAGGCCAGACGGATAAACAGATTCTAGTGTTAAATGATATTGTGCTAGTTGATATCAATACTGTAGAAGATGCATTATACGCTGATAAATCACCATGGACGCTTGGTTATGTAACAACAATACACTCGTCACAAGGATTGACCATCACGGATACAATTGTTTGGATAGTTGATAATCGCATTGAATGGTCAAATTTAGTCTATCTCGCAGTGTCCAGAGTACGACGAATAAATCAACTACGAAGGATTGTTTTCGATGATGATTTTAATGCAAACGATGACAACACTGATATTAGCATCATTAATAAAAAACTCTCTGGCTACAAACAGCAGGACAAAAAAAAACAACGAGAATTTGATATTGATGCTGAAGTAATAATTGCATTAAAAGAACAACAGAATAATCACTGCGCCAGTTGCAATTGTATAATGCACTGGCAGTATTCGGATAAAGACCCTCGACAATTCACCGTAGACAGAAAAAATAACAGTCTTGGTCATGTCAGAAACAATGTGATGTTGACCTGTCTTGAGTGTAATAGACGTAACGGAGCTAGTTAAGACCATGTGGCGGTAATTGAGTATCGTCCGGAATGACTTGTAGTTGTTCGCGTGTAAAACCACGCTGAGGTGCAGTTGAATCCAATCTGTAGATTGGAGGTCTACCAGTTGATCGCGTTATAGTTGAAATTTTATGCGTAGTAACACTCCATATAGGATCAGTAGCTCTTCTTTTACCGCCTTCAAGCTCTCCTGGTTCGTATAAATATCTCACAGTAACATCACCGAGAAGTGGCTGAGTGCTAACCCGCTGCGGTTGTTCGGGAATATATTCTTTTTTTATTGCAATATTTGGTTTCATATTAATAGTTCGAGTAATCTCGTTATTTAACGCTGCAACTACACTCGGTAACCTTTGGACCCATTCACGAGATCGTTTTTCTTGGATGAATTCTTTTGCATATTGATATCCAAATAACCGTTCTGCAAGAGTTCGATTAAATCGTTCTACAATTGCCTGATCACGATGTAACGCAGTATGCCCCCGTCGTATTGTAACACTATGAGTTTTCATTGTTGATAGAACAGCACCTTGAAACTCTTTGCCAGGATCAACTTGTAATAGATTTGGCCATCTTAGAGGACCTCGTCGATAAATCCTTTCAAATGCAGAAGCGACTTCAGAAGCTGACTTTGTTTTCAATGGTTCTGCTTGTTTAAATCGACTCGCAATATCAACTACAGTTAGCGCGTATTTGTAACCATGGTCATGTGGTAAAAACAATAAATCAGCCTGATGAACTTCATTGGGTACGGTAACATCAAAATGAGAATAATTAATTTGTTTAGGCGGTGGTAGATAAATTTGCCATATAGCTTGTTTGGATAACCAATCTTTTGCAGTGGATTTTTTCACTTTTGCAGCGTTAGCGAGTTTACTGATTGCTGCTTTACCCCTCCAGTATCCTTTCGGAGAATAATAAATAGATTCCATACTATAAAAACACTGGTGTTTTCAATTACCAGCACCTAACACTAATTTGCCTTTCATAGCTGATTTGACCAACCATGAAGCCAATTTTTCTTTGAAGGATTTATCGGGAATAGCATTTAAGGCATGAATTAATTTTACATCCGCGATATGTCTTTGTTGCAAATTATTGCTTTTATATGCAACATCATGAGCATGACATGCCTTATCAATAGCATTTATCGGATACTCACCAGGCCGGGGCTGATTTTGATCATCAAGTCTGATATCTAATCTCGTTCCGGGACCACAGTAGCTATATCCTGGAAGGTGTTTTTCTCCGGGGTATTTTGCCCATGGGGTTCCGGGGAGTTTTCCAAGTTTTGCGGCAATATCACCTCCGAGTTGCTTTTTTTTAAAAATCTAAATTTTTTTGTACCACATGTTACACACTTACCAGTAAGCGCTAGTCTATTGTTTTTAGTTGTAATGGTTGTCTGATCGGTTGTATCAGTACGCTGTTTACATTTAACACAATATAGATCCATAATTTATATATAGCGTTATGAATATAATTGACTTTTCAGCGACTAAAAGAAGAGAACAGGTAAAACACCACGCAGCGCTTCCGAATTCTGTCCGTGCCATTATAATCGGACCATCTGGATCAGGCAAAACACAATTACTGCTTAATTTGATAATGCGATTTATGAAGTGGGATAGATTATATTTAGTTGCCCCATCCGTAGATGATCAACGGTGCTATGAAGTGCTAAAAGATTATAATAAAAATGCATCAGAAATTAAAGGTGAAAGTGTAATCGACTTTATTACTGATATTGATGATGCACCATCAGTAGAAGATCTCGATGGAGACATAAACAATCTTGTAGTGTACGATGATGTAATGTTAGATAATCAAAAGAACCCTGCTAGAATATTTTCCCGAGGTAGGCATAAAAACACTGACGTGATATATGTCACTCAACGATATACTCAAATTCCAAAAGTAATTCGCGATAACTGCAATATTCTTGCTGTATTCAATGGCGTTGATACACATACGCTACGAAATATTTGGCAAACATGGTGTTCCGATATGGACTTCAATGGATTTAAAAATTACTTTAGTCATGCTCAGTCTGTCCCATATGGATTTATAACAATAAATTTACACGACCCTCGGTCACGATATCGTATTGGACTTGATCAAATATTTGGTTAAATAATTTGTATTAATCAGCAGCAGAGAGGGTGAAATGACAACATATTTGCGACCGTAGATGGCAGCAATTTGAGTGTGGTTATGACAATGTATTTGCGACAAAATCGCTAAGATGGGGTCTTTATTTTTTTTTTTGGTTGAAATATGAGATTTCGTAGGAAGGCTCCATTGGCATTCTGAGGCTTTAATCGATTCTGTCGCAAAAATTTGTAGACGTAGATGGCAGCAATTTGGCATTCTGAGGCTTTAATCGATTTTGTCGCAAATATATTGTTGTAGGGTTCACCCTCTCTGCTGCTGATGTGGGGTGAAATGTCTTGGGCCAAAATGACCATGGGGCGAAACGTCCATGTACCCCCAAAAATTTGTGAAATTCGATATAGAAGAAAGTGAACCATATTGTAGTTAAGAATAAGATATTTGTACATAATGTTAATTTTAATACATATTTTATTTAGAAAATTATAAATAAGTACCAATAAATAAAAGTGAAAATGTTTTGTCTCTGTTTATTCCTGGCATTTTAATGGATATTCAACCATTTCAACATGCTTCTGGGATGGGACTGAAACTTTTCCTGGTGGGACTGCAATTTTGTTGCTGGGACTCCTATTTTTGCTAAGTTAGGAGTCCTGGACTCCAAGTTTTATAATCCTAGTGATTCCTGTGCATATTTCGTAGTAGGGTTTACATATTTCTTAGTACAGTCTACATAAATACATGTACATGTATTTCTTAGTACAGTCTACATAAATACATGTACATGTATTTCTTAGTACAGTCTACATACATATTTCTTAATAGTCTACAAAAGTACACATATTTCATAGTAATGTCTACATACACTGTACATATTTTTATTGTCTGATACCATTTTAAATTTTTTAATTAGCCTGAGATAAATAATTTAAACTATTCACTTGTTAACCCTTATAGCCATGTATGTGTCATGAAGCAGTATCTGGCTTCAAAGCTTTGTAAAGTCAACATCTTTTATTAAAAGATACACCCAAACAAGTGGTATTACAGAAATGGAAAGATGAATTTTCCACAATAATGTCATATAATATAGACTGTCTGCTCATCTTCAAAAATACAGCAGAAAACAACGGAGATCTGATTTTTTTTTTCAGACTGAAATTGCCAGTTTCAGAACCAGAGTTTATGTCCAGAGTTTTGAAAATTTTTGTTCTTAGATCTAAATTAGACCAGTCTGAACTGCACACATTCTGATGAACCTTTACAAAAAGCCAGTTACATTTCAGGTTTGGAGTAAAATGGCTCTAGGACATGAAAAGTTTCTGTCCAATATATGCAAAAACTAGGGAAGTAAAAAAAAGTCCAATTTTCAGAAGTACCTCAAAAATGTTTCCAATCCCAGTTTCAGCCAAAAATTAAAAGAATTTCTAGGGGGCCAGAGAGTTAAGAACTAGTTGTACATAGCATGTGAACTAAAGTTTATTTTGTTCCCTTAAATATTCATTGTTGGTAAATAATTTTTAGAAGACAAAAACTGTACCTCCTGAACATTTCTGTAGATTTAACTGAGATCATCAGTTCTTTCGTACTGTGATGTACTGTCATTCATGGGTCAAATTTCGTCTGACCTGTCTTCACACTTTACACTTATTAATGTTTTAAAAATTGTATTTCATCTCCTGTTTTATTTTGAATACATCTTACAATTACTACATTAACTGAGTTTTTTTTTTTACTTTTATTTGAACATGTTTCACATCTACTCAAACCACATTTAGTTGCCTTGGCTTTTGTTTCTAGGAAGTCGCATTCGATCTTGGCAAGAATTTATTCATAAAGTTGGTTGTCTCTTACTAATAATACTTGTACTCTTTTGAAGTGATCTAAATTCTAATATGTACATCAGTGTCAATGTGGATAAATTCTAAAATACTGAAATTTATTAGCTTGGTGAAATCATGCAATTCATTGTTAATTTCTCTTCCACTATATATAAAAATATTTTATTTTCAGCCAAAGTTACAGAGAAGTTAATCTTTACTGGGTGGGTTCCAGTTCCAACAGTATGATTGTCTTGATGATTGGTAGTATGATAGGTAAGTATTCATCATAGGTAAAGTTCTTGTTTAACATTGAGAGTATTTAGGGCACATCAACACTTTGAAGTTATATTTGCTAAAGCAAGTGAAGAAAGTCTATTTCCCATGGAAACGTAATGGTAGCTGATCTGAGTGGATTGATGGTGGGAATTGAACCTGCAACCTTCTTATGATAAGTACTACAGCTGAACCACTGTGGCTCCAATGTAAAAGTCAGGAGGCAAAAGTAAAATAAACACAACCCTACATTATTTTGTATGAGCTTGTGACATTATTATTTTAAGATGAAATCATTTTTTATTCAGCTCTCCCTCTTTATAACACCTCACAGTATAATAAATGTTTGGATAAAACACAGAACTGGTATGACTCTAAATCATAATTAAATCATTGACTTGATTTAGTCAAGAACATGTATGGTCAGAATTTGTACTTTTTATACTTCATAATTCATGATATTGTTCTTGTTGAAACACATAATCTGGAGAAAAAATTAGTAATTTCCAACGAATTCAAAAGTAACATTGAGCAGTGTACATTCATTGAATTCAGAACTATTTCTTGTTGTTGTTGTTGTTGTTGTAGGGTTTAATGCTGTTTTCAGCACAAGATAGGCTATACATGGAGGCCCAGTATAAATGGTGGAGGCAGAACCCAGGAAAACCCCAGAAAGAACCATGAGAAACTATAGGCAAGCTTTCTAATGGAACCACATTAGCTTAGTATCGAACTTGAACCCATGAAGACAGAGGATAGACAGCAATGAGGTAGCCCTGAAATCAATTTGGCATTACTTTAAGGCTATTATGTTTGTGATTGTAAGTGACATCATTGCATTTTAACCCTGTCAGTTTTTACCAACATGCATTCCATTCAAAATGATAAATAAATCAGTTTGCTTCCAGCATATTTTGTCTCCTTAAAAGAGGAAGATAATAGAAGTGTTTTCTTTTCTGTCTTTGGTATATCATTGCAAATGTGACAAATATCTGAATTATGGAAAATACTTTTTTCTGACTTATTTAAGAAGACAATACTTTTCTTGTCAATATTTTCCATGAAATGAACTAACATATGCCACAGAATGCCAGGTCTTGCATGCAGATGAACTGTTCACCTTTATTTTTACATCGTTGCATGTTTCAGCGATACCATGCAGTGTTCACATGTCTTTGTAAACATGACAGCCTTACATTAGAAGCCTCTGAGTTATCTATACGGTACGTGCTGTGATGACTGGATGTAACATCATATGCCAAAGTAGGATCAGGAGGATATTCTGTCCTTTAGAGATGGTTTTAATTTAATTTTAATGATTGCTTTCTGTCATCATAAGATGGTCTAGCTTCTGTGGAGTTAGGGAAAGTGTTTTTCAGTGAATAATTTAGTTGTTTTTCTCTCTAAGTCTGTCAAATAAAAGAAACTATTTGTCAACTTGTGGCATGAATTCATATGTAGTGAACCTTCCAGACAGATTCTCACTGTACAGATATGTTATAAAATATGCTGTTCTTTGACAGGTCCAACTGGACTTAATGGTCATACATGCTGAACATTCCCTATGTGTTTTTTCCAATCTACACTGCTGTCCGATTTTTGAGGGATGGATCAAAAGCAAGAGGGACCACCAGACAGGTAAATGTTCTGTGAGAATGATAGAGTTGGGGAGATGAGAATGGTGTGACAGAATGCATTTTATTCAGGATCAGCAGCACAACTCTTGTGATTTTTCATTTTTCCATGCATTATTAAGGTGGAGTTAAACTGCATTATCATTAGGGTAGGCTTGATCACTAATAGAATTGTATATGAAATAACTATTGTCACTAAAAAAGGATTGATCGCTATAGACTTGTACACAAAATAACTGTTATCATTTAAGAAGGCTTGATCGCTAATAGACTTGTACACAAAATAACTGTTGTCATTGGAGAAGGCTTGATCACTATTAGACATGTACACAAAATAACTGTTGTCATTGGAGAAGGCTTGATCACTATTAGACATGTACACAATATAACTGTTATCATTGGAGAAGTGTATGCGTCACTAATAGAAACAATATAACTTACGTTTATTTTTAGACCTGGTCTGGGCAGCCGACATGGGAGAAATTGGTAGAAGTTTTCTTTGGACTTTGGTTTTCAGCAGCAACTGTACTGGCATTTTTCAGGGGCATTGTGAATGTGACAGAGACCATCTATTGTGTGAATGAAGGATGGATAATAAAAAATGTTGCTTTTTTCCTGCTGATAAGCCAAATACTTGTAGTGGTCTCCATTAAACATCGATATGCCATTAGAGAAAACATCTCCTTTATATTCTCTTAAGAGGTTAGATAACTTGTTCCCTTATTCAGTTTTATATTTCTTCAGCACAGGAGAAAGGTAGTAAAAATCATCTAGCAGTTTTATATAAATTAAAGTTCAGTTGCAGTTTTCTCATCTTGGTTAAGAAGGAGTGAATTATTTACCATTTATTGAAGTGAAAAACAGTATTTTAAGGATTTGACTGTTTCTATCTTTATCTTTTATTTTTCATCTGTTTTAAATAATTGTCAAATTGCTTATCTTTCATCTTATGTAATGTCTTCTTTTAATAGGGAAGTTTTATTTTCCTAAAAATATTTGCAGGTTTTTTGTATCATTATGACTTGTTCTACCCGAGGTTTTTTTGGCATGTGGCCAGGATTGTGTTGATGTGAAGTGATTTGTTTTTTGTTCTGCAGGCAATCCTTGGATGTAAAGGTGCAATATTCAAAACATATCTGACAGATTTTGAGCCCTACATCAAAGATGATAACGAGTATGGAAAAATGCAGGTATTTTTATATAATTTCAATGTGATTGTTCGTTTAAAAATTTTATAATGAGGAAATTGTAAGTTAATTAGAAACCTAACAATTATAAGACAATAGCTATCATCTTTCATATTTTGTACAAAATTTAATTTAAAAAGTTTTGTTAGAGGGGTCAGTACTCATGGTACATCTTTAACTCTGAACCAAATTTTCTTCACGTTTTTCAGACCATAACTGCTTGCCATGTACATAAATTTGATTTGTTATATCCCATTTTGGTTGCTGTATATCTCCATCTGCATGTTAGATCGTAGAATCCATTTTATCACCATAGCACAATACACTATTGAACTCAGAGTAATTAAATATAAAACTTAACTGTAAGTGGATGATCTGATTAGATTTTCAAGCCTTTGCACATTTTTTAAACTTTATCGACTTCAATATTTTTACAACAACCTTGTTTGCATGATTCAGCAAAACCCATTTAAGGTAGACAGTGGAAATTAAGCAGGTATATTAAATGTATTAAATGTATATGACCAGCGAAAATTTTCTTACATATTTTTGAACTCTTTTATACTTAAATTTGTTTTATTGAACACAATTAAACATGATTCACATGCAACAATTAAGTTTTTAAATTTTTTATATACTCTAAACTCCACTAATACATTATATTTAATATACCAAGATTTCCATTAGCATGTTAGATTTAATATGTTGTGATCTCAACTAGTACGTTAGATTGTAGTTTAAGTATAAAGTATTCGAAGATGTGTATGTAATCAATAGAATTTATTATATATTTTGTTCTGAGCCAAGGGAAAAAACCTATTTGATATGTTTTAGAAATGCTATGATCTGATGGTCGCAGCATATTTCTACACTATTTTAGATTTGTTTTTTCCATTAGATTTGAACAAAGAATGCATATAAGTTTTTGTAAACAGTATGGTAATGGCTTTCCCTAAAGACACTATAAAAATAAAGTAGTAATGCTAATATGGAATGACACAAGAGTGACTGGATCCAGTGAATTGGAATCGGGACTGACATGTTATTCATATCTTTGAAACAGCTTTTAACATTTAAAAAAGATAATTTTTTAGGGATTGTTGTTTTCTGTTCAAGTAGATCAGAATTTAACATGAAACTTTAAGTGGTCCTTTGTAAATTTTTAAATTTATAAACCCCATTCTAATTTGTAGATCATAAATATATGCAGAGAATATGAATTTTGGTGGATTCAGTTAAGTTGTATATTAAAATATTTGTCTGGAATTAAATACTTTTATGTGTTCATCTTGATCAATCTTTTTTATTAGGTGTTGACCCATTTGTTCTACTTCATCCCATTTTATCTGGGTGCTGTGTTCGCTCTGATATACCCAGGTCAAAAATGGGTCGGGGACTGGTCACTTATACATGCAGGAGCTGCAGTATAGTTTAACACCATTTATATATTATTCAGAGCTATGTTTTCTATGATTTCACAGTTGTGTTCACATAAATTTTAAAAAAATATGCATTTGAATCAAAGATATTGGTTTTACAATTGGTTTTCTCCACCAAACAACAATAGCTGGAGTTTAGGATATTGTTTTACCATTGGTATTCTTCTGTAATTATAAACTACTCACTCTCTACATATGTAGTTATAAAGTAGTCATTGCAGAGATCTGTAATTATAAACTACTCACTCTCTACATATGTAGTTATAAAGTAGTCATTGCAGAGATCTGTAACTATAAACTACTCACTCTCTACATATGTAGTTATAAAGTAGTCATTGCAGAGATCTGTAATTATAAACTACTCACTCTCTACATATGTAGTTATAAAGTAGTCATTGCAGAGATCTGTAATTATAAACTACTCACTCTCTACATATGTAGTTATAAAGTAGTCATTGCAGAGATCTGTAACTATAAACTACTCACTCTCTACATATGTAGTTATAAAGTAGTCATTGCAGAGATTTGTAATTATAAACTACTCACTCTCTACATATGTAGTTATAAAGTAGTCATTGCAGAGATCTGTAATTATAAACTACTCACTCTCTACATATGTAGTTATAAAGTAGTCATTGCAGAGATCTGTAACTATAAACTACTCACTCTCTACATATGTAGTTATAAAGTAGTCATTGCAGAGATCTGTAATTATAAACTACTCACTCTCTACATATGTAGTTATACAGTAGTCATTGCAGAGATCTGTAATTATAAACTACTCACTCTCTACATATCTAGTTATAAAATAGTCATTGCAGAGATCTGTAATTATAAACTACTCACTGTCTACATATGTAGTTATAAAGTAGTCATTGCAGAGATCTGTAATTATAAACTACTCACTCTCTACATATGTAGTTATAAAGTAGTCATTGCAGAGATCTGTAATTATAAACTACTCACTCTCTACATATGTAGTTATAAAGTAGTCATTGCAGAGATCTGTAATTATAAACTACTCACTCTCTATATATGTAGTTATAAAGTAGTCATTGCAGAGATCTGTAATTATAAACTACTCACTCTCTATATATGTAGTTATAAAGTAGTCATTGCAGAGATCTGTGATTATAAACTACTCACTCTCTACATATGTAGTTATAAAGTAGTCATTGCAGAGATCTGTAATTATAAACTACTCACTCTCTACATATGTAGTTATAAAGTAGTCATTGCAGAGATCTGTAATTATAAACTACTCACTCTCTATATATGTAGTTATAAAGTAGTCATTGCAGAGATCTGTAATTATAAACTACTCACTCTCTATATATGTAGTTATAAAGTAGTCATTGCAGAGATCTGTGATTATAAACTACTCACTCTCTACATACGTAGTTATAAAGTAGTCATTGCAGAGATCTGTAATTATAAACTACTCACTCTCTACATATGTAGTTATAAAGTAGTCATTGCAGAGATCTGTAATTATAAACTACTCACTCTCTACATATGTAGTTATAAAGTAGTCATTGTAGAAATTTGCAGTTAAAGAACTAGTATATAGATCTTTCAGTTAATTATCCTAACCCAAGAATGTTGTTTTCATTGAAACATTTGATATCACTAAATTGAACTAAATTCATGTCCCATTTAGTAGAGATACAGTAGGAGTTAGCTGTATATAGATTAGGCAGTTGTCACACATAAGCTCTGTACAATGATTAGGCATGCCACATGTTATCACTGTACATAGATTGGGTGGTTATTGCCACATGTAATCACTGTATGTATATTGAGCAGTTGTCACACAGGAACTCCATACCTAGATTGGGTAATAGTTGTTACACAAATTCTCTACATAAATTGGGCAGTTAATGTCACACATAATAACTCTACATAGATTGGGTACTTATTGTCACTCATATGTGCAGTACATAGATTTAGCAGTTATTGCCACAAATATCCACTGCACATAGGTTAGGTAATTATTGACACATCACTGTACATAGATTGGGTAGTTATTGTCACACATAATCACTGTACATAGAATGGGTAGTTTTTGTCACACATAATCATTGTACATAGATTTGGGTAGTTATTGTCACACATAATCACTGTACATAGAATGGGTAGTTATTGTCACACATAATCATTGTACATAGATTGGTAAATTCTGGTCACACTTTAAGGTCTGGAAAGCATTGTAAAATTAGAATAAATCTTGAAGCTATGTGAAAATGACAGCTTTTGAACAGTGGGTTTCAGTTACAGCAAAACTTTGGCAAATTGATCAGTGACCATTTTGAGGGTAAACTGGTAGGTACATTAAATTTGTTCCACATAATGTAAAACAATTCTTTCTCCTGATATGGAATTTATATTCCTGATGTTTTAATTGTTCAAGTCTCAACAACTAGGATCCCACATTATATGAAATATCAACAAATATTCCTTAATAAAATGGTCCACTATCTACATCAGACAGCAGATACCCTTTATTGAGTACCATTGGACACAAAAAAAAAATTGTTATTGTACATAATCATATCTATGTGCCTTGGGTTTG
This sequence comes from Potamilus streckersoni, assembly GCA_016746295.1. Lineage (NCBI taxonomy): Eukaryota > Metazoa > Mollusca > Bivalvia > Unionida > Unionidae > Potamilus > Potamilus streckersoni. Next base: position 327,839 of record JAEAOA010000121.1, read on the forward strand.
TAAAATATGTTTTTGCAGTACTGGTATGTAAGTCATGTATAATCTAGAAAATGTAATTATCACAAACTAAATTTGCTATGTTTAGATTTTTGTGAAGCTTTCACTGAAACTTTTTTCACACATTTCATTCAGAATCTGCATCATATCACTGCTTTTGACAGTGTCATTATTATTTTGTTGGAAAATTGACCCTCTTTTTTTATTTACAGTCTCAGTTGTCCTTTATTGGAGGCTCCCTTCACTGGCGAACACCTGAGAAGTTCCGAGTTCCCAAAACAAGTGAGGCTCACTTGTTTTTCTAACTGGTCAACCTCAGTTTACTCATTGTGCCACACCTCCATGCTTTGTATTGTCACAGAAATAAGGTGGCTCATCTGTTCCTTAAAAGGGCTATTACAACTACCTCACGATCTAAGTCTACACCTTCAAGGAGTGAGGGTCCTGTTGCTACTTCACCATCTAAGTCTACACCTTCAAGGAGTGAGGGTCCTGTTGCTACCTCACCATCCAAGTCTATACCTTCAAGGAGGGATGGTCCTGTTACACGCCACATGAGAAAAGTGAAAGTCTCTTAATGACATTCAGTTTTGATCAAAACATTATTGACATTCATCTCAGAAAGAGAATTTTCATAGCATTTATAGGGATGTGTTGAGGTTTTTTAAGTGTAGAATAACATTATTTCCACATTTTTTGTCAGAATTATGCCACATCATAATAGATATTTTTGGATTTTCTTTTTTATTATTTTATATGTACATGAAGGCAACAATAGGAATTACTAGAAAGCACTGTTTCCTTTGGTAGGGTTTTTTTTCCGCGCAGGACTTGATAATGTTGAATAACTTTTTGTAGGTAAATACAGGGCTATCTTTGTGTTTACATGTCAGTCATTGGTTTAGTCCAATGCAGGGTAAAGATTTATGATTTTGTGAATGTCTTTTATTATTTAAAAAAATAAAGTAAATAATAGATTCATGAATGCTTCCTGTGTCTGCTTGTGCATTAGAGATTTACAGGAGTCCATAGTGATGAAGTTGATGTTTTCATGTGAAAAATGAATATTGAAATTTTTATAACAATGCTGATCTGGTGGCCTAGTGGTTAGAGCGTCCGCCTCAGATGCGGGAGGTAGTGGGTTTGATCCCCGGTTGAGTCATTACAAAGATTTACAAAAATGGTACTAATAGCTGGTCATCCTGATGTCAGGATAATGTGAATGGGTGGGACATCAATCTACATGACTGCAGCATGATGCCCCAGTGCTAGACATCACTATAAACTGCCACACTGCAGACATCATAGCGGTACGACTGAAAAATTGTTAAAGCTATGTTAAAAATCATAGTCACATCATATCACATAACACTGTCATATTTAATCATGAAAATAAAATGGGATTATGATGTTAAAAATACTATAAAAGGAGACTTAATAATTTATTAGTGATATTATTGGCCAATGGACAAAGACCAGAAGAATGTTTGGGATGGTTTGTCCTCAGTTGTCTGCCCATTTCTTAGTGTCAGTGTCTTGTCATTACAACTCTACTACCAAGAGGATTCCATGTAACTCTATGCATGCTTTCATCACAACGTCTAATTTGTTCTATATGAAACTAGCGCTCCTTGGACCTCCAGTATTGCCGCCAATAACGTAATAGATCTTCTCATTGCTGTAATTCCTGAATGAATGGACATATCATCTTGGAGTTTATACTGAAAGATTTCTTATAATTTGTTTTGTCTTTTAGTTAAAAATAATATTATATTAACAAATTTTTTTAATTTTAGTTTTTAAACTTAAGCCTTGTAACTGAGTTATATGTTAGACTTTAACATTTTATTTAGAGGACAAATATATATTTTTTTAAAGAGAAATCTAACCACTCTTGTCCTTGGAGGAGATACACAACAGAAATATGTTGAAAATATGTCAGATCTAAACAGTAACTCATTTTAAATGTGCATGTAATTATTTGGTCTATGTGATGACATAATGATACTATTATTCAGCAAAATCAATAATTTGAGTCATAATTCACAGAGAAATAATGTCAGCAGAAATATAGTTTAGACTACCTGTATGCTGAGAAAAAACTTTAGTCAGTAAAATCACTGTAATGTCTGCTCTGAAAATACTGCAAATCAGCAGTTCACTATTGTTGGCTGCATATATTGGCAAAATCACCATTTAGACTCCCAGGCTGTTAAGAAAATGGTATAAATCATCAAATTCAACAATCAAATTTATTGACTGCTGCAGAAATACAGTTTGCAAAATGACCATTTGGATTTGTTGTCTGCTGCAAAATCGACATTTAGATTCCCAGACTGCTGAGAAAATACTGTAAATCAGCCAAATCACTATTTGGACTCATTGTTTGCTATTTAGACTTATTGTTTGCTTTGAAATACTATCATTTTTTAAATAATTTTAAGTAACTTGGGGCCTATTTGAGAGAAATTTTTGTGAATTGGTAACTGGCACTTTTTCTTTCTTACAATACTTTAATGAATCAGTGACACAGACTTTATTTGGTCTTCGAGTCCTTCAATGAATCAGTGTCAAAGACTGATTTGGTCTTACAGACCTTAAATGAATCAGTGACACAGACTTTATTTGGTCTTAGAGTCCTTCAATGAATCAGTGTCAAAGACTGATTTGGTCTTACAGACCTTAAATGAATCAGTGACACAGACTTTATTTGGTCTTCGAGTCCTTCAATGAATCAGTGTCAAAGACTGATTTGGTCTTAGAACATTGAAACCAAGCGGTCTAAACCAAGAAGACTAGAAAATGAAAACTATGCACTAGTAGAATTTAACATTTTCTAAATCTTCTTATTATCCTTCAATTTTTACTATAAGAATAACCGGTATAGAATCAAATATCCGGGATATAATCTGCGTTACATATGTACACAAAGTAAAAATAGATGTCGCTTTGGCTTGTAGACTTTTAGGGAATTATACAACGTTTTCAGTTTCCGCAACTAGTCTATACAAGCTGGTTGTATTTATAGTTTTAGCACATGTGAAGATAGAAATGTAGAGGTTTACAAACACAACGTTTTTGTGTTTATTTGTTTGTCGTAACTATGTTTTGTATTTGCCTTTGAAAAAGACTCATTAAGAGTCGAAAGCGCTTAGGCTAGTTAGTTACTAGTTTCGTACTGTTCGTCGTCAGTTTATTGCATCTATTTTAATTAATCCCTGACAAACGTGATCCCTTGGTGGATCCAGTACGCTTGAGAGGGTTGTTATTCGCTATATGATTTGTATTCTTTATATATATATATATATATATATATATATATATATATATATATATATATATATATATATATATATATATATATATATATATAATGTCAATCTATCATCCAATCAGACTTGTTGGGTTTGATCTAACAAACAGATTTTGTAAAAGATTTAATTGAATCAAAGCAACGTCAGGTTAGACTGGTATAAAACCTAAAATAATAAGCGATTGCATTAAAAAAGTAGACCATCATATATCGCCGTAAAATGGGTCGGTTTTGTTATCTGAGACTGAAAATGATATGAGAATAGCGGGTTGGGCAGATTTAGTGATGACATTTATTGATAACATGGTAGATATATTATTTGACAAGGATATTAATAAAGCTACAAAAAATTAAACATCTACTTTTTATAATGATCTTTTTCGTATTTGCTGAATTTAATTGGTAGAATATATGTTAACATACTATCAATAATACGGTACTCGCGTATGAAATTGTCCATATATTTTATGCCACGCAAATAAGATTGAATTTGATAAAGTAATTTTTATAAGTAATACTTGCTGTTTTGCAAGCATTTGTTTTAGTCGCGAGCCGAGGTTAAACTTTTTCACATGCTGCAAGAGATGCATGCACTGACACCAGATATTATTAACAATAACAGATTTAATGATACGCCAATTTTAATTATGCCAGAGCCGGTCATTAGCAGGAACAGATATGATATCACTCGAAGTATTTTGGTATAGTATTTGTAACATTTTTTTATGCACCAAAGATTTTTATGATAGTATCTGTAATATTGCATTAGAGCGTCAACATCTCGTTTGGGAATGTTTTCTGAAATATGATTAAAATCGCCTATATATTTTTTAAATTATATAATATTTGTTTACATATTTTATACCATCATTTAAGTAACTAATTATGGAGTTTCAGCTACAAATTCAATACACCACCAATATGTTTCTGCGGTTACTTTTTATTATCCAATATCAGGATAAACGTTTATTTGGTATCTTTGTTTAACAATATAGAAACAGTTCCAGAAAAATCATCAGTTAATGACGCCATGGAAATGTTGCAAATATACTAAACTTTACAATGCTAAGCACGAACAACCTATATACACCAGTGACCTCTGTGGTGTGTTTGAGAGTTATTTTGTTGCGACTTTGTTACTTTTCTGATGCAACTGTGTACACGATACTATTAGCTCGTCCGTGAGGAATTTTAACAAGATTAGTTTTTTGAACAATATTAGGAATGCCACTAATGATATCGTTTAAATCTTGCGTTAATATTCAGCTAGTTTAATATCAACAGTTGGTGGAGTTCCAAAAAAATTCATTAATAGATCTGTTCAAGTTTCTACGAAAATTTAGAAATGTTAGTACGTGATTCCTTTAATCGGTTTTAAATGCGGCAATTCCGTCATTTATTGTTGCTAACGAAGTCGTTACTGGAATTTCTTATCGTCGACGTATTTTTAGTTGCGTCGAAATCCGTGTCTGGTGCTCTGAGATTATTAATACCATTACTGTTCATATTAAGAAATGCACGCATGATACCACTTCTTGCTAATACGTACTTAGGTTCTTGATCATCAACATATATGTCTTTTTTTGTTGCTGCATCTGTATTAAAACGACCGTGTTTCCAAGATACGTCATTTTTTTCATGACACACCAATGTCACCAGTAAATACATTGCAAGCTTTCTTAACATAATCGTTATCTGATTTACCCGAAATTTGCATTTTCCCTCGGTCAGCAAAAGTAACGATATTATTAATAACCGCGGTGGGAATACGTACAAGTACATCTGAAAGTTTTATGTTACTCGTTTTTAATCGTCCTTCTTTATCTTGAATAAAATAACTTCAGTTTGATCATTACTTGTGATATTTAATAAATTAGTAGTTTCATTTTTGAGCTGATCTAGAGTTGAATATTTAGATACGTCACATTGCTGAGCAGGCGACGAATCTCCTACTACTAGTGTAAATCTAAAACAGAGAAAAAGGATGAGACAATGGAAAACAAAGAATAACAGATTAATGGTAAAAAGTATTTGTGCAATCTGTGGAAAAAGAAAAGATATGATTTTGCCAGCAGCAGCAAAGTTGCCGCAATGACGTTGTCAGGGACGTTGTTAGGTGCGGGCTGCCCACCGGATGTCGTCAGGGACGTTATTTTAGTAGACAAGTAAATAAATAATGACATGCAACTGGGATTGCGATAGAGATTTGTCTCGAGCAAAATAAAATTGTTACATATTGCAGAAATGCAATAACAGAGAAATAATTGGAACCGGCATTGATAGAAAAAAATTAATTGGGAAACTGCCGAAATCAAATGGCGGATGGACATTGCCAGGCCATAAATATACTTGCTTGATGAGCAGCTTGACGAAAATGATAATCCACTGTCAGAACAGGAACCTTACAATCAGGTTAACACAATAGCAATCCATCATGATACCTTCTACAGAGATAATGAGCTTCCTACTGGCGAAACAAAATACAGCTGAGACAAGTATAGTTAGACGAACTTCGTGAAATGAAACCCGTAAATATGCAAGAATGTCTTGACCAAAGGCTGGTACAAGGTTTTATTGGAGCAAAACAAAAAAAAAATAATTCGACTCGGCAGACTTGTATGATATTCTGAAAGCGGAAACTACACAGACCTAAAAAAACGTTAGCGAGACATAAAGTTGTCGCAAATGCCTTTGATGACATTTGGGCGGTAGATTTAGTTGATAGGTCAAACCTATCTCAATTTAACGTTGGCGCTTATGGCGCTCATAAGAGATATCTTTTTAATTTCAATGTTTTTAGTAAATACACGTTTAGTGTAACAGTTTCAAATATAATAGGAACGTCGATGACTGATGCGCTAAAACGAGTAATATCAACTACAGAAAGAAAGCAGAACAGAATCAGGACTGATCACAGAGCAGAATTTTTTAAATAAAATGTTCGAGCAGTTTTTGGAACAAAATAGCATTAAAAATATGTTACTGGAAATGAGCAAAAAAGCAATATTTTAGAGAGATTTAATCACACGCTTAACGAGAAAATTCATAATTATTTGACGGCTAAAAACCCTAAAACATATATTGACAACTTACAGAAAATTGTTGACGAGTACAATTACACGAAACACATAGCCAGTAAAATATCGCCAAATGACGTGATTGCAAATCTAATGCTATATAATGAAAATATATACCGCAGACACAAATTTAAAGTTAGAATTTCATTGACGAAAAGAAAAAAACATTTGAAAAAGGTTATATTCATAACTGGAGCGAAGAAATATTTGTTGTTCATAAAGTACTTTAACAATACCAGTTAAATATTCGCTGAAAGACTTATTAAGAAAACCTATAGCTGTCAATTTTTACGAACAGGAACTTCAAAAACAAAACAGGATATATTCGTTATTGAAAAAAGTTATTAGAAAGCGGGGCAACAAAAGTTTAGTTAAATGGCGCGGTTATAGCGATAAATTTAATAGTTCGGTACCAACTCGGTCGATTTCATTGACTGCTATTTAATTATATTATTATAAATTTGTTCGTAGTTTCTTAGTACTGACTTATATTTTACCGGCTTACACAAAGAAATTAAATGTAATTTGCTCGCATTATCATCTGTCATTAAATAAAATATTTTAACAAAAATAAAATAGTATTTTATATTTTTTGTTGTTTAGAAAAGTCCTTATAAGTTGCCAAAATATTTTATGCTGGGCAACACTAAAATTAAATTCTATTATTTTTTTTTTTTGCAATATAGCACTTATCATATCAACCCGTTGATGGTCTGCTTAAGTTTTTCTTGCTAACAACATTTTCGTCATCGTCATAGTTACACAAAATTGCATTTTCAGTATAACCAGCAAATCTGTCGTCGGTGATATTTTGTAATGTAACATTTGAAATTGGAATAAAATCCTCCGAGCATATCTGAGCCAGTCTCTGGATTAGGCTCATTATTATAATACTCTTTTATCTACTTAACGTATAATATGTTTGGGGAAATAAAATATTGTCGAGTTAATATACTAAACAAAATATAACTAGCCGAAGCAGTTTGACATTGCCTGCTGGGAGATTATATTTAATTTTGTTGACATTACGAAAACATTAGGCGAATCTGATAATTTTTTTGTTCAAAATAGCTGATAGAAGAAAGCTTGATATAAATAAAATAATGACGTTTCAATTAAATCGCGATGATATAATGGAATGTGATCTTAATTGTTTTTCTAAAAACGATCTGGAACATTAGTTATTGTATCTTAAGAAAACTCTGTTAAATATCACCATCGACGTTGTTGATTTTCTTTTTCCATCAGCTGCAAATGTTATTGCACACGCATTAATTTTAATTTTATGCTACTTTGCCTCAGATTCTAGGACCATCATATCCAGCTCCATGTTGACTACTTTCTTTTGGCGTAACCAAATTCAAATTTTCCAGACGATTATCTGTTATTTTAATAATATGGTCGATACCTAGAACATTAGGAATACCGCCTTTAAAAGTTTCGAACATAAACCTATGTGATTGATAACAATCAAAATTTGTTTTGTTCCACGTACCATTACGTGTAAATAACCAGTATAATGTAAATCTCCTAATGTTTTTTTTAGTTTTTATATTTACAATAATGCCCTTATCATTTGTATCATATAGATCAAATATTGGAGGAGCAGCTCATAACGGCTACAATTTAAAATATCATGCTCCAGGTTTTATTCCCATAGTTTTACATAACTTTCTTGGCTATGATAGTAACGTCATTGCAGAAGCTTTTTCTGATAAAAGCATTAAAGCTAAACTAAAACTAAATAACGTGATAAAACGTATTCCAAATAATTCTGAAAAGTATATGTCAGTGACCCTAGGCAAATTACGTGTTATTGACAGCATGCAACTTATTGCAGCATCATTAGACAAGCTCGTTAACAGCGTTGCAATCGCGGGCAGTACCATTAATAATCTACGAAGCTGCTTCGGAGACAACTATCTCGATCTGACAAAAAAGGTTATCTTTCCTTATGAATATATCCACGATTGGAGCAGATGTAGTGCAACTTCTCTGCCTGACAAAGATAAATCTTACTCGCAGCTCAAGAATGAAAACATCAGTGACGACTAGTATAAAGATGCAAAAGATATGTGAAATAAATTTTCCTGTAAAATATTTGGTGATGGTAGCAGATGTTTTTGAGAATTTTCGTCAGGTTAGTCATGCAAAGTACGAATTAGATCCTTGTTGGTATTATTCTCCTCCATGGCTGTCTTGGGAAGCTTTGCTAAAATCGAGCAAAATAGAATTAGATCTTTTAACAGATGTGGATATGATTAACTTTATTGAAAAAGATATCAGAGGCGGAATTAGCGTTATAACAAAAATATGCAGTAGCTGATAATAAATATCTCAAAAGTTATGATAACAATCGTCCGTTGAGTTACATTATTTATCAAGACAAAGTGAACCGTTATGGGTTGTGTGTGAAACAACCAATTCCATGCGGTGGATTTCATTGGACAACTCCAAATCAATTTCTTAAAGAAACTGAAAAAATCTTCCGAAAGATATTTCATATTTTGTTGAAGTTGATCTAGATTATCCTTGTTCATTACATGATCTACATAACGACTATCCAGTTCGCGCAGAGTCGATGACGATTAATTATAATTTATTATCGCCTGAAATACGGGCAATAGAGTTTTGATCAAAGAGTTTCGAGAGTTTCGAAAGAAATTTATAAATGATATCCATCGCAAAAATAAATAAGTTAATGATGATGGTTTTGTTGGTATAAAAATATTTAGTAAAAATCTTGCCGCAAGACAACGACAAAGACATATTTAAAATTAAATAAGCCAATTTATTTTGGTGCAGCTGTACTTGATGTATCAAAGTGACTGATGTACGATTTATAATTTTACCAAACAAATGAGGCCAGATTCGGAGTTGCTATTTACTGATACGAACTCTCTAGTATATAATATGAAATAATAAAATGTCTATCTGGATATTTACGCTAATACCGATTTGTTCGAATTATCAAATCATCCAACATGTAATGGATTTCAATGTCATTCTAACAAGATAGTTATTGGAAAAATTAAAGATGAGTTTATGTTTATGTCGGTGAGAGAGTTTGTTTAACTAAGAAGCAAATCATATGCTGTTATATTAAACGACAACAAAATGACAAAGAAGCTAAAGGTATTCCTCGCGGATATGTGAAAAAGATGATGCGTTTTGAAGATTTCAAAGCAGCTCTAAACAATAGCGTCACTTGTATTAAAACTAATGTTGTTAGGACTAATTATCCTAAACTTGAAACAAATACAATTATAAAACATGGCCTAAGCAATTTCGATGATAAAAGATATTGCAAAGTTGGAATTAATACTCTCGTGCTTGGACATTATTTAAGTAATATTATCTTTGCATCGGAAATAATGCTTGAAAATTTAACATTAGCCGATTGAGGCAATAGCAAAATAAAACAATAATGGTTAATAGCCAAGAATTATCACTTGAATTTAATGATGAAATTTCAGGCAAATTTTTAGTAAGTTTGAAAGAATAAAACTTTTCCTTATCGGAGCAGACGATAGCGAGTATTTTCTGTATCTGGAAAGTTTACAAAATGCACTTTCATTAAAATATGAAAATTGACATAATCCAATAAGCCAAGATCTGTACACAAAAATCAACATTGACCTGGACAGATCAAAGATTTTTGCAAAAAAGTAAATATTTTCTTAATAAAATATTTATGAAAGAAATGTTTGGCACAACACGGTATCTGGCAGAATTAAATTTCTGTTATATAATTATGATAGCGCGTTATACTTAATAGCGACTGGTGACATGTTAGTGATTGGTTCAGAAATATAATTTTCATATTACTACATGTTTTAAAACAGGGAGATAATATCGCTAGGATCTAGTTTAAAATCTACACAAGCTGTCGAACGTAAAATTATACTATAATATGCTTTCGTATTTCTTAATGAATTGTAAATTTGATAGTATATTTAAGATTTACAAATCCTAGTATTTGCTAAGGTAATTGGCAATTGTCTTTACGTAAATAATATATCTTTACTGTAGATTTTCTCCTTAAGTCAAGCCATATATGACTTAATAAACTGTCAACATATCAGATCTGGTAGTATATATCATGCGAGGGCAAATTTTAGTCAGTACAGTTTTGTTATCAATTAATTAGTAAAATAAACAAGATAAACTCTAACCTGAAAACGCGTAATGCTATTACACATTTTTTATCTGTAGTCTAGCCTCAACTTATAAACACGCATATACGATATAACATTTCATCCTACAGAATATTGATTGCTTCTCTGCAGTTCGTACGGTAGCCATATAAACAGTGGATTTTGTCTGCTAGTCTTAACAAAGATAATTACGCTGGCCTGGCATTTCAGTTTTTATGTTGAACTGGCACTGGAAAATCCGTTTTATATACAATTTTTTTTTAAAAAAAATCATTTATTTCTAGATTTTATTTATAATAATGTTTTTAAAATCATATACTTTTAAAATCGTTTTTGTCACTGTCTTTACCCTCGATTTTGTAAGCGAGTGTCATTGTAAAGAGTATCATTGTAAAGTCCTATCCTGCCAGCATTAGATTTCGATTTTATGTGTAATATGAAATAAAAAATTCATGTATTCTCAATTTATTCATAATATATCGTTCTTAAACAGAAAATATAATGCAAAATTACGTGTTTTCAAAATCAGAAAACGTAATGCTGATTTGGGAACTATATAATAACTTTTTCAATATATATATATATATATATATATATATATATATATATATATATATATATATATATATATATATATATATATATATATATATATATATATATACGTAATGCGTCCGATAGCTCTTTGCTAGCACTTGAAACTCTCATGCTCAAGGTCCGCGGTTCGAAACTCGTGAAAGACATTGTCTACGGAGGCGATAGTATGCCAGGGTTTATAATTATTGGCAGCCGTTGGCCATCCCCAGTCTACTTGTGAATATAAATTGTGTACCTACCCACTACTTCAATACGTTGTGGGTGTCAGTTTTGTGCACCTCATTGGATTGTATATTGGGGATAGGTGTACTAGTTTCCATTTACAAGTGAGAAAGGTCTATCATCATCATCATCATCATCATCATCATCATCATCATCATCATCATCATCATCATCATCCTATCATCATCATATCATCAGATTCATTGCATAAATTTAAATATAAATTTATTTTTTTTCTGAAATAAGAGTGGTCTGTGAGATAATAAGTATATTCATTTTGAAGTGGGTGGGTGATGTCAGAATATATTTATTTTGAAGTTGTTTGTGTCAAAATATATTTACTTTGAGACCTTTGAGACAAATCCTCAATTTATTATTACTGCTACCACTATTGAAACTCCACATGAAAATAAAATAACCTTTACTCAAATACGTCAGTAGCAATATATTCAATCACCTTACTGTACAGGAATCAACTTAGGACAAATTCATAAATAATTACAACGGAAGTAGGCATTAGCTGGGTTTAAAAGTGTGCAAGACAGTGGATACCGCATCTTATCTTATCTTATTATTATTATTATAGCTATCTGTATAGACAGACAGATACAGTGTACATCATATTCAAATGTGACAATGTACGAAATAAAAACCTTAAGTGATGAATTTTCTTTTCCAATTTATTAGCAAAAGACAAAATAACTATACAAAATAATACCTTATTAGACCAAATACATTAAACTTGACTAAACTCCTTTTCTCCGCTTGTCGGATGCAAAGGTGTGTCTTATGGAAGTCACTTAGCTCCTTTTTCCATAGTAAAGCCAACAGTTGCTTAAAGTGCCGTCAAAAAATCCCATTTACCAACATTTTATCAGCTAAAAAAACATTCTATCAGCCGGTAAGCCTTTGTAAAAGCAATCACAGAACCTCTAACAATGCGCTAGCTTACCTATCAATTTAAGTTTTGGATAAAACATCCCTTAAGGTCATTAACAACGGAATAAAATTCTTAACTGTAACTTATGATCACCGGTCACTCCTCTCTAATAATTATACCAACTAGCTAGTGTGTTGCTTCTTGACGTAAGGTCCATTAGTCACAATGACAATGTTTATAAGAGCTGTCAGAAATGCTAAAAGAATATAGTTATCACATCCACGAAAACAATCGCTCTTTTACGTGATTAATTGTTTATCTATTTTGTTTCTTTTTTCCTATTTCAAAATGGCCATTTTCCCTACGCTGCCGAAAACCAATTTAATGTTTTCAACAAATCCTTAAACTGACATGTCCATATGCACTCTACATATCATGTCATAGAATGTAACATTCTGTTACACAGAATCTTTCCATCCGAGTTTCCCTTTCGTCTTCTTTCATTCAAAAATGAATTATTGCTTCTGTACTAGCAGCAAACTGAAAACGAATATGGCATGCTCTCGTTGTTTGTTTCCTAAACGACTCGTACAAGGACTTGATAATGGTTAGAATTAATCAAACTGTGTTCTGTTTTGTTCCGATCCTCAATTAACTTGTTAAATAATGGAAAGATAAAAGAAAAAAAAAACAAACAAACAAATTATTCTAGGCTTGCTCCTGATATGTGCATCATATAGTCTCTTCGGCAAGGGTAATGGTGTGTAGAAAGTCAGATTTATGTTAATTAAGATATCACCATTTAAAGGATCGATTAATTACTTCCTCTATTTTGACAGTCCTATTGTAATTATCTGAGAGAAGTGAATCAGGAAATATGAAAAATGTATGAGATGATAAAAAAATTGAATTTCAGATCTTACTATCGGCCAATCAGAAACAACCTTTCAAAATTAACATCATTTGTGATTGGGTGAAACAAATCTATAATTGTGAACACCATCTAATTAGGTGGACCAATCAGGGGAAAGGATACATTTGTGTGCATTCATGCCTACTAGAGCTGTTTATTATCCATCCATCCATATGTATTAAAGTCATGTATACACTTTCGTGTTTTATGACTGTAAGCCCTGAAAAGGGCTAGTGGCCTCCTCCCCTTCCGGGGCCGGGCTCACCAGTGTCTAGTGATGACACTTTTCCTATGCCCCAGGCTGGGCTGCGTTTCTTCGGGGGGGGGGGGAGCTTGCAGTCCCGGGCTTGGTCTGCTTTTCCCTCGGAAGGACGCAAGGCCTCAGTGTTTGGCCCCTTTATAGACCCCTAAAAGACCTTTTTATTGTGAAGTTGACTCATCGCTACAAAACAGCAGAAACCGCAAACTACCCCCAACTCCGGCCGCGACTCCCCACACCAAGGCCCCCCAAGAAGTTTTGCCCCTCCTAACTTTATTTCAGTTAGTGGGGTTATTTGTCAAATGTAACCAGTTTTTCCTACAGGTGTCCCTATATAAAAATTGTGAGAGCCACCTGTGCAATTACTCAAAGGTTCCTTAGTTGTGAATTTGGAATTGTTTTTTGTTGGAATTTTGCGTACTTTGCGTACTTATAATGTTCGAAAAGGGATACCAATCTTTAGGCGTTTGCCGCCTATTTATTCATTTTATCACCGCTTTGGTTTCGATGGTTTGGTAATTTTGACCGCCTTGCCAAAGAATCTTGTTTGGGCCATAGGTCTTCAGAGCCAAAGTGAAGTAGGTTTTTCGTTTTGAACAGTTGGCCGCGCGGCCCGGACTGTTCATCGCTGATCGTTTGTCCGTACCAGGGTTGGGGTTTTGAGACAGCAGTGGGAAGGTGGTTATTTCTGCATAGTCTCTTGAGTTGTTTCGTAGTGTGGTCTGTTTGTTTGCGTGCTGGGTTGGGTTTTTGAGATGTTAGCTGGTGCTGACTAACTATCCCTGTTTGATTTGAAGGCAATTTGTACTTTTCTTTATTGGCATTGAAATGAGAAATCTTTTCATATCATCCCCAGGGTAGTGTTGGTACTGCTTCCTTGGTTTTTCGGCGTTTGGTCTGGCCCGCATCATTTCTCTGTGGAGTCCTTGAGTCTTGCTGATTCTGCCATCTTGTTCTAGTTGTGGTTTCTCTCATCCTTCGTTGGATGCAGTAGGAGCTGACTGTATCCCTTTGCTTTCTCATGTTTGAGAATTGGTCGGATCCAATTCTCCGCTTCGGACATAGACTGGTAGTGCTTCCAGTACTATGGTTGTGCAAAATGTTATGTAATCTTTTCATTTTATCCCCTATCGTTAGAACGACTATGGGGATTAGTGTTTAGTTTTGGGCCTTGGTCGGATCCAAGACCCCGCTAACTGTATCCCATTACCTTTTCCTTTTTGAGAATTGGTCGGCTCCAATTCTCCGCTTCGGACATAAACTGGTAGAGCTTCCAGTATATTGGTTGACCAAGATGTTATGTTATCTTTTCATTTAATCCCCCTATCGTAAAAACGACTATGGGGATTACTTTTGTTTTGGGTCTTGGTCGGGTCCAAGATCCCACTTGGCATTCGATCGGTACATTTTATTAGTTTCTACTTACGTCATTTTTGTGCTAAATTTTGATTGGTTGATATAGATTTAGTTTTGCATGTTTCTTTTGCGATTTAGAATGCGATTATATTCGGCCAATCAGATGCAGCCTTAGTTTTGGGGCTTATGTATTACATATTACCTGTTTTGTAAGTTGGTATAATATTAGCCCTGTAGGCTGTAGGGGGAATTTGCTGTTGGTTAGAGGTTTTTATTTTTACTAATATTATATTTATTTTGCAGCTATCTTTTTAATGAATATTAATGTAGGGGATGTATGATTGAGTATTTCTAAGATATTGTTTGAGATTATTGTTGTGACGGGGTACTACTGGTCAGTCTGTATTTTGGCTGTTTATATTATTTATATTAAATTTATTTTCCTTAAACCTTACCTGAATATTCATGTACGGGTTGTATAATTGAATATCCCTAATATGTTGGTTGAGGTTGGCATGGTGGAGTAGTACCACTGTTTAGTCTGTATTTTGGTTGTTTATATTATGTCACTATTTTACGTTAAATTTTCCAGAAACCTTAACTGAATATTTATGTAAGGGATGTATGAGTAAGTATTTCTAATATATTGTTCGATGTTCATGTGGCGGAGTAGTACCACTGTTCAGTATATATTTTGGCTGCCCACATGTTTGTTTCCGTTAGAACAAAGGCACAAAGGAATTTTTCGTAGGAACAAAGGGATAAATATATTTTTATTTAATAGTTTTGACTTTTATCTGTAGTGTTAAAGAATTTGTAAAATTTGTGAAGGAAGGTGGATTTACATCGTTAGCAGTAAATATGGTAGTTTGGGTTGATAATTTTCAGTACTAGTTGGCTTAAATAATTCATATATTGTGAATTTTGTAACTACAATTAATTTATATTTATGTCGTAGTTTAGATTTGTAATAGTTTTTTTTGTCAATTTAGTAGTTTAAGTAGAGATTTCTTTACTTTAGCTTCCTATTGCAGTATCCTTAGTGTGAAGTGAAATCATCCAATATTATCTTTAAATCCGATAGCTAAGAAAAACACGTCCTTTCTGCTCCGCAGTCCAGCTTCGATCGAAATTCTTCTTTCTTCTTTCTTCTGCTGTCTTTTTCTTTTACTATATATCTTGCGTAAAAGAATTTGGTTATTTCTTGTCTCTTCTTTTCTTCTTCTTTATTTTCCTTTCTTCTTTCTTCCTTCTTTTTTACGTTTTCTTTTTGCTCTGTTCCTTTGTTCTTCGGGAGCTCCTGTAAAACACGTCCGTCCTCTTTAAAGGCTGCTTGTATCCCCGACTCCTCTTTGTAAAATGTTTGTTCATTTGTTCGTATGTATTATAGTCATGTATACACTTTCGTGTTTTATGACTTTAAGCCCTGAAAAGGGCTAGTGGCCTCTCCTCCTTCCGAGGCCGGGCTCAACAATGTCCACTGCTGACACTTTTGCCCCGTGGGCCTATTAACCCACCCCCCGGTGGCTCACCGCCTTAGCCGGATGTTATCTTTCGATAACGTTGCTATCCAGGGAGGCGCTTAGCCCTATGGCTGGGCTTTTTCTGACTTCATCAACCGTTTGATAGAAACAGTTACACAACAGTGACCCCCCTAGTAGCAGCGCGTTATGCGCACTGAATTCCAATCAATTCGCGGCGATCTCTTCCATAAATAAATAAAACCCAAACATAATATTTGCGTGCCAATGACATGTAGTAAACTAATCAAAATACGACTGCTTGTAAGGGTGTGAAACATAAGGCAGTAGTGAACTAATGCACTCTTATAAAATGAATAATCGTAGAATGAACGATCAAACGCATTACTCATAAACTCGAATAAAGCAAAATGTTTTCAATTATCAGCAGGTTTAATTGGAATCTGCATTAATCAATATAAATACATTTTTTGGAGAAAAGAAAAATAAAACTTACAAGTTACAATTTTTATATAAACATTTTTTTTACAGGAAATACACTTTATTAATGTACATGTACAAATCTCTGTAGGTTAGATTATTTCAACTAAATAAAATATGATACACTTTATTTTAGACACAACACACTCTTTTAACCACATTTTCCTAGTCGACCTCATTTTATACTCAACGAGTGAATGAAGTATAAATATATTTGGTTCTTATGATGATGCTTTTTCAATGCGTTTGTACCAGAATTTACAGTGTAGTAATTGTACTGCATACTTTGCTCTTTCTTCATCGGGAAAATTTTGTGATTTCTCAAACTGTCTTAATGCTATTGCGGGTTTCAAGGACAAAATTACGCGTTTCACTCTGTTATGTTCTCGATGTCTACCTCATCCCAATGCCTTGAACTGGCAGGATGTTAATTGTGATATTATTATTATTATTATTATTATTATTATTATTATTATTATTATTATTATTATTATTATTATTATTATTATTTACAAGTAATAGAAAATAACTATTGCGTTATTATTATTATTATTATTATTATTATTATTATTATTATTATTATTATTATTTACAAGTAATAGAAAATAACCACTGAGTTATTATTATTATTATTATTATTATTATTATTATTTACAAGTAATATAAAAAACAACTGCGTAATTATTATTATTATTATTATTATTATTATTATTATTATTATTATTATTATTATTAATTAATTAATTACATGTAATATAAAATAACCACAGCGTTATTATTATTATTATTATTATTATTATTATTATTATTATTATTATTATTATTATTATTATTATTATTATTATTATCAACTATAACATTTTTAATTTCTCAACATTGTTTCTTTCTTTTGTTCCCTTCGTTTCTAAAAGTTTAAGAACAAGTTTGGATTGAAGTCATAAATAAAATGAATAGCGCAGATTTAGTAAATCTCTAAATAAATAAGGTAGTGCTACATTTAAGTGCTGACTTCACGGTTTCCGGTCTAGGGCCGAGCCGCCTGCAATCGGTAGATCAATACAAGAATAGTAATATGCTACAACGTTACACAAGATGTAATATTAAATTCCTTCCCTTGTTTGAAAATGAAAAAGTAAGTTTCTGGGAACAGATGAACAAATTAGGAGCTGATACATACATACACACACACACATACATACACACATATATATATATATATATATATATATATATATATATATATATATATATATATATATATATATATATATATATATATATATATATATATATATATATATATATATCTTCTTGAAATTATACTTTTGCGTTTACAAAAATACAAAAGTACAAAGGGGTGAATTAAATAAAACAATTTAATTAATAATAAAACTTCAACGTGCGAGCTTCCCAATCGCTCGACCCTTTTGTGCCTATTTTATCATCTGAATCAGTGTGAGAATTTCGCCCTGTCCTTGGTTCTACTCATCTGTCTCTCTAAATTTCTCCTGCACTCCTCCTTTACTCCTTCGACTTTCCTCTCCACTTCTAGTCCTCCTTTGCTCCTTCGAATTTCCTCTCCACCTCCACTACCCTTTCGATCGACTTCCTTGTCAAACCGTCGACTCCAATCCGTCGACCCTGACAGTACCGACAGTCTTACTTCAGTCTTCTCTCTCAGACTCTCGGGACTCTCCTTCTAAATGAAGTTATATCACCCGGAAAGCTTCCTGTAAAACACAAGGAGGGTGTACTATTTTGCTTGGCACATTCTCTCACACTACCCGGATAACTTATCATCAGATAAGGCTATCAAATTTCATGGGTCACGCATCCTTTCCCACCGAAAAACTCATACATTCATGAATGGTAAACATAATGTAAAATCATAACATAATAACACATTATAAAGCACGATATCAATTACTCGTTTACATGCAACGATAATTGATTCACACCAATACATAATAACCAACACATCTATTTTGCATCGCAAATCATATAAATATATAAATATGCAACAATCTATGATCTGAACATATTCAAACATACATTTATAATCTTGCTTACATAAATCATTTCCTAACTCCAATAAAAATCTCAAATAAGTACACAAATGAAGATCTACAAAGTAATTCTTCATTCTAAAATACTATTAGTAATTGCGTAAATATAATATTAGTACTTACAGTTACGGCGTTGCAATGTGTGAGTCAAAAATCAAACGAATATCTACCTTCTTGAAGCTTTCTTTTTGTTCGCAATTTTTTTCCTGCGATTCACGCCAAATTTACGAGTGCGTATCTCGGAGAAGCCTTAATCGTTCAATCACCTAGTAATCTGCCTCGGTCTACTAAATAATTCTGGGATGGAGTCAGTTTGATATCATCGAAACTTAGAGATTTGCCCACACACTAGCCTAATTCTGATTGGATGCGGTGGACTAACCATTCCCAAGTTGTAAATCAGCGGAACTGTCAATATAAGTTGCCTTTCATTTTATTACAAATGGCGCTTCTGAGGTCCTACTAAAGGATTAGCACCCAGTCGTAATTTACGATGCCCCGAGTGGCCGAGTGGTCTAAAGCGCTGTCCGTTACGGATCACTGCCATCTCACCTCTGTCTGCGTGGGTTCGAGTCTAGGATTCGGATAATGTAGATATGTGAGAGAGCTTGCCAGTAGCTTCTCGTGGGTCGGTGGTTCTTTCCGGTGATTTCCCGGTTTCTTCCTCCACCATTAATACTGGCCGCCATGAATAGCCTATCTTGTGCTGAAAAATGGCGTTAAGCCCAACAACAACAACAACAACGTCTCGCTTGGCTTCTTGCTCGCGGCGTTTGTCCACAGATCAAACACCGGATTAGTGTCATTTGGATAAACATCCGTCCACCTAGGTAGACCGTGACACCACTTAGAAACTATTTCCTGGACATTGTTTAGAATGAAAGCGAATCGATCTCTAGTTTTCAATTTTCAAAGTCGTGCACAATCCATTTGTGTGTGCATGTGCGTTTATTAGTTTTGTTTTTGCATTATTGTGCTGTTAAGCCATACCTCAGAGGAAACGAAACATTGAGAGAGAGAGAGAGAGAGAGAGAGAGAGAGAGAGAGAGAGAGAGAGAGAGAGAGAGAGAGAGAGAGAGAGAGAGAGAGAGAGATCTTGACTTGATGACCAATCGTCTAATACAAAGCCCTCACAAACTTAACTTATTTTATAAACTTGTAATTAAAAAGAAACACTTGAGGACTATCCATTTTGGCTCTGGTCTATGTAGATTATAATTAAGTTCATTTTCATCTAACAAAATAAACGTGGGGTATAAAAATGAATATCTTGTATAAACAAATATGAAATTACGTAGTAAACTTTGGCAATCGACCAGGTGTTATCTTGCCAAGGTTGTCTCTATTTTGATATTGAATGACGTATTAATATTGAGCTACTTCCCATTTATTATTTATACTCGTATTCATACATGGAAAGTTAACGGGTCCACGAAAGAACCATTCGTTTAAGGGCAGTGATATAATTTCATGAATGAAGTGTTTAATCAATACAAACGCACATGAACAAAATACAACCAAAAGTATATACATGCAGTCACAATTCATATATTAAAGGAAAATAAACAGGTAAAATATTTAATTATAATAATAATTCTTCAATAAAATTATATAAAAAATAGGACGGTAAAATGGGTCATGAGTGACTGGATGAATGATTGATTTGTTTTTTAATCTATTCGCAAAAAACTCTGAATATTATTGTGTATCTTCATCTCAATTTACGTTTAAAAACAAAGCTCCTAATGTAGTGCATATACATGGAATCAAAATCTTCACAGGTACATGTATTTCCATCATATCATACACAGGTAATATTTGGGGACGGGGGTAATCGATCACATAAAGTTCATTACTCAGCATATACCGAAGTCGCTGAGAACCTCTTGTGGCGTATTAATTCCATCTTTCTCAAGTTCGTTACACAACAACGATCCAAATAATTCCTTTCCCTCTTCTACAATCTCTTCGCGGCTGGACGGGGCCACAATCTCAGGGAAGGGATTTTCGTCTGGAACACCACACTCAGCATTGGGATCATTTACTTTCAGTTTTGGGAGACTCTCTGACAGTCTTCTAAGTCTCGTATTTCCTGATTTAGGCAACTCTATAGCCATCGTTGTCATTAAAACTTGTACAGCTATATACTCATGTAATAAATTTTTTTTATCACTTTTACATTAATGATTTCTACCTGGAGAACAGTTACATAAAAACTCAGCTTGTCTCATTTGTAGCACGTATTCACACGATGTTGATATTACTGTTTACTACAAGAATACACGCGATGTAAAATCAGTTTTCTCCTGATCGTGGTAAGTCGGTATTGTAGTCCTGCTCGTTCTACTATAAAATAAAATAAAATATTTAATAAAATATAATATATAATAAAATATAATAAATATAATATATAATAAAATTTAATATATAATAAAACATTATTTCCACGATGATAAATAAATAAGTAAATACAATTCAGATTATTCAGACAAAATATTAATAAATGTTGCCTTGGATAATAATTTCTTAATTGATGTGAAGCGGCGAGAAGCAATGTGCAGTTTTATTACTGTTTACGCACATATCAATAGACAATGAACACACATCGCGGACTTTGTGGCCTTGGTAATAAGACCAGCGTATAAATGTGACAGAATTTTCTGTTCACGTTTGAAAATAACAAAGCAAACAGTTTCTTGCAAGGCTGTGGGTATTTTTTGTACGACAGATCCCAACATTAATTCATTTCGACACATATAACTTAGGGATATCATTATTATACCATAGTCAGAGAGAGAGAGAGAGAGAGAGAGAGAGAGAGAGAGAGAGAGAGAGAGAGAGAGAGAGAGAGAGAGAGAGAGAGAGAGAGAGAGAGAGAGAGAGAGAGAGAGAGAGAGAGAGAGAGAGAGAGAGAGAGAGAGAGAGAGAGAGAGAGAGAGAGAGAGAGAGAGAGAGAGAGAGAGAGAGAGAGAGAGAGAGAGAGAGAGAGAGAGAGAGAGAGAGAGAGAGAGAGAGAGAGAGAGAGAGAGAGAGAGAGGCATAAGTAAAAGGAAAAAAATTAAGGTCTTTTACGGTGCAGGATATTAAAATAAGCGATTAATCAGAAATAATTGGTATTTGAACATAGATACAAGGCATTTTCAAACGGAGTGAAAATGCTGGTATCCACTGGCATGAGGTAGCAATGTTATCAAAATCCTGATCTCCATTAGCACGAATTAGCCATGTTTGCAAATTGCTGGCTTCTAATGGCTTGAGTTAGCAACGGTAGCAAAATGATGGCCTCGAATGGCATGAGGTAGTAATCTTAGCACAATGCCGGTCTCCTTTGGCTTGAGGTAGCAATTTGGGCTCAACATTATTCTTTACCCGTTGATTGTCGTTCTGTTTACTTAGCTGTGGTTTCCCTAGATGGAAGAAAGATATTTTCGGTATCCCAGGTTCCGATATGTTAACCCTATCAACATCTTTGTCGATCGATCAGATATTTCAATGCTTGGTCATAGCGACATCTATTGGATTTTATGAATTGCCTATAAAAGCAATTGCTGCTAAAGTTTGGTGTTAATCTTTTAGTGTGGCTGCATGATTGGAAAATATCTACAAAACACAAATTGATTTGAGTGTGATAGCACTGAGACAAATAGTTGAAATTTGCACAAATAACGATAATAATAGTATCTTGATCATGTACAAATATTCAATGTGTTTGGTAATTGCCCACAAGTTCAAACCACCTCTGTTGTGAGGACACAATATTCGCATTTTGTGCTTTGTGTCACGTTTGAACTCCAGATACAGTTCAGTCCGATATCTGATTAATTAAAAAGTTGTAAAGAGAAAGGTTTGCAAGTGAAAAACCCCATTATGCTAGCCCTGCCCACTTCAAATATTGATAACTTTAGAAGTAATTGGAACGTTTTACAGCAATTGTGCATGCAACCATCATTTACATTGATGTACATTAGGAGAAAAAAAATCATGAAAATAGGAGATGGTCAACAGGGAAGATTTCTGGATTTTGGGTGATTTGATATAAAATGACCCTATATTGATATAGCTATCAGCGTGGGATCATCATAGATAATAATACTTTCAATATGGCCACCATGGTGGCATTATTGATTTGCATCATGTTCATTTAGAACCAAAAGAGACATCAGAAATTTTTTTATTTGTTGCGACTCTATGGTCTTGGGCTATGCAAAAGAAAGAAGCGAAATCAGCACGTTTAATAAAGTCAACTAATAATTCATTTCTTAGATACAAAGTGAACTGTTAAGAGCAGCTTACAGTATTGTGAATTAAATCTCAGATAATCCTAAATGTTCTATCACATGTGCAAAAGTAAAGAAAAATTGAAGTATTTAATCAATTAAGAGACAGTTGATATTGGATGATGGATGGATCATACGTGCTGGACAGACTTGACAAGGCATGGAGGTTCACAGGCATTCAAGGCTTGGTAATGAAACTGAGAGTAGCCAGCTATCATTTGCAAATGATAATACTGGAGGAAGCAGATAAGTTGAGAGGCTTCAACTATCCGAAATATGTCAGAATAGGAACCTTGAAGAAGGTTTTTAATATTGTTATGGAAGTTAGATGTTATTTGGAAGACATCTTCCATTTAACCAAGTGACCTTCTGTCAAGAAAGGCTTAGACTGTCTAAAGAAAGAAGAGATTATGAAAAGGTAATGGAAGACGAGGTGAAGAAGATAAAGAAAACCTGGGCAAAAGAGAGGAAGGAGAAGGGGGAAAAAAGAAAGAGGACTTTGAAAAATTAAATCAGAACAGGATGAAGATACAAGCAAATTTTAGAAATATGGGTGCTCCAGACTGGAGGAACGAAGAAGAAGAAGAAGAAGAAGAAGAAGAAGAAGAAGAAGAAGAAGAAGAAGAAGAAGAAGAAGAAGAATTTTAGAGAAAGTCAGGAGCTGGTGGAACAAATGCAGAAGTTAACCGAAGAAGAATACAAAGGCCCTTTTCAGGGTCACTTTCCATGCCACGAGAAGATTATAATTTTCAACAAAAAGTTTTCCATATCTCTATGTGTTCTATGCCTTTATGAGTCTGAATTGTGTATGTATGTATGTATGTATGTATGTATGTATGTATGTATGTATGTATGTATGTATGTATGTATGTATGTATGTATGTATATGTCACTCCCTAGAGTCGTAGTGCTAGCTGTGCATATTTAGGTCAACTAGGTCAGCTCCTTGCTACAATGTTGCCGAGTGTCCAGTACCGTGACGTCATACCACCTACGTCGTATCTCTTGGCGCTATACAGTCACATGATATGCTAATCACTGATACAAAATTCCCATTGGAGCTAAATCGTCCCAGGGTGTATCAGTTTTTTCGAAAAATCGTGGGGCCATATCGTCCCATGCTATTTTTCTTCTTTGGGCTAATCATGGCTATATCGTCCCCATATACTCCTCACATCACATAAACATCACACTGACATTACCACTAATGGGCACTAGTACTTTATCACATGGCATAAACATTACAATGACATTACCATGAATGGACACTGACATGTTACCACATAAGATAAACATTACACTGACATTACCATGTATGAAAACTGACACTTTATCACATGACATAAACGTCAAATGAAAATTACAATGAATGGACAGTGGGACTTTATCACACGATATAAATATCGCACTGGCATTACAATGAATAAACACTGGAACTTTTGCACATGACTTATATATCACGCTGATATTACCACGAATGGAAACTGGTACTTTATCACATGACTTAAATATCACACTGACATTACCAAGAATGGACACTGACATTTTATCACATGATATTAACGTCACACTGACATTACCATGAATAGACGCATGTAGTTTATCAGATGATATAAACATCACACTTACATTACAATGAATGGACACTGATATTTTATCACATAAAATAAACATTACACTGACATTACAAAAAAATATACACTGACACTTTATCAGATGACATAACGTAGTGACATTACCACAAATTGACATTGATATTTTATTACATGACATAAACATTACTACGAAAGGACATTTGATATTCTTGCACATGACATAAACATCATACTGACATTAAATTAAATTGACACTGTTACTTTATCAAATGACATAAACATTGCACTGGCATTCCCATGAATGGACACTAGTACTTTATCATATGACATAAGCATCACACCGACATTACCGCAAATGACACTGACATTTTATCACATGACATAAACATAACACTACGTTACCACAAATTGATACTGACACTATCACATGATATAAACATCTCACTGACATTACAATGCATGGACACTGAAACCTTATTTGTTTTTCTGTGCAGTAAATCACCAAGACCTAACCAAATATTGAGCTTCATACAAAGAGTAAAAACAGAAATGAACAAAAAACAAGCAAACAAAAAATTACAACACACACACACACACATGCGGGATTTACCATTGTGCTTAAGCACATGTCCCCTGTTGGCCTGGGGGCCATCTTCTTGGCAAAATAAGAAAAAGAATTTTTCAAAAGTCGGTTGCTTTTTTAACTTCTATATAACATTCTTGACTATCTGTGCAGGCCTACAGGGTCTACATCCTTCAGGGCCCAAGTGAGGGGCCTCATTTGTCTTAAATTCATCACCACACACACACACACACACACACACACACACACACACACACACACACACACACACACACACACACAAACACACACACCAACCCTCTGTCTTCATCTAAACAAAACATCGGGAAAAATATTAACCGGGAAACATAAATTTGGTTAGAGTTATTTCCCCTTAAGTTATAAGCGTCACGCCAGGTGGTTGGAAACTGACATTGTAGTCTGGTCCCCTGCTTAATATGCTCCCTGTGATGCACTCCGCGCGGGGAGAATACTTAGCAGGAGACCAGACTACTGACATTGGTGTAGCTATAATAAAGCATATGCACGCAGAGCAAAAATGAACCTAGTTAGAATTCCGACAGTATATCTTGTATTTATCGAGTCACTTCTAGCTATTCCTATAATGTATGCATTGAACAAAACAACAATGATGAAGGATCAGCGTTGGATTTTCGCAGTTTCTGTGTTTACTTTAGTGCTAATTGGCGTTATATCCTTCATATTTGTCAAAGCTAGTCCAGTAAAGAAAGAATCTCTTTTCTATGGTAAATGAAATTTCATGATCTATATAAAATAATAATTTTAACTTCATTGTCAATGCACCCACCAGCTCCGGCTCTCATGTCATGTTCTATACTAGGATAGTCTAGTCATGTAATATTTAGGGAGCTGGTCATTCCGTACCCCAGTCGTTTCGTACCCATATTGGCTCATGGCCATAGTACACAATTAATTTTACTATATGGTCTCTACATTTGTTTCTCAGTACTGAACTTTCCACTGTGTGACAATCAATACAAATCATATGTTAATCTAAAATACCTTCAAAGATGACTTTACGGTTTAGTTCTTGTCAAGGGTTGACCTGCATTTTTTTGAGAGGCTGAATTGTAAACAAAACACCAGGCAACGGAACACAGATTTCACTTCCGGATCATCACCATGACCTTATTACTCAATGTGCACTGTTGCCGAAAAACACACAGACAACCACACCATAAGATCACATTTTAAAGAATAATCAATTGCCTTTAAATCCTTACCAAGAATGCCAAAATCTAACTCTAGTATCACCACCAAATTTTGACCGGAAAAAGTGATCTAAAAATAGACTGGGACTACATTCGTGGGTACTGAACCGGATTTTATTAATTGTGTACTGATTCCTCATGGTCGTTCCGTACTCAGTCGTGTTGTAACCAGTGGAAATTGGTCGTTTCGTATCCAAGGTGCTGGTCGTTTCGTACCCAAGGTCCTGATTGTTTCGTACCATTCACACATGTTTGATTATTTATTTGTTCTTATTGTACTTTTTAATATTTACACGAAGTCTCAGTTAAAGTTGACATATGCTCCACTTTGTTTTTTGTCGTTCAGAAAAAAACAACAAAAAATGCAGGGGACAATATTCTCGGTGTGGGAAGAGTACCAGAAACGGCGTTATCTCCTCAAAATTACTGAAACATTGCAGCAGCAAATACGGTCCAACAACTGATTGTCAAGACAAATTAACTGTATTATTAGACAATGATTTTTAAATATGAAAACAGAAATGCATATTGTAATTATGTTTTCTACATGAATGTAATAGAACTCAGGAATGTACAATTTGGAATAATATTGTTAGTCATTTGTTATCTAAAAAACCTGTTTGAGCTAAATTTTGGGCTTTCTGAAAAGTCTCCATCATTCATTGGATTGTAATTTTTACTGATCTATTTTGGAAACTATATATGCTGTAGTACAATGGATGCTGTATTATAAACGTTTCAATATTGGCAGAATAAAAACATGCATATATGTCTTCGATTATTTAAATAAATAAATAAATCATTTCTAAAACACAGAAGTAAATATATCTAAAATGCAGTGCAAGGTTAAATCATCCATCTCTAATTCTCTCTCTCTCTCTCTCTCTCTCTCTCTCTCTCTCTCTCTCTCTCTCTCTCTCTCCGTGATTTTTTTATGTGCGTCATATTTAGGATGATAACACAATAAATCAGATTATGCCAAACAATGAAAACATATTTTCACTTGTTATGAAAATTTATTAATATTTACACTTAGTTGAAAACAGAATTTCAATTATGCCACTAACTTGCTAGTTTCTTGAGATCAGTGAACATGTCCAAAACTTTGCACAAGTATGCTTTTGTGACTGACAGTCTACCAAAAAAGGGCTTGGCGGACTGTATAGTATACCACTTTCAACACATTTAAAAGCAAGCAACAAAAACTGAAATTAACACCAGTATTGGTCCTTTGAGAACAGAATCTTAATCAAGCAACACTGTTTTATTTGCATTCAAACGCCCATCAACTTCATTCTTAAAAGATCACAGAATTTCTAGTTGCTTAGAGAGGATTTGTATTTTTTTTAGTCACATCATTAGACATTACCAAATTATACCAAAAAATAGGATAATTTTTGTTAATTTGAAAGATAGAAAAAAGAATGGACTTATTCAGTTATTTAAGCCTGGCCAACGTTTTCATTTTATTTTGTATTGGCAATGTAAATTTTTGTTAAATTTTTTCTTACATATATATTATTAGACAGTGAAAATGATACAATTATTGTAATTATTTGTGTTAGTTCAATTTATTGCCTGGATATGCTTTGCTTGTGCAATTTTTAAGGTAGGAAAAAGATCAGGCCTAGCGAGGAGTGCTAAATATGACAATAATGTATATCTGACCTTGTAAATTAATGGGTACAAAATGACCAGCAACTAGAGTACAAATCGACCAGGACCTTGGGTATGAAATGACTAGCACATTGGGTATGAAATGTCCAGCACTTTGGGTACGAAACGACCAGCACCTTGGGTACAAAATGACCAATTTCCACTGGGTACAAAACAACTTGGTTATGGAACAAACATGAGCCAATATTTATACTGGATGACCACACCCAAAACATAAAGATCTTACATGTTTGGCTATAGGCTAGTCATACAATGTAAGACATCACTCCTGTTATTTATGACAAGGACTGTTACAAGTTCTGAACTGTAGGCCACATTTTCAATAATATTTTGCAATGCTAGCGGATTTAGGTCTACCTGCTTTATTCACACCATCTTTCCTGCAGTCACTTACTTTATCACCTTTTTCCAAACTTCAGTAGAAGTAAAAAATGTCTTTTTAATTTTGAACTCGTGTAATCCCGAAAAAAGTTTGCACCTTGCAAACTTACACATGATAGAATGCCAGAAATGAAGTATTTTGTGAAGTATGATTTTCAATATGATTTTTGTTGTCAGTGTTATCATCTCTGACAATTTTTAAAACCATTTAAAATTTCTTGTTCCAAAATTCTGACCCATATGTGGAATTTATTTCTATTCTAACTTCTCATCATTCCTGTAAGCTTTTTTTAAAAAAATATATAATCAGCATCATAAATCCAGAGATTTTTTAAAGTTACAGTAGGCATCAGAAACATGGTATTGGATGTGCTCACTGTGTTTGTAGGGATCAAAAATATTGTATTAGATGTGTTTGTTGCATTTGTAAGCATACAAACATGGTATTAGATGTATTATTAATTATGTTTATAGGCATCAAAACATGGTATTAGATGTGTTGATTGCATTTGTACGCATAAAAACATGGTATTAGATGTGTTGATTGCATTTGTACGCATAAAAACATGGTATTAGATGTGTTCATTGCAATTGTAAGCATAAAAACATGGTATTAGATGTGTTCATTGCATTTGTAAGCATAAAAACATGGTATTAGATGTGTTCATTGCATTTGTAAGCATAAAAACATGGTATTAGATGTGTTCATTGCATTTGTAAGCATAAAAACATGGTATTAGATGTGTTCATTGCATTTGTAAGCATAAAAACATGGTATTAGATGTGTTCATTGCATTTGTAAGCATAAAAACATGGTATTAGATGTGTTCATTGCATTTGTAAGCATAAAAACATGGTTGTTGTTGTTGTTGTTGTTCTTAATGCCATTTTTCAGCACACGATAGGCTATTCATGGCGGCCAGAAAAACATGGTAATAGATATGTTCATTAATTTCTTAGGCATAAAAATATGGTTTAGATGTATTCATTGTGTTTGTAGGCATCAGAAACATGGTATTATATGCTTTCATTGAGTTTGTAGGCTAACATAAACAGGTACAGGAAAATGTGCCATTTTTCCTTTTCCCTTCTAAATGCCTGCTCTTCATCTTACCTCCAAACATGAACTCCTGACAATATCCTCATTTTAGATTTTCTTTTCTTTTCTTTTACGTTTTATAGCTTTGGAGTTATAACAGACTTAATAATTTTACAGAATACATTTATATTAAAAAGAACATTTTATGATAATGTGGTCAAAACATACATCAGCTTCATATATCTCAGATACATTAGACCAGTTGATATTTTGTAACTGTAATAGGTTGCATGCAAGAACATTTATGCCACAGAAGTTTAGAGGGCTGCTACTGTAGACTTGTTACATTGATAGGTTGCATGCAGGAATATATATGTCACAGGAGTGTTAAGGATGCAAATTTAGATTTGATACAGTTATAACTGCATGCAGGAATATTTATATCACAGGAGTGCAGAGGGTAGCTGCTGTAGACTCGCTGCAGTGATAGGTTGCATGCAGGAATATATGTCACAGGAATGTAGGGGTTGCAAATTTACACTTGCTACAATTGATAAGAGCATGCAGGAACATTTATGTCACATGAATGTAGAGGGTTGCTACTGTAGGCTTGCTACAGTGATAGGTTCCATGCAGGAACATTTATGTCACATGAATGTAGAGGGTTGCTACTGTAGGCTTGCTACAGTGATAGGTTCCATGCAGGAACATTTATGTCACACGAATGTAGAGGGTTGCTACTGTAGGCTTGCTACAGTGATAGGTTCCATGCAGGAACATTTATGTCATAGGAGTGTAGAGGGTTCTTACTGTAGGCTTGCTACAGTGATAGGTTCCATGCAGGAACATTTATGTCACAGGAGTGTAGAGGGTTCTTACTGTAGGCTTGCTACAGTGATAGGTTCCATGCAGGAACATTTATGTCACAGGAGTGTTGAGGGTTGCTACTGTAGACCTTCTACAGTGATAGGTTCCATGCAGGAATATTTATGTCACATGAGTGTAGAGGGTTGCTATTGTAGACTTGTTACAGTGATAGGTTCCATGCAGGAATATTTATATCACATGAGTGTAGATGGTTGCTATTGCTATTAAAAATTTGCTGCTTTTTACTCTGCTTTAATACAAAGCCATCAGCTCACATTTTTATTGGGATTATATCACTTTTATCTATTGACAGTCTTTGTAAAAATGGATCCATGGAACAAATCAGCTTCTCGTAGAATAGATAAGGGTGGGAACTCTTTCCCAAGCAGAGATTACATTTACATTGTACCATTTTCAGAAGCTACAAGGAAATTTACACTTGTTACAGTTTACATCTTATATATAAGGTGATGTCAAAGTTCATTTCTGAATTTCAGTTAAAATAATTTTTTTATCATGATTTAGCATAAACTCCCAATGTCTGATTTGGGCATTTTATAATCAGTCTAAAAACTAGCCCTGTTGGACATGTTGAGCATGTACAACCAGTTCTGGAGGCATATGGCATATGCTGTCTCTCTACATCTCTCTCTCTCTCATATATAAATATATATATATATATATATATATATATATATATATATATATATATATATATATATATATATATATATATATATATATATATATATATATATATAGTTATTAAATTTTGAAAATATCTGACTGCCAGATGTGGGATGTCTAACAAACCTCCAGAAATGTGGGATTCTTTTTGTACATGTCTACCTCTTGATTGATAAAACCTGCTAAAAGAGAGACAACCCTTTTGTTCTGGACCACATTTGACGTGATGGCCTTATAAGAGGGCAACCACTGTGTTTAAAGCTGTAGAACTAGTTTTGAAAATAGTTTAAGACCAGAAAGTGGAGTTATTGGAAGTAGTTTGTCATCATTGTACACCATGGTACCACTCATTTGAGATCAAGCTTAAAAGACTTGTGTCTCAAGATCATAATCACAAACTACCCTGTTACGATTGGAGAAACTAGAAAATGAGAGATGGCAGCTAAACCAGAATAATGTAAGGTACAAAGATGCCTGGATTTGACCCCAGATTATGATGTATGTACATGGTTACATGTCAGCTTGATAAATGCAGGTCAGAGGTCATGCCTCAAAGGCTGTGAATTTATGGGTTTAAAAAACACTATTTTGGTTATGTTTTGGGAAGTGTAATGTATAGCCAATCTTTTAAGATAAATATATATGAAACTGAGCAGTAAGTTGCTTTCTAAATCATATAGGTCTGAAAATGATTGATTACTATTTTCCTAACAAATCTTTGAGATTTCAGAAACATTTGTGTTCAAGTCTGCATAATGTAATATCCAAGGTCTAATATCTGTTCCAGTGTGGAGTGTATTTGCCTTCACCTCCTGTGTGGACTTGTTTATTGGCTTGGAACTGGATCAGTATGTTTCTGGTTTTATGGAGTTTTATTTCCGTGAGGGTGAGCCATACCTGCAGACAGCACATGGGACACTCATCAACTGGTGGGACGGGACAGGACACTATGCCTTATATTTGATACTCATTGCTCTTTGCTGTGCTGGGTGAGTTTCAGGCTGGAATTTATTAAAAAAAATTACTTAGTCTTTTCTCAACAAAATTATAAATTACATTCAAAGCTTAAATTAAAAAGCATGTGACATCATTTTCCTGAACTCTGTTTTGTTAAATTTAGTAATGGTGTATTTGTTCAATGAGAAGTTTTGTATGGGTCTGCATGTAAAATTAATGAGGACTTGATGCATGGTTTGATCTTAACAATGTTTTGTTTTTAAAACTGGTTTGTAATATTCTATTTGTTCCATGAGAACTTGGTGTATGGGTTAATTTTAAGGATGTTTCCTTCAGTAAAGTAGTGAAATCTTAGTTCATGGGTAAATCTTAAGGGTGTCCTCTTTTGTAAAATCAATAACAACTTGTTGTATTAGTTGGTCATAAGGATGTACCCTTCAGAAAAATGAATTAGAACTTTGCATTTGGGCTGATCTTAAGATCTCCTCATCTGTAAAATTGGTGTATGGTAGGATCCTAAGGACATCCTCTGTTCCAAAAACCAGTTTGTAATATTTTTTGTCACTTCCATGAGTGAATAGGTTGATCTTATGTAGTGTTTCCCAAGATTGGTACTTGTACCACCAGTAGTATGTGAATAGGTTTCAATGGGGTATGCTGCAGAAAATATGCCACTAAAATTCACACAAGAAAAGGAGCACAAAAGTGTTACAGATTTGGGAAACATTGATCTTAAGTATGCCCTCTTGCATAAAATGAATGCATACTGTACATGAGAAATTGGTACATTAGTTGATCTTAAGAATTTCCTCTTGCATAAAATGAATGCATACTGTACATGAGAAATTGGTACATTAGTTGATCTTAAGAATTTCCTCTTGCATAAAATGAATGCATACTGTACATGAGAAATTGGTACATTAGTTGATCTTAAGAATTTCCTCTTATATTAAATGAATGCATACTGTACATGAGAACATGGTGCATAAATTGTCCTCTTCTGTAAACAAAAAGTTGGTAATGTATTAGTTTATAAAGACTATGTATGTAGACTGAATAAAGAAATATGTAAATTATGTAGACCATATTACATGCAATGGTATGCAGTTTCTGGAGCTACTGGTGGATGACTTGCGCTCCTCAAGTAAGAGTCGTGACAAAGAATAATCTTCGATGAGCATAGTTTATATAGTTAAAAGTAACTCATATTTCTTAGTACAGTCTACATAAATATATGTACGTGTATTTAGTGCAGTCTATTTACATATTTCTTAATAGTCTACAAAAGTACACATATTTTGTAGTAATGTCTACATACACTGTACATATTTTTATTGTCTGATACTATTTTTAATTTTTCAATTAGCCTGGGATAAATAGTTTAAATAGTTTAAACTGTTAACTTGTTAACCCTGCCTGCCATGTTTATATCATGAAGCAGTATTCAGCTTCAGTGCTCTGTAGAGTCAACATCCTTTAAGATACACCCAAGCAAGTGGTATTACAGAAAGGGTAAGGTGTAGTTTAACAATAATGTCATATAATAGAGGCTGTCTACTCACCTTAAAAAATACAGCAGAAACAAATGGAGACCTGATTTTTTCAGACTGAAAGTACCAGTTTCAGAACCCGAGTTTTATGTCCAGAATTTTGAAACTTTTTGTTCTTAGATTGAATTAGACCAGTCTGAACTACACACATTCTGATGAACCTTTACAAAAAGCCAGTTACATTTCAGGTTTGGAGTAAAATGGGTCTAGGACATGAAAAGTTTCTGTCCAATATATGAAAATACTAGGAAAATAAAAGAAGTCCAATTTTCAGAAGTACCTCAAAAATGTTTCTTATCCCAGTTTTAGGCAAAAATTAAAAGAACTATCCAGGGGCCAATGAGTTAAGAATTAGTTGTAGATAGCATGTGAACTATGTGAACTAAAGTTTATTTTGTTCTCTTAAATATTCATTGTTGGTAAATAATGTTTAAAAGATAAACACTGTACCTCCTGAACAGTTCTGTAGATTTAACTGAGATTATCAGTTCTTGCTTACTGTGATGTACTGTCTTTCTTTTTCATGGGCCATCTTTCATCTGACCTGTCTAATAAATGTCTTCACACTTTACACTTATTAATGTTTTAAAAATTGTAATTCATGTCCTGTTTTATTTTGAATACATCTTACAATTACTACATTAACTGAGTTTTCTGATTTTTTTTTATTTGAACATGTTTCACATCTACTCAAACTATGGGGTAAAGAAATTGTTCATAGAGTTTGAAACTCCACCCATTCTGAATTCAGACGTTCTTAAATTTTTGAAATCCATTGATAGTAAACAAACCTAGATGGAATCAGTGGGCAATTGTTAATAATTGGTGCTGACAATATCAGTTCTTCATGCAATACTATCAGTATGATCTATGCTGTCAAAGTTGGTTTTATCCCAGATCAATGGAAATTATATGAAGCCACTGCTCTATTTAAAGGTAAGGGCAAGATATGACAGACCATAGGCTAATTTTGTCTGTCAATCAATAATTGCTTGTTACCACTCAGGTGTCTATATTTCTGATCTGATTTTGATAGACTTCAGATATGGGCTTGTGTCATAACATTTTTGATGAGTTTGATAATGAGTAAGATATTAGAGACTTATTTCTCATCTGAACTTGCAATGGCTGTGGAGATTTATTTCTGATTTTATTGGCTGATTGGCTGACCTTGCTATTTCATTAGAGACTTATTTCTCATCTGATTGGCTGAACTTGCAATGGCTGTGGAGATTTATTTCTGATTTTATTGGCTGATTGGCTGACCTTGCTATTTCATTAGAGATTGTATTTTAATCTGATTGGCTGACCTTGCTATTTCATTGGAGACTGTATTTTAATCTGATTGGCTGACCTTGCTATTTCATTAGAGACTGTATTTTAATCTGATCGGCTGACCTTGCTATTTCATTAGAGACTGCATTTTTTATCTGATTAGCTGAGCTTGTTACTGCTGTGGAAACTTATTTCTGATCTCATTGGCAGGCTTTGCTATTGCTTTAGAGAGTCAGTTTCTTATCTGATTGACTGAACTTGCTGCTGCTTTAGAGACTGTATTTTTCATCAGATTGGCTGAGCTTGCTATTGCTTTAGAAGCTGTATATCTGACCCGATTGGCTAAACTTGCTATTGCTTTAGAAACTGTATATCTGACCCGATTGGCTGAGCTTGCTATTGCTTTAGAAACTGTATATCTGACCCGATTGGCTGAGCTTGCTATTGCTTTAGAAACTGTATATCTGACCCGATTGGCTGAGCTTGCTATTGCTTTAGAAACTGTATATCTGACCCGATTGGCTGAGCTTGCTATTGCTTTAGAAACTGTATATCTGGCCTGATTTGCTAAGCTTGCTATTGCTTTAGAAACTGTATATCTGACCCGATTGGCTGAGCTTGCTATTGCTTTAGAAACTGTATATCTGACCCGATTAGCTGAGCTTGCTATTGCTTTAGAAACTGTATATCTGACCCGATTGGCTGAGCTTGCTATTGCTTTAGAAACTGTATATCTGACCCGATTGGCTGAGCTTGCTATTGCTTTAGAAACTGTATATCTGGCCTGATTTGCTAAGCTTGCTATTGCTTTAGAAACTATATCTGACCCATATGCTTGGTAGACTGCTATTGCTTTAGAAACTGTATATCTGGCCTGATTTGCTAAGCTTGCTATTGCTTTAGAAACTATATCTGACCCGATTGGTTGAGCTTGTTATTGCTTTAGAAACTATATCTGACCTGATTAGCTGAGCTTGCTATTGCTTTAGAAACTATATCTGACCCGATTGGCTGAACTTGCCACTGCTATAGAGATTATTTTTGATCAGATCAGCTGAGCTTGATACTACTATGGAGGCCATAGTTGTGATCAAACTTGGAATGTATGCTTGTATCATAAAGATCATTAAACACTTTGATAATGAGCAAGATCTGATTTTATTAATAAGTTAATCTTGCATTTGATTGGCTTATCATACTCCCACTATTGGGACTGCATTTCTGATCTGGCTTTGTTTATGCAACTTGGAATACATGCATATATCATCAAGACTTGGCGCTTATTTTAATCAGATCTTGGACAAGTTCATTAATCATGAGCAAGATCCGTGCATATTATTGAGATAGCTTGATCTGATTGGGTGAGCTTGTTGCCACACTGGAAGCCAAAATATCTTGATAATACAATTTTGTTGAAGCCTCAAATACAGGCTTACATGATCAAAAACTTGCCAGAGTTTGATAAGGCATGGAATTCACACACATTATAGAGGCAATCTTGTTTATAATTAGCTAAACTTGTTACCAATTGTTAAGGCTGTATTTTGAATCAAGTTTTGAACAAACTTGTTGATTAGGCTGAAGTATTTAAGATCTTGGGTAAACAAGATCAGTGCATGTTAAAGACGTAATTATGCATCAGACTGGCTTAGTTGTAAAATTTTTGTGATTATTTCGGATTGTAATTTTATCGGTCTTGATAAATAGGTTTACATCATCCAATATATTTTACTACATGCAAGATTTACTTGTATTAATAATGTGATCTTGCATACAATTGGATGAGCTTGTTACGATTTGTGAAATTGAATTTCTGTCATGATTTTTGTGAAACTTGATTAAAATGCTTTTATAATCAAGATATTGGATTTTTTTTATTAT
The DNA here is from genome assembly GCA_016746295.1 of Potamilus streckersoni. Lineage (NCBI taxonomy): Eukaryota > Metazoa > Mollusca > Bivalvia > Unionida > Unionidae > Potamilus > Potamilus streckersoni. The sequence continues at coordinate 364,638 of JAEAOA010000121.1, forward strand.
GAATGTGATCTATGCATATTTTTAAGGTGATCATGTATACCATGTAACTGATTGGCTGAGTTTTATTTTTCATTCAATAGTTTGAGTGAAATTCATGAATATTAATGACATGACCTTACATCCGATTGGCAGAGCTTGTTAACACTCAAGCAACTTTATTTTTGACCATGTTTTATCAAACTTGTTAAATAGTACTTAGTTTTCAAGATGGTGGATGAGTTGGATTATAAGCAAGATCTGTGCATATTAATGAGATAATCTTATTGTCTGAGCTTTTGCCACCTTGAGAGAGAATTCCAGTTTGATTTTACTTCATCTTGGTAAATAAGCTTTCATTATCATAGCAATCTGTAAGTTTTATAATGAGTGAGATCTTGTGCAACAATTAGATATTTTGCGAATGACTGGATGAACTTGTTACCTGTCTAGATTAAGAGTCCATATTTGTCATGTAGTTTCTCTTAAATTGGGTAAATGGGTTTATATAATCAAGGTCATTGGGTTTATATCATCAAGGATTATAGGTTTATATAATTAAGGTCAATTGGTTTATATCATCAAGGATTATAGGTTTATATAATCAAGGTCAATGGATTTATATCATCAAGGATTATAGGTTTATATCATCAAGGTCAATGGGTTTATATCATCAAAGTCAGTGGTTTTATATCATCAAGGTCATTGAATTAAAATCATCAAGGATTATAAGTTTATATAATCAAGGTCATTGGGTTTATATCATCAAAGTTAGTGGTTTTATATCATCAAGGTCATTGGGTTTATATAATCAAGGTCAATGGGTTTATATCATCAAGGATTATAGGCTTATATAATCAAGGTCAATGGGTTTATATCATCAAGGATTATAGTTTTATATCATCAAGGTCAATGGGTTTATATCATCAAAGATTATAGGTTTATATAATCATGGTCAGTGGTTTTATATAATCAAAGTCATTGAATTAAAATCATCAAGGATTATAAGTTTATATAATCAAGGTCATTGGGTTTATATCATCAAGGTCAGTGGTTTAATATCATCAAGGGCATTGGGTTTATATAATCAAGGTCAGTGGGTTTATATCATCAAGGATTATTGGTTTATATAATCAAGGTCAATGGGTTTATATCATCAAAGTCAGTGGTTTTATATTGTCAAGGTCATTGTGTTTATATAATCAAGGTCATTGGGTTTATAAAATTAAGGTCAATGGGTTTATATAATCAAGGATTATAGGTTTATATAATCAATGTCAATGGGTTTATATCATCAAAGATAGGTTTATATAATCATGGTCACTGGTTTTATATAATCAAAGTCATTGAATTAAAATCATCAAGGATTATAAGTTTATATAATCAAGTTCATTGGGTTTATATCATCGAGGTCAATGGTTTTATATCATTAAAGTCAGTGGTTTTATATCATCAAGGTCATTGAATTAAAATCATCAAGGATTATAAGTTGATATAGTCAAGGTCATTGGGTTTATATCATCAAAGTCAGTGGTTTTATATCATCAAGGTCATTAGGTTTATATAATCAAGGTCAATGGGTTTATATCATCAAGGATTATAGGTTTATATAATCAAGGTCAATGGGTTTATATCATCAAAGGTTATAGGTTTATATAATCATGGTCAGTGGTTTTATATAATCAAAGTCATTGAATTAAAATCCTCAAGGATTATAAGTTTATATAAACATGAACATTGGTTTGATATCATCAAGGTCAGTGGTTTAATATCATCAAGGTCATTGGGTTTATATAATCAAGGTCAATGGGTTTATATCATCAAGGATTATAGGTTTATATAATCAAGTTCAATGGGTTTATATCATCAAGGATTATAGGTTTATATAATCAAGGTCAGTGGGTTTATATCATCAAGGATTATTGGTTTATATAATCAAGGTCAATGGGTTTATGTCATCAAGTATTATAGGTTTATATAATCAATGCCAATGGGTTTATATAATCAAGGATTATAGGTTTATATAATTATGGACAGTAGTTTTATATAATCAATGTAATTGAATTTAAATCATCAAGGATTATAAGTTTATATAATCAAGGTCATTGGGTTTATATCATCAAAGTCAGTGGTTTTATATCATCAAGGTCATTGGGTTTATATCATCAAGGTCACTGGTTTATTATCATCAATGTCATTGGGTTTATATAATCAAGGTCAATGGGTTTATATCATCAAGGATTATAGGTTTATATAATCAAGGTCAATGGGTTTATATCATCAAGGATTATAGGTTTATATAATCAAGGTCAATGGGTTTATATCATCAAGGATTATTGGTTTATATAATCAAGGTCAATGGGTTTATATCATCAAGTATTATTGGTTTATATAATCAAGGTCAATGGGTTTATATAATCAAGGATTATAGGTTTATATAATCATGGTCAGTGGTTTTATATAATCAATGTCATTGAATTAAAATCATCAAGGATTATAAGTTTATATAATCAAGGTCATTGGGTTTATATCATCAAAGTCAGTGGTTTTATATCATCAAGGTCATTGGGTTTATATAATCAAGATCAATGGGTTTATATCATCAAGGATTATAGGTTTATATAATTCAATGGGTTTATATCATCAAGGATTATTGGTTTATATAATCAAGGTGAATGGGTTTATTTCATCAAAGTCAGTGGTTTTATATTGTCAAGGTCATTGTGTTTATATAATCAAGGTCATTGGGTTTATATAATTAAGGTCAATGGGTTTATATCATCAAGGATTATAGGTTTATATAATCAAGGTCAATGGGTTTATATCATCATAGATTATAGGTTTATATAATCATGGTCAGTGGTTTTATATAATCAAAGTCATTGAATTAAAATCATCAAGGATTATAAGTTTATATAATCAAGGTCATTTGGTTTATATCATCAAGGTCAGTGGTTTTATATCATCAAGGTCATTGGGTTTATATTATCAAGGTCATTGGGTTATATAATCAAGGTCACTGGATTTATATCATCATGATCTTGGATAAATTCAGTCATGAGCAAGAGACTGTGCATATTAATTATGCTTTTATCTTCATAAATATCATATATAATTACAATATTAGATAAGCCTGCTTAGTGAAATAGTCAACTGTTAAGTAATGTAAACAAGATGAATGATATTAGGCCCACTTGGACCTCATGTTATTGTTTTTTCTCAATATTAATTTTTCAAAACAAATTTTATGATTCAAAAATTACTGTTAGATTTTAATAAATTTTGACATAGTAAACATAATAAACATAATATTCAAGTGCAGAAATTGGTAGTTTGTGCATTTTCACGTTTGACATCGTTTTTAGCTTGTATTTAAGCAATGAAACTCAAACTCATAAAATTTTAATTATTCCATCCAAGGTTACTGTAGACATCATCCTCTAAGATTAATTTTGGGACCATTTTTCTCTGCTGTTTATCAGTGACTTTCCTTTCATCTCTGATCAAACATAAACATTTACATGAATGTGGATGGAAAAGCTACTTGCTCTGTCCAGCAAAATTGAAGTAATCTATATTGAAGTAATTTAAATGAAATTGAAGTAATCAAAATTCTAACACATCAGTGTCAATTTGGATCAATTCTAAAATACTGAAATTTATTAGCTTGGTGAAATCATGCAATTCATTGTTAATTTCTCTTCCACTATATATACATACATTGCTTTTTTTCAGCCAAAGTTACAGAGAAGTTGGTCTTTACTGGGTGGGCTCCATTTTCAACAGTATGATTGTGTTGATGATAGGTAGCATGATAGGTAAGTACTCTGGTAATGTTTTTGTTTAACTTTGAGAGCATTTAGGGCACATCAACACTTTGAAGTTATATTTGCGGAAGCAAATGAAGAAAGTCTCTTTCCCATGGAAATGTAATGGTAGCTGATTTGAGTAGATTGATGGTGGGAATTGAACCTGCAACTATCTTATAACAAGTACAACAGCTGAACCACTTTGGTTCCAAAGTAAAAGTCAGGAGGCAAAAGTAAAATAAACCCAACCCTACATGGGGGCCCCGAGTGGCCGAGTGGTCTAAATCGATGTCGTTACGGATCACTGCCATCTCACCTCTGTCAGCGTGGGTCGAGTCTAGGATTCAGCGAATGTGGATCTGTGAGAAAGCTTGCCAGTAGCTTCTCGTGGGTCGGTGGTTCTTTCTGGTGATTTCCTGGTTTCTTCCTCCACCATTAATACTGGCCGCCATGAATAGCCTATCGTGTGCTGAAAAATGTTGTTAAGCCGAACAACAACAACATCCAACCCTACATTATTTTGTATGAGCTTGTGACATTATTATTTTAAGATGGAATCATTTTTTATTCAGCTCTTCCTCTTTATAACACCTCACAGTATAATACAATGTTTGGATAAAACACAGAAATGGTATGACTCTAAATCATAATTAAATCATTGACTTGATTTAGTCAAGAACATGTATGGTCAGAATTTGTACTTTTTATACTTCATAATTCATGATATTGTTCTTGTTGAAACACATAATCTGGAGAACAAATTAGTAATTTCCAACAAATTCAAAAGTAACATTGAGCAGTGTACATTCATTGAATTCAGAACTATTTCTAGTTGTTGTTTGTTGTAGAGTTTAACGCCGTTTTTCTGCACAAGACGGGCTATACATGGTGGTCCAGTATAAATGGTGGAGGCAGAACCTGGGAAAGCCCCCCAAAAAACCCACCTACCCACTAGAAACTACTGGCAAACTTTCTAATGTAACCACATTGGCTGAGCATGAGACTCGAACAAATGAAGACAGAGATGAGACAGCAGTGCCCAGATACATCATTGAGGTAGCCCTGTGGTTGTCTCAAGAGTACATGGTAGCCTAGATTTAGCATTGAAGAAGCCCTGAAATCAAAGCATTATATGAAGACTGTCATGTTTGTGATTGTAAGTGACATCATTGCATTTTAACCCTGTCAGTTTTTACCAACCTGCATTCCATTTAAATGATAAATAAATCAGTTTGCTTTCCAGCATATTTTGTTTCCTTAAAAGAGGAAGATAATAGAAGTGTTTTCTCTTCTGTCTTTAGTATATCATTGCAAATGTGACAATTATCTGAATTATGGGAAATAATTCTTTCTGACTTAATTAATAAGACAATACTTTTCCTGTCAATATTTTCCATGAAATGAACTAACATATGCCACAGAATGCCAGGTCTTGCATGTAGATGAACTGATCACCTTAATGTTACATCTTTGCATGTTTCAGCGATAACATGCAGTGTTCACATGTTTTTGTAAACATGACAGCCTTACATTAGAAGCCTCTGAGTTATCTATACGGTACGTGCTGTGATGACTGGATGTAACATCATATGCCAAAGTAGGATCAGGAGGATATTCTGTTCTTTAGAGATGGTTTTAATTTAATTTTAATGATTGCTTCCTGTCATCATAAGATGGTCTAGCTTCTGTGGAGTTAGGGAAAGTGTTTTGCAGTGAATCAGTTAGTTATTTTTCTCTCTAAGGCTGTCAGAGTAAAGAAACCTATCATCACCTTGTATGAATTCATATGTACTGAATCTTCCAGACAGATTCTCACTGTACAGATATATGTTACAAAATATGCTGTTCTTTGACAGGTCCAACTGGACTTAAATGGTCCTACATGCTGAATATTCCCTATGTGTTTCTTCCAATCTACGCTGCTGTCCAATTTTTGAGGGATGGATCAAAATCAAGAGGGACCACCAGACAGGTAAATGTTCTGTGAGAATGATAGAGTTGGTGGGGGGAAGAGTGGTGTGAGGGAATGCATTCCACTCAGGATCACTTTGCAGCACAACTCTTGTGATTTTTCATTTTTCCATCCATTATTGAGGTGGAGTTAACCCCATCAACATTGCCTATTATTTGAGCCTCGCTGGTGGTGGGGGTATCACCATTATGCTCACCAATGTGAATATCCATGGCAAAGAAAGTATGAAATGGTAAATTAATGTCTTTATATAATAGAAATATGAGTAGCTAATAAAGTTCTACAGTTTTCTTGAGTTTTGTCTTGATTACATCTAAAGTTTATGATGATTGGAACACACCTGTCCTTTGGTCTAGTTAACTCTTGTGCATGATTTACAATGACCAGTGCTTGGAACAGACGTACACTTTGTTGCAGATTAACTTTTCTTGAGAGAAAGAAACAGGTGTATAGTTTTCCACCTTTATCCTATTCTTTGCTAGTTACCTACCTTTTGTTTTAAATGTGTTGTGAGTGGGAAGTGAACCCTTTGCTAAGTAAAAAAAAAATAATAATGATCCAAATGATAAAACTATATACTCCTTTAAATGTACATCTAGCACCTGCGATTATTTTGCTGTGAATATTAAAGTATTTAATTTCCTTCTTGTACGCGTTGGAATATTTGGGGTTGTTTTGGAAATCATTTTATGCAATATAGACTTAAACTTGTGTTCATGGCTGTTTAAATATGGTTGATGGTTTTCATTCAAGATGTCGTCAGTTTGTTTCCCTATTTAACCAATTACTTAAATTTTCCTCCTTGACATCTCATAATGTCTAGTGCTGTAATTTTTTTTTCACTATTTTTTCAACCTGTTTTCAAATTTTGGACCTGTAAAAATATGAATTATTAAATATATTACCCTAATTTTAATGTTTAATTCTCATGATTTTCTTAAAAATGTTGACATTTTCAAAACATCAAAAAATACAATGTGGTTTATGATGAATGTAAATTTCATCAATATCAGGGAGGGAGAGCAGGGCCTGTTGATGATGACTGTTGTCACATAAAAGTTTCAAAGGCTGCCATTTTACATGAGAATAAAGAACTGTATTAATTTTTCAAAGCAAAGTAGATAAATTGTTCAAATTGGTACAATAATTTATTCTTTAGCTTCACAATATTTATCATTATTGCCATGTTGTGGTATTTTGCACAGTTTGAATGTATTTATGGCATAGTAGATGGACTGGTATCTTGTGTGGATTCCCAGTTGAGTCACAAACAAAACTAAACGATGTACTGTAGTCTCCCTTTTGAATGACTACCCCACCCCCACCCCGACCATCAGCCACCCACTTCTTAGTGAGAATCCTTTGGCACTGATGAGTTTGTGTTGAACTATTAATTCTGACCACTATTATCAAGATTATACTGCAGAATCCAGGGATAACACTGTCTGTTCTCTCTGGTATATATTTATAATTCATTGTAATAAAAAAACCTATATACCTTGATTTCTTTCATAGGAATCTGGAATGACTGTGTTTATATATGAGAATTATTTACTGAAATAACTGTTGTCACTGGAGAAGGCATGATCACTAATAGACTTGTACTCAAAATAACTGTTGTCATTGGAGAAGGCTTGATCACTAATAGAATTGTATCTATAATAGACTTGTATATGAAATAACTGTTGACACTGGAGAAGGCTTGATCACTAATAGACTTGTACACAAAATAGCTGTGTTATCATTTGAGAAGGCTTGATCACTATTAGACATGTACACAATATAACTGTTATCATTGAAGAAGTGTATGTGTCAATGATAGATTTGCAAACAATATAACTTACATTTATTTTCAGTCCAAGTCTGGGCAGCCGACATGGGAGAAATTGGTAGAAGTTTTCTTTGGACTTTGGTTTTCAGCAGCAACTGTACTGGCATTTTTCAGGGGCATTGTGAGTATGACAGAGACCATCTATTGTGTGAAGGATGGGCAATAAAAAAATGTTGCTTTTTCTCTTGCTGATAAACCAAATACTTGTAGTGATCTCCATTAAACATCTATCTGCATTAGAGAAAACATCTCCTTTATATTCTCTCAAGAGGTTAGATAACTTGTTCCCTTATTCAGTTTTGTATTTCTTCAGCATGGGAGAAAAGTAGTGAAAAGCATCTAACAGTTTTATATAAATTAAAGTTCAGTTGCAGTTTTCTCATCTCTGTTAAGAACAAGTGAATTGTTTACCATTTATTGATGTGAAACCCAGTATTTTAAGGATTTGACTCTTTGTCATTATCTTTTATTTTTTCTCTCTTTTAAATAATTGTTAATTTTTTTTATCTTTTAACTATGTAACTTTTTAAAGTTTTATTTTCCTGAAAATTTTTAGTTTTTTGTATCATCATGACTTGTACTACCGGAGTTTTATTTGTCATGTGGCCAGGATTGTGTTGATGTGTTGTCAGACCCTTCAACTTCATACATATAATTTATAATTAGGTGAAAATTTTTTAAGTGGTTTGGTATTTTTGTTCTGCAGGCAATCCTCGGATGTAAAGGTGCAATATTCAAAACATATCTGACAGATTTTGAGCCCTACATCAAAGATGATAACGAGTATGGAAAAATGCAGGTATTTTTATATAATTTCATAGTGATTGTTCGTTTAAAAATTTTTATGATGAGGAAATTTTAAGTTAATTAGAAACCTAACAATTATAAGACAATAGCTATCATCTTTCATATTTTGTACAACATTAGATTTAATATGCAGTGATCTCAACTAGTAGGTTAGATTGTAGTTCAAGTATAAAGTATTCAAAGATGTGTATGTAATCAATAGAATTTATTATATATTTTGTTCTGAGCCAAGGGAAATTACCTATTTGATATGTTTTAGAAATGCTATGCTCTGATGGTCACAGCATATTCCTACACTATTTTAGATTTGTTCTTTCCATTAGATTTGAACAAAAAATGCATATATGTTTTTGTAGTAATGCTAATCTGGAATGACACAAGAATGACTGCATTCAGTGAATTGGAATCTGGACTGGCATGTTATTCATATCTTTGAAACAGCTTTTAAAATTTTAAAAAGATGGATTTTTAGGGATAGTTGTTTTCAGTTTAAGTAAATCAGTATTTAAGTGAAACTAAAAGTGGTCCTTTGTAAATTTGTTCTTATTAAACCCTATTGTATTCTGATTTGTAGATCATGAATGAATGCAGAGAATATGAATTTTGGTGGATTCTGTTAAGTTGTATATTAAAATATTTGTCTTGAATCAAATACTTTTATGTGTTCATCTTAATCAATCTTTTTTTCTTAGGTGTTGACCCATTTGTTCTACTTCATCCCATTTTATCTGGGTGCTGTGTGCGCTCTGATATACCCAGGTCAAAAATGGGTTGGGGACTGGTCAATTATACATGCAGGAGCTGCAGTACAGGTTAACACCATTTACATTTTATTCAGAGCTATGTTTTCTATGATTTCACAGTTATGTTCAAAGAAATTTAAAAAACAAATTTGCATTTGAATTTAAGATTTTGTTTTTACAAATTGTTTTCTCCACCAAACAATAATAGCTGGAGTGTAGGATATTGTATAACCAGTGGTATTCTTCTGTAATTATAAACTACTCACTCTCTACATATGTAGTTATAAAGTAGTCATTGCAGAGATCTGTAATTATAAACTACTCACTCTCTACATATGTAGTTATAAAGTAGTCATTGCAGAGATCTGTGATTATAAACTACTCACTCTCTACATATGTAGTTATAAAGTAGTCATTGCAGAGATCTGTAATTATAAACTACTCACTCTCTACATATGTAGTTATAAAGTAGTCATTGCAGAGATCTGTGATTATAAACTACTCACTCTCTACATATGTAGTTATAAAGTAGTCATTGCAGAGATCTGTAATTATAAACTACTCACTCTCTACATATGTAGTTATAAAGTAGTCATTGCAGAGATCTGTAATTATAAACTACTCACTCTCTACATATCTAGTTATAAAATAGTCATTGCAGAGATCTGTAATTATAAACTACTCACTCTCTACATATGTAGTTATAAAGTAGTCATTGCAGAGATCTGTAATTATAAACTACTCACTCTCTACATATCTAGTTATAAAATAGTCATTGCAGAGATCTGTAATTATAAACTACTCACTCTCTACATATCTAGTTATAAAATAGTCATTGCAGAGATCTGTAATTATAAACTACTCACTCTCTACATATGTAGTTATAAAGTAGTCATTGCAGAGATCTGTAATTATAAACTACTCACTCTCTACATATCTAGTTATAAAATAGTCATTGCAGAGATCTGTAATTATAAACTAATCACTCTCTAGATATGTAGTTATAAAATAGTCATTGCAGAGATCTGTGATTATAAACTACTCACTCTCTACATATGTAGTTATAAAGTAGTCATTGCAGAGATCTGTAATTATAAACTACTCACTCTCTACATATCTAGTTATAAAATAGTCATTGCAGAGATCTGTAATTATAAACTACTCACTCTCTACATATGTAGTTATAAAATAGTCATTGCAGAGATCTGTAATTATAAACTACTCACTCTCTACATATGTAGTTATAAAGTAGTCATTGCAGAGATCTGTAATTATAAACTACTCACTCTCTACATATCTAGTTATAAAATAGTCATTGCAGAGATCTGTAATTATAAACTACTCACTCTCTACATATCTAGTTATAAAATAGTCATTGCAGAGATCTGTAATTATAAACTACTCACTCTCTACATATCTAGTTATAAAATAGTCATTGCAGAGATCTGTAATTATAAACTACTCACTCTCTACATATGTAGTTATAAAGTAGTCATTGCAGAGATCTGTAATTATAAACTACTCACTCTCTACATATCTAGTTATAAAATAGTCATTGCAGAGATCTGTAATTATAAACTACTCACTCTCTACATATCTAGTTATAAAATAGTCATTGCAGAGATCTGTAATTATAAACTACTCACTCTCTACATATGTAGTTATAAAGTAGTCATTGCAGAGATCTGTAATTATAAACTACTCACTCTCTACATATCTAGTTATAAAATAGTCATTGCAGAGATCTGTAATTATAAACTAATCACTCTCTAGATATGTAGTTATAAAATAGTCATTGCAGAGATCTGTGATTATAAACTACTCACTCTCTACATATGTAGTTATAAAGTAGTCATTGCAGAGATCTGTAATTATAAACTACTCACTCTCTACATATCTAGTTATAAAATAGTCATTGCAGAGATCTGTAATTATAAACTACTCACTCTCTACATATGTAGTTATAAAATAGTCATTGCAGAGATCTGTAATTATAAACTACTCACTCTCTACATATGTAGTTATAAAGTAGTCATTGCAGAGATCTGTAATTATAAACTACTCACTCTCTACATATCTAGTTATAAAATAGTCATTGCAGAGATCTGTAATTATAAACTACTCACTCTCTACATATCTAGTTATAAAATAGTCATTGCAGAGATCTGTAATTATAAACTACTCACTCTCTACATATGTAGTTATAAAGTAGTCATTGCAGAGATCTGTAATTATAAACTACTCACTCTCTACATATCTAGTTATAAAATAGTCATTGCAGAGATCTGTAATTATAAACTAATCACTCTCTAGATATGTAGTTATAAAATAGTCATTGCAGAGATCTGTAATTATAAACTACTCACTCTCTACATATGTAGTTATAAAGTAGTCATTGCAGAGATCTGTAATTATAAACTACTCACTCTCTACATATGTAGTTATAAAGTAGTCATTGCAGAGATCTGTAATTATAAACTACTCACTCTCTACATATGTAGTTATAAAGTAGTCATTGCAGAGATCTGTAATTATAAACTACTCACTCTCTACATATGTAGTTATAAAATAGTCATTGCAGAGATCTGTGATTATAAACTAATCACTCTCTACATATGTAGTTATAAAATAGTCATTGCAGAGATCTGTAATTATAAACTACTCACTCTCTACATATGTAGTTATAAAGTAGTCATTGCAGAGATCTGTAATTATAAACTACTCACTCTCTACATATGTAGTTATAAAGTAGTCATTGCAGAGATCTGTAATTATAAACTACTCACTCTCTACATATGTAGTTATAAAGTAGTCATTGCAGAGATCTGTAATTATAAACTACTCACTCTCTACATATCTAGTTATAAACTAGTCATTGTATAAATTTGCAGTTAAAGAACTAGTATATAGATCTTTCAGTTAATTATCCTAACCCAAGAATGTTGTCTTCACTGAAACATTTGATATCACTAAATTAAACTAAATTCATGTTCCATATAAACCATGACCAAAGATATGACTCATGTCAGATATGAAGTATACAAGTTTAAGAGTTTGAATGAGTTGCAAAAAGCATCAGATTCCATGTCGGCCTGATAAAAGGAAAATGGAGTGTGTGACAATAAGTACTCAATCTAAGTAGAGTTATTATGTGTGACATTGTAGTTTATAATTACAGAAGAATACCACTGGTATAACAATATCCTACACTCCAGCTATAAAAAGGTTTTGTGTATTGATATATTATACTCTGCCTTTGAAGATTAGAGATTAGTAGAGATGCAGTAGAAGTTAGCTGTACATAAATTAGGCATTTATCACACATAAGCTCTGTACAATGATTAGCATGCCACATGTAATCACTGTACATATCTTGAGCAGTTGTCACACAGGAATTCCATACCTAGATTGGGTAGTGTTTGTCACAAAATCTATACATAGATTGAGCAGTTAATGTCACACATAAGCTCTGTACATAGATGGGTCAGTTAATGTCACACATAATAAATCTACATAGATTGAGTACTTATTGTCAGGAATGTGCTGCATATAGATTGAGCAGTTATTGTTACAAAAACACTGAACATAGGTTAGATAATTGTTGACACATAATCACTGTACATAGATTTGGTAGGTATTGTCATATATAATCACTTTACATAGATTGGGTAGTTATTGTCACACATAATCTCATTGTACATAGGTTAGGTAATATCACATAATCACTGTACATAGATTGGGTAGTTATTGTCACAAATAATCACTGCACATAGGTTAGGTAATTATTATCACTTAATCACTGTACATAGATTTGGTAGGTATTGTCATACATAATCACTTTACATAGATTGGGTAGTTATTGTCACACATAATCATTGTACATAGATTGGTAAATTCTGGTCACACTTTAAGGTCTGGAAAGCATTGTAAAATTTGAATAAATCTTGAAGCTATGTGAAGATGACAGCTTTTGAACAGTGGGTTTCAGTTACAGCAAAGGTTTGGCAAATTGATCAGTGACCATTTTGAGGGTAAACTGGTAGGTACATTAAATTTTTTCCACAGAATGTAAAACAATTCTTTCTCCTGGTTTGGAATTTATATTCATGATTTTTTAATTGTTCAAGTCTCAACAACTAGGATCCCACATTATATGAAATATCAACAAATATTCCTTAATAAGATGGTCCATTATCTGCTTCATACAGCATATACCCTTTATTGAGAACCATTGGACACAAAAGAAAATACAAATTGTTATTGTACATAATCATATTTATATGCCTTGGGTTTGTAAAATATGTTTTTGCAGTACTGGTATGTAAGTCATGTATAATCTAGAAAATGTAATTATCACAAACTAAATTTGCTATGTTTAGATTTTTGTAAAGCTTTCACGGAATATTTTTTTGTCACACATTTCATTCAGAATCTGCATCATATCACTGCTTTTGACAGTGTCATTATTATTTTGTTGGAAAATTGACCCTCTTTTTTTATTCACAGTCTCAGTTGTCCTTTATTGGAGGCTCCATTCACTGGCGAACACCTGAGAAGTTCCGAGTTCCCAACACAAGTGAGGCTCACTTGTTTTTCTGGCTGGTCAACCTCAGTTTACTCATTGTGCCACACCTCCATGCTTTATATTGCCACAGAAATGAGGTGGCTCATCTGTTCCTAAAAAGGGCTACTACAACTACCTCACCATCTAAGTCTTTACCTTCAAGGAGTGAGGGTCCTGTTGCTACCTCACCATCCAAGTCTATACCTTCAAGGAGTGATGGTCCTGTTGCTACCTCACCATCCAAGTCTATACCTTCAAGGAGGGATGGTCCTGTTACACGCCACATGAGAAAAGTGAAAGCCTCTTAATGGTATTAAGTTTTGATCAAAACATTATTGACATTCATCTCAGAAAGAGAGTTTTCATAGCATTTATAGGGATGTGTTGAGGTTTTTTAAGTGTAGAATAACATTATTTCCACATTTTTTGTCAGAATTATGCCACATCTTAATAGATATGTTTGGATTTTGTTTTCTTTAAATATTATTTGTACATGAAGGCAACAGTAGGAAATACTAAGCAGATTCCTGTTTAGGTGGGGTTTTTTTTTCGGCACAGGACTTAATCATCTTGAATCACTTTTCAAAGGTAAATACAGGGCTTTCAGTGTATTTACATATCATTCATTGGTTTAATCCAACACAGGGTAGGGATTTATATTTCTTTTGTGAATGTCGTACAATATTTAAAAAAAAAAAAAGTAAATAATTAATAGATTCACGAATGTTTCCTGTGCATTAGAGATTTACATAAGTCCCTAGTGATGAGGTTGATATTTTCATGTGAAAAATGAATATTGAAAGGATTATAACACTGCTGTATTTAATCATAAAAATAAAATGGGATTATGATGTTTAAAAATACTGTAAAATGGGACTTAACAATTTGTTAGTGATATTATTGGCCAATGGGCACGGACCAGAAGAATGTTTGGGATGGTTTATCCTCAGTTGTCTGCCCATTTCTTAGTGCCAGTGTCTTGTCATTACAACTCTACTACCAAGAGGTATCTATGTAACTCTATGCATGCTTTCATCACAACGTCTAATTTGTCCTAAATGAAAGTAGTGCTCCCTGGACCTCCAGTATTGCCGCCAGTAACTTTCTACCTCTTCTCATTGCTGTAATTCCTGAATGAATGGACATACCACTTTGGAGTTATACTGAAAGATTTCTTATAATGTCTTGTTGGTACTATATTAAATTTTTGTTTGTGTTTTAATTGGAAAATAATATTATATCAACAAATTTTTTTTTAATTTTAGTTTTTAAACTTAAGAGTTGTAACTGAGTTATGTGTTAAACTTTAACATTTTATCTAGAGGACAAATATGATTTTTTTTAAGAGAAAATAAAATAATCTAACCACACCTGTTCCTAGAGGAGATACACCAAATAAATATGTTGAAAATATGTCAGATCTAAACAGTAACTCTTTTTTAATGTGCATGTAATTATTTAGTCTGAGTGATGACATAATGAAATAGTTTGTCATTTAGGCAATCTGCTTAGGAAAAAAATACTGTCAGTCAGCAAAATCAATATTTTGACTCCTAATCCAAGAAAAATAATGTCCGTCAGCAGGAATATAGTTTAGACTACCTGTCTGCTGAGATAAAACTTTAAGTCAGTAAAATTACTGTAATGTCTGCTCTGAAAATACTGTAAATTAGCAGTTCACTATTCAGATTTGTTGTCGGCTGCAGAAATATTGGCAAAATCACCATTTAGATTCCCAGGCTGTTAAGAAAATGGTATAAATCATCAAATTCAGCAATCATATATGTTGACTGCTGCAGAAATACAGTTTGCAAGATGACCATTTGGATTTGTTGTCTGCTGCAAAATCACCATTTAGATTCCTAGACTGCTGAGAAATTACTGTAAATCAGCTAAATCACTATTTGGACTCATTGTTTGCTATTTAGACACATTGTTTGCTTTGAAAATACTATCATTTATTAAATAATTTTAAGTTAATGAGGCCTATTTTTGTGAATTGGTAACTGGCACTTTTTCTTTCTTGGAATACTTCAATGAATCAATGACACAGACTCTATTTAGTCTTAGAACCCTTTAATGAATCAGTGTTAAAGACTATTTGGTCTTAAAGTATTTTAGTGTATCAGTGACTCAGACATTTTTTGATTTTACAGTACTTCAGTGAATCAATGAATTTTTTTGGTCTTACAGTACTTTAACGAATCAGTGATACAGACTTTATTAGATCTTACTGTACTTTAATGAATCAGTGAAAGACTTTATTTGGTCTTACAGTATTTTGATGAATCAGTGAAAGACTAATTGGTCTTACAGTACTTTAATGAATCAGTGAAAGACTTTATTTGGTCTTACAGTACATTAATGAAATAGTGACATGCAGACTTTATTAGGTATTACAGTATTTTAATGAATCAGTGAAAGACTTTATTAGGTATTACAGTACTTTAATGAATCAGTGAAAGACTTTATTTGGTCTTACAATACTTAAATGAATCAGTGACACAGACTTTATTTGGTCGTACAGTACTTTAATTTATCAGTGAAAGACTTTATTTTATCTTAGAGTACCTAAATAAATCAATTACAGACTTTATTAGGTCTTACAGTACTTAATGAATCAGTGAAAGACTAATTGGTCTTACAGTACTTTAATGAATCAGTGACAGACTTTATTTGGTTTTACAGTACTTTAATGAATCAGTGAAAGACTTTATTTGGTCTTATACTACTTAATAAATCAATGACAGACTTTATTTGGTCTTACAGTACTTTAATTAATCAGTGAAAGACTTTATTTGGTCTTACAGTATTTTAATAAATCAATGACAGACTTTATTTTGTCTTACAGTACTACAATGAATCAGTGACACACAGACTTTATTTGGTGTTACAGTACTTTAATGAATCAATGACAGACTTTATTTGGTCTTACAATAATTCATTGAATCAGTGACACATAGACTTTGTTTGATCTTACAGTAATTTAATGAATCAATGACAGACTTTATTTGGTCTTAAAATGCCTTCAGAACATAAAAAGCTGTAATTTATTTTATTTATTCATTAATAATTTTTGGTGGGCTTTTTTGCTTGGAAGACTTGCATTTAGGGAAAGTCTCCTATAGTACAAATATATATATATATATATATATATATATATATATATATATATATATATATATATATATATATATATATAGTGAAAATAAATTATAACATAAGGATTTTAAAAGTATTTATAAATCAGTACTTTTGAATGCAATATTGATAGTATGTGTTAATTCACATACAATTTTTCAAGTAAATTTTGACATCATTTTGAATGTCTGTGTTTCGGCTAAGGAGACACAGGTTATGTTTGCTCTGTGCATGTTAAATTGCTTACAGGGGCCCTGAGTGACTGAGTTGTCTAAAGTGCTCACTGTTACGGATCACTGTTATCTCACCTTAGTCTGCATAGGTTTGAGTCTTGGGTTTGACCAATGTTGGAATGTGAGAAATCTTGCCAGTAGCTTCTGGTGAGTCAGTGGTTCTTTCCCAGATGTTCCTGGTTCTTCCTCCACCATTTATACTGGCCACCATGTATAGCCTATCTTGTGCTAAAAATTGGCTTTAAACCCTACAACAATTTTAACTTGAATACATATATAATATGAATTAACCATATTGTGTGTAATATTTTAGAAAAGCTTACTTTCCAGAGCAAAACTTAATAGGAATTTGTTTGCTGATTGTAGAGGCAGGTTTACTTTTATATTTGGTGTATCAAAAGTTGTAAATGTCATCTATCTTCTCTAAGAGTTTCAGAATTCTGGTGTAAATTATAAGATGTGCTACCAGTTCCTGCTTCTTGGTATGCTTGGAGTTCCTGTTCTTTGAAAGTTATATCTTCTACAGCAGTGGTTATATTCATTTTGAAATTTTAGGATAATTTTCTTATGGGTTTAAAATGTACTTATATTTTAGGATAATATTCCTATAGGTTTACAATGTACGTGTATTTTATTAGTTCCTGTCTTGCATATCACACCTGTGTCAGCAGAATGCATGTTTTATAATTATAAACAAAGTTTTGTGTAAATATTTTTGAAAGTCACTTATCTGTTTTTGGTATTTCTGTATTCAAATGAAAATGTTGGTTGATAGTATTGATAATATTGATAGTATTGATAATATTGATAGTATTGAGGGGCCCCGAGTGGTCTAAAGCATTGACCGTTATGGATCACTGCCATCTCACCTCTGTCTGCGTGAGTTCGAGTCCAGACTCTGCTAGTGTGGGTAAGTGAGAAAGCCTGCCAGTAGCTTCTCGTGGGTTGGTGGTTCTTCCCTGGGTTTTCCAGGGTTCTTCCTCCACCATTAATACTGGCTGCCATGTATAGCCTATTTTGTGCTGATAAATGGCGTTAAACACTACAGAAAGGTAAGAAAAAAAAGATGGTATTGATAATATTGATAGTATTGATAGTATTGATAGTATTGATAATATTGATAGTATTGATAGTATTGATAATATTGATAGTATTGATAGTATTGATAGTATTGATAATATTGATAGTATTGATAGTATTGATAATATTGATAGTATTGATAATATTGATAGTATTGATAGTATTGATAATATTGATAGTATTGATAATATTGATAGTATTGATAGTATTGATAATATTGATAGTATTGATAGTATTGATAATATTGATAGTATTGATAGTATTGATAATATTGATAGTATTGATAGTATTGATAATATTGATAGTATTGATAATATTGATAGTATTGATAATATTGATAGTATTGATAGTATTGATAATATTGATAGTATTGATAGTATTGACTTAAAGTGTATGCACTAATACATGAGGAATTGTTATCCTGCTTATTGTTTTGGTCAGCATTTTGTGTAAACATTTATGAGGTCAGACATGAGCGTTATACTGATAAGCATGCATGTGAGACACTTGTTTCAGCAGAATGTTTATTTTAATGTTCTTATTGTATGCTACACTTAAAGAAATGACAAACCTACTTCTTTATTTGCTGTATTTAGATGTCATTAAAAAAGGACATCTTAGTGGACAAAGCAAGACACTGACTGAATTCAGAGCATGACACTGAATCCATAGATCATGTAATATGTCAATTAATCCTTGATTAAATCTTTTAAACTTTTTAATGTGAATTAATGATGTGATATCTATGTACTGTCAAATGTCAGTCATTTGATCTCCCTGATGGACACAATTTGTACACAAGATGGTCATCTGTGTAAATATTTACTGATTTTCTAAACGCAAAATGTTTTATGAATACTATGATCTCATTATAATTTGGAAAGTAATATATTCTTTTCTGTTTTATTGTTTGTTTTCAGAACTTTTATCATTTCCAATAATTAAAATTATATTTAAAAAATCAAGGCATCATGCCAACATCTACTTAATTACATTTTAAGACTGTTGTGACCATTATGTTTCATTATGTTTCATTATGATTATCAACTTACTCATATGTAGATATTGACCTTGCATAATGTTAGTATATTATAGTCATGTACGGCTGGAAGTACTTTTGCATAAAATTATCATGCATATAGCAGTATTATATCAAACTAAATCCATCAGCATTATATTTTAATATGGTTTGTAGATTTAACATAGTGATAACTGTAATCTATGATATTTACACTTATATATTTATTGAAGTGTTGTTTGGAGAAACAGCTAGTTTGTTAGCTTTTTTTATTGAAGTGTTTGGGGAAACAGCTAGTTTGTTATATTTTTATTGAAGTGTTGTTTGGGGAACAGCTAGTTTGTTAGTTTTAACCACATTAGAGCAATAAATTATTTTGCATAACTTTTTGTTTTTGTGTATATCTCTTGATATCAGCTTATGTTTATGTGTTGATGTCTGCTTTATTTTCATAAAACTGAGATACACAAGTATCCATTAGCGCTTATTTTGCATTGAGCATCTCTTTTTAACATTAGTTTCTAAGATTTTTTGCTGAAATGTTGGGACCCAGATATAGGCCTTTAAATAAGTTACCTAGTCATGTTAGGATAAGTACTTGAACTGCTCAAATCCAGTCCTTCCTGATATTATGTTTTAGCTAAAGAGAGCTAAAAGTTGTTTTCTGACCTAGGTGATGGTCAGGCAGAGTGATTTTCCTTTTTTGTGTAAGGATAGGTGGCAAGACCCATGAACCTGTCTGCTTGTGCCAAGAAGTATGCCCTCATCATGGGAAACCAAACTAAGGCCAGAATCTATGCAGAAGATTACAAGTTGGAGGTAGTTTTTCACTTCAATGGAAATTATACTCAATCTATTTTCCAGTGTTGGCTCTTCCTAATCTGCCATATCCTGTGATTCTTAACATACTAGCCAAGTCTTTGCCCCAGTACAATTAGCCAATACAGATGGAATGGTTTCTTCCTCCCCCAGTTTTGACTTGGGTATGTACCTAATGGGACTGACCATTGGTGACCCTGTTTGTGTCAAGATAGAAAATCAAACTCCCAACCTTCGTATCTCCAGTCCTGGACTCATATGCCTGGTCTTTTGATGCACTATTGATAGATTGGAATGATCTGGATGCATACACCCACCCTTACCTTCATTGCCCCACTTAGAAGTCATGGATCAACAACCTCATCAATCTTGCAATGGAAACTGCTTATAGAGTTCAGATTTTCTTTCATCTAATCAAACAACTATGATGTCAGTTGTTTCATTCTTATTCAGAGCTACTACATCTGCATCTAAAGGCAATATTAATAGGCCTGGCCCATGTTAAACAAGCCCTCAGAAATAAACATTTTTCACAACCAGTCATGGAGAGAATTGCTCTAGCAAGAATGCCCTCCACTCGGACAGCATGCAAAGGTAAATGGCATGTTTTCACCATATGGTGCACAAACACATCCTACCTCTACCGGCTTCTATACCGAAATAACTTTCTCTGGCTCTTCCAAGAGAAAATTCATGATAACAGGTTACTGCCCCACAAACAGTGACACATTTCATCACTAAGGAAAAGAAGATATTGGACTAAACAAGGACTTATCCAACCTTTCTCTATCTTTCAGAATGCATGGCCAAAATGTTAGCCATGTGCCCCAAAATGGGAACCTATCTTGGATATGAACCTGGCTGAACAAAATACCTTTTAAACCAATTCAAAAGGCATCTCAGGTGCACCTTTCATACAAGACCTGCTTCCTCATGGTATTAGTAACAGCAGGCAAATTTTAACGAATACATGCCCTATCTGCAGACCTGAATTAGATGCAGTTCCTTCAAGACTGGTCAAACTTAATCAAGGCAGCATAATCTATCATTGTCAAAAACAGACTGCCTTCCATGGGTAACCTGACTTTCATCATGAAACCTGTCTGGTCTGGATACATCAACTCAAGAACACCAACAGGGCTGTTGCATTAGGGGAGATTGCACTTTTTTTTAGCTGAAGAACAAAGGAGGATGTATTAAGACAGACTATCTTGTCATAGATTTAGTGCATTATTCACTCTGTATAACAAGAAATAACCCCAGCTCAAACAGACTTCTTACACATTTTGGCTTACAGCAGTTGCCATCAGCAACATTAGATTGGAGCTGTTCTCTAGCTAACATCATTAAAGCCATGAAATGGAGGCCAGAGTTCAGCTTCTCTAGCTCTTATCTTTGAGATTTGTCATTCCGTAGTTCCCAATTCAATATGTTGGGACCTATATCTGTAGCCGAAAGGTTGCCCTTCCATGTCAGCCATGAACGTAAGACACAGCTTCATGACTTTTACTGGATTTGAAGGGGCCAGGGTAATCTTTTTCTTTATTTGAAACCTTGCTCCAACAGATGGAGTCCCTCCAGTCTGGTTACCTAGAAGTTGTCTCACATACCTTAGGGCTCAAGAGATGGTATCTCCAGGGTAAAGGGATGTACCTCCCTCCACCTTTCACTATTCTAATAAGTTATTATGATTGGGTAATGGATTTAGAGAAGAAACCAACTTATCTAAGTAAAATGTTTTTTTGAGAATACTTACCCAGCCATAATGCACATATACCCTCCAGCCTTCCTGCAGATATATTCATGCCTTCTGCTCCAGTAGTAACTGAAAGGTTCATGGGTTTTGCAAGAACATTTTATGTGTAAGGGGAGATTACTCTGCTCAACCACCACCAAGCTTGGCAGGCAAGTTTTAGCTCCCTTTAGCTAAAAAGTAGTATCTCGGAAGGCTGGAATTGTGAGGTGGTAGTAGCTCTCCTAAGTATTATGATATTTTTGAAGAACATTTGACTAGGAATATTGATTTTACTGAAATTTCCGGACCCAGATGAAGGTCTTGATATGTTTTACTGGAATGTCAGGACCCAGATTTAAGTCTACACAAAACTGCCATGACCCAGATTTAAGTATACATATGTTTTACTGAAACTTCAGGACCCAGATTTAAGTATTGATATGTTTTACTGAAACATCAGGACCCAGATTTAAGTATAGATATGTTTTACTGAAACGTCAGGACCCAGATTTAAGTATAAATGTTTTACTGAAACATCAGGACCCAGATTTAAGTATAGATATGTTTTACTGAAACGTCAGGACCCAGATATAAGTATAGATATGTTTTACTGAAATGTCAGGACCCAGATTTAAGTGTAGATATGCTTTACTGAAACATCAGGTCTAGATTTAAGTATAGATATATTTCATTGAAATGTCAGGACCCAGATTTAAGTATAGATATGTCTTACTGAAATATCAGGACCCAGATTTAAGTATAGATATGTTTTACTGAAACTTCAGGACTAGATTTAAGTATAGATATCCTTTACTGAAACAACTGGACTAGATTTAAGTATAGATATATTTTACTGAAACATCAGGACCCAGATTTATATAGATATGTTTTACTGAAACATCAGGAATAGATTTAAGTATAGATATGTTTTACTGAGACATCAGGACCCAGATGAAGGTCTTGATATGTTTTACTTAAATTGTTAACTTTTCATGACAAGTATATGTAACTGAAGCATAAATAAAGACAGCTTCCATATGATAAGAACATCATAACTTTCAGAATGCCATCAGATTGAGCAAGGGAATGAAGTACTATAATTGTGTTTCTTAATAGGAAATCAAACAGTTCACAGAGACCATAAACAGAAACACAAATGCTAGGACTCTTTGGAAATATATTAATAAATTATATTCCAAGAAATATTTTAGGTTTCCCAAGTCAAATACAAAATGGCAGTAAAATTTACTGTGATACCCAAAACAAATTTCAATATCTATTTTACCCATTAAAGTACTAAATTTTTAACTTGACAGTACCCTCTGCAATAGATCAAACTGATCTCTGACTATAACATAGAGAAATAAAATTCATTGCAGTATTTCTCTATGAAGAATTTATTGAAGAAAGTGATTATGTTATGAACTTCACTTTATTTCTAATGCAAATATGTGTACAAAATATTTTTTTTCTTAAAGAGGAACATAATTATATGATAATATTCCCCCAAGAAACCTCAAATCCCCCAAGAAATCTCAAATCTCCCAAGAAATCTCAAATCCCCCAAGAAATCTCAAATCTCCCAAGAAATCTCCAATCCCCCAAGAAATCTCAAATCTCCCAAGAAACCTCAAATCCCCCAAGAAATCTCAAATCTCCCAAGAAACCTCAAATCCCCCAAGAAATCTCAAATCTCCCAAGAAACCTCAAATCCCCCAAGAAATCTCAAATCCCTCAAATCCTCCAAGAAATCTCAAATCCCCCAAGAAACCTCACATGGCAACATGCTGTCTGTATATATTATAGTTCCTACCACATTGCTTTAAAACTTGAGGTGTAAAGATACTGTGTTTGCCAATAAATCTCCAATACAAATGTTACATCAGCAGTTTGGGCATGACAGGGAGCTGTATTATATGGAACTTATTCATTTATATATTTTCATTGATGTTGTTTTTCTTGGAGTGATGTGTGCTTGTTTTGCTTGCACTATTTCTTTGTTTATACTTTGTTACTTTTGACAGATTTTTGATGAATAACAAGACTACATTATCTATCAAAAGGTTTGAATGACCTTAATTCCAAAAGGAATTTGTTTTTGAATATTCTTACTTCAACTTGGTGATTATATTTCTCATTATCTAGGTCATTCTTGTTTATTCTTCCACTGTTTTCTGCAGTTGATATGTACAGATCTTCTGCTCATAACAATGTGTGTGTGTGTGTATGTGTGTTTGTATGATAGAACATTTTGGAGTCTATCCTTCCCATCTTTGCCTGTGTTCAGTTGCTGCATTTTTAATGTCATATACATATTTTCTTTTAGGTTTAAACTTAAAATATAAATGTGTTTTTGAATATTATCAAAAACAGGTGAAGTGTTTGATTCATTTTTTTCAACCATGTTACAAACATTTTGATTGATAGCCTCTGGTACAGAATTCCCTTTTTTTAAGTAACCATCCTCTTCTAAAAAATTCTAATTGCTGTGGAACTTGTGGGGTGGGGTGGAGTGGGAGGTGAGTGGGTTGGGTGGGTGTGCATATGCAGTCAGGTGTTATATATGTCTGTTGGGAATAATTGTATCTGGTTTGAGAAGCATATGTAACTGATTGCATGGTAATACTCCTACTGTACAGTAATTAGCTAATGTTCGATAAAGTACTTACCTTCATATCAAGAAAATATATGTAGATGCTCAAAAAGGTATATCTTTTGTGTCTTATGAAACATGCAACCAATCATTTAAAATTAATTACATAAAAACAAAATAATATATGGAGTGATTAATTGTGTAAAGACTGAAAGAAACAAAATACAGAATGAAAACATAAAATTTTAGAAAATAAAATTATGCTCTTTTAAACATTTCTGTTAAATAAGATATGCACTCAGAAAATAGTCACTCAGGAATGAACAAATTATAGTGAATGATGTTGGGCCGAAATAAATGAGTCTATCAATGAATGCTTCATTATTGAAAATGATGGTAATATACCTGAATCAAAAAAGCAACAGTAGTAGAGGAAAACCAGGTTTCTAGCTCAAACATCTCTTATACCCCTCCAAATAAATATAAACTATAGTCCTAAACTATCCCCCACCCCTTTTTTACAAAAGTATTAGTAAGGTTTCTAACTCACCCCCTCTCTGTTATTACAGTGTTTGTACATGATCGGTATCCAGGTAAACTTCCTTATACTATCCAGGTAAGTTAACAGAAGCTCTGTCATTATACTGTAAAAGGTGGTATCACGTATTTTACAAAACAACAGGTGCAGGTATTTTGTAACAATACAAAACAACAGGTGCAGGGAGTGAGTCATCCAGGTAAGCTCATGTCATACAGAGGTTGTCGAATTTGTTAGAACAGACGCATGCGTGGAATGTTCACGAACCAGCAAGACGGGTTTTATTATTATCAGTCTGCCGCTAGCTTTTCATCAGATAACATGAGCTGTACAGGGCGGAAATTAAACTACGCATTAGAGCGTGGCGATTTCAGTTAACACGTGGAAGGTGGAAATTAAACTACGCATTAGAACGAAAATGATAAAGGTAAGTGATATTATTTTATACCTCATTACCAATAATTAATGTTTCAACTGTTGATATTAAAAATATTTCATTATCACGATTGTAGAGGCTAACTTTTACTTTACCGCTCACACAACGACGGGACTCAAATAAATCTTTTATCTGTGGTTTGTTTAGAGGATATTTTTTGTTGATAAAATACACCTTTGACCGATCGAGATCAATTGTGAGTTTAGTATATTTTTGTTGACTAATCGGACTGTGAAAGTTTTTAAATTCTGCTAGCAACTTTTGATATAATTGTTCGAGATAATTGAAATACTCGCTGTTATCAGATCTGATGAGCGAAAGTTTTAGCTTGTCACGTGTTCCACTAAAACATGTACCTGATGTTTCATTATTAAATTCAACTGTCAATTGTTTGCAGTCCATCATTAGATATTTGATTTAACAACTGTAGCTATTTGTCATTGTCAAATTTTCAAACATTATTTTATAAGTTTAGATAAAATTTCAGTTGGAAAAGATAATGTCATCATCATGACAATACCCAGGGGCAAGTGTATCTACTCCATTTTCGCAAAAACGTTTGTCATCAAAATTACACAATCCACGTTTGATAATGACATCTGTTTCGAGCTTATGATGATTAGTCCGAATTGCCATAGCTCTTATAAAACTAGCACCACCATCAAGCGCGTACTTATTAGTCATCAAATTGCATAAACTTTTTAACAAAATCACGAGACAGGCCTTTTGCTTTTTTCATAATTTATTATTTTCTAATAATACGGCATACATTTTGCTGCGTAATCCGATAAAGTATTTGATAGCGCTCGAGTTCATTTCATATTTGAACTTACCAATAACTTTTTTATTTATGTCGTCATGAAATTTACTGTCACGTGGGTAATCAGAAAGATCAAACAGATGTCGATTATTGTACATGTCCTGATGTCCTCGCATTCGATTTCATATACGAGCGAATCGGTATCAGTAAACAATAATCTACTGGCCAGCCATTGGATTTTAGCAAAATTATAATGAAAATCGTACATCAGCCACTTTGATAAATCTAACACTGAAGCTCCAACGTAGATCGGCTTGTTTAGTTTTAGATTTGTTTTTCTTCTTTGTATCGCAACAAGATTTTCATTAAATAATTTTCATGCTCACAAAATCATCGTCTGACACGTTTGTTTCTGAGATTGATATCATTAACTATTTCGATATTTACGCATTTCCTAATATTTTCCATCGTCTTACCAAAAACGGAATTGTTCATAAGTTTGAAGAAGTTTTTCTCAAAATCTGTTTTTGCTGCAGCCCTTCTTGAAGTGTTTGAGTTAATGTAACCTCTCATCCACGACGACTGATTAAATTTTAGTACACGATGAACTTTTCTCAACACAAGACCAGCATCGACTGCTTGTTTTAAAACTTTGTAATGCAAAACGTAATTTTTCTTATCAAGTAAATTTGGTACTAGTTTCTTGACCATGGAATGTTGCCTTGGTGATGCTAACGCTTGTTGTTCTTCTGATAACAAGCTATAATCTATGACCATCGATTTCGCACAGAAAGGGTAATCGTTATGCAATTTGTGTAGCCAAGTTGGATAATCAAGATCAAATTCAAAGAAATAGGAAACATCGTCGGGTATCTTTTTTTCTGTTTCAGATAGAAATCGATCAGTCGTGATCCAATGAAACCCACCAAAAGGCATTGGTTCTATCATCGAACCACCGTACAAGTTGTTACAATCTAAATAAACTATAAATTTCGAAGGAAGCTCAGGATTATACTGTTTCAAATATTTGTTGTTTGCTTCAGCATATTTTTTCGTTATCACGCTAATACCGTCTCTGATACCTTTTTCGATAATATTGAACATATCAACGTCAGTCAGTAATTCTAACCTTACCTTACAAAACTTCAGCAGAGCATCCCATGACAGCCCAGGGGCAGAATAATACCAGCAAGGATCTAGTCCATAATTATTATACCTCACTTCTCGAAAACTTTCCAAAACATCTGCTAATAATAACACGTCAGTTTTCAAATACAAATCCTGATAATCACCAACCATCTCACAATCAAACTCTTTCCAGATATCTTGGGCATACTTGTACTCGTCATCGGCTATAATTTCATTTTTAAGTTGTGAGTAAAATTTGTCTTTGTCAGGTAAAGATGTTTCATCAAATTTACTCCAATCGTCGAGATATTCATATGGAAAGAAACTCCTTGTTTTAGCTTGTAGATTAAATTTATCTCCAAAACAGTCTCTTAGGTTATTAAATTTACTACAACCTTTTACTAACTCATTTAACGAGGCTGCCATAAAATGCAGGCTGTCAATGAAACGCAATTTACCCAGCGTAACTGACATATCCTTTTCAAAATTATTTGGAATGCATTTGATGATATTATCGAGTTTCAGACGAGCTTTTATATCAGGATCACCAAAAGCTTCTACTATACTGTTACTATCATATTCTCGAAAATTGTGAAGAATAACCGGAATAAAATCTGGAGTATGAAATTTTTAATTACACTGATCATGAGCCGCTCCACGGTACTGTCCGGTCATATGGCAATGGTCATGTACTTTTTTTTTGCTAACGTTGTCAGGGTCAAAAGCTTTTTCACAAATATGACAAATTTCCGCTTGCTCGTGATCAGATTCTTGTTGAGGTGTTAATTTTAACATTGGATTTACGTTTTTCAAGCGAGTAAATATATTATCAACTTCTTTAATCAACTGCTTGAGAAGCCAGACAGCTGAATTTTTACCACGATATAATTTGATTGGTTTAGATAATCTAGAATCAGTACAACAAACTACCTTATACGCTACTCCACAAGGAACATGATTTTGAATTTTTCTTGTATTCGATTGATTAGGATTATTTTCTACGCCAAGTACAGGTTGAAGTAAACACTCAAAATCAGCGTATATGAAGAAAGGAATTTTTATTTTGTGATTATGATGGACAAACTGTAACAGACTATCTTTTTTAGATGGCATTGTTATTCTTGGTACATCTTTACAGTACTGCAAATGATTTTGTAATGTTTCATTGTTTGTACAACCATGCAAGCAGCGGTAACAAAAGAACTTTTTGTTCTTATCCTTATTGTACTGTCTACCAACTAGTCCGTTAAAGTTTTTAATCCAAACGTAATGATTTTTTATAAAACAGTAAATTTATAGTCGATTGTGAAGCTTTTTCTGAAATATATCTCGGATATACATCCTCCTTTTCATCTAGTCCAAAAACGTTAATTGAAACATTATTTTGCTTTTCAAATTTTAGTATTTGATTTTCTGCCACTGGAAAGTTAATATCTTTAAAATTTAATCTAGACAAGTGACTGATACACTTCTCAACACGAGTAGCTTTTTTCTGCTGAAAATAGTGCGGAAAGAACAGCCCATTGTAAATATTTATTATCTACATTTTTTTTTTTTATACAACATCTTTTATTTTTTATTTTTGGTGGCAGGTCGATATACGAACTACCTCGTAATGCATCATATTTCATCGTGTGAAAAAATTTCTTTGATCGTTTCAAACTTCCAACCCGAACCTAATTCAGTAAATTCCTCTATTTTTTCCAAATTTCCTGGTGTATTTCATCAGATAGTGATAAGAGATCAGTCCCAAGCAAAACACGTCTTGATTTTGCGTTCATATAAGGATCTGCAATTTCCTTTTCAGTTGATTCTTTCGTTACAAGTAGCTTTGAAAATATAGCATGATATTGCACTAATAATCTGATACTTTTGTGTTTTTCGAGTTCACGTTTTACATTTGTCTGTATTAGGTGGTAAAGATTTGTTGCAGTAAAATTTACTAAAACATTTTGATTATCAAATTTATAACTATTGTCAAAACCTGTAAAAGCAGTCGCTATTTTATCAGGTTCTCCCATAAGGCTCTTCTTGGCTATATCACGCAATTTTAACATTGCTATACTATAGTGTAATATCTAATTGATAATTTACCTCACACTGCGCATGCGCTAAAAACAATTAGAGATAAAAAAAATCACCTATAGTATAATGACAGCAAATCTGACAAGCGCACGTGAGCAAGAAGCATATCATTTTCACCCAAAATACAACTTATACGCTGGAAATGCATTAGGTTAGGTCATTAACATCAAAACTAGAATATCTGTTGGCAAACTAACGCCAGCGGGTTATCAGTTTAGTGTAAAGGGAGATAATACCGAGAGGATTACAATGCTTAGAAAAGATTTTATTTACACGTTGTTCTGTGATGATATTCCAGAAGGACAGCGTGTATATCACGTGAACAGTAAAGTCACTGACATCCGGTTTTTGATTTATACGAGGCTAACGATCGCGATATTATTATAAACAGAAAAACTAAAAAGGTTCTTGGTACTATAAGTAATATGGGATATATCATAGTAGGTGTTCGAGGAACATGGACAGATCAAGTTAGTTATTATGGTCATTGTTTTGTTTACGAGGTGTTCAACAGATCTAAATCCAATGGGCTTGTTATTAACCATATTAATAATATACAAACTGATAATCGGTTGGAAAATCTAGAACTAGTTACCCAACAGGAAAATGTGAGAAAAGGACAAAATAGTAATGGTATTAATTTTAGATGTCCAGCAAAAGCTGTTATTTCGATAAACCTCGAAACGGACGAGGAGATCAAATTTAAATCGATGACAGCTGCGACGAAATATTATAAGATAAATTCCAGATCAGTAAAATTTGTAGCTGATGGAGTAATGAAATCAACTATTTCAAAAGACTACGATGCTATGATTTATTTTAGATATGATGATCAATAATATTTGATAGCTCGGTTTTAGTCCCACAATGATGAGCAAATGCTATAACATCATTATGATCAAATTTTAGCGTCGTTACTGCACTTTCATTAATTTTATTTTTTTTGCTGCTGTTAGCAATATTTTATGAGAATCACCTTGCATTACAATAACGTCAACAGAATACGCACTATAACCCAACAAGCATTTTCTTACCGCTTCGGCTAGCTCTTTGTAATTTACTATATTAACCTTTTGGTGATATTTTATCTCGTCAGTCATCTTATAATAACAAATTAGATAAAATATTATAATAATGGACTTGATGAAACGACTCGCTCAACTATACGAAGAAGATACTAGTGATGTCAGCGATAAGGTCGCCAGCAATAAGGTCACGCATAGTATTACATTTTCCAAAGATTTCATAGACAAATCTGTGGGTTATAGTGAAGATAATATCTTGTATAACAACGAATCTGATGATGGTGAAATATTCACTGTTGCTGACAGATCTAATTACATCAGACCAACAACTGAACGATTTAATGCCAAGTATCACATTCCTTAAACAATAATGAAATTTAATTTTACCGTTGCCGAACAACAACTGTTTTGGCAGCTAATCAGACCTTTCTTAAACATCAGAATATCAAATTCGAATTCATATTTGTCAAAATTTTTAATCTAATGACGATCTCTGACGATCGCGGACAATATATAATATCGTTATGTAAACCAGTAAAAGGTAAATCTGTCAAAGAAAAGTATGAGGAACTTTATAATAGCATTATATGATAATTTGTTTGGTTGGGATCCAACTGTTAAATGTGTCGCTATGCCCACGCCATTTGACTAAACTTTTATCTCTTTTTTTCCTAATCACTTTTTCAATAACGAAAACATCCTGCTCAGTTTTCTGTAGTTCTTGTTCGTGAAAAATACCTACAATAGGTTCCCCTGCCAGATCTTTTAAAGCGTACGTTATAGGTATTGTTAAAAGTACTTTATCAACAACAAATACTTCTTCGCTCCAGTTTGGAGTAAATCCTTTTGCAAATACCTTTTTTATCAAAGAAATTCTAACTTTATCACCAACCTTAAATTTATGTCTGTGGGACATGTTTGCATTTGCTAATATCGGATTTTTAATAGCATTATTAGGTGACATTTTGATGGTTCGGTGTTTCGTGTTATTATATTTACCTACGATTTGAGAAAGGTCATCGATGTACCTGTTGGTGTTTTTAGCTGTCATATGTTTGTGTATTTTTTCGTTTAACGTGCGATTAAATCTCTCGACAACAACACTTTTACCTTCGTTTCCTGTAACATATTTTTTATGTTATTTTGTTCTAGAAACTGCTCAAACTGTTTGTTAAAAAACTCAGATCCGTTATCAGTCCAGATTTTATTTGGTTTTCTTTCTGTACTCGTTATTATTTGTTTTAGCGCAGCAGTTATTGAAGTCCCTGTCTTATCCGAAACAGGTACACTAAAAACGTATTTACTAAAAACGTCTATAATATTAAACAAATACCTTTTTGGAGCGCCATCAGCGCCAACGTTAAACTGAGTCAGATTGGATACATCCACCAAATGCCCAGATATCATCTACAGCGTTTGCGACAACTTTACGTCGTGGGAACTTTTTTTAGGTCTGTGTAGTTCGACTGCAAGATCATCGTATATTTTTTTCGAAGTCCTAATTTATATTTTGCTCCAATCATTCCCTGAACAAATCTTTTATTAAAACGTTCTCGTAGATTTGTTGGCTCCATATCACGTAATTCGTCTAACATTACTTTATCACAATCTGATTTCGAGTTTTCATGAACACGATAACAGATATCATGACGCACCGCTATTGCATAAACTTGATTATAGGGCTCTTGACCTGGCAATCGATTGTCGTTTTCATCTAGTTGTTGATCTAGCGGATTATAAGGTCCTGTATACCGATGACCTGGCAAAGTCCAACCGCCTTTTGGTTTTAGTAATTTTCCAATAATTTTGTGTATATCTATACCTGTATCTATTGTTTCTCTGTTGTTACATCATTGACAGTATGCGACAATTTTATTTTGCTCAAGACACAAATCTCTGTCAGAATCACAGTTGCATATCATTCTATATTTTTAGTCGTCTACTAAAATAATATCAGGATAACCAGCGCCTAGCGACGTCGCTGGGGACACTGTCGCTCGGAACGTTTTCTTTAATAACATATTTTTTCTTTTTCCGCAGATTGCACAAATACTTTTTAATATTATCCTGTTGTTTTTTTTCTTCTGTTGTTTCATTAATATTTTGTGTTTTAGTTCTACACTTTAGACAATATGTTGACATTATTATATTTTTAAGTTTAGATAAACTTAATTGCGATCTCATCATTAGCGTGAGAAGGTTGCTTGTCAAACTGTAAAATAAATTTTAAAAAAACTGAGATTTCTGCTCATCTGTTGGATAAACATAATACAATAATATCCGCAAGCAGATGTTCCAACAGGTTGGAGTTGATTTGATGAATAATATACCTTTTTATATTTTTTGTTCATATACTTTTCTATTACATCGCTTGGAGGAAGTCCAAACGAGTTGAAATAATTATTATTATAAACTGCTACCCAATGTGTACCGGATCCGTCATTGAAATCTTGTATATTAATAACACACGAACTTACAGCTGACGGCGATTTTATTGCTGCGAGTTCATCTTTAGAATAAACTCCGTGAAATCCAGGAACTGCTTTTAACTTATCGATTATATTAAAATTACTCAACGGGGTGGTCGAGTTCCCGGTATTGTTAGACCACGTCCGATTCCTAAAAGATTTGGCAGCAGACTTCCCGCTAGTCCCGCCAAAAGTGGAGCGAACGGAATAATTCTTCCTTCTTTTGTTTGATTGCATTTGCATTTGCATTTTGGTGTTGGCGATTTTGTTGTTTTCTTTTTTGTTTTCTTTTTTTCTGGCGATTGTCTTGTTGGCGATTTCTTTTCCCGTTGTGGCATTATAATATATCATTTACATAAAATTTACAATTTTTTTATTCCACTTCCACGAAAGATACCATTGCCCTCAACAGCTTTCTTAGTTGCACCAGAGACTGCTACTGACATTGCTGCTAGTCCTAATGTTCCCAACACCTGCAAAACTTTAGGTATTATTGTACTAGCTAATACTGATAATGCCGGACCAAGAAAACCACCTTTAACGACAATATCGTTTGCCATCGCTCTCATTTGTGCAGCACTCAAATTTAAAACAAATTTTTTTTTCTACGATCATACTTCTTTACTTGATTTTTTGTTAGCATTAATTTTGTTAAAAAACCATCAAAAATATTAGGATTGATTTTTAATGATACCTGTTCTCGCTTTGCAATAGCAGCTACTAATTTTTTAACTTGGCCATCAGTCAAATATACTTCTTTTACGATATATTTTGTCATTTTATATAACACCTGTAGATTAAACTTGAACTGTCATTTTACCTCCAATAGAATCTACCATGATAAATCTATCACTAATAACTAATGCATATACGTATAACGGTGCTACTGGAATCTCTCCAAGTGTCCAGGTAATTTCAATATCCGCTGTGCTGTCTACAGCTCGCTCGTTATGTTTACTAACATCAAAATGAAATATAGGATAAAGCGTACGAAATTCCACTGCTGATATCTGAGTTCCATCTTCAACATCTTGATACTTTTGCATTGCGTCAAGCAGATACATGTACGGTCGAGAAATAGTTTTATTAACGTCATCAGCAAAATTGCATTCCATAGCTCTTTCTGGATATTGCTTTGAATTTAGTCTAGCGTATATTCGTCTGACATCAGCGTGGTCAAATATTGCATTATTTTGTTGTTGGTTTCCTCGTCGGGCGTGTTGTTGAAATACAAAAAATATTTGTCTCGGTAGTTGTTCGCTTGATTTTGTTGTGACCCGCCACGTATAGTCAGTAGTATTTGGAACCGCTGTCTGATATATTTTATGCTGCTTAAAATAAATTCTGTTTGTATGCTTATCAAGCGTGCTAATTAGTTCTGACATTTTAGTGATTGATGGTGTTAAACGTGGCATCCACAGAGCAAGTTTGTTTATGATAAACTGTACAACAGCCCCTCCAGATCTAAACAAGCAATCGTTTTGTTCTGCTCGATCTAAAATAAGCGTATGTTTAACTCCGCGAAATACTTTATCATAATCGCAACAAAAGCCGAAAATCATGCTTAGTGGAAGCAGCATTGTAATTTGACGTGATCCTGCTGAAAGTTTTCTTCGCCTAGCAAAACCTTCGTTATAACGCGGATTTCTCACATCAAGTGTGTTAAGAAGTAAATTTAACATCGCAGTACCATTTGCATCTGCAGCTGGTTGCGTTATATTTAGATTATTAAAAGCTGCTGTAAGAAAAACTCTTGTAGCGTCTGCATTAGCAGCTTCACCTGGTGCGGCAATACCTAGCGCGTCTACATTAGCAATGAGAAAATTTCTCACAATTACAGTATTTTCATCAGCATTAGCTCCATGTACTATAGCGCCTCTCTTTAAAAATTCAGTTGATTCAGCTATACCCCGTCCAGCATCTTTAAACCACATCATGTTAGTTGCTGTTGATATCGAGTAATCGTCGGAAAATGAAATAATATTTAAAATTGTACTTGCAACTAGTAGATGACTTGAAATATCTTCTATAGTTTGATTGGCCAGTTGATATCTAGCACTTTTGAATAAATTTCAGCCGTTATTTATAAGAGCTACTTCTGCTCCAACTGCAATTGCAGGAGGTGGATTGGCTACTGTCATAATCTGACCGCGATCTTCTAACATAGCCTTATGTGGCAGTAGAAATACATCTTCGTCTCTGGTGTTAAAGGTTCTAATGCCAGCTTTATTTGGTTCGTTAGAGTTTTCATCAAGATACTCAACATACTCAAATTCTGTCACATCGTTGTCGATGTCATAAATTTCTGTTAACTCGAGATAATTTTTAACAGACATTTTATTTTATTAGATTATATAAAATTTTATTGCTGCACTGTTACTTTAGATATCACGTTTTGTATGATCTGCTTGCACTTTGGTGATAATATTTTTTTTGTTGTTGTTATCATAGCTCGCTGAGTTTCTTTTTCTGGAGAAAATTCTGAGATAGCTTGTTTTATTTCAGATGCAGTCGGTGGATTTCCTTTTATTTTATCAGCTATTTTTAGTCCAACCTCAGTCTTTGCGGCAGATGCAGCCCCAGTTGCAAAAGCTTTACCCGCATCAATAGTTATTGGTGCAACTTTACGCGCTATACCCGGATCATTTTCAATAACTTCAGTAAATATATTTCCAAAAAATCCTCCTATTATTTTTCTTCGATAAATTTTTTCTTTGTTTCATTATATCTGATATTGCATAATTTTTACTTTTGCTCGCGTAGATGTAAATAAGTTACAACTTCATTATTAACATGCAACTGTTCTCCAGATTGATCTGTCAACTGCATTATTATACTTGATATCTGATCTTCAACGTTTAAAGGATAATAGATAATATGTTGTGGAGTTTTTTGCATGAGAGAACCTGGCGGAACTTCTGGTGAGAAACTGTAAATCGTTTGACTTTTGCTACCGTTTGATGTATAAGAACCAGAAGCAATAGAGCAATTTACTAATATTGTATTTACTTCTGTTATATTTACTGGCAGTTCACTGTTATACATAATAGCCTAATCAAGTGCTTTGTAAGTTTTTTTTCAGTAATTCCTAACAGTTGTGCAATACTTCTTTCTCTTGGTTCAAGATCAGTTAACATATTTTTCAAAGTTATCCTAGCTCGTAATGTGTTATAATTCGCTGCCAACTCAAAATTATCAGCCACACCGCCAGCTTTTGTTATGAGCTCTTTGATTGTCCTATTTAGATCAGTAATGTTATAAGCTCCTTGCGGAATTTTTATTTTTTTTGTTGTAGATATTGAAGATGTTGTAATCATAGTAAACCACATTTCATTATTAACATCAGTTTTCACGTTAGGCATAGCATTCCAGCAAGTACAAGAGATTAATTTAATCTCATATTGTTTTGCAGGATCTAGTTGGATAGGCGGAATAAAATTTACTGAAAAATTTGCGCTATCTTTTGCAGACTCACTAGAATTTAGCAATAATGTTGTTTGCATTCCTTTTATATTATATCATTTTACAAAATTAAGTCGCCTCGATTAAGTCGCGGTGTAAAGTTTCATATTCGTCAGATGTTAATAATTCGCTCGATCTTAGATGATCAAGTATGTCAGTGATTTCATTATCAAGTTCAACACTATCATTCCCAGCTTCTTTTGATAATATTAATAAGATTAATCTACCTACCATTTCAGTAGTTGATGTAAATATTTTTACACCAGTTCCTGTTTTTTCCTTTCTATATTTTTCTACACTAGATTTATCAAAAGTAAAACATTTCCTTTTAAAACTCCACCCCGGACCAAAAGGTTTTGCTCTACTTTTTTCTGTTATTTGAAAAAACATGGAAGCAATAACACGATATCTCATCTTATCATAAAGTGAAAGCATATCATTAATTTCTGTAACCGTGTTTATTTCATCTTTAGCAGCAGCTCCGTCTCTTAATATTTCATCTAGTCTATCGAGTAATGCTTGATATTCTGCATCAGTCCACCTGCTTATATTTTCGGTATCTCTTATATTTTCTTTCTTTAAAAAATCATCATATTCACTACCTTTTATCTCATCATTTGCTCCTTTTATAAAATGAAGTCTTCGCTCTCCAACTTCCATAAACTTTACAGTAAAATCACCAATTTTTTGTTGCTCCTCTCTGATATCTTTCATATCTCCTGATAAATGTTTTATAATATTTGTTATTCCTTGCGTTGTTAACTCTGCTAATCTTCGCTTAAGTTCCAGCCGATTATTTATCAATCGATCTGTTTCAGCTTGTCTAGCAGCAGGATCAGCTATATTTGCTGTAAGTGCCTCAATTAGTTTTATTTTTTCTTCATCAGATCTAGTAACAAGTTTTGCAACAGCTGCTTCCTGTTGTTCTTTAACAATTCCAACCAAACCTTTTTTCTTCCAGTTGTTTAAGTTCTTCTTCTAATAGTGGTTTAGTTTCAGGTTGTTTACCTAATAGTGCTTCAGTAACCGGCTTGAAAATTGTAGCTGTTGCTTCTGTAGCAGTCACTTGTCCACGTCGTGGTTGTTGTACTTTTTGCTTAAGTAATGCCTGAAATTGAGCAATGTTTTTTTTTTTAGATCTTCTATATTTTGTCTATATCTTGCTCGTTTGTCCATTATTATTATTATTATTATTATAAATTTTAGAAAATTGAAACCCCTTACTGTAAGTAAGTGTTAATACAACAGCAAAACATTTTAGTTGGATCATGTGTAAATTTATCAAATAAGAAAAAATTGTATTTATCTTTTGTAGCATTACGGTAAAGTTCAATAAACATATCTTTTGTCACGTCACCGTAATGCTCGCTTGCAATATTTCTAACGTCAACATTGTCCAGTCCTGAAAAAAATATAAAACAACCAGTATTTCGCCGAATAAATCTGTTAACATTATAATATCCTTGAGCGAGATAAATAGAATTACACTGTTACGTGACAGTGACAAATATGATCTTATTTTGCCCATCTCCATGTTATTTAGCGGAATATCGTCAAAAACTAGTATCTTGTGTTCATCTGCATCAAGTTGATTAACTGGAATCAGATCTTCTGGCTGTCTAATTATAAATAAATCTTCACCAGCTTTAAGATCATCACGAAGATTGTCGTAATACTCGCTTAATAACTCGTACTTATCCTGCTGTGGATTGATCGTGTAAATATAAACTCTGTCATAGTTAAAATTATCACCAAGAAGCAGGTTCATAAGCAAATTTGTTTCTCCTGATCCAGTTCGCCCAACAATAAGATAATGACAATCAGTAAGTTCATTGTTATGTTTGTGCTTAACCAGTCTCTCTGTATCAAAGTTTAATAGCGACGATTTTGCCATTTTGTATAATATTAAACTAGTGTTGATAATTTTATCTAGGACAGTAAATAATGAGTTACTATACAAAATTTGGAACACTATCAGGAGATTTATCCACAGAAGGTTATCAAGGTGATTTATCCAAGTACGCAACTCTTGATCAGCTCAAAAGTGAAATCAATAATTTACTAAATGTTACCAGTGTGGATCCAGATGAAGTAGTCATTTTCCATGACAAAGAAGGACGATTAAAAACGAGTGATGTAAAACTGTCAGAGTTACTTTTATAAATTACTGCTGCGGTTGCTAATAATATCGTTACTTTTAACAATCTAGGTAATATACAAGATTCTGGTAGGTCAGTTAATGATTTGTTAAAAAAGTTGGTGATTTATTTAGTGGGAATATTGTTATGAAACAAAACAAGATTATAGATCTTGGAAACCCAACTAAAGACGGTGACGCGGCCACTAAAATATACGTCGATGATAAACAGACTCCAATCATTAATGTAATAACCAAATTGGAAACTGAATTTGCCAGTCACGTGAACACGTTTATGAGTTTTCGCGAAAACATAAACAGAATTAATAACAAATTTTTTGGAAGTCAACCAAATGTTAATATAAAACATATTGATATTAAAACAAAACTCAATGATATTGTTGACAAAACGAGTATGATTAAAAAACCTCACAAACAGATTAAAAATATTGTGTATATTGTTGCTTCTGGATCTGTTATTTATACGCAGCAAAATAAATCTATCAAATACACTGCAGAGGTTTCTGGTATGTATAGATTGACAGTGTTTAGCAATTTTAAAATATTTACCAGATCATCTTCATTACTTCTGGAACGGTATCTATATTATTATTTAAAGATACTGAAGAAGAATTTATACTTGAACCGGTTTATGCAGTTCCAGACGAAGTCAGTTATAATTGGTATTTGGAATTTGTAGCTGAATTACTAATTACCAAGACTGGGGATTATGTAAACAAATATTATAATCAAAAGAAGTATAGTTGTGTTCAACCATATTTCAAAAGATATTCCAGTATAGGATGTGGACGCACTAATACAATACTACAAATATTATCACAAAAAACTGTGGTGCGTAAATAATGTTACAAATATTACAACAAGATCCTTCGAGTAATATCATATCTACCCTTGTTAATGACCAGTTCTGGTATAATTTCAAGTGGGGTGTCATTAAATCCATTTTTGTTAATCATATCCGGTATTGGTGTTTCACTTACAGCGGCGTGTAAAAAAGTAGAACCAAGACTTTTCATAAAGAAGCATGGATGTTTAACATCTATTATAACTTACAAGGAACTACTTGATCAGATCCGGTCTTACCTATGAGGAGTCAAATATAATATGGATGATTTATTACGTGAATTTTGTATTATTGACAATTTGTTAACAGACATTCTACCAATGAGGGTTAGCAAGTATGAAACAAATTAACAAAAAATAAATATGAGTAACGTAAATTTTATCTAAACTTAAGATATAATATCACTTACCTTTATCATTTTCATTCTAATGCGTAGTTTAATTTTCGCCTTGCACATGTTAACTGAAATCGCCACGCTCTAATGCGCACTAAGAATCTACACACAGGTGATTACGAGTAAGTTAATAACATCCTTGTTTCACTACCTGTAAACTGCAGTATAAAATCCAGGTAAACTGATGACTAACAGTCACCTGTAAAATATAGAGAGAGGCTAAACTGATGGATCTTATCTTTTCCGACTGAAATTTTATCTAAACTAAAGAAATAATGTTTGAAAAATTTAACAGTAGTAAAATCTAATGAAACATGAGGTATAAAATAATATCACTTACCTTTCTCGCGTTTGTTCTAATGCGTAGTTTAATTTTCGCCTTCCATGTGTTAACTGAAATCGCCACGCTCTAATGCGTAGTTTAATTTCCACCCTGCACATGTTATCTGATGAAAAGCTAGCGGCAGACTTATAATAAACCCGTCTTGCTGTCTTTAGCCTAGTTCGTGAACATTCCACGCATGCGCCTGTTTTAGCAAATTCGACAACCTCTGTATGACACGAGCTTACCTGGATGACTCACTCCCTGCACCTGTTGTTTTATATTGTTACAAAATACCTGCACCTGTTGTTTTGTAAAATACGCGATACCACCTTTTGCAGTATAATGACAGAGCTTCTGGATAGTATAAGGAAGTTTACCTGGATACCGATCCTATACATGACATGTAATAACAAAGAGAGGGGGTTGAGTTAGAAACCTTACTAATACTTTTGTAAAAAAGGGGTGGGGGATAGTTTAGGACTATAGTTTATATTTATTTGGAGGAGTAAAAGAGGGATTTGAGCTAGAAATCTGCTTTTCCTCTACTACTGCAACTTACCCCAACTAATTGACCTTGATCAATATGTGTTTTTAAATATCAGTGTGGGTGATTGTAAGATGCACACCCTATAATCAACAGAGAGAATACATGTTTGGGGTTGATTTATGTTGTGTAGGTGTGTATGTGTATGTTGCACAGCAAAAAACAAAACAATAAAACAATGGATAATATGTTTCAGAAAAAAAATGAAAACAAATTGTGAGTGTTTCTAAATAGAAAAAAGAAACATGTTGCCTTCAGACATACTCTTGCTGAAAACACATATTAACCTTGAAAACTAAGCTATCAATAAGGTGATGCATTCATTTTGTCAACTGCAAAGTGTGTTGTCGTAAAGAGACACTGCTATGATCTTACATCTCATATTTGAAGGATACATTTATACCCTGCTAACTTTCACTGTGATGAAATAAGTAGTGTTTCTAAATTTCAATTCCTTCTATAAGCATTTGTGTGATCATTTCTTATCTTTCATAATTTGTATCTTTAACCATCTTGAGTGAATAAGGCTGAAAAATACTACAACACATAAATAGGAATTAAGATTATTTCTTGTTTGAATTGACAGATTTTTAGCATTCATTTATCATATAGCAAATATATATATATATATATATATATATATATATATATATATATATATATATATATATATATATATATATTCAATCAGAGAGTTGATAGCATTACATGTCATATACCAAATATATAGTCTGTCAGAGGGTCAATAGCTTTATATGCAATATATCAAATTTATAGTCCATTAGATGGTAAATAGTGTCATGTGCCATATACCAAATATATAGTCCATTAGATGGTAAATAGTGTCATATGCAATATACCAAATACATAGTCAATTAGATGATAAATAGTGTCATATGCAATATACCAAATATATAGTCCATTAGATGGTAAATAGTGTAATAAGTGATATACCAAATATATAGTCCAATAGATGGTAAATATTGTCCTATGCAATATACAAAATATATAGTCCATTACTTGGTAAATAGCATTATAAGTGATATACCAAATACATAGTCCAATAGATGGTAAATATTGTCCTATGCAATATTAGGTGGCAAGTACTGTTATAAGTGATATACCAAATATATAGTTCATTAGATTGTAAATAGTGTCATATGACATATAACAAATATATTGTCTATTAGATGGTAAATAGTGTCATATGCAATATACCAAATATATAATCCATTAGATGGTAAGTAGTGTTGTAAGTGATATACCAAACATATATTCCACAAGATGGTAAATAGTTTCAT
This sequence comes from Potamilus streckersoni, assembly GCA_016746295.1. Lineage (NCBI taxonomy): Eukaryota > Metazoa > Mollusca > Bivalvia > Unionida > Unionidae > Potamilus > Potamilus streckersoni. Next base: position 406,427 of record JAEAOA010000121.1, read on the forward strand.
ATGCAATATACCAAATATATAGTGCATTAGATGGTAAATAGTGTTGTAAGTGATATACCAAATATATATAGTCCATTAGATGGTAAAAAAGTGTCATATGCAATATACCAAATATATAGTCCATTAGATGGCAAATAGTGTTATAAGTGATATACCAAATATATATTCCATGAGATCTTAAATAGTGTCATATGCAATATACCAAATATATAGTGCATTAGATGGTAAATGGTGTTATAAGTGATATACCTTATACATATATCATGAGATGGTAAATAGTGTCATATGCAAATACCAAATATATAGTACATTACATGGTAAATAGTGTTAAAAGAGATATACCAAATACATAGTCCATTAGATGGTAAATAGTGTCATATGCAATATACCAAATATATAGTCCATTACATGGTAAATAGGGTTATAAGAGATATACCAAATATATAGTCCATTAGATGGTAAATAGTGTTATAAGTGATATACTAAATATATATAGTCCATTAGATAGTACAATAGTGTCATATGCAATATACCAAATATATAGTCCATTAGATGGCAAATTGTGTTATAAGTGATTTACCAAATATATATTCCATGAGTTGGTAAATAGTGTCATATGCAATATACCAAATATATAGTGCATTAGATGGTAAATAGTGTTGTAAGTGATATACCAAATATATATAATCCATTAGATGGTAAAATAGTGTCATATGCAATATACCAAATATGTAGTTCATTACATGGTAAATAGTGTTTTAAGAGATATACCAAATATATAGTCCATTAGATGGTAAATAGTGTCATATGCAATATACCAAATATATAGTCCATTAGATGGTAAATAGGGTAATAAGTGATATATCAAATAAATAGTCAATTAGTTGGCAAATAGTATTATATGCAATATACCAAATATAAAGTCCATTAGATGGTAAATATATTTATAAGAGATGTACCAAAATATGTACTCCATTAGATGGTAAATAGTGTTATAAGTGATATACCAAATATATAGTTGATTAGATGGTAAATATTGTCCTATGCAATATACAAAATATCTAGTCTATTAGGTGGTAAAAAGTGTTATAAGTGATATACCATATATATATAGTCCAATAGATGGTAAATATTGTCCTATGCAATATGCAAAACATATAGTCCATTAGGTGGTAAATAGTGTTATAAGTGATATACCAAATATATAATCCAATAGATGGTAAATATTGTCCTATGCATTATAAAATATATAGTCAATTAGGTGGTAAATAGTGATATAAGTGATATACCAAAAATATAGAGTTTCTTAGATTGTAAATAGTGTTATATGCCATATAACAAATATATTGTCCATTACATGGTAAATGGTGTTGTAAGAGATATACTATATATATATAGTCCATTAGTTATTAAAATATTGTCATATGAAATATACCAAATATGTAGTACATGAGATGGTAAATAGTGTTATTAGTGATATACCAAATATATATGGTCCATTAGATTGTAAAAAAATGTCATATGCAATATACCAAATATATAGTCCATTAGATGGCAAATGGTGTTATAAATGATATACCAAATATATATTCCATGAGATGGTAAATAGTGTCATATGCAATATACCAAATATTTAATCCATTAGACGGTAAATAGTGTTATAAGTAATATACCAAATATATATTCCTTGAGATGGTAAATTCTATCATATGCAATATACCAAATATATAGTGCATTAGATAGTAAATAGTGTTATAAGTAATGTACCATATATATATTCCATGAAAGGGTAAATAGTGTAATATGCAATATACCAAATATATATTCCAATAGATGGTAAATACTGTCATATGCAATATACCAAAAATATAGTGCATTAGATGGTAAATAGTGTTGAAAGTGATATACCAAATATATATTCCATGAGATCGTAAATAGTGTCATATGCAAGATACCAAATATATAGTGCATTAGATGGTAAATAGTGTTATAAGTGATATACCAAATATATATAGTCCATTAGATAGTATTATAGTATCATATGCACTATACAAAATATATAGTCTATTAGATGGAAAATAGTGTTGTAAGTGATATAAAAAATATATAGTCCATGAGATGGTAAATAGTGTCGTATGCAATATACCATATATATATTTATTCCATGAGATGGTAAATAGTGTCGTATGCAATATACCAAATATATAGTGCATTAGATAGTAAATAGTGTTGTAAGTGATATACCAAATATATATTCCATGAGATGGTAAATAGTGTCATATGCAATATACCAAATATTTAGTTCAATAGATGGTAAATAGTGTCATATGCAATATACCAAATATATAGTGCATTAGATGGTAAATAGTGTTATAAGTGATATACCAAATATATATTCCATGAGATGGTAAATAGTGTCATATGCAATATACCAAATATATAGTGCATTAGATGATAAATAGTGTTATAAGTGATATACCAAATATATATTCTGTGAGATGGTAAATAGTGTCATATGCAATATACCAAATATTTAGTCTATTAGATGGTAAATAGTGTCATATGCAATATACCAAATATATAGTATATTAGATTGTAAATAGTGTCATATGCAATATCCCAAATATGTAGTACATTAGATGGTAAATAATGTTATAAGTGATATACTATATACATATTCCATGAGATGGTACATAATGTCATATGCAATATACCAAATATATAGTGCATTAGATGGTAAATAGTGTTATAAGTGATATACCAAATATATATTCCATGAGATGGTAAATAGTGTCATATGCAATATACCAAATATATATACCAAATATATATTCCATGAGATGGTAAATAGTGTCATATGCAATATACCAAATATATAGTGCATTAGATGGTAAATAGTGTTATAAGTGATATACCTAATATATATTCCGTGAGATGGTAAAAAAGTGTCATATGCAATATACCAAATATATAGTCCATTATATGGCAAATAGTGCTATAAGTGATATACTAAATATATATCCCATGAGATAGTAAATAGTGTCATATGCAATATACCAAATATATATTGCATTAGATGGGAAAAAGTGTTATAAGAGATATACCAAATATATATTCCATGAGATGGTAAATAGTGTCATATGCAGTATACCAAATATATAGTGCATTAGAGTTATAAATAGTGTTAAAAGTGATATACCATATACATATTCCATGAGATGGTAAATAGTGTCATATCCAATATACCAAATATATAGTCCATTACATGGTAAATAGTTTTTTTAAGAGATATACCTAATATATAGTCCATTAGATGGTAAATAGTGTTATAAGAGATATACCAAATATATATTACATGAGATGGTAAAGTGTCCTATGAAATATACCAAATATATAGTCTATTAGATGGTAAATAGTGTAATAAGTGATATACCAAATATATAGTCAATTAGTTGGTAAATAGTATTATATGCAATATACCAAATATATAGTCCATTAGATGGTAAATACAGTTATAAGAGGTGTACCAAAATATATATTCCATTAGATGGTAAATAGTGTTATAAGTGGTATACCAAAATATATAGTCAATTAGATGGTAAATATTGTCCTATGCAATATACAAAATATATTGTCAATTAGGTGGTAAATAGCATTATAAGTGATATGCCAAATATATAGTCCAATAGATGTTAAATATTGTCCTATGCAATATAAAAATATATAGTCCATTAGGTGGTAAATAGTGATATAAGTGATATACCAAATATATAGTTCATTCGAATGTAAATTGTATCATATGCCATGTAACAAATATATTGTCCATTACTTGGTAAATAGTGTTATTAGAGATATACCAGATATATAGTCCATTAGATAGTAAAATAGTGTCATATGCAATATACCAAATATATAGTCCATGAGATGGTAAATAGTGTTATAAGTGATATACCAAATATATATAATCCATTAGATGGTGTAAAAGTGTCATATGCAATATACCAAATATATAGTCCATTAGATGGCAAATAGTGTTATAAGTGATATACCAATATATATTCCATGAGATGGTAAATAGTGTTATATGCAGTATACCAAATATATAGTGCATTAGATGGTAAATAGTGTTATAAGTGATATACCATAAACATATTCCATGAGATGGTAAATAGTGTCATATGCAATATACCAAATATATTGTCCATTAGATGGTAAATAGTGTTATAAGTGGTATACCAAATATATAGTCCATTAGATGGAAAATAGTGTTATAAGTGATATACCAAATATATATAGTCCTTTAGATAGTAAAACAGTGTCATATGCACTATGTTAAATAGTGTCATATTCAATATACCAAATATATATTCCAAGAGATGGTAAATAGTGTCATATGCAATATACCAAATATATAGTCCATGAGATGGTAAATAGTGTTGTAAGTGATATACCAAATATATAGTCCATTAGATGGTAAATAGTGTCATATGCAATATACCAAATATATAGTCCATGAGATGGTAAATAGTGTCATATGCAATATACCATATATATATTTATTCCATGAGATGGCAAATAGTGTCATATGCAATATTCCAAGTATATAGTACATTAGATGGTTAATAGCGTTGCATGAAATCATCCTTAAGGATGCATAAACGGCCATTAGGAGTCTCATTGTATCATTGTTTTCAATTTTGGTGTTATTAAAATCCATACATTATCCAGTTATTTAATTCTAATGCTTTGAGTCCACATTAAATTGGTTTTGTGAATTTGATGTTCTTATTTGTCATGTAAATAAAAATAAAAAGTCATTGTCAGTAAGCATTCTTCTGGTAAATGATATATAGTTGTGACATTGTTGACATTCAATTATATTTCTTGCTGTTCTTGTTTTACGTAAGATTTTTCGTAAAGAAAGTAATTTTAAAAATATTAATTACCTATTATTTTCATCTCAAATTTATTTTATTCAGCATAAGATTTAAGCCCGGGATGTTGTTAAGAAAATAACTTTTTATATATTTTCTTCTGCTTTAAGCCCAATTATATGCAACGGTTTAAGTTCTTGCAGTAATTATTACATTCTTAATTGCACCATGCAGAGCGAAACACATTTATCGTCATTGTTGGTATGATTTTTTTATCTCTTGGATAATTTTCAACCAGTCTTGAAAAGAGATGATTGTCATAACTCTATTCGCAATGAACGAAAAACAGTATATATTTAGGATGTTTAAATTGAAATTGCATTTGCTGTGTGCTATACCTCTTAGATTACCTGTTATATAGTTACAGTCATTTGCTTTTTCAGTTATTTCTGTCTCAAATGTAGCATATATCTGTTGCGTTCAAATATACTTTACCTTCATATGTAAGCATGGTAGGTCTGTATTTGTCGGTCTTATTTCTAATTGCAATCGTTTTAGTCTTACCCATTGCATCATAAAATACGTCTATACAGTCTGTTCCTCTCAAAAGTATTGGTTTATCTTATGATTAGATATGAGATACAAACAACACCTTAAAAACAAAATCCTGATGGAATGTGTTTTTATGGTTTTATTTTCCATGATGCTGCTCTACGCTCTTTGACCATCTTTCTGTTTATGTACACCAGAGACATTTTGATACTAAAATACTTTAAAAATCATAATGCATAGCAAACAGAAAATTTAAGTGGTGTTTAAGGTTTTGAATTTAATAATATCTATCAAATATACAATGTAACATAGTCTGTTGTGTTTTGAAAGTTTGTTTCTAGTGTAATGAGTAATTATATTTTTTGTTTGCATATACATCTCTGTTCGTGATGTCTTTCTAGCTATGATGTCATAAATTTTGAAAAGTTTCATATTCCAACGTAATGGCAATTTCTGTCATATAATCAATATATTCAGCATATTGAAATATATGTTGGAGTTTCCATAAGTCGACCATCTCCCCCATTCTAAATATTTATGCAGATTCATCAAAGAGTTTTAAAACAGGATCCTTAATTTGTACCAGGCATTGTTGAAACCAGACGTTTGTATCTACCTTGAGTGTAGTTTGCATAAGTACTTGTTGTATCTAAGCCATATTCCAGCGCGAAAATAAACACATACCGTCTTTATTGTTTATATGTATGAACTATGTTTTCCTCATAACCAATTCAAGTAAATTTATGTACGATCTTCCCCGAGCTGTCAATATTTATGTCTTGTTGATCAATACTGTCACAAATGCATCTTTTCGCTTTTTTATATTTTTTAAATTAAACTTTGGCATGTTACATGTAGAATAAACGTACAGCGACATTAAAATTTCTTCTTTAAATCCGTTACCAATCATAAAAATCTTAGGTGGCAGGGTACAGTTTGGTTTAAAGGCCCCAGGCAAATTTTTTAAACTTAAGACTATGGTGTGACTTTCTGAGCTATTATTGCGAAATGTTATGTGCCAAGGCTAGTACAAAGTAACAAAGAAAAAGTGAAGCTATCAGACCTTGTAAAATTTAACAAAATAATTTATCTCCCTAGAAAACAATGTAAATATACGAAAAAGGACTTACGTTTTTGAAAAATATAAGTCCTATCACTAAAAAGTTCTAAATGATATAAGTTAGAATCCTGATAAAGTTCCAAGATAAAAGGCGATGACGTCTTCTGTATCCCGTTTTGTGCTGCCGAGTCAACAGTTCCTTGTTGAATCACTAAAGTTAATATTCCGTCCTTAGATTTCCGAATAATTTCCAAAAAATGTATTTATCCAAGTATTTTGATGAAGAGCAATTATGTATGTTTTCCAGAGAAATTAATTTCTAATTCCGAAAACTAGAAAAGCTTTACTCAAACTGGTCACAGCACAAAATACCTTTGAGCTCCAAAGGTATTAATTTACGACTGAATTGAATCATTTAAGGCGTTAGTTTTAAACGTAATTTTAGATCACGTGATGGTGTGACTTGGTCACTTAATTCGAGAGGCATAGTAAGACCGTAGGCCAGCTGACACGTACGCCGTGGACGAATTTGATTCTACATAACGAATCTTACTAAAAGATTCAATAATAAAAAAATAAAAAAAGATTGTTTACAACATTGCTGACACGTAAGCCAAATATAACCTTGATGACAACCAATGATTTTTCTCTGGGATAGAAATAAAAAAGTTGTTTACCAATTCTGAATCAAGGTCGGGAACTAGGTTAGCTAAATATGCAATGTAGCAATATTGGTTATTTACTGAACTGAATTTAATTTTCCGAAGAAAATGTCAAATCCAGTGAATAAAGTTATCATTAGAATAACATGTACTGGAATAAAAATCAAATAACAAATTTAAAACTAACACACAAGTAATTCATTACATTACATTTACGTAACAGTAATAACTAAGATATGGATATATTTGTAAATTTGGTCTTTTCTGGCTTGTGTTTTTTTTTTGTTAAATTGATATGTAGAATATAAACATTATCTAGTCACTGCACGGTATGTAACCAAATAAATACAAAAAGTAAGCTAGGAATCAGAGCTAGCCACTTATAGCAGTAGACATGATGGATCAAGGCCAAGTAGAATATCTTAAAATATATGAATGGATGACAACTATTTTGAATTGCATCAGGATATTAAGTACAAGGGACCTTGTTAAAGCCAGAATCTGCATGGATGATGAACCACTACAAGTTGGAGGAGTGTTTCATTTCTAAGGAAAGTATACTCCATTTGTATTTCCAACCTTTTCTCTTTCTCTCATGACAAAATTCTGCGTTTGCAAGTTTCTAACACTTTGTCGTCGTCACACATTTAGGTACTTGCATGGGAAATCCTAGCGACTTCACTTTCAATTCGGGCTATACTTAGTTTATATGTGCAACTATTGGCACTTATAAAAAATCCTATATATGCGTAATTCCATTACGTATGATTACATTTAGGTGAGTTTATATTCCAAGGCATTCGTAGCGTCCGGGTACTGATTCAGTATTTTACTTGTACGGGCGGTGTCTGGGCCTTTTTCCCTGAAAGTATTGGCTCATAATGGATATTGTCACACTTACTGTGTAAGTCTCCATAACGGTGTATCACGCTTTTCTGTGACGCTTGTTTTGTGTGTTTAATGTAGACACACGTGTACACAACTTTATTTCTTTCGCTCTAGTCAAACCAGTACAGGTGGCACTCTATGTATGGTTTATTAAGTCGTATCCTGCGATGCGAATGCATGTTTCTATAGGCAATATTTGAATCACCTTTATCTGCATAAGCATTCCATCATATTTCCATCGATCGCACGGCAGGTCTATGCGTCTCCACAATTTTGGATCGGGATACATTATTTATATGTGCACATATCTTTATGCTGTTAAAAAACAAACCCTTGTATAATTCTGTCTTTTCTGGCACATACAGGCAAATTTTATTTACCACATTATCCTTAACCTTGGAACGCCATGATTCAATAATTCTACCAATTCGTGCTATCTTTTACATTACCAACAGCTAGCAATGTAATTGAGGTCGTCTGCTATTACTTATTTTTCTTCAGGTAACCATTATTAGATATAGCTCTGCACCCTCAGACATCATAAATGCAGGCTCACATGTTTATGACTTCTCCTTTGTGCAGGTGGTACTGTCATTATATTTTGCCTCTATACTTCATTTCTTTCTTAGACTGACTGTTCTCAATTTCTGGTTAACCTTTTAATGATTTAGCTATACACTGACATTGCGTTCTCAAGACATATACAGGTCTACCACTTTATACGTTTTGCTCTATTTTGTCTTACGTTTGAGAACTATTGGCAACGGGCAAACGAAACAAATTTCAGGCCGAAGATGACACCAGTCTGCATACTGACTGTTCTTCAGTGTGAAACTATATGGGGATAAGGGAGATAATTCAACTTACCTTTCGGCCATGCAGAGCCGGACAGTAATACGCTCTGAAACAGCTCTGACATAAAAGTGTCCACCACAGGACTTGGGTTGGGATTTTGTGGAACCTCCTCTAACTTGCCCATTCGGGGTCCGACTTGATTCATCGTGCGGAACAGCGAAGGAGAGACCTAACCAACAGCCAAGTTACCTCTCAATCTACAGATATAAAGACATGTTACATAGATATCAAACATGCCATAACCCCTCCAAACTGATGACCTTAACGATATACTTCTCACAGGGATGCTTATTTCAGTTGCGAATGGCCTTTACCATTTACTAGGGAACACGAAGGGCCAAACATCAATATTACGAGCTCAAATCAATAAAAGCCGGGTTCCATTATGTTTAACTAGACTTCTGCAGACATGCGCAGGGACCAGTCTCTCATACCATCTCGAGTCATTCATTCGGCACAATCACACTAAAAGTTCCTTGTGCCTCAACATATGTCACTTAGCAATTTCTATTTAATCTGCTACGAAAAGAGACTCTTGTTTAGCGACCGTCTTGAAGTCACGGTTTCTAATTCAGGGTGTTTTACTAGTTAGTGAACGACATGCCTCGTCACTCTTCGCCAGCTAAGTCTCTAACATTACAGGGAATAGTCTCGACTCATGCAACCAAGATGATATTGCTCGTATTCCTGTACTTTCATTGATTACTACACTTTCCAATGGCACCAGAAAATTCAGCCTTCGGAGCTCCATTGATGACGTTTTCCGCTCCGAAGCTTTGTCCTGTTTCTCCCACTGCGTCAACAACCTGACCAGAGCTTCAGCATCTGTTGACCTTACGACGAGACGGAAAAGTCCGACTTCACTTACTTCCGCAGTCTGGGAAAGTTACATACGTTCCCAGCCGCCTTCATCATCAGGTCGACGATGGTCGACCTATGCCATCTACAAGACTTTTATTCGGAAACTTCAGCAGTCGTCAGTGATCTCGTCACTTTGGGGATGACAAAGCCACACTCCATACGTATGGATTGGATAGCCTTAGCTGACGTTCGGCGGTTAGTAAGCATATGGCTGCCGTACTTCGATGTTGGAGTTTCGTCGCTATGGCTGTCTTCCAATAGATTATCTTCTAGACTTTCCGAATATCTCAGGCATACATGGTTATTGGTCTCATAGGATACAAACCTCCGATAGCCGTCCTGTCGAAACTCTACCCAACGAAAATCTTAGTTTTTCGCAATCCAAAGCGGACATAGCAATGATAGGGTCCTATCATTCCTTCCACGCTTTTTTTCATGGTTCCAACTGCAAACCACATTTTACATCTAGTCGTCGGCCTATGCATTCTTAATCCGTTCAGCCAAGCCTCTTGGTTCCCAATGAAAATACCTCACTGCATTTGAACGTCATCCATGAGGAAGACTTTGCCATCACTGTCAACTTTGACGGCGCACACCTTCATTTCTGCATTCTCAATGCTCTCAGGATGTTCATTTTATTAGACTACAACATTTTATACCAATTCAGAACACTCTTATTTAGTCTCGGCAGCGGCCCCTGGGTCTTCACTCGTCTGTCAACTCGAGTAATTGCGCATGTCCGAACCATTTTTATGGCGACAACATCAAATTATCTAGCCTGGACGACATCCTTCAGCATTGTCAGTGAGTTAGATTTAAGTAAACATGATAATCCTTGTTACCATTCTGGACTACTTATCAAGGAAAATCCGACCTGGTGTCATCTCAACGATTGATTCATCTAGGAATGGAGTTCAATACACAGGCGATAATTTAATTTTCAGGATCGGGCATTGAAATATGACCCATGGTAGCACCTTACTTAGAAGAAATTGAATCCGCACGGGAATTCCTTTCCCTATTAGGCTTGTTGAACGTTTCAGCGCACATCATGGTCTTAGGCCACCTTATGCGTATATTGCAGTTGTTTCCTTTGCAAGAATGGAGTCCTAAACGTTAGCCCTTTGCATCATCCTCTCACCATCTGCACCCAATTGAAGTACCATCTCCGAAATTTGAACAACCTAACCTGGCTCTCGTCGGGTATACATGTACATGTCAAACCGCTCAAAATTACAGTTTGAACTTTTGCAAGTACGGAAGGATGAGTAACTTGAAGATCCTATTCTCGAGACATTTGCGTGAAGGTGTGGAACTTTATAAAGTGGTGCTATCATCAACAAAGCCATTTTCATGTTGGACATTTCTTAGTACGCCTCATCATAATGGCATATTTTTTTTTGTCACGGAACAATTAAATAGCACGGAAGGAATGGTATTTTCATCTCTCTGTTTCCACTCAGATCTGTACCCAACTGGATCGACCGTTCGTGGGCCTGTTTTCGACAAGGGGGAATGTTAAAATATGATGATCCTTTGTCTCTCCAGTCCTGGAATCAAATGTTTGGGCAGTCTACGCCCTATCGTTGTATTGGACCATCCTAAGCGCACACACCTACCGTTTAACATTTCTTATTCAAAGCATGATATAGAAAGCAAGGGAACAGAATGTCGTATCATCTTTATTGCACCACTCAGATGGGTGAGGTTGTGGATCAACAACCTCATCAATCTTGCATCGGAAACTCCGCACAAAATTCGGGTTTGCCTTCATCTACTCAAGCAACCATGACGGCAGCTGTTTCATCCTAGCATTGTCCGGAGCTTCTGAACCTGCACGTATCATGCCAAACAGGCCCTCATGATTAAGCAATTATAGCAACCAGTATTGGAGAAATCGCTCAGTCGCGAGAGCCCTCCACCCTTAAAGCATATGAAAGCAAATGACACATTTTCACTTAGTGGTACGCAAACAAACCTATTCTGCCTTTCCAAGCAATTGTCCCATACCGCTTAAAACTAATTTCAAGAAAGTTAGCACCGAATGAAATCAGAGGTTATCGCTCCACGATCGGTGACACCTTTCGTAAACATGGAGAGATGATATTGGACAAACCCATAACATATCTGATCTATTTGCCAACCTTGTGTATACATGGCCAAATTTTTACCCTATGCCCAAAGCGTAACTTATCTTGTGTATTAACATGGCTGAACAAGACACCTTTCGAACAGTTTGAAGATCATCTCTGGCTTTCTATTTCCTACAAGACCTTCTTTCCTCTTTCCCTTAGGGTTAGCGACGGCAGGAAGAATTCGTGAAATACGTGCTATATCAGCAGACCCAAATTGCCTGCATTCTGACAAGACGGGACAATCTTACTCTGACGACATCCTCTTTCAAAACCAAAAAACGTTTCCCTTCCACGGGTAGCTAAACCTTTGCCATGATTATTCTTTCTCATGTGGACAAATTAACTAAAGGCAACCTACAATACCCATTCCGGGCTTTAATGCGGAACCTTATTAAAAAAGATCCGTTGCGTCGAGAGAGATCATGCCTCTTTCAACATTTCATAAATGGACAGGAGGATATATCAAAACAGACTATCTCGTCCAGGAGTAAAATGGCTATTCGTTCAGCATGTAACCCAAGCTCCAATAAACGTATTGTGTATATCGGCTGACGAGGTTCGAGCAATTGCACAAATATATCATCAAAATGGAACTGTCGGCTGACTCACGTCATTCAGGCTATGGGATGGAGATCGGAGTCTGACTTCTCTAGCTTTTATCTCCGAGATCTATCATCCTAGAGGACCGAATTCGACCTGGTTTGACCTGTATTAGCAGCTCAATAGGTCACACTTCCAGTTCAATCGACAGCTTCTTAAGAGACTTCTTAACGACTTCCGCCGCGTTTGCGGAAGTTGGGGTGGATTAATTTTTCTCTTTTGAAGCCGCGCCTGGACAGATGAAGTCCCCTCCAGTAGAGTTACTAGAATCTATCTCACATACCTTAGGAGACCGGAGATGGCATATCAGGGGTAAGGGGACTGGCCTCCCTCCGCTTCTTGCCTATTCTCGTAAGGTATTATGATTGTGTAACGTATTTATAGAAGAAATTAATTTTTCATAGTAAAATGTTTCTTCTAGAATACTTGTACAATTGTAATACATATACATCCTCATGGACTTCCGTCAGTTAGATCAATAGTGAGTGTGCATTCTGCTTCAGTAGTAAGTGATATATTCTTATAATTTTCGCCACATAGGTCGGCAGGCAACATTTAGCTCCCGTTAGCTAAAAGTAGCTAATGGATGGCTGGGTTTGCTATGTAGTAGTAGTAGTGCTCCTAAGGTATTATGATTGTGTAAGTATTCTCGAAGAAACATATTTTACTAGGAAAAATTGGTTTTTACGTATGTACTATATTTTAAGAAACCTTTTGCTGAGCACAAAAGGTATATACTCTACTTATTCAGGTTCTTAATTGAGGTTTGTTCAGGCTCTAATTGAACTTTTGCCTAGTTAAATTGTCGGTTTTCGTTCCTAATACAAGCTTCTATAAATATGGTTAAGTATCTTTGGGTACTTCGGGCAAATATTGATGGTTGCCGCAGTAATATGAATGCTCGTTTGGATTTCTTCTTAAATTAATCTCTTAGTCATTTTTGGGATACTTCTATTTAACGTTTGCTTGACCAAACGTCTGCATTATTTTTTCTTCAAAACATATTTAAGACATTTTCATTATTTTTCTCACTTATATCCATCTAGGTTCGTCTAGTATAATAGTCTTCAAACTGAATTTCAAACTAACGTAAACGCCATAAGTAAAATTTTGGCATAAAGTTGAGCAAAAGTCGTAGCATTGAACTTGCTGCTTAAATTCCCCTCCCCATCAGTTCAAGATATATATCTCTTCTCCCGATGTGATTTTTAGTTCCCCAGGTCTAAAGAGCACGAATACAGTTCACAGTGAAAACTGGTGTACTCGACCTTTAAAACCCTTGCGACAATAAAGACCATTACGGCCACGGAAATTAATCCTTATCCTTTCAAAGGTGTTATGCATATAGTCGTGGGAAAGTATATAATGCAAAATAAGTGACCAATTATTTATTCCTATTGCCAATCATGTTGTTTCTTTATATTCATTGTGCAGAAGATTTACGGTTGTGTTAAGATTTAATTTGAGAGGAATCAGTTATTTAAATTATTCATTGGAATTGTTTGGACTACAACAATACTTTACGATTATTGTCAATTCATTCAGACAGTCTTGATTACATCACTGTGATACAGCCAGTTCAGCGCATTCAATCTATTGGTACATCAGCACATTAATGACATGGAATTCATTCGGTACACTCTATTCTTTTGCTAGAACGTTTAGAAGTTTGGGGATTTTATTCACAATTTTGCAAGTTCCATTAAAATTTTATTTTTTAACTTATGGGAACCCGACCCAAAAGTTCCTTAGGCACTGAATGCTATGTACATGTTCATTTCAGGATTTACGATCATCACCTGTGCTAAAAATATTGATGCTTTAGGCAAATATTTCCATTTTCCGCATTCAAGTAAAGTGTTTATTAAATGTCGCATTTTGAGTATGTTTTATAAATACATATTAATTGGAACTGATATCGCAAGTCGATGCCGATGTTTTATCAATACAAAGTAATTGGAACTGATATCACCAGTTGATGTCGATATTTATAAATACTATTTATAAATACAAAGTAATTGGAACTGATATCGCCAGTTTATGCCGATGTAAATTTATTGCAGTTTTAAAAAGTCAAAACAGATATATGACCTAATATTGCACGACTATTTTCTATCTACAATGGTGAGTCGGAGAAATTATTTTTTTTTCAGAAACAGTAATGAAGTAACAATTCTCTCTTCCAAGCAGAATTATGTGTTTTGCTTGCAGGATTCGTCAAGTCAACTTTCTTCAAAGCTGGATAATTTTATAAATATTTCAATGCGTACATTAACCGCTCCGGTGGCCTAGTGGTTGGTATTAACAGCTGCCTCAATGGCTCTTAGCATTAAAAGGTTAGTGTTAGGACTCGTCGGCCTGGTGTCAGGTTTAATGTTACTGGGTGGGACATCATGCCCCAGTGCTATGCATCACTATAAACTGTCGCACTGCAAACATCGTAGCCATATGACTGAAAAATTGTTAAAAGCTACGTTAAAATGTAAATCACACTTACACACACACACAAACACACACACATACACACACGCACACACACTCAATGTGTACATTCGTGGTTGAAAATATAGTATGTTAATGTCCTAACCGTCTTGAACGACCTTATAGTCATTTCAAGCGTATGAAAAGACATGTCTAAATAAAATATTGTAATAAAATTTTGGAGATGCGAATTTGGTTATATCGACATTTTTTAAGCAATTCTTAAATTTGTGTGATTACTTGTTTTTTTTTTGGAATTCGGTGAAATGGAAATATTCCTTAGCCCGAAATAATTAGCCAGTTACTAGGAGCAAACGTCTCTCGAAAGTGTAAGTGAGTTTCCGTGATGTCATGGTCAATGAGTAGTGAATTCAGACCCAAACCGCATGTCTGTCCCTGTCATAATGCAGTCTCTATTAAAATCTAGTGGTGTACATTGGCGTAGTGACTGCTGTGGCAGTATTTACGGTATGAGACCGGTAAATTACACAATAGAATAAACAAGAAAGGACTCGGCGGATACTGCTTATGTCGCCATGGTGGCAAATGTGAAAATGTGATGCAGTTCTACCGGCGTGATGTGCCTTGAAACCATAGAAAATAGTTGTAGAGATTCTACGGCGCGAACTGCTGTCGGTAGGGAATGCTCATGAAGAGAAACTATGCAGATGTGTGGTTGATAGATATTTGGCATGTTGTGAAATCTGTGATCTTGCATTGATTAGAGTAAAATTAATGTATAGAATAGACACGTCGAGCTTTCTAATTTATAACTGAAGTTGTACAGAAGTCTTTAGAAATTTGGGGTAAACTTATGACTTCTAGCAGAAATCGCGCCAGGGTTTTTATACCGCTCGGTCAAGCATAGACCCTTGGCTTGTATTATTATTATTATTACTATTATTATTATTATTATTATTATTATTATTATTATTATTATTATTATTATTATTATTATTATTATTATTATTATTATTATTTTTATTATTATTAAAACGTAGTCTTTTCTTTTATTTTGCAACTACTCATTGCTACATAGTGACATCATATGCAGGAAGAGAGACAAAATTAATTTGGATTTGCTTTGGAATCGCCAATGTTTGTTGAATTTCTCAACAGATATAAAGTGTATTAATTTTTATCTGCACTTTCTTATAACAATGATCCACACTGTAATAGCTGACTGATTAACCATTATATGTAGATCATGCATAGTAGCATTAAAATATGTGTTGTGACAAAAAATAAACAAGTATCAAAGTTTATTGTCACTGGCCTTTCGATAGCAAAGAAAATTATTGCGCAGCGAAGTCTTTGATTTTATTTGTTACAGACTTATACAGATTTAAAAAATGAATTAGTTTATGGAGGCTATTTACGGGGTTGGTGTAGAATATAGTTTTAAAATAAACGTAATGGTATGCTCTCAATAAAATCTTTGAACGAATTAGTGATTCAAATATATCGTTCAACGAAATAGTGCTTCAAGTATATCTTTCAACGAATTAGTGATTCAAATATATCCTTCAACGAATTAGTGATTCTAATATATCGTTCACACCAAACGTACGTTTGAAAAAAGCAAACTTTTAGAAAAAAAAAGCCGCGTGTCCTCTCTATCTCTCAAGTTTATGTTGATGTGAGCCGTAAATCTAATTCGACTGTATTTAGTCAAGTTTCATATCATGTAATTGCAATGTTTTAAACTGTCGCAACTAAGCCAGTCAATGCCTGACACGTTCATTGTATTCAACACTGGTAAGAGATAACAAAGTGGACTGACTGCACCTGCTGGGGACAACTTGCATGGGAAACCATCAGGATATTCAAAAAGATTTTCAGGTTTTGACATTGCCTTAGTGGGCAGAACAATGTTTAATCAGCCTATCGGAGAGCGGATTTGCAGCGTATGGCGGGAGGCGGAACAATGTTGAGTCAGCCCATCTGTCAGTTGATTTGCAGCGTATGGCGGTGGGCGGAATAATTTTCAGTCAGCCCATGGCCAGGTTGATTAACTGTTTATGGCAATTAAACTCCAATAGACGACGTAATTTAATCGTCTAGCATAATTAGCATCGTCAATACAATATTTTTGCCTTTATTGGCACAAGTCCAGTATACCGATGCTATAAATAGATGAAACCGTATGCGTTCTCCTTAAGAGTTTAATTCTCTAAATCTTATTTTTATACTAGAAGACGTCAAGGCTTTCACTTCATTTCAGATTTAGGGCTCTTCCATATATCTTTTAAATCGATCACGTATGCTAAGTTTTTAAGCCAAGTGAAGTGGAGAGAAAAATTAACACGTAATGCAAAATTTCAATTGTTTCTGAAATTACGATTGGTCCAAAACACGAAGAATTTAATAACGCAACTGCTACAGATTATATTAAAAGTTTAAATTTTGTGTTCCGGAAGCAATACATATTTAATTTACAAGTGGTATCATCTAGCTGACAGATGTCTTAATGGTTTGGAGAGCAGCTAAACCATAAAGGGAATATATAACATTAATTTTCTTTGATAACTTTGGCAGCCATACACTATATTATTAGTTGTATTTCAGCCTAAATGGTCTCAGTAGCGCTGGTCTTGTGATTGGTAATTATTTTTAATATTCTAGTAGCCTTATACAAAATTTGTAAATAGAAGTGAATAGAGTAAATGGTTTGTGTATCGAAAGATCCGCACCGCTGAATGGCTTCACATTTACAGACGTAAAACAGTTGAATGGCTTCACATTTACAGACGTAAAACAGCTGAACGATAATTACATTCAGAGACTTAAAATCGTCAGTGATTTACAGAATCGATATAGCGCAAGAGGAAGTAGAATTTGATAATACCCGATTTTAACTGTAATGATTCTTTGTAACATTTCCTTTCAAAAATTTTCATGACGACTCACTAGCTTAGTTGCTCTACATATACAAAAATTTATAATTTTGGGGGGAATCTGTATGGCAGAATAATACACAGTTTTAGATCTTAAAGTATAAATAATGCTGTTACAAGAAACTTGACGTCAGAGCAGGACTGGTAATATAACTCATTCGCATCTATGGTAAATCTTGTCTTCAACACACACTTGTTATTACATCAGTACTAATTTTCCACTGGCATAAGGTGACTTGTCACATGCAGAAAGTAAATAAACATATCGAAGGTTCACAATTTTGTTTCATTTAACATGTGCCCTTTTGCGAAATTCGTCCTCCAAACAATGCCTATCAGGTCACCCGGTCATTGGCACGCTTTCAACACGACCAAACCGAGTAGTTAAAATATTTATTTACTATCACCATGTCAGTGTATTCAGCTGCCTGTCAGGTCAACCCGTCCAGACTGTGTATGGCCTTTAAAAGCCCAAAAGCATGCGTCCAGGACACAGTGTTCTTTCCCTTTTCGTTCTCGTGCCTCAGTATTGGTGGTAGGGATTTGGTAGATCTGGACGACGACGGTTTTGGAACTGAGAGATATCTAGTGGAAGAGTCACTATCTGTTGTTTGATCTTGCTGGTTCTGCTGTGTCTGACGAATTCTGGTGTATTTTTCGGCTAAAAGCGGCAAACTGGAGTCTCTACGTGGTGGTCGAGGAGATACTGCAGATGACGCAGGCTCAACTAAGACAGGTAGTTCTATGTTGCGTGGAGATCTGGAATAGCGACTCTGCCCATTTTGAATGCTAATTTGATGAAGTTGTTGCGCATCCTCTTCAATCTCTTTGTCAGAATCATTATCGACTTCTCCCTGTTTGATAGGGGAGGAGGAAGGTGAAAATTCCTTTGCTTGGTCCACAGCATAACCATATTTCATGGCATACAGTACAGAGGCGGTTCGCCGCACGGAGTCTGAGAGAGCCTGGTTAGTACTTCCTCGGAGTACTACACTGTCCCGTGGGTCGGGGATATGTGTCTTTGGTTCCTCAATTCCATGTTTTCTAGCAAGTATGTGCACAAGATCAAATAATTTCTTTGTGTTGGAGGTATAGCGCAGCTTTATTAAGTCGGAAAAGGACACAGCTTGTTTCTTGGTTCTGCCAGGCTTGGAAGGTGTTGTTGATAATGCCAGATCGGGGTTTGGAAAGTTTCCAAATGACTTGGAAGAATCGGGAGCAGAACTGTCCACCGTTATAGGTGCATCTCGTTCCTCGTCTTGTTCTGGTTCTTCTCCCTCCCTCTCTTTCTCATCCTCAGAGATCATTGGCAAAACTGGCGAATACACGGATCGTTTCCGCTCTTGTTTTTCCCTATCAAGCTGTTTATCGTCTGTTTCACTTTCTTGGGTACAAGTATTTACACCATTCTCTTCTTTGATATCATGGCTGTCTATATATCCAGTTTGCAGATATACAGGCTTTTCCCCGAGAAGTGGACAAGACTCGTCCGTAGGAGAATCTTCATGATCGTTTTGTTCTGCTGATTCAGATAATAGTTTGCTAGGTATTGGACCGTCAAACTGGATACTCATGGTCAGATCTTCCAAATGTTTTCTCACGTTGTCTCGTCTCATTTGGTCTCTTTCTCGTTTTTCTCTCTCCTTTTTTGACTGTCTTAATTTCTTAGAGTAACGAGCAAGGCACTTTTTCATCTGCGCTTGTTCACGACGAATATTGTTGACATTGACAATCATGTCCTTGCGGTGCATGTTGATCACGCGCTTGTACTCGAGTTCACTTCCGGCAACGCGCGTGACAGTCACTCGGCTGATCTCGCTCTGAAGTCCAGCGATTCGGGCATATGATGACCTCGCCATCAGCGTTTCCTGCAACAAAAAAGTAGAACAGGTGATTCCAAGAAAAAATTTGATTATGTCTTGATAAACATACCCCTAAATTAATAAAAATGATTTTAGCCGCTTGAGCATTAAAGATACTGGACCGATCATTTAATTCCCGGGGGTGGGAACGTGGACCTTATATCATTATGGAACACCTTTCCTGCCCAAGAGAGCTTGAGAAATATTATCTTGAGATTTGAAAACGTTTGATTGGGAAACATTTCCAAACACTCTCCACCAACACGGTCATGAGCAAGGCACGACGTAGTCACAATATTGACATTTTTTTTTGTATTCACGTAAAGATTGCAAGATCTGTTTCACAATGAATCCATAAGGGGTATGAACGATTGTTAGGCAACACGACTCCCAATGTACAATTATGCAATTTCTCTTTATATGTACATGGTGCATCTGGTGATTTAATATGTTCCAATGTAAACACACTCATAACATTTACTGAATGTATATACAAAAGTGTTTGTGATCACTGTGACCTTATTTTGCCCGATAGTTAGCAGTACCATACAACGACAAATATGCCTTTGAGCGGTAGCTTGATAACATAGGTCAACCATTACATGGAAACTTCACATACCATAGTATTCAGTGCACTCCGATGAATCCAAGAAGTTCTGGTGTACTTTGCCAATGTAATTGTGATCGTTGAATAAACCTAACTTAGTCATTATCGACAACACACTGATATAACTATAATCGTTGAATAAACCTAACTTAGTCATTATCGACAACACACTGATATAATTATAATCGTCGAATAAACCTAACTTAGTCATTATCGACAACACACTGATATAATTATAATCGTTGAATAAACCTAACTTAGTCATTATCGACAACACACTGATATAATTATAATCGTTGAATAAACCTAACTTAGTTATTATCGACAACACACTGATATAACTATAATCGTTGAATAAACCTAACTTAGTTATTATCGACAACACACTGATATAATTATAATCGTTGAATAAACCTAACTTAGTTATTATCGACAACACACTGATATAATTATAATCGTTGAATAAACCTGGCTGTCTTTATTTACAGCATGCTTTATATCTATATTGCATGTGCGTCACTCATAAATTCAGCTGCTTCCTTTAAACTATAAAATATCAAAATAATAGATTTTTAGTGCCACCCCCTTTATGTTGAGTCAAACATATACTGTGTCGGATGAATGTGCGCATGTACTAGAAAGTCCCTATCTGGCTTGAGAAGCGTAAGTAGCAAATGTGATCAATTTTGGGGGAAATTTTAGAACAAGCATTTTGCTTTAAGACTGTTATTTTGCATGATTATGTCGATCAGCCTTATCTCCATAACCATGCATGTAGAGAACATGAAAGGAGAAAGGATATAATTGAAATTCCCACCCACCCACCATAAACCAACGAACCAAACAAACAAACAAAACAAACCCAAAACAAACAAAAAAATGGATCCTTGTCCGATACAGTGTCTCTTTAGCTCACGTATGGATGTTCAATATTATCGGGCAATATTATTCCAATTAAATTACAATACTGAATGCGTTCATATGCATGTAGTGGCCTGGGATATGTCATTGCGTTAAATGTATTTTTAATGCATCACAATAAAATAATAAAATAATCCATAAGGTTCTTTTCTGAATTCCCTAGAATTCTAAATTAATATTTTTGTCGAAGAATATGTATTGATAAATATTTTGTATTTCCAGTGAATACTATTTTAATAAATAATATCAATCCAAATAAAAAAAAAACTGAACACATCAAAGCACATATCTTTTTTCTCAAGATATTAAGGCGTGAATGGGTAATTTGTGAAGTAATTAACATTATGCAAATAAATAAAACACAATAATAGAACTCAGATGTAGGGGACATTTAAAGTTGTCAACACATTTAGGAATATCCAGGTGAAAATATGATGTTTAAGACTCAGACAAAAATATACGCTGACCTCCAAATATGATGTTCTAAATATTTAACCTATACTCATAGATAATTAGTAGTATGCATTATGATGCTTACAAAATAATTGTCCTTGGTCAGGTACTCAGTGAATTAGATGCGGACAAGGTGCAGTGCAAAATACAAATGCATATAATATATAATCATAAAGATCATACAGACAAATGAGAGAGAGAGAGAGAGAGAGAGAGAGAGAGAGAGAGAGAGAGAGAGAGAGAGAGAGAGAGAGAGAGAGAGAGAGAGAGAGAGAGAGAGAGAGAGAGAGAGATCACCTTTTGCATCTCATTCCGGGCCCACTTGAACACTGACTCTTCTAAATATGTCTCTCTGTGTTTCATGGTGAAGTCTTGCTGCTAACCTTTGCGGGCGTTGGAGGAATTCTAATTAATTTTTCCTAGTTTCATAAGTCTTCAAAAGAGATCGTCCCATAAACTCCGGTATTAATCCTGAATCAACACTTCACAGTCCAGACAGAGGCTTTTTAAATTTAAATGCAACGGGGAATCTCTTTGTCATATGTCCACAGATAGAGTCTTCTATATAGTCACGCCAAAATTTGTTGAGACGACCCTAAAACAAACAATTGTAATACAACCCTAAGATCGTTTTGGATTAAAGGATCTGTTCATTGCATATTTGTATGATACGATCCTTCAGTATGTTAAACTGTGCATAAGAATCTTTGTAAAAAGTTATTCTTGATTTATTATGATCTTTACAACCGAAGAAAGGTGGATACTTTATAATGTACATAACAGAGAAAAGTAAATTGGGAATAAACTGTTGAAGTTCATTGTTTAGAAAGCAGTTAAGCATTTTTAATATAATTTATAACAGCTACGATATGTACATATATAGTCACGTTTAATTTTCTCGTCAACGTTCTTTTGGTCTGCAAAATGACATATTCTAACCACTTAGTTTATGTTATTTAGCTTATGTTATATATATTTTTTCTTTCTCGCCAAATCAACAAACTTTATTGTATTCAAAATGCGCTCAACGTCTATATGTTTTTGTTTTCTCGTTTCTAGTAGTTTCTTCTACTATTTCACTATCATACGAGCATTGCCCACTTGTTTCTTTTATTTATCTGTTTTCGCAATTGAACTCTGAATACCCAGTCATGCATTTTCGTACTCACGGTCATTCATAAGTACAACATGCATTATATGATAAAAATTAAACTGTTTAATTTTCTTCGCCTGAGAACTTTAACTATGCAAATAAATAACGAAATAAATAACGAAATAAATAAATAAATAAATTAATAAATAAAAGGAAAGCCAAATTAATAAAAATGCCTTATTATGAATTACGAATTGTTGTTAACTTGTTAGATGCTTCACGGCCCAATTATGCTACTCTGAATCTTACCAACGATCTTCCAATATATAAAAATAACTAAAGCGGTGCTGTGATTGGGATTTTGAGATCAGTTTGATATTTAGTTGAAAATGCAGCAAGCATTTAAGATTCAAATTTAATTTTTTTGACAAATTGACGGTCTTTGTTGTTGCAGAGTTCCTACACTATCCTCATCAACACGTTGTATAATATTTTCTTTGCATAAATTAAAGGTAGACACTGTCATGTTCCTTATTTTGACGGTCATGTATATAATATAATATAATATAATATAATATAATATAATATAATATAATATAATATAATATAATATAATATAATATAATATAATATAATATAACATAATATAACATAATATAATATAATATAATATAATATAATATAATATAATATAATATAATATAATATAAATGTACTATCGTACCCAAATATTCACATCACCAACATATTAGGACTTAGTAAGTCAATTTGCCACATTTGATTTGTTTGTGTTGCATGAAAACTAAACAAGATGCAACGAACCATACTTTTTTTGCGTATACACGGTACATTACGTAAAACACGTGGCGAATATCCCATGCATTGTGACGCAAGCGTATTCTTCCAGTCAGTACAGTCCCATTTCTTAGCCGTACTGCAAAGGTAACCCGATGGCTTCCATTCAGTACAGTCATATAGCAGATAGTCATACTTCATGCATATCTGTAACCCGATGGCCTCCTGTCAGTACAGTCCAACGACTGGGAGTCATATTTTATGCATATCTTTAACCCAATGGCTTCCAGTCAGTACAGTCCCAGGACTGAGAGTCATACTTCATGCATATATGTAACCCGATGGCTTCTAGTCAGTACAGTCCCACGAATGATAGTCATACTTCATGCATATCTGTGATGTGATGTATGCATATCTGTGATGTGATGTATGATTTTTAACGTAGCTTTAACAATTTCTCAGTCATATCGCTACGATGTCTGCAGTGTGGCAGTTTAAATTGATGTCTAGCATTGGGGCATCATACCGCTGACATGTAGCATGATGTCACACCCAGTCACATTATCCTGACACCAGGTCGACCAGTACTAACACTAACCTCTTAATGCTGAGTGTCAAGCGAGGCAGCTGTTAGAACCAATTTTGTATGTCTTCAGTATGACTCGACCGGGGATCGAACCCACGACCTCCCACATCCGATGCGGACGCTCTAACCACTAGGCCACCGTAGTGATTAATGCCTATATGTAACCCGATGGCTTTCAGTCAGTACAGTCCCACGACTGAGAGTCATACTTCATGCATATTTGTAACTCGATGGTTTCGAGTCAGTACAGTCCCACTATTGAGAGTCGTACTTCATGCATATCTGTAACCCGATGGCTTTCAGTCAGTACAGTTCCACTATTGAGAGTCATACTTCATGCATATCTGTAACCCGATGGTTTCCAGTCAGTACAGTCCCACTCCTGAGTCATACTTCATGCATATTTGTAAACCGATCTTTAATAAACTTGAGAGAGAGAGAGAGAGAGAGAGAGAGAGAGAGAGAGAGAGAGAGAGAGAGAGAGAGAGAGAGAGAGAGAGAGAGAGAGAGAGAGAGAGAGTATAAACGTTCATTAAAATAAATATCAAATAACTCAGTTTTTGTTTACATTTCCATCATTGCCCTCTCTCTCCTTTCACCGCATGTAGAAATGTAAATATTATTTCTGCGATCTTTGTGTCTTCAAGTATTATCAGTCATTCGTTCTTAACACCCGTAAAAAGATAATGAAAATTGTTTAACATTAGATAGATATCCTTAATATACCTTATATTTATAACAAATGGAGATATTTTGAATTTGCTTGTTGGTATGAAAACTGTTGTAACTGTAGGACGTGTTTCCGCTGGTGTGTGAGAAGATGAAACCTACAAGACAAGAGTGTAATTCGATAAAAGAAGAGATAAAAAATCACAAACTTTAAGAATATCATTAATTGATAGTTGAGACATATGTGAGACTGAATACTATAGAAGAAGGTAGTCCAGTCACCTTTGTTGGGCGTTAGGATGGTCACTAATCATGACTATTTAACTAAGTTTAGGTCCACACGATGACTTAGGGTCAGTATGACATCCACCCATGCGTGTCTTCTGCATTGATTCTACAGTGTGTCGAATAAATGACGTCTAGAGAAAGGAGTTTAAACTTTCTCCACAGTGAGTTATATACATGTTAGTGATGTTTTGACATCATTTTTTGTTGGGGGGGGGAATTTCTATTAATAGTTTTTGTTAATATTTTGCGCACGACATTTAAACACTGGGTAAGTTTATTTTTATAGTCGTACAGTGTAATCGTTTACAAAGACGTGATGTGTGTTAGAACGCAGGGTATAAGGTGGTCTACAAGGAACACCAATACAAATATTGATATGCTAACATGACAGAAGCGATGCGCTACAAATGATATATAATTTAGCGTGTTGTTTATGTTTATATGCGGTAATTACATAACATGCCATGTACCCAACATTAATTTATATGGGTAAGCATTCGATCCTCCCTCTTGCCTTTTAACATTAATATTTAAAGTATGTGTGTTACTGCTATACAATTTAGACCTGAATGTTTTCATAAAGATTAATATCAGAAGTCATTATTGCTTAGAAACGAGTTTATTCTGGTTTAGTACCAAAACTTACACTTGTCGCAATTGCCGGAAATATTACAGCCTCCACATTTTTCTTTTAATGAATAATAATAATGATAATAATAATAATAATAATAATAATAATAATAATAATAATAATAATAATAATAATAATAATAATATTAATAATAATAACAACAATAATAACAACAATAGCAATAATAATAATAATAATAATAATAATAATAATAATAATAATAATAATAATAATAATAATATAGCATTTGAAATAATTTCCAAATTATGAGCTGAGGCTATTTTCAATGAAATGGTGGGAATGAAGATGAATTGCAAGTGTATCAATGTTTGTCACACTTTTAACATGGTATTATCAGGATAAATAACTGCTTGAATAGAAACACAATGATCATCTCAATCACATACATATTGTGGCTTATGGTGCATGATTCCACAGTGTAGTATTGAAGACAGTACTGCTTTTGTCTCCATAGGGTAATGCTGCTTGTCTCCATGGTGTAGTATTAAAGACATTATTGCATGTCTCTATGGTGTAGTATAGAAAACAGCACTACATGTCTCCATAGTGTAGTATAGAAAACAGCACTACATGTCTCCATAGTGTAATATTTAAAACAGTACTGCATGTTTCCATAGTGTAGTATTGAGGACAGTACTGCATGTCTCCATAGTGTAGTACTAAAGACAGTATTGAATATCTCCATAGTGTAGTATTGAAAACAGTACAGCATGTTTCCATAGTGTAGTATTGAAGACAGTACTGCATGTCTCCATAGTGTAGTATTGAAGACATAGTATATTAGTGAAGACAGTACTGCATGCCTCCATAGTGTAGTATTGAAGACAGTACTGCATGTCTCCATAGTGTAGTACTGAAGACAGTACCGCATGTCTCCATAGTGTTTTCCTGAAGACAGTACTTCAAGTCTATATAGTGTAGTGATGAAGACGGTACTTCAAGTCTATATAGTGTAGTACTGAAGACAGTACTTCAAGTCTATATAGTGTAATACTGAAGACAGTACTTCAAGTCTATATAGTGTAATACTGAAGACAGTACTTCAAGTCTATATAGTGCAGTGATGAATACAGTACTTCAAGTCTATATAGTGTAGTGATGAAGACAGTACTTCAAGTCTACGTAGTGTTTTCCTGAAGACAGTACTTCAAGTCTATATAGTGTAGTGATGAATATATACTTCAAGTCTATATAGTGTAATACTGAAGACAGTACTTCAAGTCTATATAGTGTAGTGATGAATACAGTACTTCAAGTCTATATAGTGTAGTGATGAAGACAGCACTTCAAGTCTACGTAGTGTTTTCCTGAAGACAGTACTTCAAGTCTATATAGTGTAGTGATGAATACAGTACTTCAAGTCTATATAGTGTAATACTGAAGACAGTACTTCATGTCTCCATAGTGTATTACTGAAGACAGTACTTCAAGTTTATATAGTTTAGTGCTGAAGACTACCTCAAGTCTATTTAGTGTAGTAATGAAGACTAGTTTATGTCTATTTAGTGTAGTACTGAAGACAGTACTTCATGTCTTCAAAGTGTATTACTGATGACAGTACTTCAAGTCTATATATTGCAGTACTGAAGACTACCTCAAGTCTGTTTAGTGTAGTACTGAAGAGAGTACATTATGTCTCAATAGTGTAGTACTGAAGACAGTACTTCAAGTCTATATAGTGTAGTGATGAAGACAGTACTTCAAGTCTGTATAGTGTAGTACTGAAGATAGTATTTCATGTCTCCATAATGTATTACTGAAGGCAGTACTTCAAGTCTATTTAGTGTAGTACTGAATACAGTACTTCAAGTCTATATAGTGAAGCACTGAATACAGTACTTCAAGTCTATATAGTGTAGTACTGAAGACAGTACAGAATCTATGTTGCACATTGTAATATGTATAGTTATGTCTCATTGTCAACAACCCTGAAGATTCTTGTTCTTTACATTTCGTTTGTGTATTTCTTACGTAACAGTAAATATGCTACACCTCTCTCACAATCAGTACCCGTCTTCTTTTCCATAAGTGTTTCAGTGACAGTCAATGTATTGTAACATCACATTATTACAATATTATGTGCATGTTGTGGAGGGGTTCTCATATACGTTTCTTTTTTGAAAGAAACATTATGGGAAAAAAACAGACCACATTGTTACACATGGTACATTTGACCTCGAACCCATTACAAGGATACCAAGAAAGCCGTTAGAGATTTAAATTTAAGAGGAGAGGATAGATAGATAGATAGATAGATAGATAGATAGATAGATAGATAGATAGATAGATAGATAGATAGATAGATAGATAGATAGATAGATAGATAGATAGATAGATAGGTATGAAGATATGTAGGTAGATAGGTAGCAAGATAGGTAGGCAGGTAGGTAGGAAGATAGATAAACAGACAGACGTACACTATGTGAAGAAAGATATACCAGTAGAGAATATGAAAATATTTGAGATTATTCATTTTGAGGATCTTCATCACGTATGGGGTTGAGGATTGTTTCATCATTATTACAAAAATACATATATAATTGCGTCATTATTACCAAAATGCATGTATAATTACGACATCATTCACCAAAATACATGTACAATCACGTCATTATTACCAAAATGCATGTATAATTACGACATTATTACCAAATTACATGTGCAATCACGTCATTATTACCAAAATGCATATATAATTACGACATCATTCACCAAAATACATGTACAATCACGTCATTATTACCAAAATACATGTATAATTACGACATTATTACCAGATTACATGTACACTTGCGTCATTGTCTTTATTGTCAACTCCTGCTGATGGCCATTCTAGGCCTCCGTACCTTTATATAAACTGTTATCAAGACTGATCAGGATTGACAAAATGCAATTTATTTTTGCAAACAATATGCGCAGAAAAACAGCCTGTGTTCAATCTCCCGAAGTTTTGTGCACAATGAACTTAACTTCATCTTGCCACTTATTCATCTCTCTCTCTCTCTCTCTCTCTCTCTCTCTCTCTCTCTCTCTATATATATATATATATATATATATATATATATATATATATATATATATATATATATATATGTGTGTGTGTGTGTGTGAGTGTGTGTGTTTGAGTGTGATTCTGTGTGTGTGAATTTTCTCTAACATTTTACACAATTATAAAGTTGTTTGGGATTATTTTTACGTAGTTTGTCTTTCAGTACCAGTTGAAGTTACTTTTTCTCTAGAGTTCTGTGACTGCTCTACTGATGCTATTGATATTTTCATCTGTTAGTAAGGAAAAAGAACGAGATAAAACTCAATTTGCAGAAGACATAAAAAGTGTCACTGAAAAGATTTTAGTAAGTTATATGGTTGATCAGGAAGAGACCTTAGCAAGAGAGGCTACTAACGGGTGACCTGAGTGCACGTGAATTGCTAATAAAACTGTTTATAATATGCTCAGTTGCAAAATGTTATCTATTTTTAAGAACATAGTGTTCTAAAGCTACACTGAAACCGATTTTCCATACTCACCGTTGTGTAAAATCTATCACTCTATCCGATGGACAAATTGGAACAGCATTTGATGCAGCATTCTTTTTCGAAATGCTAAAGTTTTTCTTATGGATATAAAGTCTTTCAATTTAGATTGACATTTTGCACACTTAAATAAGTGTAACGTGGGCGTTACATGAGCGATATGATGACTGTGTTAATATTTATAATAATTGAGGCTGACGTTTTCCATAGGTTTTACTCAAATGCCAGCAATCACTGCTGAGAAAATATTACCTGTATGTAAGACCTAATTAATTCACATAAATCATACAAATTTTGTTCCATAATGTCAATAAACAAGAAGCTGTATTCGAAGGACTCTTAGTAATTATATACAGGGACTTGATTTACGACCATCACGTACAACAAATTGATTAGAGCCTATATAAAATTTAAAACTATTGTTAATACTGACTTGACTGAAACCAGTGACCCAGATAAAGAATTTATACCACGTAAAAGGTACAATGGACGAACCAGAAACCTATCAAGTCTATAATGAATTGCAAAAAAGCAACAGAGAGATATTTGTACTATTTGCTATATTTACATGATGAGCGATTGAATTTTCATTGCATATATATATATATATATATATATATATATATATATATATATATATATATATATATATATATATATATATATATATATATATATATATATATATAAAAAAATATATATATATAAAAATATATATATATATATATATATATATATATATATATATATATATATATATATATATATATATTAGCATGTATGATGGAAAATTATTCGGATTATAATTTTTGGAGAGAGCAATGTACTGTGTAATGAAATCAAATACTTGCGTCTAAATAAAGAATTGCGATGTTATTTCAACTAAAATATGACATGGCAAATCTTGATAATAAATGACCCAGTTTCTGTCCGGTTTCATGTTTCTCCATTATAGCAATCAAGTACAGGTCAGACACAGAACCCGTACAAGGTGCATTTCGATGAAAGGAAAGATTTCCAACCATGCAACCATGGTAGCACAGAATATCCAAATATATCAAGTTTAACTTATAAAACTTTGTATGTTGGATACGGCTCAATTAGCATTGCTGTATTTTCTTGACTTTGATATTAAAACCCACAATGAATTGTAAAGAAAATATCTTATCTTCACTTATCAAATTTTGTTATTATGTTCCTGGCGTTTTTTTTCTGTTCAACTGGTATTTCTCTCCTAGCAATTGTTTATCTGTCTCTCAGTCTCTGGTATCTCTCGGTGTGGTGTGGTGTTTATAATTTTTAACGTAGCTTTTAACAATTTTTCAGTCATATCGCTACGATGTCTGCATTGTGGCAGTTTATAGTGATGTCTAGCACTGGGGCATCATGCCGCAGACATGTAGCATGATGTCCCACCCAGTCACATTATCCTGACACCAGGCTGTGTAGTATATATACCAGTCCTATCTCTAACCTCTTAATGCTGAGCGTCAAGCGAGGCAGCTGTTAGTACCATTTTTGTAAGTCTTTGGTATGACTCGGCTTGGGATCGAACCCACGACCTCCCGCATCCGAGGCGGACGCTTTAACCACGAGGCCACCGGAGAGGTTAGTCTTTCTCGCATTCCTAATTAAAAAATTTCAAAATATTTGGAATATCAAAACTCCGATTTTTCTTCCCGATATAATGGCTCCAGAGTGGATCTTTCCCCATAAAATTCTGCTCTGGAGTACTTTTTTCCTCTGGGGAAAACTTATTGGAGAATTCCATTTTTCTTACACAGATAATTCGCTCAAAGATTATTTTTCTCGAAGTAAAAACATTTTTCGCAGAGGAAATTCAACTAGTGTTGAATATCATCAACACAAACGCGCTCGCGCGCGTTTCTTTTATCAAGCATATATATGGAATATTGTAGTTTTGTGATTAAACTTAAATAAGCTGTATATCCCATATTTTTTATGATGGTACAATTATATCTGAATCAAATGTTACGCTGCGCTGCAGGGTCTAGGTTTAAAATTTAATCCGTTCTTGAAACTTTTAAGCAGGTTTATGCCAGATTTAAAGTGTTATAGAAAATCCTTTCAGTCTTAAACAAAACTACTCATAGCAAATCTGGGATAAGTGGTCTGTACACAGACCACACAGTACATAATTTTCATAGTTAGAAAAGAGTCTTTGGATGGTAGATCGTTGGAAAGTTACTTAGAAATGTCTGCAACAAAAACGAGACTAAAGCAACCTATGTACACTAAAGCAACATATGTGCAGAATATAGCTTCCGAGAAAACGTGGTAACATATATTGTGCTCCATTTTGTTTGGTCCTTCCGTTTGTTTTGTAGTGTCTAAAAGAAATAGGATTTTACATCAGGTGTCTGGTCATTCCATCTATTTTACAGCTTCTAAAAGAAATGGGATTTATAACTGCTATCAAAACAATATGGGAATAAGTATTTTGTCAAGAGTTGTAAAGCTAAGTTTATCTTCAGGTAATGCTCTATGTCTTGGCTCGAGTTAGCAGGAGATAAAATCCAATCCAAAGTGACGAGAAAGTGATTGTGAAACTTTACACAGCTAACATTTTCAATATTATGACATTGCAAAATAAATAATCATGCGGTGATAATTCCAAAATAAAACATGATATGACCTTTAGTTTATAAAATTTGTATTACTATCATACACAACCACATAATTGCATTGTTTTCAAAAACCAAGTTTTTATTACCTTGAGAGACACTTACACAAGTTTTGCTCAAATGAATATGAAGCAATATTTGCAATATTATGTCAGTACCAACATTTAGTATGACCAAATCAGCCAGTTTATATTGAAAATCAATAATGTTTTGAAGCTTTCTTGGTATGGATTATGTTATCTATGGAAAATAAGTTCAAAAAATGATAATGAAAAAAATAAATAAATAAAATAAGCACAAGGTTGTTATGAAAATGAAATGATTGATACAAATAAAAACATTTTGAAGCTGACTTTTTATGTGGGGAATGAGGGACATAGTCAGATATTTTTTAAACAATAAATGGCACGACAGGAATTGAGATCTATTGATCTGTACGTAGTATTATTACTCAATCATATGATTGGTCAAAATATCTATCAATTGTTTAATCAGTCAATTGTACAGCGCAGTCTGTTGATCTGCACGCAGTATTACTCAATCATATGATCTGTCGAAATATATATCAATTGTTTAATCAGTCAATTGTACAGCGCAGTCTGTTGATCTGCGCGTAGTATTACTCAATCATAAGATCTGTCGAAATATCTATCAATTGTTTAATCAGTCAATTGTACAGCGCAGTCTGTTGATCTGCGCGTAGTATTACTAAATCGTATGATCTGTCAAAATATCAATTGTTTAATCAGTCAATTGTACAGCGTAGTCTATTGATCTGCACGTAGTATTACTCAATCATAGGATCGGTCAAAATATCAATTGTTTAATCAGTCAATTGTACAGCGTAGTCTATTGATCTGCACGTAGTATTACTCAATCATATGATCTGTCAAAATAACAATAAGACAAATGCATGAGCAATGATGGGAAAATGAGGCTTTACTTCATATAAATGTACTAATTAGATAAAACTTAAGTTTATACACTGTTATGTAGGATGCATTATCTTTCTGCCACCGACACTCGCAAAAACACTTTATTTTAAAACTTTAAACATAATCATTCTGTTGAAGATGGATCCTTTTAGTAGTATTGATAGACGTTATCAAATGTGTGACCTGTGTAAAGATCAATGAATTTCATTAATTGTTCAAATGTAAAGTTTGCACGGTGGTTAGGAAACTATTCTTATCCCATGAATACTATACTACAGAACAAATGTTGAAGAATTGTATAACGTCACGAACCGTGATAACAACTATACACTAAAAACTTTTCTAAATTCTGTGCAATCATTTTATCGAAATGTCAATAATCTGCCTCTTTCTACAGAGTATAACTCAATACACATTATGTATATGTCACTGTTTCTTTATCTTCAAACTTTCCACTTTTCCTGTTCATTCATCGTTCTTTGTTGGAGTTCTAATCATGTGTATACTCACATATCTTAGTTGCGTCTTGGGATAAAATAAAATCTAGAAAAATCCACAAATCTTAAATCTCTGATCCAGGTATTTTACAGTCCTGTCAGTTTCATTGATCTACCCTGACAATTTTGAAGTAGAAGCGATGACAATCTTGATAGGTCAATTTGTATGACAGACCAAATGCGTCATATGACATCTATGGAGTCGTGTCATTGATTTACAGCATAAAGGGGTGCAATGTTTCTTGTAAATATACTTGGTAAGTTGTTGTTGTTGGGCTTAACGCCATTTTTCAGCACACGATAGGCTATTCATGGCGGCCAGTATTAATGGTGGAGGAAGAAACCGGGAAATCACCGATAAGAACCACCGACCCACGAGAAGCTACTGGCAAGCTTTCTCACATATCCACAATCGCCGAATCCTAGATTCGAACCCACGCAGACAGAGGTGAGATGGCAGTGATCCGTAACGGACAGCGCTTTAGACCACTCGGCCACTCGGGGCCCCTACTTGGTAAGAGAAGAGCTGCTCAACCCAGGGTATAAAGACACTTTATTGTGAAGAACCCAGGATATACGGACAATATATCTTGAGGAAGCATACTAAATTACATTTAGTCAAGAAATGACTACAATACACAATTTTAGCAAAGACCCAAACACGAAGTAAAAGTAAGAATGAAAACAAATGAAGGAAAACAGAAGGGAAATGATCCAAAACAGTTAGCATACAATGGAAATAAAACTACCAAAATGAAAAATTAACTACTTATTTTTACTTCTGTATGTTAAACAATTTCACATATATAATAAAATATCGCAAATAATGATTTTCAAACTTGAGTAACTATTCGGTCGTACGTACACGTACATATTTGTGTTTTGAATTTTGTGAGTCAGAATCCGTAGAGCAGAAGTCAAATTACAAGAGGTTAACAAATTTTAAACGGCGGAAATATGCAATGAGTGCAGACGGTGATTACGGTATTTATCCGACGATAATGCTACATGATAAGCTGATCGCCCATTTTGGTCTTCAGATTTGGACTATATTTTTATTTACCGAGAACTACTTTTTGAAGTAAACAACAACAATAACAAATAACACAATCGGAAAACCTATGTTGTTTTCGTCCTATCATGAGATATACTCTATATTTTAACCCTGGTTCCCTATTCACTCTGTAGCAGATATATGACATCAGCAAAACACAGCAATAGCACGATACAAACATTGTTTGGCTTTTTGTTGCTGTATAGCTAGAATTAAGAAACAAACATCGATGTTGATGTCAAACATTCGTTCCTTTTCCTTTTTATTATTATTATTATTATTATTATTATTATTATTATTATTATTATTATTATTATTATTATTATTATTATTATTTAATAATAATAATAATAATAATAATAATAATAATAATAATAATAATAATAATAATAATAATAATAATAATAATAATAATAATAATAATAACAATTATTATTATTATTATTATTATTATTATTATTATTATTATTATTATTATTATATAACATCATGAATCCTGGTCATACTCCCTAATATTGTTCCATATCCCCCCCTTCCAAAGAAAACCCACATGAAAAACACTTCCCCCCTAATACAAAGAAGGTTGAAATGCTGGTTTCGGTCGAACAGGACCACGTCACCACGACACTAGGGCTAAAATCTTAAGCTTTATAATGGAAAGTTATTGAAGAGCTCTTTTCAAGACCTCAAATATTTATTTGGAAAATATGGAGGTAACATACAGTGCATGTGTGGTGTGTATCTAAATACATGTAGGTAGAGATATTATCACGAGATCTGGCCAAAAATAGGTCGATTCCAGAGAGGTGTATTAGGTAATCGGTTAACCCTTGTCGTTCAATCATAGGGCAATCCTTACCTTGATTGTGCAATTAATCCGTCCTCAGTGAGAATTAATTTCGTTTTCTTACGGCCAGAAGCGTGAGTTGTTGCCTGCACACATTTTAACAGTAATGGAGGGGTTGAACGCTTGAAGTTCTTGAGGTAATTCAAATTATACTCGTTATCACGTTTAAGAATTTTACTCCCATTGTAGTTCCTAGGTTTTATAATTCAGGACGTAATTCAGACTGATAACAGCCACCCTTAGAGGCTGAAGTCCGGGAAACTTCCCGGGGTGTCCAAATGGTGTAAGGCGTTCACCTTTACATATCACAGAGATCTTACCTCTCTGTCTGTGTGGGTTTAAGTCTCGGGCGTATTTATGATGTGCATGTGAAAAAGCTTGCGAGTAGGAGTCATAGATTTTCTCTGGGTTTTCCTGGTTTCTTCTTTCACTCGATATACTTGCCGTTACGTATAGCCTGTCCTGCTCAAAATTGGCGTCAAGCCTACAACAACTGTGCGTGTTTGTATATAATTAGTTTTGACTCTGGACCCTAAAACGACTTTGAAATGAATTGATATTAGCTAGTAGGCGGCCCCAGTTAAAATACAACATGAAAACAGTTTGGAGGTTTAATCCACAGCAGAGTGTAAGCCACATTAGCTAGTTTCCAACTCTAAACCGCAACGGTTACTTTTTACATTCAGAATTCCGTAAACACATGATTACAATCAATTTTTTGGATGCTGAGTAAATAAATAAATACATTTTAAAAAATATAGTTTTTAAGATTGAAATTTACTAATTTATGTTTGTATGTTGATTACACTATTACGCTTAGCAGAGGTGAATTTCGGACTTTTAACGTCGCTTTAACAATTTGTCTCATATCTTAAAATATTGAACGTCGCAGCTACTAGTACCATTTTTATGTCTTTGGCATGACTCGACTAGCGTTCGAATCCGCGACCTCTCGCATCCGAGGGATTTTGTGAGAGATATTCGGCCCAAATGCAACTTTTGGAAAATTTTATAATTAAAATAGATATAAAATGTAGTGTTTTTACGTTGTCTGCTAGGGTATGTTTATGTATTAAGTATGTCTGTAAGAGAGAAAAGCATCCTAAGACTATCAGCAGAGCAGGGTTTTTTTTGTTCTGTTTGAAATTTTACGTAATATTTTCTCTTTGTTGAGTAGGAGTGCTTTGTTTACTGGCTCTCTCTGATAAACATCTTGGCATGGGTGTTATCATCCCACTAATTTTTTTCCTGCCTGCCTATTATGTCAATAACCTAACTAGTAAATTGTCAGATTCGGTGCCAATTATTTCCTTGTTTTAGCAACAAACCTTTGATGTCAGCGCAGTGTCTTTATCATGGTGTCAGCTACAGTGCAAGCTTAGTTATCTAACTTTAGAAAAGTTTTTAGATGACAATGTACACAACAAATTAAAATCCACATAGCGAATTCATCTGCTGTAAGGTACTGATATTTAATTTACGTAGGTGGGGGTGGGGTGGAAGGCTGCGATTTTTGTTCTTGCCGAGTCATTTTCTTTTTGATTTTTAAAATAATTTAATTTGTATAATATGGTGTTAAATTGCTTGAAATCAGAGCAAGACATCTAGTACAGCTATATGGGAATCGGAAATGTAATAAAGAAAAATAACCAGAATCCTGCCCAAGAAATTTACATTGTTGGTCCTTAAGATAATTGCGTTAGTATTATCACTGAGTGTTCAAAAATACACGGTACGATAATTAGCTCTGTTAAAATACAATAGTAGTATTAGAAAACCAGGTTTTCAACTCACTTTGTTTTTTTACCCTCCAAACAAGTATAAATTATAGTCCTAAATTATCCCCCACCCCACCCCCTTTTTTTTCCAAAATAAAACAGGGTTTTGACTCACCCTCCCCCACCTCTTTTTTTCCCCCTACTACTACCTGTAAACAGGTATTTTGTAACCAAACAAAACAACAGGTGTTGGAATGTGATAAGCTCTTTACACAGAGGTGACTAATTTGTTAGAACAGCGCATGTGTGGAATACAATTATTCTAAAGACGGCAAACGGGTTTTACCACAAGATAACAGGATGAAAATTAAACTGTGTGTTAGAACGTTTCAGTTAACAAGGTGGAAATTAAACTAGCATTAGAATGAAAATGATATTATTTTAGTTATATTATATCTTAAGTTTAGATAAAATTTTATGTTACTCATATTTTTTATGATATTTTTTTTCATACTTGCTAACCCTCATTGGTAGAATGTCTGTTAACATATTGTCAATAATACGAAATTCACGTAATAAATCATCCATATTATATTTAACTCCTCGTAGGTAAGACCGGATGTGATCAAGTAGTTTCTTGTAAGTTTTAATTGATGTTAAACAACCGTGCTTCTTTATCAAAAGTCTTGGTTCTACTTTTTTACACGCCGCTGTAAGTGAAACACCAATACCAGATATAATTAACAAAAAGGGATTTAATGATACCCCACTTGAAATTATACCAGAACTAGTCATTAACAAGGGTAGATATGATATTACTCGAAGGATCTTGTTGTAGTATTTATAACATTTTTTAACGCACCAAAGTTTTCTATGATAATATTTGTAGTATTGTATTAGTGCGTCCACATCCTGTTCTGAAATATCTTTTGAAATATGATTAAAATCAACTATACTTTTTTTCATTATAATATTTGTTTACATAGTCCTATGTTTGGTTAATCCATAATAATAGTTGGTTGTTCAGCTATAAATTCCAAACACCAGAGAAAAATTGTTAATTTTAAAGTTTTATCAACTGGTTCAAGTACAAATTCTTCTTCAGAATTTTTGTTTATTATTACAGATAATACTCCAGATGAGTCATCATTTGGATGACGAAATGGATATTTGGTAGATATTCTAAACTTTGCACTGCTAAGCACTGACAATCTATACATACCAGTAACTTCTGCAGTGTATTTGATAGAATTATTTTGCCTCGTCCATGTACTAGACCCAGATGCAACAGTATACACAATATTTTTAATCTGTTTGTGAGGTATTTTAATCATATTTGTTTTCTCAACAATATTAGGAATTCCACTAATAATATCATTGAGTTTTGTGTTAATATTAGCGAGTGTAATGCCAACATTTGATGGATTTCCAAAAAATTCATCTTTAATTTTGTTTATGCTTCTACGAAAATTTAAAAATGTGTTCACGTGACTGGTAAAATCATTTTTGAGTGCTGTGATTTCATTAGTAATTGAAGCGTCCCGATCATTGACGTATTTTTTAGTGACAGCATCCCCATCCTCAGTTGGGTTTCCAAGATCTGTAATCTTGTTTTGTGTCATAACAATATTCCCATTTGGATTTCGTACAACTACATCTGACAGTTTTACATTACTCGTCTTTAATCGTCCTTCTTTGTCTTGGAAAATGACAACTTCATCTGGATCTACGCTGGTAAGATTTAGTAAATTATTGATTTCATTTTTGAGCCGATCAAGAGTTGCATATTTGGATAAGTCACCTTTAAAACGTTTTGTGGATAAATCTTCTAATAGTGTTCCAAATTTTGTATAGTAGCTCATTATTTACTATCCTAGATAAAATTATCAACACTAGTTTAATATTATACAAAATGGCAAAATCGTCGATACTAAACTTTGATACAGAGAGACTAGTGAAGCATAAACATAACAATGAACTTCCTGATTGTCATTATCTTATTGTTGGGCGAACTGGATCGGGGAAAACAAATTTGCTTATGAACTTGCTTCTTGGTGATAATTTTAACTACGATAGAGTTTATATTTACACAATCAATCCACAGCAAGATAAGTATGAGTTATTAAGTGAGTATAATGAAAAGCTTCGTGATGATCTTAAAGCTGGTGAAGATTTTTTTATAATTAAGCAGCCAGAAGATCTTATTCCAGTTAATCAACTTGATGCAGATGAACATAAGATAGTAGTTTTTGATGATATTCCGCTAAACAACATGGAGATGAACAAAATAAGATCATATTTTTCACTATCCCGTAACAAACAGTGTAATTCTGTTTATCTCGCTCAAGGATTTTATAATGTTGATAGGTTTATTAGGCGAAATACGGGTTGTTTTATTTTATTTCCAGCACTGGATAATGTTGACGTTAGAAATATTGCAAGCGAGCAATGCGGTGGCGTGACAAAAGATAAGTTTATTGAACTTTACCGTAATGCTACAAAAGATAAATTTAACTTTTTCTTATTTGATAAACTTACAAATGATCCAACTAAAATGTTTCGCTGTTGTATTAACACTTACTTACAATAAAGCGTTTCAATTTTATAAAATTTATAATTATAATAATGGACAAACGAGCAAGATACAGACAACACATAGAAGATCTAAAAAAACTTGCTCAATCTCAGGCATCACTTAAGCAAAAAGTACAAGAAGCGCGACGTGGGCAAGTAACTGCTACAGAAACAACAGCTACAATTTTCAAGCCGGTTACTGAAGCATTATTAGGTAAACAACCTGAAACTAAACCACTGTCAGAAGAAGAACTTAAACAACTACAGGAAAAAGGTTTGGTTGGAATTGTTAGAGAACAACAGGAAGCAGCTGCTGCAAAACTTGTTACTAGATCTGATGAAGAAAAGAGAAAACTGATTGAGGCACTTACAGCAAATATAGCTGATCCTGCGGCTAGACAAGCAGAAACAGATCGATTGATAAACAATCCGCTGGAACTTGAGCGAAGATTAGCAGAGTTAACAACGCAAGGAATAACAAATATTATAACAAATTTATCAGGAGACATAAAAGATATCAGAGAGGAGCAACAAAGAGTCGGTGATCTTACTGTAAAGTTTATGGAAGTTGGAGATCAAAGACTTCATTTTACAAAAAAAGCAAATGATGAGATAAAAGGTAGTGAATATGATGATTTTTTAAACAAAGAAAATATAAGGGGTATTGATGATATAAGCAAGTGGACTGATGCAGAATATCAAGCATTAATCGATAAATTTAATGTAATATTTAATGACGGAGCTGCTGCTAAAGATGAATTAAACACGGTTACAGAGATTAATAATATGATTCCACTTTATGAAAGAATGAGAAAGGGTGTCATTGCTCTCACGTTTAAAAAAACAGCAGAAAATAGCAGAGCAAAACCTTTTGGTAAAGGGTGGAGTTTTAAAAGAAAATTTGATAAACTCGATAAATCTCGTGTAGAAAAATATAGAAAAGAAAAAACAGGAACTGGTGTAAAAGTATTTACTTCAACTACTGAAATGATAGGTAGATTAATGTTATTAATATCATCAAAGGAAGCTGGGAATGTTAGTGTTGAACTTGATAATGAAATCATTGACATACTTGATCATCTAAGATCGAGTGAATTATTAACATCTAACGAATATGAAACTTTACACCACGACTTAATCGCGGCGACTTAATTTTGTAAAATGATATAATATTAAAGGAATGCAAACAACATTATTACTAAACTCTAGCGAGTCTACAGAAGATAGCGCAAATTTTTCAGTAAATTATATTCCACCTATAGAACTAGATCCTACAAAACAATATGAAATTGGATTAATTTCTTGTACTTGCTGGAATGCTATACCTAACGTGAAAAATGATGTTAACGATGAAATGTATTTTACTATGATTACAACACCTACAATATCTACAACAAAAAAAATAAAAATTCCGCAAGGAGCTTATAATATTGAAGATCTAAACAAGACGATCAAAGAGCTCATAACAAAAGCTGACGGTGTGGCTGATAATTTTGAATTAGCAGCAAATTATAACACATTGCGAACTAGGATAACTTTGAAAAATATAGCAATCAATCTTGAACCAAGAGAAAGAAGTATTGCACAACTGTTAGGATTTACTGAAAAAACTTACACTGCACTTGATCAGCCTATTACATATGACAGTGAACTGCCATCAAATATAACAGAAGTAAATACAATATTAGTAAATTGCTCTACTGCTTCTGGCTCTTATACATCAAAAGGTAGCAAAGGTCAAACGATTTACAGTTTCTCACCAGAAGTCCCGCCAGGTTCTCTCATGCAAATAACTCCACGACATATTATCTATTATCCTTTAAACGTTGAAGATCAAATAACAAGTATAAGGATGCAGTTGACAGATCAATCAGGAAAACAGTTACATGTTAGTAATGAAATTGTAACTTATTATTTACATCTACGCGAGCAAAAGTAAAAATTATGCAACATCAAATATAATGAAACAAAGAAAAAAAGTTTATCGAAGAAAAATAGTAGGAGGATTTTTTGGAAATATATTCACTAAAGTTATTAAAAATATTCCAGGACTAGCGCGTAAAGTTGCACCAATTGCTATTGACGCGGGTAAAGCTTTTGCAACTGGGGCTGCATCTGCCGCTGGGACTGCGGTGGGACAAAAAATAGCTAATAAAATAAAAGGAGATCCACCGACTGCATCTGAAATAAAACAAGCTATCTCAGAAATCGCTCCAACAAAAGAAACTCAAAAAGCTATGATAACAACAACAAAAAAATTATTATCACCAAAGGGCGAGCAGATCATACAAAAATTAATATCTAAAGTAACAATGCCGCAATAAAATTTTATATAATCTAATAAAATAAAATGTCTACTAAAAATTATCTCGAGTTAACAGAAACTTATGACATCGACAACGATGTGACAGAATTCGAGTTTGTTGAGTACCTTGATGAAAATTCTAACGAACCAAATAAAACTGGTATTAGAACCTTTAACACCAGAGACGAAGATGTATTTCTACTGCCACATAAGGCTATGTTAGAAGTTCGTGGTCAGATTATGACAGTAGCCAATCCACCTGCTGCATTTGCAGTTGGAGCAGAAGTAGCTCTTATAAATAACGGTTGGAGTCTATTCAAAAGTGCTAGATATCAACTGGCTAATCAAACTGTAGAAGATATTTCGAGTCACCTACAAGTTGCAAGTACAATTTTAAATATTATTTCGTTTTCCGACGATTACTCGAGATCAACTGCAACTAATATGATGTGGTTTAAAGATACTGGACGGGGTATAGCTGAATCAACAGAATTTTTAAAGAGAGGCGCTATAGTACATGGAGCTAATGCTGATGAAAATACTGTAATTGTGAGAAATTTTCTCATTGCTAATGCTGCTGCACTAGATATTGTCGCACCTGCTGCAGATGCTAATGCAAACGCTACAAGAGTTTCTCTTACAGCAGCTTTTAATAATCTAAATATAACACCACCAGCTGTAGCTGCAGACGGTACTGCGATGTTAAATTTACTTCTTAACACACTTGATGTGAGAAATCCACGCTATAATGAAGGTTTTGCTAGGCGAAGAAAACTTGCAGCAGGATCACGTCAAATTACAATGATGCTTCCGCTAAGCATGATTTTCGGCTTTTGTCGCGATTATGATAAAGTATTTCGCGGAGTAAAACATACTCTTATTTTAGATCGAGCAGACCAAAACGATTGCTTGTTTAGATCTGGAGGGGCTGATGTACAGTTTATCATAAACAAACTTTCTTTGTGGATGCCACGTATAACACCATCAATCACTAAAATGTCAGAACTAAATAACACGCTTGATAAGCATACAAACAGAATTTACTTTAAGCAGCATAAGGTATATCAGACAGCGGTTCCAAATACTACTGACTACACGTGGAGGGTCACAACAACATCAAGCGAACAACTGCCGAGAAATATCTTTGTCGTATTTCAACAACAAGCTCGACGAGGTAACCAACAACAAAATAATGCAGTATTTGATCACTCTGATGTCAGACGAATATACGCTAGATTAAATTCAAAGCAATATCCAGAACGAGCTATCGAGTGTAATTTTGCTGATGATGTTAATAAAAATATTTCTCGACCGTACATGTACCTGCTTGACGCAATACAAAAATATCAAGATGTTGAAGATGGAACTCAAATATCAGTAGAAGAATTTCGTACGCTTTATCCTATATTTCATTTTGATGTTAGTAAACATAACGAGCGAGCTGTAGACAGCACAGCGGATATTGAAATTACCTGGACACTTGGGGCGGTTCCAGTAGCGCCGTTATACGTATACGCATTAGTGATTAGTGATAGATTTATCACGGTAGATTCTATTGGAGGTAAAATGACAGTTCAAGTTTAATCTACAGTTGTTATATAAAATGGCAAAGTATATTGTAAAAGAAGTGTATTTGACTGATGGCCAAGTTAAAAAATTAGTAGCTGCTACTGCAAAGCGAGAACAGGTATCATTAAAAATCAATCCTAATATTTCTGATGGTGTTTTAACAAAATTAATGCTAACAAAAAATCAAGTAAAAAAGTATGATCGTAAAAAAACTTTTGTTTTAAATTTGAGTGCTGCACAAATGACAGCGATGGCAAAAGAAGGTGGTTTTCTTGGTCCGGCATTATCAGTATTAACTAGTACAATAATACCTAAACTTTTGCCGGTGTTGGGAACATTAGGACTAGCAGCAGCGTCTGGAGCAATATCTGGCGCAACGAAGAAAGCAGTCGAAGGTAATGGTATCATTCGTGGAAGTGGAATAAAAAAATTGTAAATTTTATGTAAATAATATATTATAATGCCACAAAAGAAAAAGAAATCACCAACAACAAAAAAAAAGAAAGTAATAAAAACAAAATCACCAACACCAAAGTGCAAATGCATATGCAATCAAACAAAACAAGGAGGAATTATTCCGTTTGCTCCACTTTTGGCGGGACTAGCGGGAAGTCTGCTGCCAAATCTTTTAGGAATCGGACGTGGTCTAACATTACCAGGAACTCGTCGACCCCGTTGAGTAATTTTGATATCATTGATAAGTTAAAAGCGGTTCCTGGATTTCACGGAGTTTATTCTAAAGATGAGCTCTCAGCAATAAAATCACCATCTGCTGTAAGTTCATGTGTTATTAATATACAAGATTTTAATGACGGATCTGGTACGCATTGGGTAGCAGTTTATAATAATAATTATTTTGACTCGTTTGGACTTCCTCCAAGCGATGTAATAAAAAAGTATATGAAAAAAAAATTTACAAAAGTATATTATTCGTCAAATCAACTCCAACCTG
This sequence comes from Potamilus streckersoni, assembly GCA_016746295.1. Classification (NCBI taxonomy): domain Eukaryota; kingdom Metazoa; phylum Mollusca; class Bivalvia; order Unionida; family Unionidae; genus Potamilus; species Potamilus streckersoni. The sequence continues at coordinate 450,848 of JAEAOA010000121.1, forward strand.
TTGGAACGTCTGCTTGCGGATATTATTGTATTATGTTTATCCGACAGATGAGTAGAAATCTTAATTTTTTAAAATTTATTTTACAGTTTGATAAGCAACCTTCTCACGCTAATGATGAGATCGCAATTAATTTTATCTAAACTTATAAGTATAATAATGTCAACATACTGTCTCAAGTGTAAAACTAAAACAGAAGGTATTAATGAAACAACAGAAAAAACAAAAAACAACAGGATAATATTAAAAAGTATTTGTGCAATCTGTGGAAAAAGAAAAAATACATTTTTAAAGAAAACGTCCCCAGCGATAGTATCTCCAGCGACGTCGCTAGGATCTGGTTATCCTAATATTATTTTAGTCGACGACTAAAAATATAGAATGATATGCAACTGTGATTCTGACAGAGATTTGTGTATTGAGCAAAATAAAATTGTCGCATACTGTCAATGTTGTAACAACAGAGAAATAATAGGGTCAGGTATAGATATACATAAACTAATTGGAAAATTACCAAAACCAAAAGGCGGTTGGACATTGCCAGGTCATCGGTATACTGGTCCGTGGAATCCGCTAGATCAACAACTAGATGAAAACGACAATCCGTTGCCAGGCCAAGAGCCTTACAATCAAGTGGATGCAATAGCAATGCGTCATGATATCTGTTATCGTGATCATGAAAACTCAAAATTAGATTGTGATAAAGTAATGTTAGACGAATTACGTGATATGAAGCCAACAAATCTACGAGAACGTTTTGATAGAAAATTTGTTCAGGGAATAATTGGAGCAAAATATAAACTTGGACTCGGAGAGTCTCGTCAATCACCTCACGATCGGGGAAATAAAGTATATGATGATCTTGCAGTCGAACTACACAGACCTAAAAAAAAAGTTCCAACGACGTAAAGTTGTCGCTAATGGTGTAGATGATATCTGGGCAATAGATTTGGTGGATGTATCCAATCTAGCTCAGTTTAACGTTGGCGCTGATGGCGCTCCAAAAAGGTATTTGTTTAATGTTATAGATGTTTTTAGCAAATACGCTTTCAGTATACCTGTTTCAGATAAGACAGGAACTTCAATGACCGATGCGCTAAAGCAGATAATAACAAGCACAGAAAGAAAACCAAACAAAATCTGGACTGATCATGGATCTGAGTTTTTTAACAAAAAGTTTGAACAGTTTCTAGAACAAAATAATATAAAAAGGTATGTTACAGGAAATGAGGGTAAAAGCGTTGTTGTTGAGAGATTTAATCGCACGCTAAACGAGAAAATACACAAACATATGACAGCTAAAAACACCAACAGGTACATCGATGACCTTTCTCAAATCGTAAGCGAATATAATAACACGAAACATCGAACCATCAAAATGACACCTAAAAAAGCTGTTAAAAATCCAATATTAGCAAATGAAAACATGTACCGCAGACATAAATTTAAGGTTGGTGATAAAGTTAGAATTTCTTTGATGAAAAAGGTGTTTGCAAAAGGATTTACTCCGAACTGGAGCGAAGAAGTTTTTGTAATTGATAAGGTACTTTTAACAGTACCTGTAACGTACGTTTTAAAAGATCTGGCAGGGGAACCGATTGTAGGTAGTTTTTATGAACAAGAACTACAGAAAACTGATCAGGATGTTTTTGTTATCGAGAAAGTAATTAGAAAAAAAGGGGATAAAAGTTTAGTCAAATGGCGTGGGTATAGTGATAAATTTAACAGTTGGATCCCAACCAAGCAGATTATGATATAATGCTATTATAAATTAACTCATACTTTTGTTTGACAGATTTACATTTTACTGGTTTACATAATGATATTAGATACTGCTTACGATCGTTAGAGATCGTCATTAGATTAAAAATCTTGACAAATATGAAATCGAATTTGATATTTTTCTGTCGGCCTGGGATCTTGATATTTAAAAAAGGTTTGATTAACTGCCAGAACAGTTGTTGTTCGGCAACGGTAAAATTAAATTTAATTAGCTGCTTAGCAATGTGATACTTGACATTATACCGTTTAGTTGTTGATCTGCTGTAATTAGATCTGTCAGCAACAGTGACTATTTCACCATCATCAGATTCATTGTTATATAAAATATCATCTTCGCTATAACCAACAGATTTGTCTATAAAATCTTTGGAAAATGTAATACTATGTATGACATCATCACTGACGACCTTATCACTGACAACCTTATCACTAGTATCTTCTTCGTAGAGTTCAGCGAGTCGTTTCATCAAGTCCATTATTATAATATATTTTTATCTAATTTATTATTATAAGATGACCGATGAGATAAAATATCACCAAAAAGTTAATATAGTAAATTATAACGAACTAGCTGAAGCGGTAAGAAAATGTTTGTTGGGTTATAGTGTTGATGTTATTGTAATGCAAGGTGATTCTCATAAAATATTACTAACAGAAGCAGAAAAAAATAAAATTAATGAAAGTGCAGTAACGACGCTAAAATTTAATCACGATGATATCATAGCATTTGCTCATCATTGCTTGACTAAAACCGAATTACAAAATATTATTGATCATCATATCTAAAACCAATCCTAGCATCGTATTCTCTTGAAAAAGTTGATTTTGTTGCTCCATCAGCTATAATTTTTACGACTGCGGGATTTATCTTATAATATTTCGCCGCAGCTGAAATCGATTTGAATTCGATCTCCTCATCCGTTTCGAGGTTTTTTGAAATAACAGGTTTTATTGGGCATCTAAAATTAATACCATTACTATTTTTTCCTTTTCTCACATTTTCCTGTTGCGTTACTATCTCCAGATTTTCCAATCGATTATCAGTTTGTATATTATTGATGTGATTAATAACAAGACCATTGGGTATAGATCCATTGAACACCTCATAAACAAACCTATGACCAAGATAACGAACTTGATTTGTTGATGTTCCTCTAACAGTTACCCTGATATATCCCATATTGCTAATATTACTAAGAACTTTTTTAGTTTTTCTATTTCTAATAATACCGCGATCGTTAGCCTCGTATAAATCAAATACTGGGTGCGGCTGAAACTCATCTTGTAAGGATAAATTTTCAATATTATCATCAGTGACTTTACCATTATAATGATATACACGCTGTCCCTCTGGAATATCATCGCAGAACAACGTGTAAATAAAATCTTTTCTAAATATTGCAATCCTCTCGGCATTATCTCCCTTTACACTAATATTATAACCCGCTGACGTTAATTTGCCAACAGGTATTCTAGTTTTAATGTTAATAACCGAACCAATTACATTTCCAGCGTATAAGTTATACTTTGGGTGAATTTGATAAATCTCTTGCTCACGTGCGCTTGTCAGATTTACTGTCATTATATTATAGGTAATATTTTTTATCTCTAATTGATTTTTAGCGCATGCGCAGTGTGAGATAAAGTTATATTTTGGGTGAACTTGATATGTTTCTTGCTCACATGTGTTTGTTAGATTTGCTGTCATTATATTATAGGTGATATTTTTTATCTCTAATTGATTTTTAGCGCATGCGCAGTGTGAGGTAAAGTTATGTTTTGGGTGAACTTGATATGCTTCTTGCTCACATGTGTTTGTTAGATTTGCTGTCATTATATTATAGGAGATATTTTTTATCTCTAATTGATTTTTAGCGCATGCGCAGTGTGAAAAAATTATCAATTAGATATTACATTATAGTATAATAATGTTAAAATTGCGTGATATAGCTAAGAGAAGCTTTATGGGAGAACCTAATAAAATAGCGACTGCTTTTGCAGGTTTTGATAATAGTTATCAGTTTGATAATCAAATTGTTTTAGTAAATTTTAATGCAACTAATCTTTACCACCTATTACAGACAATTGTAAAACGTGAGCTCGAAAAACACAAAAGTATCAGATTATTTGTGCAATATCATGTTATATTTTCAAAGTTAGTTATAATGGAAGAATTAACTAACAAGGAAATTGCAGAACCTTATATTAACGCAAAATCGAGACGTGTTTTGCTTGGGACTGATCTATTATCACTATCTGATGAAATACACCAAGAAATTGGAAAAAAAATAGAGGAATTTAGTCAATTAGGTTCGGGTTGGAAGTTTGAAATGATTAAAGGAATATTGTTTCACACGATGAAATATAATGTATTACGAGGTAGTTCATACGTCGACCTGCCACCAAAAATAAAAAGTAAAAGATGTTGTATAAACATCAAAAACGTAGATAACAAATGTTTCCAATGGGCTGTTCTTTCCGCACTATTCCCAGCAGAAAAAAACGCTACTCGTGTTGAAAGGTATATCAGTCATGTGTCTAGATTAAATTTTAAAGATATTAACTTTCCAGTGGCAGAAAATCAAATACCAAAATTTGAAAAGCAGAATAATGTTTCAATTAACGTTTTCGGACTAGATGAAAAGGAGGACGTATATCCGAGATATATTTCAGAAAAAGCTTCACAATCAACTATAAATTTACTGTACTACAAAAATCATTATGTTTGGATTAAAAACTTTAACGGACTAGTTGGTAGACAGTACAATAAGGATAAGAACAAAAAGTTCTTTTGTTACCGCTGCTTGCATGGCTGTACAAGCAATGAAACATTGCAAAAGCATTTGCAGTACTGTAGTGATGTGCAAAGAATAACAATGCCATCTAAAAAAGATAGAGTGTTACAGTTTGTCCATCATAATCACAAACTAAAAATTCCTTTCGTCATATACGCTGATTTCGAATGCCTACTTCAACCTGTACTTGGTGTAGAAAATAATCCTAATCAATCGAGTACAAGAAAAGTTCAAAATCATGTTCCGTGTGGAGTAGCGTATAAGGTAGTTTGTTGTACTGATTCTAGATTATCTAAACCAATCCAACTCTATCGTGGTAAAAATCCAGCTGTCTGGCTTCTCAAGCAGTTGATCAGCGAAGTTGATAATATTACTTATCGTTTGAAAAAAGTAACTCCAATGTTAAAATTAACACCTCAACAAGAATCTGATCACGAGCAAGCGAAAATTTGTTATATTTGTGAAAAAGCTTTTGATACTGACAACAAAAAAGTACGTGACCATTGCCATTTGACCGGACAGTATCGTGGAGCGGCTCATGACCAGTGTAATTTAAAATTTCACGCTCCAGATTTTATTCCAGTTATTCTTCACAATTTTCGAGGATATGATAGCCATATTATAGTAGAAGCTTTTGGTGATCCTGATATAAAATCTCGTCTAAAACTCGATAACATCATCAAATGCATCCCAAATAATTTTGAAAAGTATATGTCAGTTACGCTAGGTAAATTACGTTTTATTGACAGCCTGCAGTTTATGGCAGCATCGTTAGATGAGCTAGTAAAAGGTTGTAGTAAATTTAATAACCTAAGAGACTGTTTTGGAGATAAATTTAATCTATTAGCTAAAAAAGGAGTTTTTCCATACGAATATCTCGACGATTGGAGTAAATTTGATGAAACATCTTTACCTGGCAAAGACAAATTTTACTCGCAACTTAAAAATGAAAATATAACTGATGACGAGTACAAGTATGCACAAGATATCTGGAAAGAGTTTGATTGTGAGACTTTTGGTGATTATCACGATTTGTATTTGAAAACTGACGTGTTATTATTAGCAGATGTTTTTGAAAGTTTTCGAGAAGTGAGTTATAATAATTACGGACTAGATCCTTGCTGGTATTATTCTGCCCCCGGACTGTCATGGGATGCTCTGTTAAAGTTTAGTAAGGTAAGGTTGGAATTACTGACAGACGTGGATATGTTCAATTTTATCGAAAAAGGTATCCGAGGTGGTATTAGTGTGATAACGAAGAAGTATGCTGAAGCAAACAACAAATATTTGAAAGAGTATAATCCTGACCTTCCTTCGAAGTATATAGTTTATCTAGATTGCAATAACTTGTACGGGTATTCGATGGCAGAACCAATGCCGTTTGGTGGATTTCATTGGATCACGGCTGATCAATTTCTATCAGAGACAGAAAAAAAGATACCCGACGATGTTTCGTATTTCGTTGAAGTTGATCTCGATTATCCAACTTCGCTACACAAATTACATAACGATTATCCTTTCTGCGCGGAATCGATGGTTATAGATTATAGTTTGTTATCAAAAGAACAACAAGCGTTAGCATCACCAAGGCAACATTCCATGGTCAAGAAACTAGTACCAAATTTACTTGATAAGAAAAATTATGTTTTGCATTACAAAGTTTTAAAACAAGCAGTCGATGCTGGTCTTGTGTTGAGAAAAGTTCATCGTGTACTAAAATTTAATCAGTCGCCGTGGATGAGAGGTTATATTAACTCCAACACTTCAAGAAGAGCTGCAGCGAAAACAGAGTTTGAGAAAAACTTCTTTAAACTGATGAACAATTCCGTTTTTGGTAAGACGATGGAGAATATTAGGAAACGTGTAAATATTGAAATAGTTAATGATGTCAATCGCAGAAACAAACTTGTGTCAGACGATGATTTTGTGAGCATGAAAATATTTAATGAAAATCTTGTTGCGATACAAAGAAGAAAAACAAATCTAAAACTAAACAAGCCGATCTATGTTGGAGCTGCTGTGTTAGATTTATCAAAGTGGCTGATGTACGATTTTCATTATAATTTTGTTAAAAATCAGTGGCCGGCTAGTAGATTATTGTTTACTGATACTGATTCGCTCGTATATGAAATCGAATGCGAGGACATCTATCAGGACATGTACAATATTCGACATCTGTTTGATCTTTCCGATTATCCACGTGACAGTAAATTTCATGACGACACAAATAAAAAGGTTATTGGTAAGTTTAAAGATGAAATGAACTCGAGCGCTATCAAATACTTTATCGGATTACGTAGTAAAATGTATGCCGTATTGTTAGATAATAATAAAATAACGAAAAAAGCCAAAGGTCTGCCTCGTAATTTTGTTAAAAAGTTTATGAAATTTGATGACTACAGGTATGCGCTTGATGGTGGTGTTAGTTTTATGAGAGCTATGGCAATTCGAACTAATCATCATAAACTCGAAACAGATGTCATTATCAAACGTGGATTGTATAATTTTGATGACAAACGCTATTGTGAAAATGGGGTAGATACATTTGCCCTTGGGTATTGTTATGATGATAGATCTATACTCGACATTATCTTTTCCAACTGAAATTTTATCTAAACTTATAAAATAATGTTTGAAAATTTGACAATGACAAATAGCTACAATAGTAACATCAAATATCTAATGATGGACGGTAAACAATTGACAGTTGAATTTAATAATGAAACATCAGGTATATGTTTTAATGGAACATGTGACAAGTTAAAACTTTCGCTCATCAGATCTGATAACAGCATGTATTTCAATTATCTCGAACAATTGTATCAAAAGTTGCTAGCGGAATTTAAAAACTTTCACAGCCCCATTAGCCAACAAAACTATACTAAACTCACAATTGATCTCGATCGGTCAAAGGTATATTTTATCAACAAAAAATATCCTCTGAACAAACCAGAAATGAAAGATCTGTTTGAGTCCCGTCGCTGTGTGAGTGGTAAAGTAAAATTTAGTATCTATAGTCGTGATAGTGAAATATTTTTAATATCAACAGTTGAAACATTAATCATTGGTAACGAGATATAAAATAATATCATTTTCATTCTAATGCTAGTTTAATTTCCACCTTGTTAACTGAAACGTTCTAATACACAGTTTAATTTTCATCCTGTTATCTTGTGGTAAAAACCCGTTTGCCGTCTTTAGAATAATTGTATTCCACACATGCGCTGTTCTAACAAATTAGTCACCTCTGTGTAAAGAGCTTATCACATTCCAACACCTGTTGTTTTGTTTGGTTACAAAATACCTGTTTACAGGTAGTAGTAGGGGGAAAAAAAGAGGTGGGGGAGGGTGAGTCAAAACCCTGTTTTATTTTGAAAAAAAGGGGGTGGGGTGGGGGATAATTTAGGACTATAATTTATACTTGTTTGGAGGGTAAAAAAACAAAGTGAGTTGAAAACCTGGTTTTCTAATACTACTACAATCCTCTGAACAGCGTCAGAGTAGAATCATAAGTAAACAAATGCCTAAAAGACCCTCACACATTTTGAAAGATTTAAAAAATTACAGAAACCAAATGGTCAGAGGAAAATAATAAAACCCTGCTGGGCACTTACATGCCAACAGGTTCGATAAGATTATGAGAACGGTGTGGAAGGGGAATTTATGACGAACTAGGCCATCAAAATACTCTTTCTGAAAACTTATTGATGAAATTTTTCCCTTAAAACAGTTAGAGAAGAAAATAAATAAAACGTTATTTCTTATATATACTAACTATACATTTAGTATACAATGTTTCATTAAAATCATCCAAATATTGTATGTATGGGGGCACAATAACAAGTTTTGTTACAGTCGGGTTGCCCGATATGAAGGGAGACAGACGCACGAGAACAATCGCAATATTTTCGCTCGTCGCTGAAGTGGTGGGATAAAACACTCGACTGTCAAGGTTATGATTCAAGTTCAAGTACTAGATTATCCTCAAGTATTTGTTTGAAACTTAAAACAAATAGTTGATTCGAAGCAAATAAGTCAACTAGTGACAAACATCAACCCGTATTGTTAATCATACCTATCAAATAGCCGCTAACATCAACCCGTATTGTTAATCATATCATAAAATATATTTTCTGTCGATGCAATGAATCTATAGAATACAATAGCGGAAATTTGCCTTTAAAAAATTTCAGCATTAAAAATCGCCTCATTGATCTCCAATGATACATAAATTATTGTTCGATCTTTTTTCTTATGTTTGTATTGTCGGTTACTTTTGGACAAAAAATCTTCCTTTTTACTTTCTCAACTATGCAACATGCGCCTTTCAATCCTGATTATATATATATATATATATATATATATATATATATATATATATATATATATATATATATATATATATATATATATATATATATATATATTTGTTAAGTAAATTGAAAGAGTTACATAGAACCTAACACAGCGTTATTCGACTAAAGTGTGTGAGACAAAGAATAGAATAAACAGAAAAATCTATTGAAAGGAAGATGTCAAAAATGATTATATTTTAATAGATCTGAAATTTCAAATTTCTAAAATTATTGTTAGGAGTAAGTTCTTCAAGCTAAAATTGGTGACTTGTTCTCACTACAAATTGAACACACGGTTATCGTCTCCTTGGTAATAAAATTTGTTTAAATAGTATGGAGTCTGTAGAGAGAGAGAGAGAGAGAGAGAGAGAGAGAGAGAGAGAGAGAGAGAGAGAGAGAGAGAGAGAGAGAGAGAGAGAGAGAGAGAGAGAGAGAGAGAGAGAGAGAGAGAGAGAGAGAGAGAGAGAGAATCTTTCTAAAAGTTGGTGTACAAATGAGGCGGAGTCTGTAAACAGAGAGACTTTCTAAAAGTTGGTGTAGAAATAGGGCGGAGTCTGCATAGCTTTTGTCTTTCTAACTAGTGCTGACTCTGCTAAATAGGTTTGTCAATATAGATTTATATCATAGATTGTTTGTACATGTGATATATCTTACTGACCCGACTTTGCGTAAGTAATATCTGTGACGTTTCCAAAGATTTTTTCTCGTCTACATTATATGTAGCTTTAACGCTGTAACTTTCGATATAGCTAGTACGTCGAGAACGTCAACAAGTACCCATTTGCGGTGCATCATTTTCGTGCGTTTTCTTACTTAACACTTTTTAGTTGAAAACCATTGGTGTGATTGCTGTGCAATGCACATAATACATTTCCTACATGTGTACAGTTTGCAGACCCACATCTTCGACAACCTATGTTCACGTTAAGAATTAAACAAGTGTCACAGAACTTTCAGATTAAAAAAAATGGGTAATTCTACTAGGTGCCAAATTTTCATGACGTTGTTATGCCTTAAGTATTGCATCCGATCTTGGTGCTTCTGAGCTTGATTTTAAATTTCTCGCCCAAACTTTTCGAGAATATGTGTATTGGTTTGGTTTGATTTGATTTGGTGTTTTACGGAATAATAACACATGTACTTTATTTAGTGGCAACTGGAATAAAGTACATGCCCAAGAACATACCAGTGTAGCCGACACCGTTTGATTTGTTGGTAGGATTCGAGACCACACCCTTCGGTTGGTCGCTGCTACCTTAATCGCCCCTGGTGAGCCATCTGGACTATTCTACATCCCCGCATTGCCGAACTTGCAATAGGGAGAGGGTGAGGATGAGGCAGGGGGGTGAAGGTACAGCGTGTCTTAGATTGCTATTTTTAATTTGTTTAGACAGTCGTAATGCACATTTTTTGACAGAAATCTGCAGCAGCTGTAATTGATATAGCCACTCTGGGAAAGACTCGACATTTTATGAAATTTCATGCAATTTAATTGACATAGTCAAATTGAGAAACACGCGACATTTTATTATTTTCATGTAATTTAGTTGACATAGTCACTGAGAAACACGCGACATTTTATTATATCAAGCAATTTAATTAAGAAAACTATTTTGGGAGATAGGCAAAATTTTATAATTTCATGCAATTTAAATAAGTTGGACACATAGGGATATATGTAAAATCTGATAATTTCATGCAATGTAATTAAGGGAACTAATTTGGGAGACATGTAAAATTTGATAATTTCATGCAATTTAATTAAGATAACTACTTTGGGAGACATGAAGACTGTTATAATTTCATGCAATTTAATATAAGAGATCCACTTTGGAAGACATGCAAAATTTGATAATTGCATGCTATTTAAGTAAGAGAGTCACTTTGGGATACATGCAAAATTTTATCATTCCATGCAATGTAATTAAGAGAACCACTTTGGGAGACATGCAAAATTTGATAATTGCATGCTATTTAAGTAAGAGAGTCACTTTGGGAGACATGCAAAATTTTATCATTCCATGCAATGTAATTAAGAGAACCACTTTGGGAGACATGCAAAATTTTATAATTTTATGCAATTTAATTAACAGAACGACTTTGTGAGAGATCCAAATTTAAGATTTTATGCAATGTAGTTAAGAGAACCACTTTGAGAGACATGCAAAATTCAAAAATTTTATGCAATTTAATTAAGGGAGTCACATTAGGAGATAGGCAAAATTTTATCATTTCATTAGTTTAAATTAATTCGAATCTTGGTATATATACTTTCTGGCAACCAGAGAGACGCTTGATTTAGATTTGAAAAGGAATTAAAGCAACAATCACTTTTTGTATGAATTTAATAGATATGGATGACTTAAATTAAATTCCATATAAACCGACGCGCAGTTAAATAATTCTTTGACAATTTTTTTTTATATTGACTCGTACGTCGTTACGGCGAAAACAGTACGAATCTATTTTGTATAACGCATTTATAAAGTTAAGGTAGGAAGGAGTAATCTTTTCATGAAGTACGTTATTTTCTGCCTTGGAGAAACAAGATAGCAGACAGTAACCCAATCAGTTTGACTGAGTTGTAAAAAAATTATATTTAGAAATTAAAGTGTATTTTGTGTGGTATATCAGTTCGTCTCCAAAATAATATTTTCTTATGTCTATTAAACATTTTGAATTGCTCATTTGTTTAATAATATTGAAGAATACTGGTTCTTGGATAGAAGGTTACTTACAATGTCATATTTCTTGACACAAAATAATGCAAGAATATGTCATACCAATATGGTCCGAATGACATGGAAAAAATTAAAACGAATTTTTTTTAAAATATAAGTCGAAAGTCACATATTAAACACATTATTTATAACTCTGAGTAGTATCGACACACTTTTCAGGCATATTTCTTTTGTCCTTTGTATTTTTGGCGTGGTATACAAATCTCCATCACTGGTTTCAGTCAGTCGTGTGCAATCCATCGAAAAAAACTAGGTCAACCGTTTATTTATATCCATAGTGTTATAAACACGATTTTCCCCCCACTGGTCAACACGTGTTTCAATACAATTAAAACGTCAGATCATATTAGAATGCATTAGACTCTTTGTAAATTCATGTGAAATTAACTGTTTATTGTTCTATTTCAAGTGTCAGTGTTTTTTTTACAGGTCTCTTACATTCTGACACGAGCTAATGTAATATGTCATTCAATATTTTATAGTCACATAAACATATCATCATAAACATGTCAGATAAACATATAAAAATATGTCACATAAACATATCATAAAAATATGTCACATATACATATCATCATCAACATATTTATTAAAGACCAAGATTCTCCTTCTAATATGTGCCACTTTTCCTATCAATAAATATATGATGGTTGATTTTTTAAAAATTAATTGTAGAGAAGGATCAAATCTGGCACAATAGACAGTAAATAAGCAGTTGGGCGGACACACATACATACATACATACATACATACATACATACATACATACATACATACATACATACATACATACATACATACATACATACATACATACATACATACATACATACATACATACATACATACATACATACATACATACATACATACATACATACGGACAGACAGACAGATAGATACAGGCCATGCAATATTATTCCAGCACATGCATGTGAAACTTTGCAAAACGTTAACTACATAATACAGCCTTCTGCATCACTTTCAACTTTAGTTTATTGTGAAAGATTTTTTAAGTACATATCACTGTAAGTTCATTTCTTATTTTTATCTTCGATTTTCTTTTCTGCTTTTTTTACGAGCTAGGTCAGAGTTTCCATTAGGCTTCCGTTGTCATTGACTGTGGTTTATATTTTGTCGAATGTAGGCATGTCTCCAATCTGAATGTGAAATTAGCATGGTAAATGCTACACTTTGCAAAACTATCTGACGTTGCATTTTCCCCTTTACTATAATAACTGTTAATTTGTCTCTGAGAATACATATATGAATCACTCATGCAGCAGTCCATCCACATAAAAAACAATAAAGTGGATCTATGTGTTATTACCCCCTGAATGTCAAATTTTTTATTGTTCAATCTATTTGAAGGTCGGCATGTGTAAGAATCTCTCTCTCTCTCTCTCTCTCTCTCTCTCTCTCTCTCTCTCTCTCTCTCTCTCTCTCTCTCTCTCTCTCTGACACACACACACACATTGACGTCACATGGGGTGGGTGGGGACAGTACTGGGTGATACCATCAGAGAGGATGACATCAAAATGATTGTCTATAAAATTTTTGAATTTATGTGAAAAAAGAAGATCCAATCCATGCGGTTGACACCAGAGTTCCTGCACATGCCTATAACATTTTTTTAATTTTTGTGCAGGAAGGGTGGTGGTCCATAGGGTTAATACCATAAGTTACCGCACTGGTTGACACCAACCCTATTGACACACACACACACACACACACACACACACACACACACACACACACACACACACACACACACACACAAACATACACACACTACCAATACAGAAAATATTTGTTGTTTATTATCTGAAGACTGAGGCCCAGTTTAAGTCATAATACATTATATGGCTGAGGCCCAGTTTAGGCCAAACACAATACAAGGCTGATACTTAGTTTACGCCATAACGCCATACAAGGCTGAGTCCCAATTTACGCCATAACGCAATATACATCTGAGGCCCAGTTTACATAATAACACCATATCAGGCTGATTCCAAGTTTACGCCATTATGCCATATAAAGCTGAAGCCTAATTTACATCATAACATCATCTTCTGTAATAGTAGGACTTGTTAGTGAACTATTCCATCAGAAAGCTGTTTTCTCAGCAATCTTCTCATTTAAGCGTGTACTTAGATATATTTTACGTCTGTGATGGTTATTGAAAGTATATTGGAAGCTAGGCACAAATCAGGCATCAAGCAATTCGTTTATTTTCATATATATTAATTTTTAGCTAAAGGATTTAATTTATGAATAAATGCATTTGTGGGAAAACACCATTTAAAGAACACTGAGTTAACTTTCTAATTGTTTAGCATTAAGGCAACCGAAAAATATCTGATTTTCTAAACACTATCATTCATCCACATTTCTGAAGTCTACATGTCATTTAAGAAGTCTACAGCTAATTGCTGAAGTCTATAGGTCATTGCCGAAGTTTATAAGTCATTGTCAAAGTCTATAGGTCACTACTGAAGTTTACATGTCATTACTGACGTCAACGTGTCATTGATGAAGTCTACAGGTCATTGCCGAAGTCAATAGGTCATTAAGGTCATTTCTGAAATCACAAATCGTCGCAGAAGTCAACATTACATACAGAAAGCGACAGAGAAAGAAAGGAAATATGAAATCTTTTTAGAAATCAATCTATATAACTTTTATTAAGCATCAAACATCGTTCCTGTTCACTGGCAATTTTGCACGCGGTCTTGTAAAACAAAACGCAAAAAATAACATAGTCAAGCTCTTCAAAGTCAAAACGTTGATAGTTGGTGCTAAAATATTATTCGCTGTTTCAAGAATGAAACTTGTATACCGGCACATGTACAGGAATCATCGTTTCCAAAAACTAATTTGTTTCCTGTACGGAAACAAATTTACAATTGTAAAAAAATAAATTAAATAAGCTATTCAATACTTTTGCGTAGAGTTTGTCTGAAGACAATTCGATTGCCAATCCTTGTTTAATCATCGTCCTCTGAATACCAATAAAGGAGACGTTCGCATTGTTTCTTTTACGAAGACCAACTCCATAGATTTACAATGCAAATTATGAGGGACCCTGAGGGGCTGAGTGCTCTAAAGCGCTGACCGTTATGGATAACTGTCATCTCACCTCTGTCTGCGTGAGTTCGAGTCCAGACTCGGCTAACGTAGGTAAGTGAGAAAGCCTGCCAGTAGCTTCTCGTGGGTCGGTGGTTCTTCCCGGGGTTTTCCAGGGTTCTTCCTCCACCATTAATACTGGCCGCCATGTATAGCCTATCTTGTGCTGAAAAATGGCGTTAAACCCTATAACAACAACAACAACAACACCAACAATAAATTATGTGCGTGTGGCATGTGGCTGCTGTAAAGGCTAGAAATGGTATCAGTATTTCGGTTACATAGGACTAAAGTAGGTCACGGTTACTTATTAATAATTTGATTTAGCCAAAACTCGAAAGTAGCCGTTTTAAAAATGTGTATGTTTTTTTTTCTTTTAAAACAATATTACATTTAAAATTAAAACTATTTGGGAACACTAAAAGAGGTTCTAGGTTTTAAATAAATAAGTTCAACTGTAAGCGTCGTGTGGAATTTGACCCATAGATACGGTGATTATACCACAATCTTCGTGTTGAATTGAGAGACACTAAGGCGTCAAATACCGATAACTATTGTTGGCTTAAAACGACAAACACTCATTTAAATATATTTTAGTTTTATGAATTTCGAAGAAAATCTTAAGTTTATAACGCGTTTGTTACTGTTCAAGAAATGTTTACAATATTGGGCTTAAGATCTTGCTGGAGGCATTGTCCTTCCTTACTATTCTTCTTACCAATTTGAGAACAGTTAGCGAATTTCAGTCCGAGAACTCGGAGCAAATGAAATGTGGAGATTGAATTATAGAAATATATGTATGTAATGCAATCAAACAATTATCAAGATTAAAATGAGATAGTTTATATTTTACTACATAGAAAAGTACTACAGAATAATGTTTTCATAATGTTTCTATGGCTCAGACGTTTGTCTAAATGGCTTACATGTCGCAATTGGGATAACTCTCTTTGTGATTCATAGGGATTATTGAAATATAATATTGTTTATGTACCTAGATATAAATCTATTCATTGTTCACTTAAATAAAACAAATTGCTGGAAAAATATTTTCAAGTTAGATAGTAAAAATGAAATTCCGTGGTAATTTTATGCGAATTATAATCAAACAAACAACAAACGAACGAACAAATAATCTATTGGGAATAAAATCAGTCCTTACCTTCCTGTGCGATTGTTAAGCCCAACGCCCTTAGTTAGAAGAACTGAGATATATCAGTAATATGTAGGAAATCTTCAAGCACTATCTAGATGACTTAAAAAGATTATCGTCATTATTGACCTATGCTGACTGGTTGGAGTAGCAGATACGCCGTTAATCAATGACAGACCAATATATTATCACTAGACATCCCGCAAATACAGCGCTTATATCGTCGAACATGATTCTTCAAGTCGATAACTCCTTATGTAAATATCAATATAAGCTCTTTGACACAGCATATAAATTTACATGTGAAAGTCTCTAGTATGCATCCTTGCCTTCTTAATATGATTTTACCCCATTGGGAAATCTCTTTATGTGATGCATTCTTATTTGCACAACAATCAAATCGTACAAGTCTCAAGAATGCACTCTTGCCTTCGCATTATGAGTTTATCCTATTGGGTAAACTCCCTATATGATGGATTCATATTTGCGTTAGAATCGGCATATTATGGTCAAACAGGTTCGTCGTGTGCTGTTATCGACTATGGTAAAAGGCATACAGGTCATGTAGGGGTTCAGAACCGATTATTCCACTAATGGGTGTCATATTTTATAATTTGATAAACATGCCATTAAATGGCCGCTATTAACTTTATTTGAATCCATATTCATCCATATTCCTTTGGAAGATCATTATTTACTCGTCCCGAAAATATGTATATGGAGAAATTAATGTTAAATTACGTTGATAGTTTTGGACGAGGCGAACCAAACAGTGTGATTCAGTTCATACTGGATTGGATATCGAGCGCTGTGATGCCACTATGAAAGCAGCTTTTGTTTAGAACAATTCATACTGCCCTGTTATTTTATATGATAGACCCTATGTCATCTTTTCTTGATCTAATTTAATAACTGGTCACCATCGTAGAAGTGCACAGCGATCAATAATTTTCATCTGGAAGTTGTTTTTTTTAATGACATTTGGTCTATAGCATTCAACAGTCATGAATGAATATACTTTGGTTAGATTATTTTAGGATTAAATTTTAGAACAACAATTCGTATTTAAATAAATTCAAGAAAATGAGTCCAAATGAAGACATTGACATATACTTTAGTAAATAAATGAGTAAAGGGGGTTTAAAATACTATCGCACATAACTGAGTACCATTTAGGGATCCAGGGGGTACACAAAATTTAATGTATGCAGTATAGGTATAAAATCTGGTTTGAGTACTCCTGATGGATAGGTCCCAGTTCAAGAAGAACTGTTGAACATGCTGTCAGAAAAAGCGGCTTGATTTGGTCTGTTTGGTCTTTCACAGCACATCAACACAAGTATGTTATTCATATACAGGCAATTTGAGCAAAGTGGCGTGTCTATAGAGACAAAACTGTTGCTGACCTGGGCTGATACGATGGTAGGATTCGAACCCAAAACGCAGATTATCTTAAAAATGGGTCTTGAAGAGATCCATTATGTACCTGTCAAGAATGAAGTAAAATTCACAGACATGAGTTTTTCGTCTCGTATCCTTAAATCCTGTATCAAAAAGAAGAAAGCAGTGTGTGATAGTATCGCGTGATTTGTCCCGAACATACATAATTTAAAATAGATACATCCCCCCAACAAATAACACTTTCTTATTTTATTGTAATGATTATATATTGCATCAATCTGATCATGTTATTGTGGCACACGAATTTATATAATCATTCTCGTGAGGTTTGGTTTTACGGTTTTGATGGTCATGTCAATATTCATATCATTTGACATTTCGCCATTACGGTTCTGATATCATTCGGTACTAAGCTATATTCGTATACATTTACTGGAAAATAAGTTTATTTTGCACAATCATTGGAGATATTTGGTGAAATGAGTTCCCTAAAATTTCATTATTTGTTGATATAGGGGCCCCTAGAAGTCAAGTGGTCTAAAGCGCTGACCGTTACCGATAACTGCCATCTCACCTCTGTCTGCGTGAGTTCGAGTCCAGACTCGGCTAACGTGGATAAGTGAGAAAGCCCGCCAGTAGCTGCTCGTGGGTCGGTGGTTCTTCCCTGAATTTTGCAGGGTTCTTCCTCCACCATTAATACTGGCGGTCATGTATAGCCTATCTTGTGCTGAAAAATGGCGTTAAACCATATAACACCATCAACAACATTGTTGTCATAATTTTCGCTTTTCCATGTGTAATTTCGTTAAATTTATTTTAAACACTTTGTTGTGAGATATATTTTATCCCCAGGCAGCAAATCAATGAATAAACTTTTTCTCAGTTATTTATTGATAGATTTTAAAATTTTTAATTAATTAGCTAAATATCTCATATTTTTTAAAAAAATCATTATATTCTTGCCTTTACGTCACCTTAATCACCTCAGGTAAACAAGTAATAATTTTCATATTTTCACTTTACTTCGTTTTTTCTCGCGCACTAATTCTTATACATTTTTGTGAAAATACCACTAAAGTAGTAGCACAATTGAATTATTTATACTGGTAACTAAAGACACAAATGAATTAATTAAATCATGTTGATTTTCAACATATAATTAATTAATCGATCATTAAATACAATTATATTCACTTTGTCAAATACGTTTATAAATACTCTGAAGATTCAAAAGCTTTAAACGATCCCAGATCCGATTTTCATTAACGTACCCAGTTCCTTCTAGATCCGCCCCTTATTAACTAACAGACCCGCTTCCTCCCAGATCCGTCCTTCATTTTAAATGACCACTTCTTCCCAGATTGGCCTTACCGTAACAGAACTTCCTCTATTGCCCCTGCTGCTGTTGCAGTTGGTATGGCTACATAAACTACTTTCATATATAGTTTGACATGATTACTAGCTCTGGAAAACTTCAGCTCTTGATATCTAAATCCCATATTTGAGCAACATTCTTGTCTTAATGTCACATACTTTTGTTTGACGTTCACCCTAAAAATTTAAAAGTAAATTAAAGCACATTGGCCATACGTTTGAGAACAACATTGGCCCCGGATAAAATACTCAGGTGCAGAATTTGTCTCTGATCAGCAGTAAAGCAAACGGTCACAAGATGGTGTTATCGCATCTCTGGCAGATCCATTATCACAAGTTGCATTCTATACATTTCTTTCAGAAACTCCTTCCATTGTTTTGACTTTATTCGTCAAAGATATTCGCAAAATATTATGGAAAATATGAAAAGAATTTTGTTTATGACGCAGTACGGTTCTGTTTTCAGTAATGAGGTCAGCCCCTCCGTCAACACGATCTATACAAACTAATATATTTTTAAATATAACAATATCGTATTAAAATCAAGAAACGACATCACCAACACAATAGTTTATTTTATGTATTGTTTGTTAAAGTCGTCAAAAATAACTAACAGCAGAAACCTATACTCCCACATGGCATGTCGCTGAGGGCGGAAATGGCATTGTCAAAGGCTTCTACTTCCACTTTCAAAGGGCGAAACAGGCTCTGCAAACAACTTACATTCCAAAATGGCAAATCGCTGAGGCAGTGCAGGATTTAGGACAAATGAGGCCATGTACTAGTTAAGTTATGACGCCCCTTTTTTGGGCTCTGAAGGAGGTAGGCCAAGTAGGCCTACACAGATAGTCAGGCATATATATTCAGGAAATTTAGGAATAGTTAAAATACCCACAGACTTTGGAAAAATTCATCGTAATTTTTTTTTGCCAAGAAAATGCCTCCTCTTCGGGTAAACAGGGGCCCTGTGCTTAAGCACACCTAAGCACAATGGTAAATCCGGTACTGCGATGAGGACGGTTCTAGCAGTGCAAGGAACAGGCATTGCAAGGAACCTAAACTCATATATGGCATGTCGTTGAGGACGGAACAGGCATTACAAGGAACTTATACTCATCTATGGCATATCGTTGAGGACGAAACAGGCATTACAAAGAACTTATACTCATATAAGGCATATCGTTGAGGACGGAACAGACATTACAAGGAACTTATACTCATATATGGCATGTCGTTGAGGACGAAACAGGCATTGCAAAAGCTTATCTCTAATCTAAACGCTTTACCTTAAAAAAAGACAGACGTGAGCCATAAAATAAGTTATCCACTTGTCGTCTTTAAAGTTAAGCATAAATTGGAAATTTTGAGAAGAGAGTCAGATTAAGTTGATTTGAAGTGATGCTTTCCATTATTCGTAGTGTAATACGGGTAATTAACATGAAATCAGTGAAGTAGGTGTTAATGTAATTAGAACGAAACCCACAGCCAATCATAATAAACAGCATTAACTCTGTCAAATACGATTCATCTAAAAATATCCCTTTCTGTATATAAAATTGAATCAATAATAATTTAGTCAATACCAGGATATCTTTGTTATAATTGAAAATGTTGCTGTCAAGGCGATATTCAGGCTTTGTTTGTATATAACCCATTTATTAACTGTCACGGATTTTTAAAAAAATCTCTTTACTTTTGTATATCTCGTTGACCCATAACGTATTCCAAAACACTCTTAGTCCTTGGTTGTACAGAAATGATGGATTTCAGTGCGAATCATAAATTAAGGATATGAATACAACTCGAATTATTACAATCAAAATATTGTCTGAGCTTTGACAGGAATAAAGAGTATTTAGCCTTACAAAATAACCAGATTAGGTAAGTGATATGTTTGTAAAAATATATGCCGTGAGAACAATAGGTAAACACATTTATAAAATCACTAACGTTATCTGTGTGACGTTAATTTCGCATGATTATGTCACTTACGATGTCTATGTGACGTTAATGTCGCATGATTATGTCACTTTCGATGTCTATGTGACGTTAATGTCGCATGATTATGTCACTTACGATGTCTATGTGACGTTAATGTCGCATGATTATGTCACTTACGATGTCTATGTGACGTTAATGTCGCATGATTATGTCACTTACGATGTCTATGTGACGGTAATGTCGCATGATTATGTCACTTATGATGTATATGTGACGGTAATGTCATGATTATGTCACTTACGATGTCTGTGTGACGGTAAGGTCGTATGATTATGTCACTTACGATGTCTATGTGACGGTAATGTCATGATTATGTCATTTATGATTATGGTTGTCTGAGTGACGGTCAAGTCATCATTATGTCGCTTACGTTGTCTGTGTGACGGTAAGGTCGTATGATTATGTCACTTCTGATTATGGTTGTCTGAGTGACGGTCATGTCATCAATATGTCACTTACGTTGTCTGTATGACTGTAATGTTGTATGATTATGTCACTTATGTTGTCTGTTTGACGCTAATGTCGTATGATTGTGACATACTCATCCTGAACTTATATGTGGCGGGTTTACTGGTTGGTTTTGGTTTCGTATCCAGAGGTGATCGCCAACGGTTGTAAGACGTGTCTCATCCCTAAACTAGCTCACATTGTGTTTTCAAGCTTTTAGGTGTGTCATTTCTCCAGACAGTCGTTTCCCCTTGGATGATTTTACGAGAAACTTACTTATTAAATTTTCATAATCCCTTAAGTTCTTATGTTCGTTTTCCCTTGTAGAAAGTGTAGACTGAAGTACAAATTTCACTCCTGCACATTTAAACTGATATTTATTTATTTTTTTTGTGAAACTACGCTCCCTTCCACAGCATAACCAATCAGATTGACATAAAATCTCGCCTCACTAGCATCGAAACACTACACTACATTTGACAACAACTGCCTGTTTTCTGGTCAATGCCCAACTGTCAGCTTCCATACAAACCATAACTTGAACTCCGTTCCGGTAAGTTTAAACAAACTAATCTCTTAATTATATATCGATAACTTCTGACTTTAACTGAACCAATCCGTACATTATGGCGTTTTAAATGCGACCAATTCCCATAAATCTAATTAAATGTTTATTGCAGAGATTAACAACAACAAAACAGAGATCTACCTCACAATTTGGTCCTTTACAATGGTTATGTCACTTACGTTGTCAGTTTGACGTAATGTCGTATGATTATGCCACTTACTTTGTATGTTTGACGGTAATGTTGTATGTCACTTACTTTGTATGTTTGACGGTAATGTCGTATGATTATGTCACATTGTCTGTTTGACGGTAATGTTGTATGCCACTTACGTTGTCTGTTTGACGTAATGTCGTATGATTATGTCACTTGTGTTGTCTGTTTGACGGTAATGTCGTATGATTATGTCACTTACATTGTCTGTTTAAACGGTAATGTTGCATGTCACTTACGTTGTCAGTTTGACGTAATGTCGTATCATTATTCTTCTCACGATTAAACTCTATCATTTGTTCTCCATGCTTTTTTAGCAGTCTGGAATTCAGCTTGATTTATTTCAAATTTCAATGCCATTTGTTTGGGAAAAACTAGGTGCTCCAATTCGCTCCCTTCTCCCCACCCGATAGTACCATTTACCACAGAAAAAAAATCAACAGACTGACTTACAAGGTATTACCTTACTGACATCAGAATAATGTATGCCTATGAGCATGTGAAATAAATATCTAATTTTTACTTTTACTTTCCACACTTCCTCTTCGTATAGTTGACAAATGCCGAAAGAAAATGACATTAAACAGGAGCTAAATGTGTATAAAATCACTAATTTATTCATAAAGACCAGAGATGTTAAATACATGACTCAAATTTCACTTTAAATCCAGTAGCACATAGCTTCCAAACAAGAATGGCGAACATCTCAAAATTGATGCGTACAGGAGAATTAAATCAACAGAAACAAATTCACTCACACGCAACAACAATAAAATCCTACCCCCAAACAACAACAGCCAAAAAACCCAAACGGATGTACGAAGAGATAATTCATATATGGATTTACGTGTATAACTAGGCAGTTTCCACTTTGCACGTGTAATCAATAACGTCAGAGTGTTTAGACCAGGTGCTATTAATTATTTGTTCACTAATTTTTAATCTTCATTGTCTTGAGAAAAAGACAATTTTCACGCAGCTTTCGTTATCAGCATGTAAGTATTTTTTCGTTTTTCTCGTTTTAGTTCTGGATATTTGGTGGAAAATGGGCATGCCTCCAGTTTCAACAAGAGCATAAAATGTCATCACATCACTCGATATTGCGAAACAGTTTTCTGTGTTTTTTCCTTGTGAGGGTAGAAAAATGAAATAACCGCTTTGAATTTCCTAAAAAATCGGAGTATATGTTCCAGTGAATTTCGATACATGGTTTTTTTATTCCTCTATAATCATATATCCGTTTTTCTTTCGAAAGAGTTGTGCCTCTATCAATTGGCGCACGCGTCCATCTCTCTCTCTCTCTCTCTCTCTCTCTCTCTCTCTCTCTCTCTCTCTCTCTCTCTCTCTCTCTCTCTCTCTCTCAATAGTATATTTCAAACTACTAATATCGTAGTAAATCTAAAACCCAATTTCAGCTATATCGCCTGACAATATTAAAGTACTAACGCAACATTTGATCAATGGAACATTTGAAAGAAAACAAATTGTTTGATTTCGTTCTCTGTTATCTACAGCCGAAACGTCCTGTTAACCAAAATGGCACTTGAATCCTCTATTTGAATCGTTTAGAGTATCTGGTTCATCGAAACATCACCAAGGTGCGATAATGGAAGACATCACTATGGCATATCTAGGATCAGTGATTATTCGAACACTAAGGTGTATTTAAGTCTGCGATGATAGAAAGCCAGCATTAAGGTGTATTTAGTTACTGTGATTCATTGAATACAGCAGTAAGGTGTATTTAAGTAATGTGATTCATTGAATACAGAAGTAAGGTGTATTTAGGTACTGTGATTCATTGAATACAGCAGTAAGGTGTATTTAGGTAGTGATTAATGGATGCCAGCACTAAAAGGTATTTAAGTCTGTGATTCATCGAAGACAGCAGTAAGGTGTATTTAGGTATTTGATTCATTAAAGACAGCACTAAAGTGTGTTTAGGTAATGTGATTTTTCGAAGACAACACTAAGGTGTATTTACGGTTGTGATTCATCAAAGACAGCATTAAGGTGTATTTAGATTCGGTATTGGTACGAAGACGACACTAAAGCATATTAAATGTCATTGATTCATCGAAGACAGCACTAATATGCATCCAAGGTCTCTGACGGTACGAAGACGACACTAAGATGTATTTAGGGTTTGTGAGTCATATAAGGAAGCACAAAGGTGTATTGAGGGTCTTTGATTAATCGGAAACAGCACTAACGCTTATTTAGGCCTGTAATTGTACGAAGATAGCACTAAGGTGTATTTAGAGTCTGTGATAGCACAATGCAAGTACTAAGGTATACATGTGGGGCTTGCGATGGTACAAAAATATCACTAATGCGCATTTAATATGTGAGTGATTGAAGACGGCACTAAAGCATATTTAGGGTCTGGTCTGTGATTTATCAACGACATTTAGGCATATTTAAGGTGTAGTATATAATCAGGGAAAGCAAAGACTGCCAACTTTTATTTTACAATGATATTATATTATTTATTTTTAACTTGTATCCGAAGATGGAACAACATAAGATGTGTGTGTGTGTGTATATATATGTATGTATGTATGTATGTATGTATGTATGTATGTATGTATGTATGTATGTATGTATGTATGTATGTATGTATGTATGTATGTATGTATGTATGTATGTATGTATGTGTCTCAAGGGTAACAGATTGGCTTTTTTAATGTTGTTCTCTTCTTTGTTTGAAGTTGGGAATTTTTCTCTTTTCTTCTTTTTGCTTTTATATGATAAAGATTTATTGAACTATAACTATTCGACAACTTTAACAAAGGAATGGTATCTACATAAAAAATCTGAGGAGTTCCACTAATCAGATTAGCAGTCTGTTCTTTTTAAATATTTGAGAATAGTACATATTATTCATTAAATTTGAAGAAATATAATAGGAAGAAATAGAGATATAAAGCATGGATTAATATATTCAATAAGATAGATGCAAACCACATCCCATGTTTATTGAGTATGCTCTATTCAAATTAAGACCACTAAGCTATTAAACATTAACTTAGTGAAAATTCTTCTACAAACACGTGACATTGAAAAATAAAATATAAACAACAGAACTGACGTAAACTGCGATGCTAACCTCCAGGAACTTAATGTTCAACAGGCGGATGTTAATTGGTCGAACATTGAAGATTTTCTTGAGAACATAAGCTTACAGTCAGATCTGCAGACAACATCTTAGAGAATATAAGAAAACAACTTTCAGAAAAGAATAGGCGATATATCCCAGGAAATACAAGACTGGCTTTGAGCCCCGGGTGGCCGAGTAGTCTCAAGCATTCGCTTTCACCGATCACTGCCAACTGGTCTCTGTCTGTGTGGGTTGAAATCTCGGGAGAGGCCAATGTGAGTATGTAAGAAAACTTGCCAGTAGCATACCGTTGGGCGGTATTTCTTACCGGAGTTTTACCGGGTTCTTTCTCCACCAGTTATACTGGCCACCATTTATAGCCGCCATTGCTCTGAGAAATGGCGTTAAACCCAAAACAGCAAGAACAAGAGTGATATTACAATAGCTTGCGTGATGACTACTGAAGCTCCAGTTAAAGTTTAACCGTTGAAAAATAAAGTAATCCAATGGCAAATGTCAGCTATACCAAAGATAACTAGTGGATCCAATAGAAAACGTCAATTATTCCAAAAATAAATAGTGAATCCAATAGTAAAAGTCAATTATACCAAAGATAACTGGTGAATCCAATAGAAAACGTCAATTATACCAAAGGTAACTAGTGAATCTAATAAAAAAAATCGTCATCTATACCAAGGGTGAAGAATACGACGGTTAGTTTTACACTCACGATTGTCAAGCAGGAGACTTGTACATTGTTTCTGCTAAGATGTAATTACTATACAATAGTATTATGACATTTTCGTGCAGTCTGTAAATTTCAAAAAAAATTTGTAGTAATCTTTATAGTTTAGTTACGTGAATAAAGTAGACCCATATGCATGTAGAGGGCCATACATGAAGATAGGATTTATTAAAAAGTAGATTAAAACTAGGCTACTGTACCTAGTCATACAAAAGTGAAAAAAAATCCATTTCATTCGTCAGTCGACAAAATGGATATAACGTTAACGGTTTTGTGACGCCACTATGCCAGTCTGTGCACTACATTTTATCTTTGCTTTTCTTTTTCTCACTACCATGTAATAACGATAATTACTTAGCAACTATTAAACCATATATTCGCTAATAAATGAGGATAAAAGTATTTTGTAGATTCGTTAGATAACAAATGATGGTTATTTTGTTAAAAATTGGCGTACATGTTTCGATTCTCTTTCAATGATCAGTCTTGGTGGTTATGACGATATCAGGCTATTCACTGTAACTTTATCATCAGACACCATGATATTGCAATAAATTTGGAGTATGCCCATTTGGTTATAGCGCCCCGTTTCAACGAATACTTAGATATTTGTGATTACTTGTTTGATTATTGGAATTCGGTGCAATGGAAATATTCCTTAGCCCGAAAAAATTAGCCAATTAGCAGAAGCAAACATCTCGGAGTTAAGTATTAGTGAGTTTCCATGGTTCACTTTTAGTGAATTCAGGACCCAACTTATGAGTGTCCCTGTCGTACCATATTCCCTATTAAAATACAGTGGTGTACATTAATGGGGTGACAGCAGTGGCAGTATTTACTGTAGGAAACCGGTATATTACACAATGGAATCAACAAGACGGACCTTGGCAGATATCGTTTATGTCGGCATGATGGCAAATGTGATGCAGTTGTATTGGCGAAATCTGCCTTGAAACCATAACTTTACTGGCCTAACGTGGAGTAATTAAAATAATACCCTGTGTTAGGGGATAGTTGTATAGTTTCTACGGCGTGAACTGCTGAAAATAGGGAACCTGATGAAGAGAGACCATGCAGATGTGCAGTTGAAAATGTTTGGCAAGTCATGAGATC
The DNA here is from genome assembly GCA_016746295.1 of Potamilus streckersoni. Taxonomy (NCBI): domain Eukaryota; kingdom Metazoa; phylum Mollusca; class Bivalvia; order Unionida; family Unionidae; genus Potamilus; species Potamilus streckersoni. Next base: position 477,758 of record JAEAOA010000121.1, read on the forward strand.
TGTGGTCTTGCATTGATTAGAGTAAACTGTATGTATAGATGGGACACGTCAAGCGTCATAATTTATAACCGAAGTTCTATCAAGTCTTTTGAAATTTGAGGTAAACTTAGCGGAATTGCGCCAGAGTTTGACACAGCTTTTTCAAGAAAATACCCTTGACTTGTAACAATATTTTCATTTCGTATATTAGTTTATGACGATCTATCATACTTACTTAAACATAACAATGATATGTTGCTTTTCTTGTTCCTAAAATGTTTGTAAGTATGCTATTTAAATTGAAGGTGAAATTCGACCGATTTTCTATCTCTCTAAATGCAAAGTTCGTCAGATTAATATTTTGAAGGTCAAAATTCAACAAATCCGATATATCCAACCAACTGGATGACTGATCACAAAACATGAGTTTTCAGTTAGTGGGCTGTATGCCCTGTACTGTTGATGATGCCAAAGAAAGACTTGAAAGTAATATTATTTAGGTGTAAGATCTTAAACACATTTAATTTTGTCCTCACACACACACATACACACACACACACAGACACACAATTCCACACTAGAGAGGAAATGTAGGCGTGTAATTTACATAGTAATAAAAGTTTTTGTATTTGGACAACTGTTAGACATGCATAGTCAGGTAAAAAAAACCAACCTCTTCTGTATCTCTAGTCTGTATCTGTAATTGCAAGATTTGTATAGTCCGGTAAGTGACTAATCTTTATCTGGACAATTGCAAACCATTAATAGTCTGTGAATAAATTAGTCCGTATTTTGAAAACAAGACACGTATATTCCAGTAAGATACATATCTTTATCTTGACAACAGCAAGACATATATAGTTTGGTAATAAGCTAGCATGTATCTTGACAAATGCAAGACATGTATAGCCCAGTAAGAGACTAGCCTGTATCTGGACAACTACAAGACATACATAGTCTGGTAACAAGCTATTCTGTATCTGGACAACATAGTCTGGTAGTAAACTAGTCTGTGTCTAGACAACTGCAAGACAAGTATAGTTTGGTAATAAACTAGCGTGTATCTGGACAAATGCAAGACATGTATAGTCTGGTAACAAGCTGTTCTGTATCTGGACAACATAGTCTGGTAGTAAACTAGTCTGTGTCTGGACAACTGCAAGGCATGTATAGCCCAGTAAGAGACTATCCTGTATCTGGACAAATGCAAGACATGTATAGTCTGGTAACAAGCTGTTCTATATCTGGACAACATAGACTGTAGTAAACTAGTCTGTGTCTGGACAACTGCAAGGCATGTATAGACTAGTAATAAACTGGTCTGTGGTTGGATAACTGCAAGATATGTAGTTTGGTAAGAGACTAGCCTGTATTTGAACAACTGCAATACATGTAATGTTAATAAGAAACTAGTCTGCAGCTGGACAGATGCAAAACATGTATAGTTCAGTAAAAAGCACATCACTAAACATCTGAATTAATTACATTGCTTTAACATGAAACATGCTTTCAATAGATTAGAATAGGAGTTTATATACATTATATTTTTGTGTTCCATATTACATTTAATATTTTCATAAGTTACGCTCAATACTGGGTCGCTCACACTTTTCTCAATAATGAGAGAAGTTAGCTTTGCACACAGTTCGGATACAAACTTTTATTTTCATTATGCACTCATAAAGACCAATTTACGTTTGAATCACAAACCACGACGACAGCTGTATTATCTCTATTCAGTTTAAATAGTTGTTCGCGACACCAAAAGGTATTAATGGAAGAGTAAATTTAGAAATAGTAGGCCTACTAGCTGATTGTTGGTCACCTGTTTGATTGCCAGTTACAATAAATATTTATATTGCGTACAATTACTATTGTGTGACGTCATGGAAATGGTTTTATTACCTTGCGTGAACTATTAATTTCTCTGACGAACGTATATACTCTGCCTTGGCTTTTGAATGTTGATCGTTAGAGAAACTGGAAGTAGAGCACCAAAAACTAAGGTTTATGTTTTTCGGCCAAACCTCTGTGAGTTACCAAAAAAAACTCGCTTCGTTGCATTCCTTGTGCTTTAAGTTAAAACCTGGTTCGAACCTTGTTCGGCCACATATTATAAAACCGTAAATTTGTATCTGTAATGCATGAAACCTCTGAAACAGGATTATAAAATTAGAACAAACCTGAAAAAGGTACTAATATTGTTAGGCATATTTAATTTATATCTTGTACCTGGCAATTTTTCGTGGTTGATGGTTATGCCTGCCTAATCTTTGTCATGATTCTAAGAAGTAAACAAGATGTTTACTGAAATTTAAGTTTAAAACCTATCCTTGTTTACGAGTTAGAAAATGTTTCCATTTGAAATTATTAATTTTCCAGTACATTCTGTTGTGTCATAGGTTATATGACAGTTTGTACAAAAGCGATTTCGTAAATAAACATATATTTTTGTTTGATATCAGTCATTGTTAATTTACGATCAGAGAGTTCGTAATTGTGTTCAGATATAATTTGAGAGAAATTATTTATGTAAATTTTTCATTGCAAATACAAACTGCTCATTGAAGTTTTAGACTTAAACACTATTTTGGCAATATTGATAATTCATTCAAAGACAGTCTGGATATTATCATTGTAGTACAGCAAGTCGGTCACGACTCATGGTACATCAGGTTATTAAAGGTTATTGGAGCTCATTGGGAACATTCTGTATTTTTGAACTTTTGATAGAACTTTTAGGATTATTTGGGATTTAATTCGCAATATTGTGCCATTGAAATTTTCACTTTGTATTCTAGGGAAATTCATTATTTTTTGAATTTTACTAAACTTGATGGTGTTTCTTGTTTCTGTTACATAGATCAGGACAAAGATTCGTAACAATATTTAGAACATCCAGCATTCGGCACTATGATCTACAGCTAAAAAAATTGGCAAATTGTTTTGCATAACCCTTTTAAATATATTTTAATTATTTAGTATCGTTCTTTAGTTTAGTTGTGTTAAGTAATCTGGTTTGAGCCAAAACACTTTAATGACATTTTTAAGGGTTACATTTCTCCATGATTCTTCAACAATTCTAAAATTATTTTTCTAAACAAATTGCAAAATTATCAAACCAACAATAAAGAAACAAACACAATTGAGCCGGATTACCAAATAAGCAGAGTAGGCACCAGGTTATGGGTACAACGCTTTTTGCATTGTGTAATAAAATTATTTTTTTTTAAATTGTTGGTTGGAAAAATTAAACACCTATTAGGAGATAATTTGCGATGGGCCCCCGAGATTTCGACTGCCAAGGGGCTTCCACAGGATTTAAGCCGTCACTGTAGACATGGCATATTCAGCTATCATTTTCTGCCTCTTTCAGTTTGTATCAGTCAGCTCTTACTAATAACGTAACAAACCTACAAAAAAGTTTGTATAAAATTATTAACATTAGCCGCTTTGGTATACAAGCATATCGATATTATATCATGCATTGCATCACAAGTAACTGTAAACATCCCCACCAAACGTTTGATAATCACAGAAACTCGAAAAGAGCTTTAATGTGAATACAGGTACTTTTAACATGTTGGGATTTTATTTTTGTTAAAAAAGCTTGTCCTAATATGATTTTAATAAACTTTTCTAAAGATAATTTTTTTTTCTAAAATCGAGTTTCCCGTTACATTTCCATTTGTACGAAACCAGCTATTTGTCGACATTGTCTACTATTACTACTGCCGCCAACTTTGTAAATGTTCTACCTCCATATTACTTAGTATCGCATAACGTTGTTTTACCATAAAAGCAGATTCTTTTTTTTAAAATTCCAACCTGAATAAATAAAGTACATTTTTGTATTTATAAAAAGAATTCTGCACACTCTTCTTTAAGTCGCTGTTGGAAAATCTCTTCATTGATGCGTTCCATATTAGCCTAGCATATACTAGTTACGGACTGGACACTGTCAATAATACGGTACGGTAAAGAGAATGCACTCAATCAGAAATGATGTACGATACCTGAAAAAGATAGGGCAGCAAGCTAACAAAGGGTGTGACGCAAGCCGAAGGCCAGAAACAGACCAAACCCTAGGGCAAGACGAACGAGGCAATCGCCTTGGGTCACGCCCTTTGAGGACATCAACTCCGCAATGCGATGTTTTTTCTTGGGGCCTGCATATCCTAGGGCCAGGCCTGGCCAGAAATAGTCGAGGTCAAGCATTACTTGTGGGCAGGACATTTTGCCATTCTTTATACCTGCCTAAATGGAACACTGGAAGCAGTAATATTTCTAATGTAAATCACGTACATGTAAAGTTGGATGTACTTTCAAGTTAATGTAAACAAAAATTATCCGCTGGGAGATCGATCAGTCCTTACCTTCTTGTGTGATATTTAAGTCCGACAGGCCTCTTGTTAAAAGAACTGGGATATGTCAAGACGATTACACACAATCCTCAAGTCGTACATTGATGTGTTGTTGTACGATTATCTTTGCTGTTGACTTACCTTGGCTGTTGTAAGAAGCAGAGCTATAACATTCCTCGTTAAATCAGTGTTTATCAAGAAGCACGTAGTATATCAGTTAAAAAGTCGTACAAGGTACGTCATATTGATATCTTTCAAAAGCAAGCAGTGCTAGAAAGGTTTTGATATTATGCAAAATTTCAGACACAAATTTTTGATCTGTCATAAAAGAACGGACTTTAAGAGGAAAGTGTTAAGGAGTGAATCTGGTGGGAATATCATCACGGCGTTTAGAATGGGGTGAGGTATATATCTAGACGAGGAGAAAAAGTAACGAGTTGTAATTACCGGTATACATAACCATAACTCTTGGATATACCCATGTCTATGAACAGAAAGAAATTTGCCAAAATTATCAGCAAATATATATTACTACTACTAATAAAAAACTAAAAAAAACCCCAAAACAAAGTGCCACACAGACACCAAAACAGACACCACCACAGACACCACCACTGCCGTCACCAATACAACCCATCTCTCTTCACAAAACAGAAACAAAATGAGAAAGCAAACATTGGTATTAATGTAATAATGTATCCCAAAAATGTATAATATAAATCATCAAATGTGTGGGAAGAAAAACACTTGTTTCTCTGGATGCATTCATCTTTTAACCATTGCATACTATATCAATGAAATCACTCTGATATGGCATATTAATTTAACTGAGCGGTTTTGTAAAATTTCAGTGCTATTTAGAAAGCTAATAGCCAATAAATTTTTATTCAAACAGGAAAAATACTTTGCCGCTGATTATAATACAACCCCCATTTCTACTTCCAACACTTCACCACTACTACCGATACTGCTAACACTTCCACTTACAACACTTCATCACTACCACCGCTACTGCCAACACTTCCATCATCACCACAGTTACTGTTTCCATTTCTACTCATGACTCTTCCACAACCACCAGGGCTACAGCTTCCGCCGTACTATAACACTTCTACGGACAATACAGCTATTGCGTCCGTTTCTACTCCAAACAATTTCACCACCACTACCACCAATATTACAAATATTTCAGTTTCTACTCCAAATACTTTAAAAATCACTGCATCTACTGCACATCATATTTCTACCCCTAACACTTCCACCACCCCTACAGCTGCTATTCTGCTTCTACTCCCAACACATCCACAATCACTACAATTACTATTTCTATTTTTACTCCCAACACGTCCACCATCAACACATCTACTGCTTCCATTACTACGCCCAACACTTCCAGCACCAACACATGTACTGCTTCCATTACTACGCCCAACGCTTCTAGCATCAACAGATCTATTGCTTCCATTACTACGCCCAACACTTACAGCACCAACACATGTACTGCTTCCATTACTACGCTCAAACACTTCCAGAACCAACACAGCTACTGCTTTCATTACTACGCCCAACACTTCCAGCACTAACACATGTACTGCTTCCATTACTACGCCCAACATTTCTAGAACCAACACAGCTACTGCTTCCATTACTACGCCCAACGCTTCCAGAACCAACACAGTTACTGCTTCTATTACTACGCCCAACGCTTCCAGCACCAACACATCTACTGCTCCCATTACTACGCCCAACACTTCCAGCACCAACACGGCTACTGCTAACATCATTAATGTCTTACTCAAAGGACCATGTCGATTATACACCAACACACATGAAAAATCACTTCATTAATTAGGTGTATACAGGAGGTACTTAGTACATACTAAAAAATTGACCACATGACTAAAAGAGGGACTTAGTATCTATATTTAAGAATTAATTAAATTGTCTAAAAGTGGGACTTATCTATGTAGAATAATTAACCATATGTCTAAAAAGGAGGACTTAACAGTTATGTAGTAGAATAAATTACATGTTAAAAATAGAGGGACACAACATTTATCTCTAATGTACTTCTAACATCCCATCTAGTTTTCCATACTCTTAATTATATCTGAGATAGACCTTGTTAAAGATCAAATATTATGAAATATTTTTCATTTATCGTTTCAGTATAAAAATAAATATAAATATGTCTCATGAATTAAAAAAGGGCTTGCTTACGCTCCTTTGAATGCATGATTTATCTTGAGAAATCCAAAGATGATGGTTAAAACCAAACAAGCCACTAAATCATTCATTCCGTAACACAATACATAATCCAAAGATATCTAAATCGATTGAATTTAATTTCATAGGAATATAACGCTTTAAATATCTTTATTAGCTATCACTCTCACCCCTATTCTTTCAAGGCCTTTAAAATTTCCCACCATCATTCATTCATTCTTTCGGACTTAACGGTGTTAGCATCAAAGAAAATAGCAGTTTTTGACATGCATTTGGACTAGGCCACAGAAACATGCTATAAGTGCCAAAGGCCTTTTTGTGCTATACATTTATGTTAACAAATCCATGATTTGGTAAGTTCAACTTCATAGACTAATAGCGCTATGGCTGTAAAATATACCACATTGAGTAATAACTTCATGATTTGTTAATGCATACCACAAAAATAAAAAACTTTATGATTTTTGAAATATTCCTCATAGACTAAGAGGGTTGTGGTGTTGTTCTGACTGTTAGGACACTATGGCCTTAAGCTAAATAATAGAAAAAAAAACATCATCCGTAAAATTCATAAAATAATTTGTTTTTATAGAATGCAAAGTGACAATTTATAAGGAATTTAAATTATTGTGAATCAAATTACAAATAATCCTAAACATTCTATCACAAGTCCAAAAATATTGAATTTGCAGAATTAATTCCAGGTCTTGAATGTTCTGATATACCAATAATATTCAAGTATATAATCCAGAATGATTTGAATGAATTCACAATTATCCCAAAATAATGTTTTAGTCCAAATTATCAATGAGAACTTTGTAATTCCAATGAATGATAAAAATAATTCATTAAATATATTTACTTATGGTCAGATCTGTTTACTTACATTTGAGCTAAGAGCCTAAGTAACATCAGGTAGATCATCGATTTCCAGGGGTAAAATCAAGACTCTGAAGTTAAAATCCAAGTAAACATTTTGTTGACAAATGGTAATTATTTTAAAGTATAATCTACAATCATGGGCAAACGTTATCTTTGTAGCATGTTATTTACAAACTACCATTACAACCTACAATTACTGAATAAGATTAAATAGACAATGAAGATATACATGAGAAGAGCTTCAGAATAGACTAATGTCTCTAAGACATGCCTTGTAGACTAATGACACCGATTTTAAGACATACTTAACGGACTAAAAACTCTATTGTTAAGACATACCAAATCTTTTAACGGCGTTAATGTTTTTAATATACAACACATAGAAAAATACCATCGACACATACCGAATGGTCTAATAACGCTATGGATGTGAAGACATGACACAGTAGTGGTTCGCGTTATTAATGATATACAAGCTTACTGCGGTATTTGTTCGGGTGTAGCACGGCACTTTTGACTGTGTCAGTACTTTAGTAGTTTCATACAGTAAGAAAAGTATCGAAGTTCCAGATTAATATTGTTAAGAATTTAATTATATCAACAGATGCTTTTCATTTTTCAAGACAAAATAATTTTTAAAAAATGTATATTTTCTTTTACCAAACAAATGTCATAAATTAATTTTGGATATTACATACAAAATTACATTTATGGGCCTTTGGTCACATGTTTGACACTTGCCATTTGGTGGCCAAATGGTATATCGTGAAATATATTCGGGAAAATCTGACGTTTTGAAATATTTCGGACTGAAAATTATGTAATTTTTTATGTGTTTACTAGGGTATGTTACTGAGTTATTCACGCGTATTCCTTTTTGCAAGACAGGAAATCATCCTAAGATTTTGGTTATTGTTTGAATTGTAAGTAATTTCTCATGTCTACTAAACATTTGCTTGTTTGTTTTGCAAGTGTTTTATATTTACTGACCTTATCTGATAAATACACTGATATAGTAGTGTAAGATGAATTTAGTGTGTGTGTGTATATATATATATATATATATATATATATATATATATAAAAAAAAATATATATATATATATATATATATATATTTATATATATATATATATATATAGATATATATATATATAGATATATATATATATATATATATATATATATATATATATATATATATAGATATATATATATATATAGATATATATATATATATATATATATATATATATATATATATATATATATATATATATATATATATATATATATATATATATATATATATATATATATATATATATATATATATATATGCTTGTTAAGATATTATCTAGACACATAACTATGGTTGTTAAAATATACTATGTAGACAAATAATTCTGGTTGTAAACATATACCACACAAACTAATGTTAAGAAAAACCCTGTAGGCTAATAACTCCATGATTTGTTAACATATAATACATAGACTAAAAAAATCATTGTTTTTTCAAGATATATTACATAGACTAAAAACTCCATTGTTTGCTAAGACATCTTACGTAGAATAATAACTTGATAAGTTATGCTGCATAGACTACGGACTGTTTGGCTTCCGAAGACGTATATATTTTATTAACATAATAGTTCTAACAACAAATCAGTTTCATATGTACTATCAATCAGTTACAGTTGTAAATTTCATTAATTACAGCTTATTATTGTGTGCTTTGTCTTAAATTTAATCAATTCAAGCTGTAAATTGCATCAGTTAAGGATTTTATTTGTTCAGTTACAGCTGTAAATTTCGTCAGTAATTGTCAAGAACAGATGACAAATTTTCCCGACATACAGTTCTCGATATGTTGACGGCTTGTCTTAGTGACATGTTCAGTCATTGTTTGGCAGCGTGGAATTCATAATTACAGTTAAGAAGAATGTCTTCCTGAACAATCGACCAGGTCATGACTACTCAATACATTCACGTTGAATAAGTACGAGGTTAAACACACACACACACACATACACACACACAGACATATATATATATATATATATATATATATATATATATATATATATATATATATATATATATATATATATATATATATATATATATATGTTGATAAGATTACTAAAAATTGTGATACACATCTCTTAGAGTCCTGAATAACACCTTGTGTTAATGTTGTCTTTTTCAAAAGAATCGAACATGTATAAAAGATAGTTGCTAAGATGGCTTCCTTGATAATACTGACTGTTGGCTTTATCAATATTTATTTTAAACTTTGATCATAATTTTAATTTTACGACTGGAGGAATTTAGATCAAAATTTTGATTTAAATGGGATTAAAGCGGTTTTGACAAATGATAGTGGACTATCCATCAATTTCTGGCATCGGTCTTACGATTGACCTTATTGACCTTATTGATTGATGTTTTCAATACCATTTTGATTTGTAGTACCATTAGACGGAAATTACGTTTATTCCTATGTACTAGACACGCTATTGATGAATGGTATATTTCACAAGTAAACGAGGCGACGATAACCACTCGCTTGTTAAATTTATGATTGGAATCGAAATAAGAAATTGCTTTAAAGTGTTTGATTAAAGCTTTAAACAAACATACGATTCAAAAAATGACGAGTGGCCAAGTGCTAGCTAAGAACAAGTTCACCGATTGTTCAGGCTTTATCACTACTACGCCAGCTAAATTTTGGCATATTTTCTGCCAATTCATTTCAATTAGGCATGAATTGCGTTGAATCTCAACGAGCAAGAAGATTGCCGGCGAATTATAATGGCTTGAATAAAGTACTTAATGTCAGTGGTCTATCCATTGATTTTTTACCAAAGTCGTAAGATCGAGCTAATACATTGAAATTGCCATGAATATTATTCACTATTATGCTATGACTCGTCCATTCATTTGATATTTTTGTACTCGATATACTATAGCCCAGCGAGATCTTTCAATCTTAAATCTAATAACTGGTAAGAGTTAATTTTGATGACAAGAATGACCTCCAAATTGCAAGCAAATGCCTTTTGTCTTCACATACATCCATAAGCGAAATATAAATATTGTCGATTCAGGTAAAGTTTCTTCTAAAGATAGTTATGGGTTTTACGTGTTATATATATATTGTTACAAGCCAGGGGTCTTTTGCTTGACCGAGCGGTGTCAAAACCCTGGGCTCGAATCCTTCTAGAAGTCATAAGTTTACCCCATATTACCAAAGACTTATATACAACTTCAGTTGTAAGTTGGAAAGCCCGACGTGTCCATTCTATACATAAATTTTACAATAATTAATACAAAACTACATTATTTACAACTTGCAAATTAGCCATCAACCGCACATCCCCTCAATTTCTCTATATTAACTTTCCGTTCCGCTTGTAATTCACACATTAGAAACTGTACAACTATCCCTAAGACGGGGGACTATTATAACTGCCTACCTGATGCCAGTCGATTTACCGTTTCAAGGCACATCACACCAGTAAACCTACATCACATTTGCCACTATGGCAATATCAACGGTATCTACCGAGTCCTTTCTCATTTATCCCATTGTGTAACTTACAGGTTTACTACCATAAATACTGCGGCTGCAGTCACAACACCGATGTACACTAGTTTTTTTTATAAAGTGCTATATCACGACAGGGACAGTCATGCGGATTGGGTCTGAGTTCGCTACTCATTGGCTATGGCATCTCAGAAACTCGCTAACATTTTCTCTCCGTAACGTTTGCTCCTAATTATTGACTAATTTATTTGCTCCTAATAATTGACTAATAATTTCGTGCTAAGGAATATTTAACACTGCACCGCATTCCAATAATCAAACATGTAATCACACAAGCCTACAAATTTCTTAAACTAAATGCGCATCTCTTTAATTTTATTACAATATATATATATATATATATATATATATATATATATATATATATATATATATATATATATATATATATATATATATATATATATATATATATATATATATATATATGACAAAAATTAATTCCTTCTGCATGTTCTTAATACTTTTTTCCACCTACAATAATTTCACCGTCGAGGCTTTAGGGACTATTACAACTAGAAAGCTTACGTGTTCATCGTACTGGGTCAAATATTGTGATGGTGTTCATATTATAAACAGACTGGAAGATTAGGTGGTCATCGTTTATGATTAAACATTGGGATGGTATTGTTTGATAAACAGACTTGAAGATTAGGTGATCATTGCACTGGATAAACCGTGGGTATATCGTTGATATTAAATATTTTTAAGACGTTTTAATGGTCATCGTACTAGATAAAATTTGGTTTGTGTGTGTGTGTGTGTGTGTTCATATTACAGATATCTCGAAACGAATTTTCGGGCCTCATTCTACCAACAGAAAACTATAGAAGAGCTTCTTGTCTATTACTTCAACCAATTAATCAACACCTATTTTTTTAAACTTGCTTGCTTTCCTTCTATCTTAGTAACGTATCTAAGGGTAAATAAAATATATCACGTAAATTATACACTTACACAATGCATTCAATGCGAAAAAAGGACATTGTAAGTAATGCAATGCATTGATATTGGGACTAAAGATAAAAGTAAACCAATAAACTGATATTGGGACTAAAGTTCATGCTTAATATTGTGCCTTGCTAAAGCGATATAAATCAAGTTTGTCACAAAACACATCGCAATGAGATTTACTGCCTGTCATAAGATTTAGTACTCATGAAAATTTCTCAGACGAAATAAAACCTCTGCCTTGAAAGGAATATGTGACGAATAACAAAATAAAAATTCCAAACTAATTTTATCTTTTCACTTCAGTTAACTATGAAATTATTACATTGTTTATCCAATGCATTATTCTTGCTTTTGTGATACATTTTATGTAAATAGGAAGATCGGTCAAGGCTATAATAGGACTTTAGTAAAGAAAACAAATTAATAGTTCATTTTGTCACTGATAACATAAGGCAAACTCTAGGAGATGTGTTTCTTTAAAATACAACAATTTACGTGCATTTTAAGTTTTGATGATACACACATAGTTTCTGGAATAATTAAATCTATTTTTAAAAAATCTATTTACTTGGTTTAGATGTTGGCGTAGGCATCCACAGAATTATTTTTGGGGGTCGGGCGAACTTGTCGGCTTTTAAGTTTTACGGATCTAGGCCAAAGGAGGTTTTGAGGTGATGGGTATCTTAAAATTTCTACGGCGTTTCCTTCATCCGTTTCTATAAAATAATTAATTCACATTGACTTAAGGAGAAACATTCAATTACGCTGACTATATGACAATGTAAGATATATCGTTAAAGACTTCTACAAAGCGAACGAAAGACCGCTATAAATGATTTTAAACCGAATAATTTTGTGGAATCAAGAAGAAGAAAATACGATCATAAAACGTATAATATTGTGAAATGCGAGAAAAAAATGAAAAGCATGAAATTCTATGTTTATGGAAGAATGTATGCAGTACATATTTGCTGGTACTTAAGTGAAGTGCATTTGGTTCGTCCTTTCTCCATCTCTTTACATTCCTATTAAGTGAAGTGCAGTATGGTTTCTCCTTGTTTCATCTCGTCATGTATATTTTAAGCGTTTCCTTTCTTTCTCTGAGAAGAGATTCATATAAAATATCTGGTAAATCTGCTGTGTGAACTGGTCGACAGAATCCGCGTGTATTCTGGTAAATTAGTGTATGAATGAATTATCCAGACAGACATGAAGTTGTCAGTTGATTTGTATCTCTTGCATACAGCTTGATCACTGTACTGACTGGCTGTTGAATTTTCCTTGCTTCGCCTTCTGGATTCCTTTTTTGATGTTTGATTACTATAAAAATTTTGGCGGCCATAATATTAATGGATTGACATCGGGGTGCTTCGACAAATATGTGTACTACTCTTGTCTCTTTCGAGAAAACTGTTTTAATTGTGAAATACAAACAGATGTATATTTGTAAACGCATTTGCTAACCAGTGAGTTGTAATTCACACTTGTCATTGCAATAGCGGCTTTAGATTTTATTGCTGGCCTAGGCCAAAGCCTTCAACGCCTTCCCACCCCAGACTTTAACCAGGATAGGAAGCCAAACAAACCACTACTTGTCAGCAATATGAGTGCATCCCCATAAGTGAAGTTATCACGAGACACTCCAGTATAGCCGCTGCTAACACTAGTAAACATGCAGGCAGATTGTATGTAAATCAGCCCACTCCTCGTTCCGTATTTGTGTACGGAGTTTCTGGTGATATTCTTTTTCGACCAGAACCATTTCGAATTCCACCATGATAATGGTTTTATCCTCAATCGCCACCAAGTGAAGTTTGCTGATTGTAGTGAGACTGATTTGTGCCGCTGCAAGACATTCCGTATAAACAGGTATTCACGAATTCAATCGAAGCGAGATAATTTGCCAACTGTCTGCATAAATAATTTCGATCCGTTTTTCCTTTGATGTATGTTGTGGTCTGAGTTCCAGCAAAACTAAAGTCAACAGTGGTCGAGGCGTTTATTCCGTAAATAGCATATACACTTAGGTGTTTGTATTTCACGAAAAAATAGTTTTCTTGGCCGTCACATCTATCAGCTATTGTTCTGCTTCAACTATAACTACTTTTTTCTCGTATCAATAAAGTTTAGGTTTTATCATACTCTTTCTATTAATAATATGATCGCGAAGTAAAACTTCTCGACAAGTTTGCCTTGTTCAGGTGCAACACACACACGCACTCCGAACCCATTACCCTCTTTGACTTGTACAAGTGTCATGCAGTCATATAAACTATGAACACGGATAACATTTATGTTTCAGGCAATTGTTCATTCTGGGGGGGGGGGGCCTAACACCATGTTCACTTAGTACTTAACTGATGGCTCCATTGATTGGTGCCAGAAACGACCTTTCTCGTTTTCTTCCAAGAATTGTTACGCCGACATTTGCATCTAATTAATAACATTAGAGATTATTCTCTCCTTGGGTTGAATCAATGTTGGTTCAACAAATTCAACGGGAATGCTAGCCAGGTGTAAATGTTAGTAAAATTTACTTCATCGTTGTTGAAACAATCCTTGCGCACTTTTACACTTGATATCGCATGTGTCCAAGCGTATTCGCGTGCTATTGCAATCATTCCAAACTAGTTACGAATAGGAATTTGTACATCCGAGTGGTCCCAAATGTTAACTTCTAATTGATCCTTAACAAGATTATATCTGAGTGTACGGGTATGCTGATATCATAATTTAGAAGCAGATATTCTTCGACACATGAAACGAAATGAAATTAATATTATTGCTTGCATCAGCTGTCAGTCTCTCTAACACAATGTCAACAAATTTTTTCAAACTCTTCACCACGTTCGGAATCGATCATTTATATGCAACGATGAATTCTTAAAAATCTTAAATACAAAAAGGAGGGCGGTTAAGACTACGTTTGGACAGACATTGATTCCTACGAACTATATTTCATCCTGGTGATTGATGATATTGACACCGTCTGTATAAAATATTATTTAGTTTTATCTCCTGCAATATGTATTATTTTAATACACAACGGAGTGATTTTTTTTCGCTTTCACTATTGCTATTGCTCCCAACATGTGCCTATATCCGTTTATCATAAATCCGATCTATATACATTTAAACTCTTATGACTATGTGTATCAATATTATTCCAGACAGTAATGAAGATGTCAAACATGTTCTTCATCATCATCATGCATTTCAGACCCTTCATTGTTTAATATTTCACTGAATAAATCCATATGAAGTTAATACGCTAGGTGATGAGGAAAACTCTGCAATCTTTGCATCTACACATTATTTCTCCGCAGCCCAGAAACTATCGAAATAGCCATGAATAACAGCCATGGATAAATCAGTCTCTAATTTACTTACTTCGTTCGTATTTGCCAGGTTTCTCCGGATAGCACCTCTCAGCTATAAAATTACATATTGAATTGCCACTCCTAGTGATTTATGATTTCCAGTTTAATCTTGGAAAATGAAAAGCTGAAAGTTGACTTCAACCCGGCTGATAAACTAAGTCAAATCCGCTTTGGTGGAGGTCTGTAGAGTCCGTAAATGTTAATAGACAGCTAGTACACTATTATGCGTACTTTCTAAGTAATAACGTAATATCAGTGCCTCGTTTGCAAATCTATATGGGACATCGTGAAGCCAATACCCTGGTATGAATCACGTCCCTTAATAAATTCTTGCCGGTTTGGGTCTCAGCTAATATACGAGTTGATTCTATCAATCGACCGAATTCCGCAGAACATAAAAAAACAAGATCGACTCTGCATGTTGCTGACATTAGTGCGCGTCAACTTGCCCATGTAGATTTTATCCATGATTTGAATATGATCGCAAGGCCAGGTGTTGGAGGCAATTTTGTTCTGGTTTGTGTACTGGTGGAGTTCGAAGGTGGTCAACGTCATTCTATTGACCTATCAATACATTTACGATCTCGGACAGGATTGATTTTACGTGGCAGCTAGCACATTGCCATTTGACTCGGAAGCTATAGGATGTCGTCCACCAAGCAGAGCATTTGTGCGATTGGAATTTCAAGTCATTCTCGGGAATACGGAACTACCATCGAGGCTTGTTTGGAACATGTGTTTTCCGATGCGCATAATCAGTGATTTCTATTAGGAAATATCCTCCATTTGTAACCAGCGGGGATACACTTACTTTAGTACTTAAATTGACACATCCGATGTTTTTTTTTATCGGATAAATCATTCTACATTCATATGCCAAAGACAATTCAGGGACCTCGTTTTGCCTTTATAATGTTTTGGAGCCACCAATCACAATTTGAACACATTTTGAAACCAATTTCTACATATTTCTTGACTGGCTCACCATCGCACTCATCCTTTATCTTCTACGAATTTCTTGCCGGTGTTACTAAACAATAGGTGATCTAACCAATAATCGTTTGTATCAAATTCATCTTCAGATTGGTTTGACCATGTCATCGGTTTTGATGTACTTCAATAACGAATATGTGCCCGCTTCATGCATTATATATATATATATATATATATATATATATATATATATATATATATATATATATAAATATATATATATATATATATATATATATATATATATATATATATATATATATATATATATATATATATATAGATCAGCCATTGACTTGTTAACATACATAGGCTTAGATGGCTTCAGTTTCGTTTGTTACTTTGAACAGCAATAAATCCACCATTAAAATTCTTTTGGGATTCAATTGCGAGATCAGCATCAAGCCTGTGTAGCTTTTCTATAAGAAGATCAAAGCTAATACTTTTCGTCAATTTTCCAAAGTCTTGCCGAACACAACATTTTTTTACAAGCTTGAAAGAGTATTTCTGAAACTCCTTGGTTGCCAAAGTACGCAGTTCTGTATTCGTTTGGCTAAACTGTAAAATTTAATGGACTTTGCATATATGAATCATGAGCCAAAGACACAACTGAGATTACGCAACTTGACTACCTGGTTGAGCTTGCGATGAAGCAGGTTTGGTACCAACTTAGTACATTATGTAAGTTCTGTATCATTTCAATAAGGCACTAATACGAGTTCAACCATATTTTTATACGTCTATGTTGAATGAATTGACCCATTCAGACCCGCAAGCAGGTAAGGGCTGCACAACTACCAATTCTTAGAGATTCCTTTTTTTAATGTCTTACAATTTGGCCGTATCCGTCGACAAACGAATTAATTTCAGCTGTGACCTGATATGAAAATAACGCAACAGATTTCACCATCGGGAAATGAATGTCGATATATATTAGTTAACAGTTCCAACTCAATTTTTTTTGTCAGTATAGTGCCACAGATATACCCGTGGACAAGAAGTGATATAACTCATATACCCACATTGCAGTGTCTCGAAACGCTTCAAATATATCTGTGGATAAAATTATGTCTGTCCCCAGACACAAGTCAGGATAGTCACCAATGCTTTGATATTTGAATATGGACCACACTTTGCGTGTACAGTCTTGATTCTTATATTTTCTGAGACAGAAATGAATACAAGTCCTTCATCCATGATTATTGATTTTCATTAAAATTAGCACGATAACTCATGTACTCGTATGTTTACAGTTTTGTTATACTTATCAACTTCAGTTTGTCATGGTTTGCGGTAGCTACTTGATTAGTAGTTATGAGTCGTACGTTGAATCCGCCTTCAGTGTTAGTGTCTAGCAATTGGAGACAGGATACTGCCAGGAATTTATGAATAGTCAGGTGACAATCATACTAACTCAATCATGTAGGTAAAACATTCAAATTTGAACATATTGATTTCGATTGGATGTGGTAACCCAACAGACTAATCGCAAAGAAATATTAGCTCGATACGCCACGTTGTAGAAAAAGTTATATCAGAATCGAGGTGAGTGAAGATGACGAGGTCAAGGTTACAGTCATATACTGAAAGCACCACATTTTATTAGGTCCAACAAACCTCAATCTAATATTACTATGTATAATTATGAGCTATAAAAGTTCTATATAAATCACGGTGATTCAGTTAATCCTATATCTAGTAGAATTTAAAAGGATCCAGTAGCTTCTCAGTCTTTGATTATCAAGTACTTTGCATTTTTCTGAGAAGGCTTCTCCTAATGAGTATACTTATTCAGGGATTAGAGATCATCTTTGTTAGTGTTTCTCTCCATTGTGTAAATTCATCATCAGACATATGCGCAGGACACGTGACAGTAGGAACAGTGTATTTGACCCATTGAAGATATTCAATTATTACTAAGAAATATCTTTGCAGGAGATGATGTTGTGGTTAATCCACTTGGATCAGTCAAAGGGTAATGATCTCAGGGATCATCTTTTAATTATTCATTCTCTTATGTCTAATTAGGGTGACAGAAGACTATCACAAATAGATCCTAAGATAGAGATATCCTTTCTGTTTCAGAGGACCATTAATGAAACTGATGCCACAAAGGACATGTTTTTTTATTTTGTTACAAAGAGGAGTTCTTAGGAAAAAGCCACATGAGGTACCGAGGTACCTACTGATGACGATTGGTCGGTGAAATATCAAATAGTACTTGCAAAGTAGTATAGACAGAAATTGGTGTCGCCTTTGAAACTCCATTCAGGGATCAATACAACCTATTTAAAGATCTTGAATCACTTATATTGGCCAAAACTACATGTGATGTTTGTAAATACTGTAAATCTTGCCATATCTATATCTGTCAAATGATAAGAAAACCTAATCCAAAGATATATAAGGCTCTTCTGCAACCTATTTCGGCATTTTACGAACCATTTAGCCGAATGAAGGTGTATTGTGTCAGTCTCTTACCTAAGACTAAGTGAGGCAACCAATACTTGTTGACCATAATGTGTGTGCCTACAAGATTGCCAGAGGCAATTCCTTTTACGAATATTAAAATCAAAACAATAGTAAAAGCTTTCATGACGATTTTTTTCCTTTTTTTATGTTTACTAAATTTGTCCTTCCCAAACCTGTCCAATCTGATGAATGGTACGATTAAATGTTTGAGAGTTATGCATAAATTTCGCAAGTCAAAATTGTAATGAAAGTACAAAAGAACTACAATGGAGAGAACTATCCATTCTGGGGTTAGAGTTCTGCCTCTCTTGCTCATTCTTCAGATTGGGTATTCTGTTAATTATGAAATTAGGAAGAAAATGAGTGAGCTAAATTACAATATTAGTACTGATGGGATGTACATAAATTAAAGGGGTACCTTTATATTGATATAGACAGCCGGGTTAATTATCCATTCAGTTTAGTTATACTATTCCCAAACAGTGATGATTTAAGCGATGGAATGCAATCTGAGTGCAGCGACTTTTGATTTAAGAAATTATGAATAATTTGGACCAAAACCTTCACATCTTCAGCAAAAAGAAGAGAATGAACAAAAACAGTTACTTGAGTATGAGAAATTGTTTTCATGTTATTATAAGAACAAATACAATCTACTATGACGCTCACATTGTAAATTCTACACCTGTCATCCGTACAGGATGAACCATCTCAAGCATGAATGTTTGCAAAAGAAGTCCAGCATTTTCTGTTGAATGAGTTCCTAGAGCGGCGTAAACTTGAATGGAGATCACCATGTATACTTGTACTGAAATCAGATTATAATTTCCACATGTGCACAGACTATGGAAAGGTGAACAATGTGTCTGTAATAGGTTCATTTCCATTGCCAAAAACCGATGACTACATTGACAAAATTGGAAATGCAGTATATGTCACCAAATGTTTGACCATATAAAAAGATTCTGGCAAATTTCTACTGACGGAATGAGCAAAGAAAATTGCGGCATTCGTGACTCCAGATGGAATTTATCAACATAATGTGATGCCATTTATAACGAATGGTTCGCCTTGTACATTTCAACGTTTAATAAACATGATTACATCTGGACTAGATAATTGCGATGCTTACATAGATGAGGTTACAACGACACCATGGAACGATCACTTAGAAATAATAATAACATTGTTTTAACATACTCACTCTTTCAAATTTGACAATTAATTTATTCAAAAGTGAGTTTGGCCGTGTTCGTGTATCATTATTATGACATATTGTAGGACATGGACTGGCTAAACCTGTAGATGCTAAAGTTAAGGCTACGCCTGTCAGTAAAAAGCAACTGACGCAATTTTTGTATATGGCTGGATACTATCGGTAATTTAGTTCCAATTTTAGCAGAATTGCTGGAGTTGTGACATTAGTGTTGAGCAAGAAAGCCAAGTTGCATTGGTCTAAAAAATCTCAGAAGGCTTTTAATAAGTTAAATGTCATACATAGGAGTGCACCAGTTCTTTCATCTCTAAATTTCAGTCAATCCTGTAAAATGTTAGTGGATGCAAATGCTGTTGGGGCTGATGCAATATTGATTTAAGAAGACAATAATGGTGTAGCTCATCTTGTGTGCTATTTTCTAAGCCGTTAGATAAGCACCAGAGAAATTCTTCATCAATCGGGAAAGAATGTTTGGCTTTGTACTGGAATTGCAACACTTTGATGCTCAACTCTTTCTCCGAATATGTTGTAGTGATCAAAACTTCCTTACTTTCATTGTCAAGTTGAAAAACAAAATTCAGAGAATATTGATGTAAAGTTGTGGTGCTTTTGCAGGAATACAATATTGTCATCAAGTACGTTAAGGGAAAAGACAATTTAATAGCAGATGCACTTCCACGTGTATAGTAAAATTATTTTTTTTATGTATGTTTTGTGTCGTTCATAAGATTTAATGTATATTTGATTAATAGCAAAACTGCTTGAGTGCATAAGTCTTTATGTTTCTTTATGAAGGAAAGTATATATATATATATATATATATATATATATATATATATATATATATATATATATATATATATTAATTTTCATGTTCATTAGTTATTTCTCCAATTGGATCATATGCTGTTGTAATGTAACATTGTATGTTGGACTTATTCTTGTCCAAAATTAAAATTATTTTATACCTGACCTGAAATATTGATTTTTAAAAATTATTTAATCAACTAATATATAAGTAAAATATTTTCAATGTGTTTGTGTTTAATGTTATGATCATTATTAATAGAAATAAACATGTTCAATACCGTTAGGGACTAGATTAATGGGATTCCACTGGCGTGGAATCTAATTATAACCAATTTTTAATCGTGTAAACATTCACAACCTTCCATACTGACATTGACCATTACGTAATATGTTTTATTAGAAAATTATATTAGTGACCGGCGGACAGGTACATTACTAAGTAATCTTGTTACTGGAAAACTTTTCATTGAAATCTAGCAGAATCAATTCCATTATTGTTGTGTCCAGAGATCCATTTGGGCTGGAATTTATTTATTCAAATTATTTAATTCAAGCAACTTATTTTTCTGGGAAGACATGGTGCTTATAAAAAATAGATTTTTGGACAGAGTCATTCATAGTGAATTTAAACTTAATTATTTTACTCTATTTCAACAAAAGAATGTTGGTATAACAACACGATACAGGCCACCAGTCACATCAACACATTGAGCGTTGGATTTAATTTTTATTTCCACTAAAGTTTACTCAGAACTTTTATTATTATGACTTGTAATTTTAATTCTATAGTCATATGGGATTTGTTTCGCAATATAGTAAGCTTGTTTTGTACATTTCCTCTTTCTACTATAGGGAAATAAATTATTTTATAAACTTCAAAACCGTTTTGCTTATCACTCTTTTCTGTTATTTATTTCAAGAGCTCGTAACAAGAAGAAGAAACAAGCTGGAGTACTCACCTTCTTTATAAAATTCATTTTAATTTTTCTCAACAAGACAAGCGACCCATTTTATATATTTTTCAGATATTGATGTAGGTCATGTGTTGTTTTTTAAAACTAAATCTACAATCAAAGTTTATAAAAGTTTAGGAAATTAAACAAATTTTTCTTGAGAGTGTACGCTAACAAACTAATTCAATGTCAGACAAAACTGTAACCTTCAGATCCCAATGCCAACTATCCATTACTGGATGACATTTTCTGCTCTAGAAATTCAGTCCGTGATGCTTCTCTTCCGAAAAAATAATGCAACAAACAGAAAAAGAATTATCTTAAATACACTATTATCCAAACAAGAAAAAAATGAAAACAAAATTCCACCAGCAAAACATGACACACACACACACACGTAGAAATAAAACGAGAGAGAGAGAGAGAGAGAGAGAGAGAGAGAGAGAGAGAGAGAGAGAGAGAGAGAGAGAGAGAGAGAGAGAGAGAGAGAGAGAGAGAGAGAGAGATTGACCTCGAACAGATGAATCTAGGGTTTTATATTCTTATCTAGTGTATACCATTTCAAATATTTAAAGCTACACAACCAAGTATAGAAAGCCCCGACACTGAACCCCAATTTATTTTTCCGAAAATCGGATGAGATTAACAGGTGCCCTCTATATGTATAATTTCCTAAACCACACCGATGCCAAGAGCGCGTGACTTTGAACGAAGGAGTATGACGTTAAAGGTGGGGGTGTGACTTTGAAAGAGTTAGCATGACATCGAAGAAGGAACATACCGTTTGATGGAAGGAGTATAAAGTCGAAGGAGCGAGTGTGACGTCCAAAGAGGGAGTGCGACACTAACGGGGAGTCAGCTTCTCGCGATCTTTATTGGTAGAGTATCTAGAAATGCATTTAATATTTGCTGAGGTTTAAATTCCAACTTATTATATTTCTGAAGGAAGAACCCCTAAATATTGTCTTAGTAAAAATATCACGCAACTATTTTTTGATATCTAGAAGCTGTTATGATACCTAGCAATTATTTCCTGATATCCTGTATTTCATGATATCAAGTAACTATTTTTTGATATCCAGAAATTGTTATGATATCTAGCAATTATTTCATGATATCCAGTATTTCAAGTTATCAAGTAACTATTTTTATACCCAGAAGCTGTTATGATATCTAGCAATTATTTCATGATATCCAGTATTTCATGATATCAAGTAACTCTTTGCATGATGCTATATTTATACATATAATTTTACAAGCAGATACCATTTCAGACAAAGATATTTTGGCACTTAAACAACATAAGAATTATCATGCCTTCTTTTACGTTTATTTCTGTTTGTTACTAACCAAATATAGATATCGGCGTTCAGATTCATGCTTTGCAATATATCGCTACATAATTAAATTTGTGCCTGTACACTTATTGTTTCCTCAACCTGTAATTCACTATCCTTAGTATTTCTCATTTTAAATTTGTTTTACATTTCCACAGCTATCTTTATATTGCTTTGACAAAGAAGGTTGATATATATTTCCACACCTTTCTTGATCTTGATTTGACAATGATGATTTTTGTACATTTCCACACGTTTCATTATATTAATTTGACAATGAAAGTTGAACATTAACACACCTTTCTTTATATTGATTTGACAATGATACTTGTTATACATGTCCACACCTTTCTTTAGACTGATTTGACAATGATACTTGTTATTAATTTCCACACATTTTTTTATATTGTTTAGACAGTGAAGCTTGTTTTACATTTCCACACATTTCTACATACTGATTTGACAGTGAAGCTTGTTTTACATTTCCACACATTTCTACATACTGATTTGACAATTAAAGTTGTTGACTCGGTGTATTGTATGACTAAATTTATTATAATTAGATCCTACCCATACTGATGACATTTGTGCAAAAGATCTCATGTGTTTTACACACACACACACACACACACACACACACACACACACACACACACACACACACATATATATATATATATACACACACACACACACACACACACACACAGACACACTCACGCGCGCGATATTGCAATTGTAAGAAAAGAGGAAAGCCTTTTCGTATGCAGTCTAAATCTCGGTCGACTCATTCCTGTTTGAGATTTATATCGGTATCAAGTCTAAATTAAAATATTCGGTGAAGTAAAACAAAAAAATATAATAAACTTTCAACAGTTTGTAAGTTTCCTCATACACAAACAGTGTGACTAGAACTGATTATATGAACGAAATAGTAAATCCCAAAACGTGCATTGTGTTAAGCTATACAACTAACTAAAAAATACATGATGATGATAATGTTTTTCGATGATGAATATAACAACACAACAACAATACTACTACTAACGATGATGACGACGACGACGATGATAAGAACTAGTATGATATGAATGGAATTATTATAATTAGTAGTAAAATATAAGCATGGAACATTCTAAGCAAAAGTGGTAATTTCTTGTTTCATTCAATTCTTAGTCTAAATGCATTTGGTTATAATGTTTGAACGATGAAGTGTAAAAATTATCACAGTCCAAGCAGTGCACGATACACCAGTGTTATTCTTACTAGTGTATCATAAACATAGTTGCAAATTAATTTATATATATATATATATATATATATATATATATATATATATATATATATATATATATATATATATATATATATATATATATATATATATATATATATATATATATATATATATATATATATAAAGAATACAAATCATATGGCGAATAACAACCCTCTCAAGCGTACTGGATCCACCAAGGGATCACGTGTGTCAGGGATTAATTAAAATAGATGCAATAAACTGACGACGAACAGTACGAAACTAGTAACTAACTAGCCTAACCGCTTTCGACTCTTAATGAGTTTCTTTCAAAGGCAAATACAAAACATAGTTACGACAAACAAATAAACACAAAAACGTTGTGTTTGTAAACCTCTACATTTCTGTCTTCACATGTGCTAAAACTATAAATACAACCAGCTTGTATAGACTAGTTGCGGAAACTGAAAACGTTGTATAATTCCCTAAAAGTCTACAAGCCAAAGCGACATCTATTTTTACTTTTCAGTTTCCGCAACTAGTCTATACAAGCTGGTTGTATTTATAGTTTTAGCACATGTGAAGACAGAAATGTAGAGGTTTACAAACACAACGTTTTTGTGTTTATTTGTTTGTCGTAACTATGTTTTGTATTTGCCTTTGAAAAAGACTCATTAAGAGTCGAAAGCGCTTAGGCTAGTTAGTTACTAGTTTCGTACTGTTCGTCGTCAGTTTATTGCATCTATATATATATATATATATATATATATATATATATATATATATATATATATATATATATATATATATATATATATATATATATATAGTGTATATAGTGTATATATATATATATATATATATATATATATATATATATATAGTGTATAGTGTATATATATATATATATATATATATATATATATATATATATATATAGTGTATATAGTGTATATATATATATATATATATATATATATATATATATATATATATATAGTGTATATATATATATATATATATATATATATATATATATATACACTATATATATATATATAGTGTATATATATTTATATAGATATATATATATATATATATATATATATATATATATATATATATATATATATATATAGAGAGAGAGAGAGAGAGAGAGAGAGAGAGAGAGAGAGAGAGAGAGAGAGAGAGAGAGAGTGTGTGTGTGTGTGTAGGGGGGACACTATAAAATGAGTCATCTATGAACGCTTTTTTTTAATGCAGATTAAAATTACTTTTAATTAACTGAGGGCAGAATTATTTTAGAAAGGCAATTTCAACACATAAATAAGCTCTATTCTTACATGATTTTCTAGAAGTACAGGGATTTATCAAACTCAGATAAGAAAGATTCACGACGTTGTATCCTGGTACTTTGCATGATTGTCATTTTTTTGTATCGATTTTACCACTATTTTATGGAGCAAAAACCTAGTTAATGTTGACTTAGAAGCAGTGCTGAACATTGAAATGGATGTCATACAAGGCACGCAATACCAATTACCTCCTAACAGAAATATTTACAGTTTAGGTTTTTGATCCTCTTATATACTGCACAAGAATGTTTACATGCGAAATTCTGGTATGCACCCTAGGTGAGAGGAATGTCTGAAATATTATGAAAATGTGCCCTATGAAGTAAAGTAAATATCAACCTTGAGACAACTTGATGGAGAGACGAAGATAGGGAAGGGCAATATTTTGCCAGTATTCTGAATTATACGTTAGGTTAAAAATCTAAATTACACACTCCCACTCCTACACACTGAATTATAACAGCCTACATGGATTTGAACGTTGAACATATTTACTTTCGTAAAGACGAATATCCATTTCATGTCAAACATTGAAAAATATAATTTTTAATTCAGGATACGAAATTGTTGTTACTGTGTGTGTGTGTGTGTGTGTGTGAGAGAGAGAGAGAGAGAGAGAGAGAGAGAGAGAGAGAGAGAGAGAGAGAGAGAGAGAGAGAGAGAGAGAGAGAGAGAGAGAGAGAGAGAGAGAGAGAGAGAGAGAGAGAGAGAGAGATTTAACGTAGCTTTAACACCTTTTTAGTCATATAGCAACGTTGTCTACAATGTGACAGATTATAGTGCTATCTAGCAATGGGGCATCATGCTGCAGACATGTGGCGTGATGTACCGCCCAGTGACATTATCCTGACACCAGGCCGACTAGTCCTAACACTAACCTCTTAATGCTGAGCGCCAAGCGAAGCAACTGTTAGTACCATTTATGTAAGTCTTTGGTATGACTAGGCCCGGGTTCGAGCAATTAGAAGCAAACATGAATATAACAATAATCTGTGTTAAGGTCTTAAGTTATTCTAAACAATGATTTTTTTCTTTGTAAAGCTCTTAAATTGAAACAAATGAGATTTTCCTATTCTGACTTTTTATATCATATATTCAAAACTCATGGCAGATATTGCAAGCTTAGTATAATCGACAGTTGTCAGAAAGTTGATTTTGTTTTGTGCAAATGGTATAATGCAGTACAATTACTTCGAACTAAGGAATGACCTTCAATAACCCGATTATACACCTGAAGCATATTTGCAATTTAAACCCCAAGGTAATCTAAATCAATTTAGTGTCTCTCTAACACTATTTGGGTAGGTTTGATAATAGGTCACGTAAACCTCCTGCCTAAACGGTGTCTGTCATCATTTCTGTACCTTTTATATTATAAAAGAAAAGAACCTTTTGACATTGTTGAGTAGACGGTGTTTGATAATACGGGAAGTATTGCCCTTTTAAATGCTTTTATCGCAAAGAATCACAATGCGTTCCAGCTTTTTAATTTGTCTTTGTATGAATAACTCTTAGACAGTCCATACTGGCTGAGTATTGAATTCGGAACTTGAAATTGTCAGAAATTATAAATATCCAGACTGACCCTAAGGAAGAATGGTATGTGTGTATTGGCAATTAAGAAACTGATTAGTCAAGCTGGCAACCTTGTTAAGAAAAATATCAAATCTTAATTGACTGCCCATTGGCTGTCCTCTTGAAAATTTTGATGTGACAATGGTTCCAATTTCTACAATGCTAGGGTTTAAAAATTAGATAACGATTGAAACGCTTTAATTTTGACTTCCTAAATTATGTGCTAAAAATTAAACAATCCACCCTAACATATATGCTTTAGTGAGAGCTGGATAGAAACCCTCGATATTTACAAATATAAAGGAAATTGACCATTTGGTAAATCGCATTAATGGTAATCAAACGAAACTATCTTATGTATTTAAGGTACATACAGGATTATATTAATGGTCAAGGCAGGATTATAATAATGGTCTAGGCAGGATTATAATAATGGTCTAAGCAGGATTATAATGGTCTAAGCAGGAATATATTAATGGTCTAGGCAGGATTATATTAATGGTCTAGGCAGGATTATTTTAATGGTCTAGGCAGGATTATAATAATGGTCTGAACAGGATTATAACAATGGTGTAGGCAGGATTATAATACTGGTCTGGTCAGGATTATATTAATGGTCTAGGCAGGAATATAAAAAAGGTCTGGACAGGATTATAATAATGGTCTGGACAGGATTATAATAATGGTCTAGGAAGGATTATAATAGCGGTCTAGGCAGGATTATAATAATGGTCTGGACAGAATTATATGAATGGTCTAGGCAGGATTATAATAATCGTCTGGGCAGGGTAATGTAATAAAAGTGAGTACAAGATTATAATAATGGTCTTGACAGGATTATAATAATGGTCTAGGAAGGATTATAATAATGGTCTGGACAGGATTATAATAATGGTCTGGACAGGTTTATATTATTGGGCAAGGAAGGATTATGATAATTGTCTGGACAAGTTTATGTTAATGGTTCAGGCAGGATCATAATAATGGTCTAAATAGGATTATAATAATGGTTTAGGCAGAATCATAATGATGGTCTAAGCAGGATTATAATAATGGTCTAGGCAGGATTATAGTAATGGTTTTTACAGGATTATAATAATGGTCTTCGCAGGATTATAATAATGGTCTGGACAGGATTATAATAATGGTCTGGACAGGATTATTATAATGGTCTGGACAGGATTATAATAATGGTCTGAACAGGACTATAATAATGGTCTAGGCAGGATTACAATAATGGTCTGGACAGGATTATAATAATGGTCTGGACAGGATCATAATAATTTCTAGGCAGAATTATAATAATGGTCTGGACAGGATTATAATAATGGTCAGGACAGAATTATAATAATGGTCTTCGCAGGATTATAATAATGGTCTGGACAGTATTATAATAATGGTCTGGACAGGATTATAATAATAGTCTAGGCAGGATTATAACAATGGTCTGGACAGGATTATTATAATGGTATGGACAGGATTATAATAATGGTCTGAACAGGATTATAATAATGGTCTAGGCAGGATTACAATAATGGTCTGGACAGGATTATAATAATGGTCTGGACAGGATCATAATAATTTCTAGGCAGAATTATAATAATGGTCTGGACAGGATTATAATAATGGTCAGGACAGAATTATAATAATGGTCTAGGCAGGATTATAATAATGGTTCAGGCAAGATTATAATAATGGTCTGGACAGAATTATATTAATGGTCTAAGCAGGATTATACTAGTGGTCTTATATTAATGGTTTAGGCAGGATTATATTAATGGTCTAGGCAGGATTATACGATTATATTAATAGTTTAGGCAGTATTATATTAATGGTCTAGGCAGGATTATATTAATGGTCTAGGCAGGATTATAATTATGGTCTATGCAGGATTAGAGTAATGGTCTGGACATGATTATAAGAATGGCCTGGACAGGATTATGTTAATGGTCAAGGAAGAATTATGATAATTGTCTGGACAGGTTTATGTTAGTGGTCTAGGCAGGATCATAATAATGGTCTAAGCATGATTATAATAATGCTTTAGGCAGGGTCATAATAATGGTCTAAGCATGATTATAATAATGATTTAGGCAGGATTATAATAATGGTCTAAGCAGGATTATAATAATGGTGTATAAAAGATTATAACAATTGTCTGGACAGGATTATATTAATGGTCTAGGCAGGATTATAATAATGATCTAGGCAGGATTATCATAATGGTCTGGACAGGATCATAATAATGGTCTAAGCAGGATTATATTAATGGTCTAAGCAGGAATATAATAATGATCTAGGCAGGATTATATTAATGTTCTGGACAGGATCATAATAATAGTTCTTAGCAGGATTATAAGAATGGTCTTGACCGGATCATAATAATGGTTTGGGCATGATCATAATAATGGTCTAGGCACTATTATGATAATGGTCTGGAAACGATTATAATAATTGTCTAGGCAGGATTATACTAATTGTCTGGACAGAATTATATTAATGGTCTAGGCAGGACTATAATAATGATCTTGACAGGATTATAATAATGGTCCAGGCAGGATCATAATAATGGTCTAAGCAGGATTATATTAATGGTCTAAGCAGGATTATATTAATGATCTAGACAGGATTATATTAATTTTCTAGGCAGGATTATAATAATGGTCTGGGCAGGAGCATAATAATGGTCTGGACAGGATCATAATAATGGTTTTGACAGGATTATAATAATGATCTAGGCAGGATTATAATAATGGTCTAGGCAGGATTATATTAATGGTCTGGACAGGATTATATTAATGGTCAAGGCAGGATTATAATAATGGTCTGTACAAGATTATAATAATGGTCTTGAGAGGATTATAATAATGGTCTAGGCAGGATTATAATAATGGTCTGGACAGGATTATAATAATGGTCTGGACAGGAATACTTTAATGGTCTAGGAAGAATTATAATAATTGTCTGAACAAGATTATATTAATCGTCTAGGCAGGATTATAATAATTGTCTGGACCGGATCATAACAGTAGTCTAAGCAGGATTAAAATAATGGCCTTGACAGGATTACAAAAATGGTCTAGGCAGGATTATATTAATGTTCTGGACAGGATCATAATAATGGTCTAAGCAGGATTATAATAATGGTTTAGGGAGGATCACAATAATGGTCTAGGGAGGATCATAATAATGGTCTTGACAGGATCATAATAATGGTCTCTGGCAGAAATAAATGGATATAGAGTATTTATAACATCTTATCAAAAATTGGTTTAAATTTTTGAATTGTTAACAATATTCCCAGTACATCTTCGTTAAATCCAGCCTTTGTTTGCGGGAAGACTTCACCAACGTTTTATATAGACACAGGAATCATCAATTACTAACTAGGCAATAGCTCATACATATATAATTTAAAACGCGAGTAACATGAGAATATTGTTTGCTAAAAGACTTGTCAAAAACATATAAGACAAACAGAATAAAATGTCGAATAAGTAATTATTGCTTACCCATAGAGAAGAGAAGATAGGAAAATTTGACTAGACATGAAAGATTGTGCACATTTTGCTGATGGATCATGCGATTCATTATATCCATGACCTATTTTACAGAACAAAGAAACCCAATATTACCCAAATGCTTCCATACCAGACAACATGTACGAACATTTAAAGAATGATTGATTTCAGAGAAAGTTGGCGCTTTAATATAACTTTCTATAAATGATTGATATTTTACCAAAATGTTAATTTCAAATCGTCTTTTTTCGATGCATTTGCTCTTCTTTCCATTCTTCTAGGAAGATAAATGCACCTTATGTTAATCATTGTAAAGTAATGAATTAACTATAGATGAATTTGTGTTTCGTTAATCATTATTTATATCCTGTCTTTACAATTACGTCAATATATATAAGTGTTTGAACGTGTTCGTACAAATTGGAGAGTTGACTGATATTGCTGTCAATCTGAGTTAAATTCCAATTACTGTTAAAAAATAATATATCGTCCTTGGCTAATTGTCATGCATACAGCGTGACATACTAATATTTTTCATCATATGTTACGAATTGTAAACTAAGTGTAATAAAGAATTTGTAATCGTCACCGTCATCGTAATTGTCATTGAACAAGAAAAAAAATAGCTAAATATGTTATAGTTGAAAGGTCGTGTTCTTTGCCATTTACACTTGCATTGTTTCTAGCCATTTACAATTGCATTGTTTGATCTCTTGGAAGCTGATAATAAATAACTAAAGATGAACTTTCACACAGTGTCTTTACCTCTAAGATCATGGATATCTTTCACACAGTGTATTCCGTACTGAGTTTTTTTTTTAAGATTATGCAAATTTTCACATAGTGTATTCCGTTCTGAGTTTTTGGTTATTGTAAGGTTATGTATATTGTTTTACACACCGTCTTCCGTTCTGTGTTTTATGTTTGAATGTTATGCACATTTTTCACAAAGCGTCTTCAGTTCTGAATTTTTGGTTTAAGGTCATGCATATTTTTGACACAGTATCATCCGTTATGCAATTTTTCACATAGTGTATTCCGTTCTGAGTTTTTGTTTGTTGTAAGGTTATGCATATTTTTTACACAGTGTATTCCGTTCTGTGTCTGTTTCGAAGGTTATGCATATTTTTCACACAGTGTATTCCGTTCTGTGTCTGTTTCGAAGGTTATGCATATTGTTTACACAGTGTATTCCGTTCTGTGTCTGTTTCGAAGGTTATGCATATTTTTCACACAGTGTATTCCGTCCTGTGTCTTTTTCGAAGGTTATGCATATTTTTAACACAGTGTATTCCGTTCTGTGTCTTTTATTTAAAGGTTATTCATATTTTTATTCAGTAGATGTGATTAGTCGGTCATATAAGACTTTTTATATAAATAATAATTTTAGATATAGGAACTATTTAACAGTAGTTTGAAGTTGAAATTTAATTTAAGTCTGTATTGTCAGTCAAATATGGTAGAGGGGTGAGGGCATTAGCTATGTCCAGAAGTATTACTGCTAGTATTTTTTTCTTCAGAAACTGGTTGCCATGAGGATTTGCTTGTATCTCAAAGAACAATTTTAAATCGCAATTATTTATATCAAAGACAAATTGGATTTTGTATTAGTAGTCTGTTATATGATGATAAGTACTTAACTATTCTTGTTAGAGTGTAGAAAAATAATAATAATGTGAACACCTTGATGATTGAATGAAATTCATGATGCTGTGTGGAACAAACAAAAACGGAAAACACTGTTCCATGCACACGGACTATACACATCACTGGCAACAAAAAAATCCAAAATCTCTCAAGAGCTACAACAAGACATACGCAACTAGAAATGTGTTATGTCAGACCTGCGTTCATCAAACTTAGTCAAAAACCACCAACCAATCCTAGCTGAAATATACATTATAACAAATGAAAATTCCTGCTCTTACCAATCAGAACGGTTAATTCATCAGTACACATGCTATTCCACAAGATTTTCATGTAGCATGTCACTGCACTAGTAACAGCAACATTTGTCATATTTCAATGAACGAAAATATACACTTTCAAGAAAATCATGAGTTAGAAATCTCCTCTATCACTACACACTTCAGAACTGCACCCAGCAGTGTATGGTATCGTACCGTTACCTAACAAGGAACCTATAAAAGTTGAAAGTTATCCAATTGAAATATATTACTTACTTATCATTTTTTTTACATAGTATATATTGTTAAATGTGGTAATACAGCATCAAATGTTTGTACGTTTTTATTTTCTAATGCGCATAACTTGATTACTCAGGATGGACAGGTCGCAAATTGCCATCATTAATATGTTCGCATTAATGGGCAGTATTTTGAAAAAAAAAATTGCTCTTGACTCTCATTTTTAAATGCTTCCAACACATAAGAATTATCACTATTTTCTTGATTTTTTTTCCAAGAGCGGCATATGTAGCTAGAAAGAGAGGAATTAGTACTTGATGAATACTGTTTTGAATCTGCTAACTAAAATGCAAATAATTTATTTTAAGTGGAAAAAATATTAGGTGAGAAAAATAATCTGTGTCGCTGTTTGTACCTCGATAAGGAAATCTCAGCCGCGGTGTTACATTATTTGCCTCCCCACCAGGCTATGCCGAGGAAGGAGACAAATAATGTAACACTTGACTGGAATTTCCTTGTCTCTTTTTAAACCCCAGCTTAGATTTTATTGTACCATTGGGATGTTTACATGTTTACGATAATACCTTCATATATATGTTTGCATGTTCCTGAAATATGTGTACAGTTATTATTATTGTGTAATGGTGAAGATCAGAGACTATTTCGGTATGAATTTTTTGTAATGGCGGCTACATTATAAATGAATTAACTAATATTTTAAATTTAATAAGTTCACAATTTTCAACAGACATTAGTAAACTAGATCCATTCATCTTGTGATTTTTGTTATTATATTATTATTATCCAATCATAGTTACCATCATGCTATTTTATTTAGTTGTTGAACATAAACATGGCACATGAACGTTAAATTTAAATCGGATTTAGAAAGTATTTTCCAAATAACGGTACCTACCTATGTATATGGAAAATCCCAATTTTCAGTTTTGGATGGTTTAATAATTAAAATGTTGTTCTCTTCTTAATAAGAATTCTTGAGGATTACTCGAAGTGTGTGGATAATTATATAGTGATTTATACCAAAGTCTTTACACTTGGAAAGTCCTGGACATGATTGCCTCTTGCATTGTGTCATATTCTGCTATTATTGACTTTTATATTTGAAATCTTTTCATCCGATTTCCTCCACTTAGTGTTGTAACTACATGCCCTCTGTCATTGCAGTGTGGTGGTGGGGGGGAGCTAATGGTGAGGGTGCATTCAAGAAGCGAATCTAAATTCCCATGTTTTCCGATTGGGAAGTGTGAATTTCTGAATTTTTCAAGGGGAAGAGGAGGGAATAAGTGAAGTTACGTCACTGTCTCTAAAATGTCTATACGTTAAAAATCTTTGGTGTGAATCTAATGTGTCCGTAATTCAGGTGAAAACAATTTGTCTTTCTCGTTCGCATTTTTTGTGATTCAGAGCGAGTCGCAAATTCTTTTTGTACACATATAAATACGTCTTATTCAACTGTTGATAGAGACAAGTTTTTTTTATTGTTGATAGAGACAAGTCTATTTTAATGTTGAGAGAGACAAGTCTTTATTTGAATGTTTCACTATCCTTAGTAATGTGGTAATACAAAGGAGATTTCAGAATTTAATCACATATATTATCTATATCCCAACACTCAGTCAATATTAACAGCACATTGCTCAGACAGTGTCAAGAATACACTACTCAGACAATATCAACAGCACACTGCTCAATCAATATCAACAGCACACTGCTCAGTCAATATCAACAACACACTGCTCAGTCAATATCAACATCACACTGTTCAGTCAATATCAACAACACACTATTCAGTCAATATCAACAACAAACTACTCAGTCAATATCAACAGCACACTGCTCAGTCAATATCAACAACAAACTACTCAGTCAATATCAACAGCACACTGCTCAGTCAATATCAACAACACACTGCTCAGTCAATATCAACAGCACACTGCTTAGTCAATATCAACAACACACTGCTCAGTCAATATCAACAACACACTGCTCAGTCAATATCAATATCACACTACTTAGACAACATCAACAATACACTATTCAGTCAATACAAACATCACGCTGCTCAGTCAATATCAACATCACACTATTTAAAAAATATAAACATCACATTAATCAGGCAAAATTAAAATACACAATACCCAGACAATATCAAAAGCACACAGCTCAGACAATATCAACAACAGACTACTTAGTAGTGTGCTGTTGATATTGACTAAGCCAATATGAACAATATTACTTCATGAACGTCAACATCACACTAAAAAGTCAATATCAACAACAAACTACTTAGTCAATATCAACAACACATTGCTCAGACAATATCAGCTTCACACTGCTCAGACAATATCAACAGCACGATGCTCAACAATATCAACAACACAACACACTGCTCAGACAATATCAACAGCACACAGATCAGACAATATCAACAGCACACAGATCAGACAATATCAACATCTTACAGATCAGACAATATCAACATCTTACAGATCAGACAATATCAACAGCACACAGATCAGACAATATCAACAACACACAGATCAGACAATAACAACAGCACACAGATCAGACAATATCACCAGCACACAGATCAGACAATATCAACAACACACAGATCAGACAATATCAACAACACACTACTTAGCCAATATGAACAACACATTGCTCAGACAATATCAACATCACCCTACTCAGTCAATATCAACAGCACACAGATCAGACAATATCAACAGCACACAGATCAGACAATATCAACAACACAACACACTGCTCAGACAATATCAACAGCACGATGCTCAACAATATCAACAACACAACACACTGCTCAGACAATATTAACATCACACTACTCAGGCAATAGCAACATCACTCTACTCAAACAATATTAACAGTACACTAAGACAATTTCAACATCACACTATTTAAACAATTAGAGTACACTGCTCAATTAATAGAAACATGCAGACTGTAGTTTTCTCTTCCTAAAATGGGGATAAATAAAGAAATAAACGTACAATGTATTTATTCTCAGATTGAAAAGAAAGCAGAATGTTTTGGACGTCGAAGTACAGATAATACTCAGTCATTTGTCTCATCGGTTTTGTGTATTATCTGGGGGTATTTGGACAAAAAAGGAAAAGATCTACACATTACCAATTTTAATTTTGAAAAAAATCTAAAGCAATCACTATTTTCCTAGAAGTGCAATGTCAACTCTGACTGGTGTAGACGTTTGAAAATACTCCCTGACACCAAAAAGGTCTATGGAGTTTTTAATGACCGTGTCAGGTTAATTAGCAAAACACAACCAATCAATTATATTTGCATAACACTGCGAAATATAAGAGGCACACTGAATGTGTATAAAGACTCGAGATATCATGTAACAGACTACAATTAAACAGAAACGTGAATGAGCACTCTCTCTCTCTCTCTCTCTCTCTCTCTCTCTCTCTCTCTCTCTCTCTCTCTCTCTCTCTCTCTCTCTCTCTCTCACGAAAGCTCAGTCTAAAACATTAAAAGCAGGTAGAGTCCAAAATCAAAGCCATGTTAAAATCTCGAGTTCAAAATAAAACTTATGTTAACTAAATTATTTCAAATATAACTTGTATTGGATTATACGATAACAACTAATATAAATTTCAAACTGCGACTCATTTTTTCTTTTGTTTATAAACTAGTCCCTCCCATAAAAGCATTAAGATATTTTCAATTAAGGATCTTGTCCGTTTTTAAATGACATCAAGACATGAAACAAATGGAAGCAATGATGTAGATCAGTTTGCAGAAATAATAAATATTTATTTAGTAGACTTGGTAAGTAACCGAACATTAATTTTCAGGATGGGGACGGGAGTGTTTCTTTTCTATATCAAACACAATATCAGCTCTCAACTAGCTTGAAATAAATAGTCTTCCTATAGCATGCCTATACCTCCTATAAGTTGGAAATCGTTTTATTTTGAGTTAAAATATAAAAGAAATATTCAAAGATCGTATGAATTCCTGGCCTCACTCAGCCACCACAAAAATATAACAAACAAATTTATCAGTTTGAATTAAAATAATTATGATAATAGTGAAATGGTTGATCACTAAATATGTCTAAATGAAAGAAATATTTCACAATAACTAAAATATTGTTAAAATAGTATATTTTTTGTCCATGCAACAATGGTTCATCAAATTAATGGAGTTGTCAGAAAGTTAAATAAATGCCGAAACATATGTAAAAGTAAATTAAATCGATCTTTATGTTGAATTATGTTACGTGTAGATTGATTATACCTACCTTCTTGCTTAACTGGCAAGTCCGACACTCTTCTGGTCATAAAACAGATATGTGATGACGTCACAGTCAATCCTTACATACAGTCCAGGCAATTGCTAAGATTAGGTTTCGTATTGAAAAATCTCCACTGTTTGATGTAGAAGTGGTGGCAATCCATAACCGATTGGTATATGTCGAGAGGCACATAATCTATAATTCACACAGTTGTTTGGGGCGTCAAAATACGATCTATTGCAAATAGTACTACAACAAATGATTTTAGCAGTGTATAAGATCTCAAATACAAAGAAGTTATGATAGATGAAAAACCCATAGTATTATTAACGCAATCTAGATATTACATGACAACGTATACAATATTATTACCCTTTCTAGATAATACCGTGAAGAATAAATTGTTCCCATCATGTGACTCATAATATGCGTGTAGATTAGGACTCAGAAAGCAATTTTCAAGATCAAGCTTCATCCCGATTTTCCATTGAACATATTATCAATAACGCTGTAATCACAAAACAATTCCTCCCGTACAGAACGTAGTACTCATGGATGCGCGAAATGAGTTCTAATTATAAAGCTATGTGCATGTTTAAATTATAATTTAAAACCAATAAAATTAAGTAAAATTTGTAAAGAGGCATGCAATGGTTAATGCCCAGTCTAATTATTTTGTAGTATGTAACACATTTCCTATTGGGTATTCGTGCAAAGTTTAAAAAAACCCAACAGTACCAAAACAAACAAGCAATTAACAACAACAAAAACATCAGCAAATGGAAAATCTAGTGTTGGAAAGAGAGCTTTGAGAAATTGCCTTGCTAAGTTTTTAATAGGATTTGTCAATGTAAGGCAATAGAGAGAGAGAGAGAGAGAGAGAGAGAGAGAGAGAGAGAGAGAGAGAGAGAGAGAGAGAGAGAGAGAGAGAGAGAGAGAGAGAGAGAGAGAGAGAGAGAGAGAGAGAGAGAGAGAGAGATCCAATTTGAGTATTTCCTATGTTTTACATCATAACGCCTGGTACGTAACACAATCCTTTTTATATGTAATGGATCTGAACCATTATAATCAAAATTGTCATGCTATTAATAATTTAAATTATTAGGCTTGGTTTCGTGTTTTACGGCGAAGCGACATCTGTATAATTGTCAGTGTTAAGCCAGTTGGAGAAAAGTTCCTTGCCTGAATGCATGCTATTTATCTGGGCTGATTTGATAGAAGCATTTAAATGCATGCACTTTCATTTGCAAGTTCGGGCTGATCCGACGGTAGTATATATACCATATCATCTCATTTGCAAGTCCGAGGTGATCAGAAGTAGCATTAAAGCCTTTACACATTCATTCGCAAGTCCGAGCTGATCCGGCGGTATAATTTGAGCTCTAGCAATTTGCCAACAGTGCATTTATGCTCCTTTGTAATTGGGAATATTACAGTTCTACCCTAATATATAATTCCAGTCAAGGTTGTACAATGATTCAAAACATATGCTATTAAATTACTTTCATTATTGTCAATGTAATCGAGGATTCTTTAAAAATATAGAGAGTAACATTCATATGGTTTTGACCTTAGAAGTAGTAAATGATTGGGAGGTTTGGCTTTCTTGCCGCTTTGAGGCCAGACTATAGTCACCGTAAACTCTACCATCTATGATTTGGCAAGCAAACGAAATACATAAATGAGCAGCCCGTGAATGATAAATCCACAAATGAAGTTTAAATATATACCCAATACTGTATCAGAAATTAGCAAACAGTTCTGAATCAAAACTTTCAAGACTATTTGCGGTGAGATTACAATTGAGGTAGATTGTATTCAAGCGATCGATAATTAAGCACTATAGCTGACGCATATATAATTACAGCTCAGACGGCTAGATTTTTTTTTTTGATATATCAAGGAATAACTTTGGTATATAATGACAAAATATCAGATTGACGCTAATAATATTTTGAAGGAGTTGATTGAGGTCTCTAGAAATGGTATTAAACTGCCAAACAACAGGGATATAATAGGTGTAGCGGAAATACTGGGATCGCTATATCGCTGTTGCTAATTTTTGTATTTCGCTTGGTTGCTAAATCATGGGAGACACAGGCCATGGTGACTAGTCAGTAATTAAAGGGGACAAAAAGGCCCAACAGTATTGATCAATACTATTTTTGTAATTTTAAAACAAATTTCTCTTAATAAACTATTTCTTGGCTGCTTATATTTAAAACAATGTATCCTGTGTCTCTGATTATTAGTATAGACGGGTGTTGTTGTACGCATTGATCAGAAAAAGCAGCAAACCAGATTAACTTAGAATAAAATTTTTTGACTATTCAGTTCCTTATTCTGCATTTGCAGCACTTCGCTTTCTTTATTCTGCATGTGAGTTTCTTTTTTTCTGAATCTGTGTATGAATTCCTCTTTCTCTTTCCTCTTTCTGAATTTGCATCTCTCTCTCTCTCTCTCTCTCTCTCTCTCTCTCTCTCTCTCTCTCTCTCTCTCTCTCTCACTTTCTCCCTCTCTCTCACTACATCCTTCTGATTTTGAATATTCATAATTTCGTTTTGAAGCTAACTCTGTCTTAATTATATTTCTGTTTGGTTTTAAAATTTTAAATCTTTTAATTTATTTCAAGGTTAGATAGCGACTTAAGAATCAATCCCAAAGCGCTTGCGTTGAACAATGCTTTCCATCAAATAATTGACCAAAATATTTTTAACTTTCTGTACAACAAAGACGGTTTTATGTCCAAAATCTCCAGTGACTCATCTTTATTTAAACATCTGGGTAGGACTGACAAAGAACAAACCTCTCCACTCTAGATGACTTTCAGAAGCTTGTTAGCATCAGTATGTGAAATCGAACGACAGGAACAAAAACATTTCCGAAATGACATTAATTTAAATTTTCAAACTCAATTTCATTTTTTCTGAAATATTTCTGATATTCTTCTCTTGGATGAGCCCACAGTTTATGTTACAATTTATGGTCATAAAATAATTAACATAAAGAAACAAAAACAAACCGTGTTGTGAAACTTTAAAAAAATAATTATTAAAGTTATGAAAGAAAAATATAAGAGGATTACGATTATGAATCCAAACTAATCAAAAATAATTATGTTCAAGTCCAAAAGAATCTTATGTTCCGAATGAATCTCAAATCCTCGAATATACTGGTCTGCTAACAGCGTTGATGTATCAAAATAGATTTGTCCAGAACTCCCTTGAATAAGTTGCAGAATAATAATATTATAATCCAAAGAGCAGCTTGTAGTTCCAATGAATGATCTAAAGAAATGTTTCATCTCAAATAATATTTACACTCACCATTACGTACATTGCAAGAGTGATATTTTAATTAGAACATACGAATAAGATTGAATAAAACTGTCCAGCTCCAAGCAACAAAAAAGCACAATTTGCAGCTACCAGCTACGTGAATTTTTGGAAATATCCCACATCGTCTAAGAAGACTTGTGACCTATCTCATCCAAAGGGAAATAATTTAATTCTTTTAAGAACCCGCCTGGTGACACCAACCAGTGAGAAATTACCTCAAAGTTGTGAACAGGTTTTATAATTTATTTTTGCAAACATCTACGTCAACAACTCTTGACATTATTTATATCTTAAAATATAAATTTATACACGTGTAAAAAATATATTGACTATAGATGATCATTGCAATTTATAGTAATGAATGAACACTACAAATAACATACATACACTCATGTACCAAGAGATATAGATGACAATATATTGGAGAGACAGGCGAAGACCAACATCTTTAGCCAGGATATTTGGAGTGACAGGCAAAGGCGGACCTCTCACCAGCATATACACGTATAACTGGTGTCAAAATGTGCTTCACTGAAATAGAAAAATGGCTTCATAACGAGTAACTTTTAGGGGATCTATATCTTAAGCTAATTGGTGGTTTTGCTCTATATGTATCAGATTCTACCGATACATCAGCTCGTACTGACACCTCTGATTCTACCGATACATCAGCTTGTTCTAACACATTTGATTCTACCGATAAATTAGCTCGTTCTAACACATTTGAGTCTACCGATAAATTAGCTCGTTCTAACACATTTGATTCTACCGATAAATCAGCTCGTATTGACACATCTGATTCTACCGACAAATAAGGTCCTACTGACACATCTGATTCTACCGACAAATAAGGTCCTACTGACACATCTGATTCTACCGACAAATAAGGTCCTACTGAGACACATCTGATTCTACCGACAAATAAGGTCCTACTGACACATCTGATTCTACCGACAAATAAGGTCCTACTGACACATCTGATTCTACCGACAAATAAGGACCTACTGACACATCTGATTCTACCGACAAATAAGGTCCTACTGACACATCTGATTATACCGACAAATAAGGTCCTACTGACACATCTGATTCTACCGACAAATAAGGTCCTACTGACACATCTGCTTGCCCGTAAAATAAGGTAAACCTAGCAGAAAGAATATGACCTTAACTTAATAATTTTAATGAAGTAAAATGCGACTACCAAGTCATTGCACTTGTGATGGGTGTAAGTATGAATGTTGCTAACAAATTTGTATGCAATATATTTTCATCATCCCAAGTTACACGTGGCGTATATCTAATACCACAAATAATTTAATGACTCAAACCAAACACATAATTTATGTCACAATCAGGCCAAGCAGTACTAAACTTGGGCAAGCATTGTAGTTTTATTTATCAAACCTAAGCGAATCGTATCATAATTATAATTTATATTTTTCATACCGTCTGATATAAAATCAAACGATAACAATGAAAATACACTGGTAAATAATAATG
Organism: Potamilus streckersoni; assembly: GCA_016746295.1. Lineage (NCBI taxonomy): Eukaryota > Metazoa > Mollusca > Bivalvia > Unionida > Unionidae > Potamilus > Potamilus streckersoni. The sequence continues at coordinate 519,937 of JAEAOA010000121.1, forward strand.
AGTAGAACATTGTGAAAACATCACCATTTCATATACATGAGGATGTTAGGAAGATGAATAACAATAACGTCTTCACGAACTGCCCAGATTTGTCGTTATCTGCATGTGTTAGAAAAAAAAAAGATACATCAATCCATTATGAATCATACATTGAAAAAGTTACCGTCAGATGCGGTAATGGGCAAAATACTTGCAATTTTTGTGTATGGAAATTAGTTTAGAAACATGACTTGAATCAACTGTTAGAAATTAAGGGACTATTGTCCATTATACTCCGTACTCTTCCCCCGGATGTTAAATTTAATTAAACACTAGCAAACGTCTCAAAAGTTATCGAAGGACCTAACAAAGACTAGGAGCTGGAAATATTGGCCTCTATTATAACACTATTATTCCGGGATCAACTCCACAATTTAATTTACTTATTTTACATCACTGGAGAAAGAGTTACCAACAGAGCGTCATATACCAATTTTACAAGTATAACATCTCTTTCTTCCGGAATCAATTTGACTGATACTGTGTGTAAGCGTGGCGAAAGGGATCCAGAGATGTGATGATTTGTGCAAAGGAGAATACGATACAACGTTCACAGAATCAACCGTGTTTGTTTTTTCATTAGTCAATATGGTCTTAAATTAGTTAATACTCAAGAAGGCAATGACTTTCAAACTAATAGGAAAGAAAATGTACATTTTGTTCTCTAATGGTTAAGTAAACATTCAAAACCAACAACAATATCAATTAAGATTTGGAAATCTATGAATATTTTTGTAAGAGGTTCAAGGAACAAATACTATGTTTGATTGATCATTGTGGCAATCTTGACGACGTTAGAAAGAAAGCATCTAGCCTAACACAACTATGTTTTAAGTAGTAGGCAGTTTGAAATATCGGTATAGGTGATTGAACATAAACACACTTTCCGTAAATAAAATATGAACTTTTTCATATTCCTTTACAGCAAGGACAAGCAGCAGGCAATAGAAGTTGTCTGATAAGAACCATGCCTGTAAGGAAAATATAAAGAAAGAAGTTGTAGATACTTTGAAACAAAGGAAAGAAACACAATTTATATGAGACTAATTTTCGTTTCAATTTAATATGTAGACGTGTCCGTATGGTAATGCATTTTCGTCGTTAAGTCAGACATACTTGCTGCCATAAAGAGATAATCCATTTTATTGTTGTTTTTGTTTAGTTCAGATGCATCTTGTATTTTTAGAATCGTCGGAAGTCTATCCCAGGTAATTTTTCTTGTGATTGAATAAACCATATCTGAACATTTAGACTTATGAAATGCATTCGATCACCGCTCGTTGACTTTGACACTCATAATTTTCCTCTTGGAACAAGTTCAGATCATATTTTAAAGTTCATGAGCGTTCTTATTTATTTATTTATGGAGAAGAAAATATGCGTCGCTTATGAAATAGTGACTATGTTTAATTTTTCTTGTCATTTAAAGTTTTCTGATCCAGCATAGATCAATACTAAATCGACATCATTTATTATATCACCGTATATGTCTTTGATATTGTATTCATTCATCGATAATTTGGAGAAATATAACACAAAAATGTGTTTTTTGTATTTCATTTATTTGCATCCTAATACTGTCAGGCACTAATTCGTATTAATATTTGACATTTAAAAGTTTTGTTTTTCATCTGAACATATTTTCACTGTTCCTTTAGTAGAAGTGTCATCCTGCACACGTGTTAACTGTTTCAGAATCCCGAGAACCTAAAGAACCTAAACCTTTATGCAGCGCAAATTTACATTTTAACTGCTTTTTCTTCTTTCATGAACCTCCAAGCTACGAAAAACGTTCAGAATGAAATATATTTAGGATTTTTTTCTTTGGTATTATATATATATATATATATATATATATATATATATATATATATATATATATATATATATATATATATATATATATATATATATATATATATATACCATATATATATATGGTAGTTTACCCCTCCGCCATCATGACTTCGCCTAGCGTGGGAGAGGACAAGAAGCAGCATGAAATGCATTATAGCCATTAAATCACCCCATCAAGAAACTGATAATATATCGTTTTACACTATGTCGTCAAATATAGATGTGTATTTAGCGCCATGTCGTCTGATCGATACATGCCCATTTCACTAAACCCAGACTTTATCTCTAAATCTAGATACACCTATGCCGCCAAATCGAGACAATTCTGCTGGGAGGTCGTTTTCACATTCGTACGTACAGACACATGCACATACATACATATATACATGCATACATACATACATACATACATACATACATACATACATACATACATACATACATACATACATACATACATACATACATACATACATACATACATACATACATACATACATACATACATACATACATACATACATACATACATACATACATACACTTGTTTCTTGCAGGTCGCTTTAAATATATGAAGTGGTAAAACTAATTTACCTGCCGACGTATAATATTTCAATCTAAAGTGAGCAATTGCTTCGGAGTGTTTATTTAAGACTTTAAACAGCTTTATGTAAGTAAACAATTGGTAAAACGGAAAGCACGAGCTGTTCTTTTTTTTGGTGTAGACCGATGTAATCTGTCGATGTATACAGTGCTTTATGTCTGTTCATGCAGTCAATGAGGAATAAATTGCCTAACACCTTTGCACTTCTTTCAATATTAAATCTTCTGAGATTCAGCAAAAGTTTCTGGGAGATGTGACGATTACCAGTTTCTACAAAATGAATTTTTCTATTGTCTAGTTCAGTGGCATGAAACATTGCGAATTTGGGTCCAGATCAATAAAATTACTAGATATAATAAAAATAGACACTTAATTTTGTTTCGTGTATACATAGACTTTAGAGTTGTATGGATAACAAAAAATTTGAAATGCATAAATAGCACACCACTCGATAGACGACGTCTCAGTAGAACAAGGAAAACAGTATAGTAATGTATGTGTTGAATTTGATGCACATCAGCATAGTCCGGAAATATAGTTGCAATTTTAAGTAAGATCTAAAAATGTAAGGTAATGACTTGTAAGATTAAAAATCATAAGCCAAACCCTTTGACATTAAAGTAAACGTGCAATCCTACGAAAAGAAGAAAGTTAAAATATATTAAAAATGTCTAAAACCGATCGAATGCACACAAAAGCAAACAAAAACAAAACCAATCATCAAGTCGATTAAGTAATGAGTCAATATTTGTTATATACTTGCATTCTTTTACAATATCCAAGATTTTGTCAGGTGGTACATCGATTATAAGTTCCACTAAAGAAAGGAAACGCAACAAACTATCCAACACCAATTCACCCCCAATTCCCAACACCAAACCCCCAAAATAAATAAAATCCAAACGAAACGAAAATACAAAACAAAGCAAAGCAAACGAAAGGAAACAAATGTACAAAACAAATAGAAACACAAAAACAATAACCCTTAGGAGGTGATTTGTAGTCAATCTAGCCTTAGTCATTTTAACTCGTTCTGAACTACGTAACCGGTGTACGTTCTGGTTTGTTTCCAAATTTGTGCTGGTAGCGGTGCCGTTTAAATAAAGAACCTTCAGAATCAGTAATTATATAGAGTGATTTGGTTACGAACGGGTACTAACCTTACGTACGTCGATTAACAAGTGTGTGTGCGTGCGTGCGGAGGGATTGCATATTGGTAAGTACGGTAATTTATATGTTAAAATCGCGAATAGGTTTGAAAAATGGCTGACCTCAAATTGGATAAAATTATTACATTGTTAAATCTGATATCAAAATATATCATTCTGGGTATGTAATCCTATACTGTTAAAATGTATTCTTTATACGTAGAATTTTCAATTACATTTCAAAATCCACAACTAGAACCCAATGGAAAGAGCAGGCTTGTTTATGCTTACATACATGCAAACTTGTGAAAGTATCCAATCACACGAAGAAGCTATCCAATGTCCAATTGTCAATTACTATCCAATACACCAGTACCATCAGGTACCCACTTTTTAATACTCTTCAACACACACCTTTTTATGTATTATGAAACACCCGGATTTCGGTTACAGTCCAAACTACACACTACTATCCGTCCAAAGGCTATTATATAAGTGAAGAGAGATGAAATCACAAGCATATAGTATTAAACACTCACTCTTTGTAACTATCCAAAACCTTTTGTACACCAACTTTTTTCACTCTATGTCACCTATAAAATCCTTGTGTGCTAGTTTTAAATTTTTTTATTTCATTACATGTTATTGTAATTATAACTTTATTCACTGGATTTGATATTTTTCCGGAAAATTCAGTTCAGTTCTCTTTTGACCTGGTAAATAATCAATATTGCTACATTGTATTTTTGCTGACCTAGTTTCTGACCTTGATTCAGAATTGGTAATCAACTTCTCTTTTTTCTTTCCCAGAGTTCAAATCATTGGTCGTAATCAAGGTCATAATTGGCTGCCATGTAGGTTATATGTAAACAACTTTTAAAATTTTTATTCAGTCTTATAAATTAATTCAGGAGAATGAAATTCGTTCATGGCGTACGTGTCAGCGGGCCTATGTTGTTACTACACCATACCAACTAAGTGACGACGTAACACCATCAGGTCATCTAAAATGGTGTTAAAAACAAGTTTTATACTGATTTAAATTAGTCGTAATTCATACCTTCAGAGCATATAGGTATTTTCGTGTTGTTACCAGCTTGAGTTAAATTTTTTATTCAAAATAATTTACTTTGTCTGCCAATATCCAGTGCTCATATGAATTCGTGGACAAATACATTTATTTGAAATTATTCAGAATTATAAAGCCTGAATACTAATTTTAGTGATTCAACAAGGAACTGTTGACACGACAACACAAAATAGGTTAACGAAGACGTCATAGCCATCCGTATTAAAACTTCATCAGGATTCGAACTTTGATTCAAATAGATCCTTTTAGTGATATCACATTATTATTTCTAATAATAATTTTGCATTAGATTTACAAACTTTATGTCATTTTTCATATTTTTACCTTGTTTTTTTAGGGAAATAAATTAATCTGTTAAATTTTAAAAATCTTGTTGGCTTCATTCTTTACTCTGTTACTTTTGTACGAGCCTAGACACGTGACATCTCCAAAACCTGTTATTTGTTTACATTCAAAGTCACACACCTACTATCTAGCACCATCTTTTTTTTATTAGAATGCGACGCATTCACTATTATCTATTACTAACTTTTCATTATTATCGTACAAAACGTATATATTATGTAACGAAATTTGTAGGAATATTTATACACATTCAATACCTACATATAGTAAAGGGTAAGGGTATTTATTAAAACATTACACCATTAATTATACAGAGATATTATCATTCAAGAAGGTGAAGGTTGTAAAGATTGGGGGATGGTCTATGCACACATGCAAATTGCCGGTGTGTATATATATATATATATATATATATATATATATATATACATATATATATATATATATATATATATATATATATATATATATATATATATATATATATATATGTGTGTGTGTGTGTGTGCTTTAACCTCATATAAAAAATTTGTTAAGGTTTTAGTTAAGATTGTATTGTAAACATATAAACAAAGGATAACAAAAATAAATAAATATCGGTAATACTTTTGATTAGTATATATGTTTTCTAGTAATTTTTGTTTTCCTGGAAAGTTGGTTTGGACTCTGCTACCACTTCCCACTACTATCTACTCGTCTCAGGTCGGATAGCATAGGCCACACATCTCTGTCTGCATTTATTCCCACCCCAAGGATTAATATATGCGAGAATGGGAAAGTGAAGATGCTTAGTCATGCCTTCCCAGTCCACTGTACAGTAAAGTGTTCAGGAATCCAATGTTGCTATTATTATTACCATTGAATGAACAAACTATTATCTGGGTTACAATACATTCAATGGTTTTGTTGTACAACATATGGCGATCTCAAATGGTTTCTGTCTTGGACTTGTTGAAGTGTTAAAGTTCGAATGGATTTTGATCGATGGCTCCCTTTAGGACTGCATTACAGACAATACCAGTGAGCTAACATTTTGGTAGTGGTTATTGGAAAACGTTCGATTTGGAATTGGCGACCAGAGGCAGTGATAAATTGTTTCACTTCTCGTCAAAGATTATACTTGGCACAGACTTTTGATTCAGTCATTTTCCATTTTAAGTAAAACATGCACACTACGCACTTAGAGTCTGTCTTCTTCGACGTTCGTTTTGAGAACTTTGACTCTCAGGTACAACTAATTAGTATTCAGGTTGATGTCAGTTTTTGTTTGTCCTTCGATTCCATATTCGTTGTTAATGACGTGGTCAAAGACGACACAGGACGCAATTCTGCCCATTGGGTTCATTGTATCGTAATCTTCATTAGTTGCATGGCAAACAAATCGAGTTCTGACTTTGAACATTGGCAAGAATCTGGGTGCATCACTCTCCTTTTTAGTTAGGAATCAAAACCGCCCGATACTCTGACAGCTGCTATTTTGTTTTGTTATTCTTTTTCTGAACGTATTTTTAAAGTCTGAAACATTTTCGACTCACATTCTGCCTTTTCCTTGCCGTGATGTAGAGGAGAAATTAAAAATTAATGCCTTCGCCAGAAGCGTGAAGTTATGTGATATGATGTGATTATAAGTTTTTAACTTAGCTTTAACAATTTTTCAGTCATATCGCTACGATGTCTCCAGTGTGGCAGTTTATAGTGATCTCTAGCACTGGGGCATCATACCGCAGATATGTAGCATGATGTCCCACCCAGTCACAATATCCTGACACCAGGCCGACCAGTCCTAACACTAGCCTCTTAATGCTGAATGTCAAGCGAGGCAGCTGTTAGTACCATTTTTGTAAGTCTTTGGTATAACTTGACCGGGGTTCGAACCCACGACCTCACGCATCCGAGACAGACGATCTAACCTCTAGGTTATCGAAGCGGTTCCAGAAGCGTGCAGCAAATTGCAAATCTACAGGGGTGTCCTGGCGTCTCAAAGGGTCTCTCCTAATTTGAATCTAAATATTATATCTAGCTTTTCATTGTCAATAAGAACGTTTTGAAGAAATCATTTTCATCGCGTCAATGCTCTATTTTTAATGCATGCAATCATCGTGTGATCATCAACTTTAAAATGGGTGCCACTTTGCAAAAATATGATTTTGACATATATCCTAAACCATGTCCTTTTCCTCGTCGTTGTCCAAAAAATTATTACTAATGTCATTTTTAGCAAATTTGTTTGCCTTACATTTGTTCCTAATTATTTTCAGTCTCAGATAGTGTATGCTACTAGCTCAGAATTTAGTGCAAATTTTTGTATTAGACAAATTTAAAAAATAATTCAGATATCATTCAGTCTGCGATAAAATCCTTTATAGTTTTGAAAATTTTGTACTGCTTTAGTTTAGGCCAAATTCGTAAAATTGTTTCCGTATAATTTACAGTCTCTACTAAGTGTTATACGAAATTTTAGTAACACTTAAAATCCCGCCCATTTGGTATTACTATGAGTTGGTACCCTTGTTTAATGCTATTTATAGCATCCATACAATATATGCAAATTTACTCTGCATACATGAAGCAATATCAGCAATGTTTTATATATAAAAGTAGTACAATTAAATATTAGTTACTGGATTATAACCAATTGCAATCAACAGAGATAATTAACGAAGAAAACAACAGAAGTGGATAAATTGCAATTGAGACAAGCCTTACGGGGAACCTGGATTTGTTGGTGGCCCTCTTGGTGTCGTTGGCGTGCTGCTGGGTTGGGTTGCTTTCGACCTCCTCGGAGTTTTAAGGGTCAGGGTCTTAAGGTCAAGTTCGAAGCGAAAAAGATCCAGGCAGGGATCAAGTCCCCCTATACGGAATCGGGCCGATGGCCGACCGTGTGGGAGGGTATTGGAGGCCCACTCTTCGGGTGGGTCCTCTGATCTCTAGCGAAAGCGGGAGACTTCAAAAGTCGTCAAGCAAACGTACATGCACATACGACTATAAATTCTACTGCTATTAGTTACTGGTACGTGTGTCTTGGAGCTCCCGCCGCAGAAGAAGAAGAAAAAAAAAGAACATAAGGAACCCTGAACTATTATCTATAACAATAGTAATAGCGGAATTTAACTAGAAAAGAAGAAAGAAAATTGTTGCTGATACAGTATTAATACTGTCCATCCATTGTTGCTTTTACAACAGTGGGGAAGTGAAAAGATTATTAATGTCAATTTGCCATACATTGGGCTCAATTTTGGCTATTCTGAGCCCTCATTGGGAATACAACCTAACCTGTGGCCCTGAAAAGAGTGATTGGTTTCAAATTTTTTTTTTCAAACTATCCCAAAAATATCAAACTAAGATTTCAAACTTGAAAGGGGTACCTGATACCCACCAAATTTGGCATACTTTTCGGAAACAGAAAGTACGCATAGTACACTAAAACAAAATCTAAACATGATAGGAAATTTCACAACTCAGGTATATTTGAAACGTATGTGGCTTACACATGTTTGGCGGATAGTTAGGGACCCCCACCCTCACTAGATAACGGGAAACACTTGATCACTTGATCACAACAACGTTTATTTGCTGCTGGTTGAGGTCTACATGACGCCCATTGCCACACTTTGGTTACTGGGACTACGAAGAGAGGGAGGACGGACAGAGGGAAACATCAACAAGGAGGGAGAGCTCCCCTGGCCACCAGCTTCCACACAAAATAGTTACTTTATGTAACGCCACAGACAAGATTATGACTTTCGATCGCCTTCTAGTGTGGATGTGGACCTGGTGTAAATCTACAATCCTACAGACCTTGGCTTGCAGGGGTGGTGATCAGGGCATTGCCTTTTCCCTTTCCCTTTCCTTTGCCGTTTCCTGCGGCTGGCATGGCGACGTTTTGGATTGTGTCAGTGTTGAATAGTAAGCAAAGTTCAAAGGTCTTAAGGTCTCGAAAAGCCAAGCACCATGGCCAAAATCCCAGCACAGGGTCTAAGAGCCTCCCTGGATAGTAATGCCACTGAAAAGTGACATCCGGCTAGGGCGGTAAGTCATCCATGGGGTTAAAAACGCCCATGCGCCGGGGCAAATAAAAATGTAGGGGGGCTCTAGTCTTTTTTCAGGGCTTTAACCAGTCATAAAACACGAAAGTGTATACATGACTATAACGAATATCAGTATCAATAATATCAGTTACTAAACAACAGTGAAATGAACACGAAATATTAAATAGTACACCATCATATATACAAAAAACAAATACATTTGAGACTAACTGCGTACAACTGCGTCATTTATCAAAAATAATAAACCAATAAGAACGTTTCACACTTGATCTACAGAATTATTATCCCTTCACCACAATATTTTAAACTTAGGTCAATTTTAATGATTCCCCATTTGTAACCGTACATTTTTCATCCTAATTACTTCCGGAATTACAGTTACATTTTTCTTACGTGCCTATAAAAACCACCGCATGCTAAACACATCGACAATTTTTTTTTAAAATAGGATTTCCCGTACATACCAACAGTCACATGTTTTGAGGTAAACTCTAGCAATGTAATAATAATGTTGTCATAAGCTTTTTCCAAAACAAAATAATTGGTTTCTATATGTTCTTTCTTTATAGTAGCTACCCAAGGAAACGATTCAAGTGGTCAATTGCATGTATCTGACGTCTGAATCCACATTGTAAGTCTGATATAAGTTTGCTGGACTCATGATAATATCTGTCATTTTTCATTAAGACAGTGACCTTTTAATGTACCTTGCTAATTCAATGGGATTCTAAATGGAAGGTTGAGTATGGGTTTTGTCCGGATTGAGTGCCGGTATCACTGTGGCCATTTTCCATTTTACTGAAACGTTCTTGTCACGCAATTGTGTCGTAAGCTCATACTAGACATCATTATGTCCTGCTGAGGTATCATGGGCTGTGTTCAGACTGAGGTTTCATGGGCTGTGTTCAGACTGAGGTTTCATGGGCTGTGTTCAGACTGAGGTATCATGGGCTGTGTTCAGACTGAGGTATCATGGACTGTGTTCAGACTGAGGTATCATGGGCTGTATTCAGACTAAGGTATTATGATATGTCTTCAGATTGAGGCATCATGGGCTGTGTTCAGACCAAGGTATCATGGACTGTGTTCAGACTGGGATATCATGGGCTGTGTTCAGATTGAGGTACCATGGGCTGTGTTTAGACTGAGGTATCACGGGCTGTGTTCAGATTGAGGTATCATGGGCTGTGTTCAGACTGGGGTATCATGAGCTGTGTTCAGACGGATGTATCATGGGCTGTGTTCTGATTAAGGTATCATGGGTTGTGCTCAGACTGAGGTATCATGGGCTGTGTTGAGACTGAGGTATCATGGACTCTGTTCAGGCTGGGGTATGATGGGCTGTGTTCAGACCGAGGTATCATGGGCTGTGTTCAGACCGAGGTATCATAGGCTGTGTTTTGATTGAGGTATTATGTGCTGTGTTCTGATTGAGGTATCATGGGCTGTGTTCAGACTGAGGTATCATGGGCTGTGTTCAGACCGAGGTATCATGGGCTGTGTTCAGACTGAGGTATCATGGGCTGTGTTCTGATTGAGGTATCATGGGCTGTGTTGAGACTGATTTATCATGGGCTGTGTTACGCATTGAGTGAACAAATTATAGTCATCTGTCTTGGCAGATTTAAAATTCAAAGGAACCTTTTCTTTTATGGTTTAGACATAGATGAAATTTCCAGTATATTTCTCGAGAGATAACTATTTGAAAATTGTTTTAGTCAATGTTTTTGTAATATAGTTTTTAGCTGATCAGCTAAGCCTAGGTGTTTTCAATTTTGTATATGATTTTTCGTACCATATTCCACGCTGGTTTCATAGGAGGGTGGATTTCCATGCATGCATCTTGCTCTATTAAATGAATGGTCGAGATTTAGCTTGGCATATATGACATCTATTCAAATTTAAGCTAAAATACCAAAAGACTTTTTTCCGTTCCCTGTCTGTCAGTGTTATGTTTAGTATCCCCTTGTAATCTTATACATTACGCAATGATTCTTGTTCCAGATAGAATCACGTCAAGTGTCCTATGAAAATCTTAATCATATTTAGAAGCTGTAGAAAATGCAACAAGTTGATAATTGGTAAAGAATCGTGCTAAGCCATTATGTAATAAATGATTTCTTTACACAGCCAATTTAACAAACAACATTCTACTTCGAAATTTCTACCTGCTACATGGTTTAGGTCTTGAGGTCACGAAAAGCTACAAGCGTAAACTTTCTAACGTGTAAACTTCATATATTTGATGCTGATATATGACTAATTCTAAAGTTCGTCAAGCAAATATTAAATTTTCCATTACACGCTATTTCGAACAAAAGGTCAGATGAAAATCTAGTCTTATTCACGGATCAAAGTAGTAGCTATATGTGCCACTTGGGACCCATATGACCTTATACGTATATTGTAACCTAAACATTTATGGTCTCAGACGAATAATCAGCATGGGAGGGTCACACAGGAATGGTAATGATGAAGGGTTTTTAAGTTCTAATTTTCTACTTAGATATATACAAGCAAACACTTATACAACACAATGATAAAAACGCACAAACCTTTTGGGTAATAGTGAAATAATATATCTTTTCTTGGCAAGTGACCATAAAAAAGGAAGTTGGGGGTTTGTTAACCCCGAATCCAGTTAACATTCGGAGCATTGTACTGGTCTTCTCTTTTCCTCAAATTTCTCCTCACAACGGGATAGTACAGCAAGACTCTTCTCAGGCATCTTCGCCTCTCTACATACACACTTCTCTTCCGCATAGCTGTGTCTATCATCTTGGTGATGTCCCATGATGATTTCACGTAAAACAAATAGTTTGAGTTGAACAGCATCCCTGATATGAGAGTCGATGCCTCCACGCTTGCCAGTATGGTATACGGTTTGGATCGTCAACATTCCATGCATCTTGATCGTGAAGACTGGTGAATCAGTGAGACGAGGCTTGTATTGAAAGTCTAAGACAGGCTCAAAACGGATTAAAATGTTTCATCAATTTAAAATCGCTTTACAAATTTCAATCAGAGGGCGGAGTCTTTCCTTAAATCACATACAGTATATAAATATTATCGCGTTTGTTTGCCGTGAATCGACGCGACAGAAACTTTTGAGCATGACTAAAACTGAAGAAAAAACATGTATTGGGTGCGCCTGAGTGGAAATCGAGGATTGATAGCATGACATATACGAAAATAACCACGGACATGCCTTCTTGAAGAGAATGCTTTTAACTGGGATTTAGTCGATTTCTTTCGTCTTTGCAAGAATTTGTACCTGCACCAGTTTCTTTGCCGACTGCTCATTCCATACCACGGGTAGGTGACTTTAGTCAGAGTCAGAAAGAATAATCAGATAAATATATACAACAGCAAAGGAAATAAGAGGATATAAGAAAACCAGAAGAGAATAGAAAGTATGCAGAAGAGAAGAATGACAGTGAAAGCCAAACCTTGACTGTGCTGCAATACATTTTTGGAGACTTACGGTAACTGAGACAAACGTATCAGACTTCTTTTAACTCGAACCAAGAGAAAGAGACTTTCCTGTGCCAACCATTCGATCCCAGCTAACACTGCCTCCATGCTTACTACCATTGGCAGGCCATCAGCAATAGTGCTCACAATCAAAACATTCGCAATTGCAGGAGAGAAAGTAGGACTTGATAAGGGTTCAAGTCCTTGAGTTTGTCAAAAGAACAAATATATAATGGTCCTTTCAGGACCACTCAGCTTTCTCAAAAGGAGATACTACTCAAACAAGGTCAAATAAAACTTAAATGCCGTTTATCATGATGTCTGACTGGTGTACGTATGCGAATGTTTGCGGGTTGGTTCATAGTCTATTAAAATCAGGACAAAGAGGCGGTTTCTTTTTTATTTGGGTATATTCCCGTTTGTGAATGACAACGAACATTTCATAACCCATCATTAAAGTTCGATTTTTTAAATTTCACTCCGTTTCTCTTTTAGAATTAATTATCGGCACTGGTCCTTCCAGACTTTCACTTTCTTCTCGTGGCCTTGAATTTTTGCATTGACGTGAATGGTTTCTTCATCTTTTGAACCCCTCTTTGTCTCTTCCTCTTTCTCTCGCTTCTTTTTCTGTTTCGTCTCTTTTTCTTTATTAGTGGCACTATTAAGATCAGTGGCCTTTATCCTGATAATAATTAGAATATCTTGACATTTGTCTCTTTTTCTATATAGTTTTAACCTTGTAGATATTCTGTGGTTCAATGATCTTTAACCTGAGATATATAGAAAGTATCTTGACTTTTATCTGGAGAGGAGTAATAGGTCATTTTCTATGAAGTATACATTCTTATGACTCTTCGCAAATTTCTGATCATAATGTAGATCTGTATTGAATCTTTCATCTTCTTAATCGGTTGAGAACTTAATGAATACTCCAACTCTAAGACACTAACCCTTTATACATACATACATACATACATACATACATACATACATACATACATACATACATACATGCATGCATGCATGCATGCATGCATGCATGCATGCATGCATGCATGCATGCATGCATGCATGCATACATACATACATACATACATACATACATACATACATACATACATACATACATACATACATACATACATACATACATACATACATACATACATACATACATACATACATACATACATACATACATACATACATACATACATACATACATACATACATACATACATATGACCCTGATGGGTGTAAAATCGACTCAAATAAAATTTTGCAATGAAGATTAAACGGGTCCATTGGAAATCTAGAAGACTGTACGAGGCGACGACGTGCCTTATCACCTCACAAACACAAGCTGAAGTGTTAGCTCAAATTCATGTGAGAGACTTTGAAGACAACACGAGTGAGCCTCAATCAACGTCAGCGTGCCACAAAACTAAGATAGTCTAGATTTACCCTAACAGAAATTCTTTATGTCCCTAAAATTTAGAGACGCATACACGAACTTCCATAAAATCTGAAACGAAGGTTTACACCTACAAGTGAAATTTAAAGAGGTCAAGAAGCTTGGGTATAATTTTGCAGTCAAGGTAAACCAATCATACTTTTCCAAGGAGAAGGCAGAAATCAAAAAACGATGGCAATCCGTGTCTCACAACACATTTCAAAATGTTCAGGCAGAGGTTCACTCTAGCAATTTTGAAGACGAAATGATTGTCTCTTGTCAAACTCCATTTGCTTCCTCTGCAGAATTAAATTTCAAATGTTGAGAGAGAGAGAAAACTGCATTAATATAGCAATCCTTATATGCTGACAGAACAAACAAGATCAGCTAAGAAAGAAATTCGTTGGTACTTCATAAAGATAGTTCTACAATCTAGCACCCACTCCCAAACAGACTTCCAGAAAATTTAGAGCGACGATATACACCATAAACGGTTTAAGTCATTGTTTGCTATATCATTTTGTGTTCATAAATTTGGCACAAACAATACGTATGCACACAAAGCTAACACACACACACACAAAGACATGGACAAAGAATATTGTTACCGCATTGACTGACGGTATAACATTGTTCAGAGAGAGAGAGAGAGAGAGAGAGAGAGAGAGAGAGAGAGAGAGAGAGAGAGAGAGAGAGAGAGAGAGAGAGAGAGAGAGAGAGAGAGAGAGAGAGAGAGAGAGAGAGAGATGATTTGGATTTTTAACGTACCTTAAATTTTCTCAGTCATATAACTACTACGTCTGCTGTGTCCCAGTTTATAGTGGTGTCCAGTACTGGGACATCATGCTGCAGACATATAGCATACTGTCCCACCTAGTCACATTATTCTGACACCAGGTCGACCAGTCATAACACAAACCTCTTAATGCTGAGAGTATGGCACGCCAAATCGTTCAACATAGATGAGCTGGAGTAATCGTAGGGTGAGCTTCGAGAGATCGTGAGGTGAGCTGGAACAATTGTAGGCTGAGAGCGTAGTGTGAGCTGAAATAATCGTCGGGAGAGCTGAAGCAATCATAGAGTGAGCTTGGAGAGATCGAAGGGTGAACTGAAGTGTTCGTAAGGTGAGCTTGGAGAGATCGTAGGGTGAATAGAAGTAATCGTAGGGTGAATGAAGTAACCGTAGAGTGAACGGTAGGAAACATTCATAATATAAGCGACTCCGTTGGGATTTTACATAAATCTCCCTTCGTGACTTCCGGTCCTGCATTCATTGTGCTTTGTGATTTATTTGAAATAACCTTTTAATTCCTTCATTAATAGTTATAACGATAAATGAAACTGACGATTTATTGATAGACATCGATTCTTGTTTGCAAAATATTAATAGATTTTATTTGACACAAGATTTGTTAGGAATATAATACCAGATTAGAAAACTGGAGGACTACATCGTGTTACTAGCTGTAATAGAAATGTGTATATACCTTGTTTCAAGAAGAGAAGTGTTACACATTTTGCAGGAACTTGACTATTGAATCCACGTGATATTTTCAGGTCCGCAAAATCTACTAGACAGTTCGCAGGGGGAATCGTTTTCATATGAATGCCCATTTGAGAAGAGAATTCAACCTGGTCGACCACGTTATAGTGTTTCCTTTGATCAAATAGAATCATTACGTGAAACTGGCATGACATGGGACAGACTTTCCTCATGTCTGTCATTTAGTATCTCAGCTTTATATAGAAGAAGGATATAACTAAATACACCGGATACACTTTCGGACATAAATGACCCTGACCTTGAAAGTAAAGTAGGTGGTATATTGCATAGTACATCTAATGTTGGCGAATCATATATCAAAGGGAGCCCTTTGGCGCATGGCATACATATAGAGATGGCGTTTGAGAGAAAGTATTCAAAGAATAGATCCAGTGGGAAGAGCCATCCAAAAGCTGTTACACTGGCGAATCATTTTTCACGGAATAGTGGATTGCTAAGTCGATTGATCACATGTATGTAGCTACAAATAACTAGGCACCGACTTTATTAACAAATTTTGAAAAATGTGAATATGTATTGTCTAGCGCATCACGTGAGAGGCAACATGGGTACAGAAAACGTAGAAATTGCTAGACAATGAGACGTGAAGACAACAGAGTAACTTTTATTTCTGGTCGCAGTGTTCATAATCAGCGTGTAGAAAAAATGTGGGAAGAACTTAACAATCTCTTGTCTATGTTTTACAGTGCTCTGTTTAAATTCATGGAGGAGTACAACGTGTTAGACTCAGATAACTGATTGCTGTACACTATGGTATTTTTTTAACCAGAATTCGCATGTCAGTTTGAGAAATTATTGGACGATGAAACCACCGTGGATTAAGAACGGCAGTATTCGTTCGCCACACGAGTTGTGGCACAGTGGATATTTGCAAGACCCCAACGATATTTGCGACCTTGGCAACCACGACCTTGACTTTGAGCAAAATACAAGAGACCTTAATCAGACGATTCTGATGAATTATGTCAAATTTCAGAAAACAGCTGTTGTATGGCTGAACAACAACTTCTGATACCTTTGACTCAGGTTGATCCCATAGCAGACGACAATAAATTTGGCATCGGCACTGGACTATGTCATGTTAAATTCTACTTTCTATAACAATTTTCTAATGATTGTTTCAGAAAACAGCTGTTGTATGGCTGAACAACAACTTCTGATACCTTTGACTCAGGTTGATCCCATAGCAAACGACAACAAATTTGGCATCAACAGTTTGTGCGGGACACTGGACTATGTCATGTCAAATTCTACTTTCTATAACAATTTTCTATAGATAAGTTTGTGTGTGTATGTGTGTGTGTTTGGATTTTTAGCGTAGCTTTAACACTTTTATTCATATCGTTAATTTATATGCAGCGTGATAGTGTTACGACCATGTGGTTTAAGTGTGTGTGTGTGTGTGTGTGTGTGTGTGTGTGTGTGTGTGTGTTAATTAATCAATTCTGTATAAAACTTTTTATTTCATTTTATTTTATTAAATGTAATTATTAATACGATTATATTAATATCAGTCTCATATGTTGTTAGAAACATCGTGTTTACTTGAGTCTTAAATGTGACTCATGTAAGAACGTACTGTGTATGATAACAAATTCATTAAGAGTGAACATTCAGGAATAGCTATGGAAACGATTGGCTGATACTTGGTCAGGCTTTCATAATGTCCCGAAATATTGCAAAATTGCATGCGTCCTCCGTGCACATTTAATTCAAATGAAGTATTAGCTTCGTTGTATGCTAAGGTTTCAGACGTGGAGTCATCGTAGAATCATTCTCAGGCAGATTCGGAGTTTATTGTAACATCTTAGAGTTATACAACTTCCATTACCTTACAAAAGGTATTTTTGTGCTAGAAAAGTTGTCTGTTCGTATGTTTACGTAGAACAACATGTATTTTGTTAGAGGAGCTAATTTTACTTCGTTTTTCTGAATCATTGTTTCCCTGGAGAACAACATTACTGATTTGGACAAAGATATTGTTCGAAAATATTCTAAATCGTAACGGAACAATACAAACTGCTTAACTGTGTAAATTCTGGATTTTTCTGTTAGCCTTCGTCTGACGTCATCATCCGCCATTTTGGACCAGAAATGAACTTCAGGCTGTGTTTAGAACTTTTAAAAGGACTTATGTTTATCTTTAGAATAAAGAATTTGATCGTTTCTGTAAACCGTAAGTCTTGTTTAACATATATACATTAGTTCATGTTTTCTAGGAAATAGCATTGTTTTTGTTAAAATTTACAAAGCTTGTTGTCTAAACTCTTGTATTCTTTGAACGAGCCGATACGTAACACAAAGAAATTGGTCGCTCGTCCTTTAGAATATTTGAAATTGGCTAAAATTGAATTATGAATTCACCTAGGTCACTTTATTTGAAATTTTAGTGAAAAAGAATGGGCTTTTTTTCTTAAAAATGTCAAGAGTGGAGTTTTCCTTCTATTCCAACTCAAGAACAGTTGGATAATTTAGGAATGATGAATTGCTTGAATTTGCCAAAAAGTATGAACTATCTGAAGCAAAATCTTCTTTAGCTAATCAACAAATCAAGACTACTTTAGGTCAAATAATATCATTGACAAAAGTGTTTTGGCATCTGTCATTAAGACTTTAACCGATACTGACGTTACAATGGCAGAATTAAAATTAAAATATAAATTTTAGTTTCAGAAAGAACAAGTACACTATTCTTGGTAGCTATTAAAATAGGGGAAATTAAATTTGCCAAACTAGACAATGCCAGCCTCTAAAAGCGCAATGAATGAATTACCAAATACATACAATGTAAACAAAGTTATTGGCTCTTTTTTTAACAATTTACCTCTTTAGTTCGAGAAGTGAAGATGGGCAAGTAGAGCTAGCACTTTTTGAAAGGCCAAGCTGTATACTACATAACCCATATTGCATCCATCAATCATACACCAAAATAAAAGGCATTAAAGGTTCTTTGAACAATACCTAAGATATAGTCTTTTTTTAGAAAGCCAGTATAATTAGTGTGGAGACCTGGAAAAATTATTTTTCTTTAAAATTCACACCATATGCTAAACAGGAAACTGTAGAGCGCCTCCTTAAAAAGTATTAACATGATGTTCTGAATAAAATGGTACATTAACATTGATTTTATTCATGAAAATAAGCTAAATATGCTTTTATTGCTCTAGCTTGCATATTTCACCATAAGGAATGTTTGGGTGAGTAGTGACCTTCATTATGGGGAAATTAGAAGTCTTAGAATAGAGGAATAATGTCAACTCAAATTGAAAACTGTTCCATTAAGTAAAATAGATTCATAGTAGAAATGTTTCTTTTCATTGAGTTGCAATGAAATTGAAAAATGAAGACAAAGCAAATTTGCTACCTTCATATCAAACAATAAGTTAATATTTTATCCCTTGCCCTTTAACCTTTATGAACCTCAACTGTTGTATCCCTTTTAAAACTGCAAAATATTATTTTTGACATCTACGGATTAAATACGGTTAGTTTTATGTTCCTGTCTTTCAGCATAAAACTAGTTGCTATGTTGACAAAATGCAATCCGCATTTTTAAAATAATTCACTTTTTATCATAAGGAGGAGATAGGGGCTGTACGTATTTCAGACTCTGACTGATAAATGCTGTTCTAAGCGGGGAAATACAGGACAATTATTCCAAAGGACTGTTTTGATGCTTGCGACTTAAATATTTCAGCCATACAAACAAAATTAATCATACAATAATACCTATATACGCTTTATGGTGGCACTCACCAGTTATTATGTACTTTGGAGAGAGTGATGTAAGGTGAAGTTGTTTGCATTTTAAACATGCAAAGTGGAGAGAATGTTGGCATACCTATATGCTTCTTTCGTGTAATGTGGCTGGCATTTCTTTGGATATTGTACTTTTGGACATTTTAAATGATCGTAGCACACTGCTAACTAAAATGACTGCTCCCTTGTGCTCTAAAAATCAACCTGAATTTGTCTAAAGTACACTTTTCTTGGCAGCTATTAAAATAAGGAAAATGAATGTTGCCAAACTAGATAATACTAGCTTCTAAAAGTGCAATGAATGAGTTACCAAATGCATAAAATGTAAAAAAGTTATCGGCTCTTTTTTTACAATTTTCCTCTGAAGTTCAAGAAGTGAAAATGAGTAAGAAAAGCAAATAGAGCTAGCACTTTTTTGAAAGGTGCACAGTTGCTAAATAGGAAACTCTAGAGCGCCACCTTAATGATTGCTTAAAATTGAAATATAGGTATCAGAATCAAGATAGGATTTTATTTCTAAGAGGTTAAGATCAAGGTCATGGTCATGTGTTGAAAATAATACATTTGTTGGGTTTGACAAACCTCAGTCTGATTGTGTTTTGGAGAATTTTGAACCATTCATGTTGAAGGGTTCTATATCACTCTTGGGTGATTTGGTCAATCCTATCCCTATTAAAATTTTACGGGATACAGAAGCTTTTCAGAGTTTTTTGGTTTCAGGTGTTTTTCCTTCTTCTGATAAAACCTGTTCTAATGAGAATGTTCTCATTTAGGGAGTAGAGTTCGGCTTTGTTAATCTTCCTCTCCTTTCTGATAATTTGTCAGACGTAGTTTCAAGGCCTGTGAACGTTGGCGTAGTGTATACTTTACCCGTTGATGGCGTTCATTCGTTGAGAGGCAATGACTTAGCTGAATTAAAGGTTGTGGTTAATCAAATTGTAACTGACAAGCCATCTTTGGATCAGAAAGTTGATCCTATTGAAAAAGAAATCTCTGATCTATGTTCAGCTTGTTCAGTTACCAGAGCTTTGGCAAATAAAGCTCTTGTATATGATTTTGATAAGGACTGTGTTCCTTTATCTGACACATGTATTTGTCTGTTTTTGATGAGGTCACTTTCATTTTTAATTTGGATCAGTCAAAAGTATTGATCATAGTAATCCTCTTTTGAATGCTCATTCTCTTTTATCTGCTCAAGGTGATAAACGACAATCACTAGTTGTTGATTAGGAGAACGGTCCTGCGATCTCCTGTTTGTTTCAGGGGACTGTTAGTGAAACTGAAGCAACTGAAGTACCTGTCTGTTACGTCATTAAAAATGGAGTTCTTATGAAAAAAATGGAGATCTCCCGAGGTTTTTCCTAGTGACGATTGGTCAGTAAAATACCAAATTGTGGTTCCTAAACCTTACAGACAGGAAATACTTTCTTTGCCCCATGAGACTTGTATGGCAGGTCATTTGGGGATGAATAAAACGTATAACAAGATCTGGACTCGATTATATTGGCCAAAAATCAAAAGCGATGTTTACAAGTATTGTAGATCTTGTCAGGAGTGTCAGATTGTAGGAAAACCAAAGTTAAAAATTCATAAAGCTCATTTGAAACCAATTTCTACATTTGACAAAATATTTAGTAGAGTTGTAGCAGATTGTGTCAATCCCTTACTAAAGACCAAGTCAGGAAATCAATATTTGTTGACCATAATGTGTGCATCAACAAGATTCAAAGAGGCAATTCCTCTACGGAATATTGTAACTAAAATAATGTAAAGGCTTTAGTAAAGTTCTTTACTCAATTTATCCTACCGAAATTTGTCCAATCAGATCAAGAGTCACATTTTATGTCTGGAATTTTCCAGCAACCAATGCATGAATTGGGCATTCAACATTTAAAATCTTCTGCCTATCATCCTGAGAGCCAAGGAGCTTTAGAACGATTTCATCAAACCTTGAAAAATATGATGAGATCGTATTGTTTTGACACAGGTAAAGACTGGGATGAAGGCATACATATTTTTTGTTTGCAGTTAGAGAGTCTGTTCAGGAGTCTCTTGGGTTCAGTCCTTTTGAATTGGTTTTTGGACACTGTGCGTGGACCCTTAAAGTTATTGAAAGAGAAACTTCTTTGAAATGAAGAATCAGAACTTAATCTTCTTGATTATGTTTCTGTTTTCAAATATAAATTGTCAAAGGCTTGTGATGTCGCAAGAGCAAATTTGTACTCTACTCAATCAAAAATGAAGTTAAAATATGATACAAATTTGATGGTTTCATACACGGTTTAAAAGAAAATTAGTGATTTAAATTACATTATAAATACTTCTGATAGGCGAAAACAAAAATAATTGTGCCATATCAGTATGTTAAAGGAGTATGTTGAAAGAAATAGCCAGGAAAATCATGTAATTCATTTAGGTGTACATGTCCCACTAAAAGAAGATTTAAATGAAGAAATTCAATTGGATTTTACTAACATGGAAAAACTAGTCTTTAGAATTCGGAAGTCATAGAAAATCGAGATCAGAAATTTTCTCATTTGCTAGAGCAAAAAAAGTAAACTTAATTGTTTTCTGAATATAAGCACTTCTTTCCAGACGTGCCTACAAGGACAAACAAAATTTTTCACGACGTTGAAATAGTAAATTCGAAACCCATGAAACAACACCCATACAGGACAAATCTTTTTTAAAAAGCAATATATGAAAAAAGAGATTCAGTATTTACTGGACAATGATTTTATAGAGCCCAGTAAGAGTGATTAGAGTTCACCGTGCATTCTTGTTTCGAAACCGGATAAAACTTTCCGAATGTGTACGGATTAACGGAAGGTAAATAGTGTGACAACAACACTCATTTCCACTGCCAAGAATCGATGATTGTATCGACAAAATTGGAAATGCCAAATACGTCACTAAATTACACCTTCTGAAGGGCTTTTGGCAAATTACCTTAACGGAAAGAGAAAAAGAAATTTCAGCATTTGTGACTCCAGATGGACTCTACCTATACAAAGTGATGCCTTTTGGGATGAAGGGTTCTCCGAGTACTTTTCAACGCCTTATGAGTATGATTACTTCTGGTCTAGACAACTGTGATGCATATGTTGATGTCATCATTTACAAAAACACCTGGCAAGAAAATCTAACTACGATTCGGAAGTTCTTCAACAGACTCACGGATACAAATCTGACTATTAATTTATCTAAAAGTGAGTTTTGCCGTGCATGTGTTACTTTTTAGGACATATTTTGGGACACGGTCAGATTAAACCTATAGATGCTAAGATCAAGGCTATTTCTGAATTTTCAGTGCCTGTCAATAGAAAACAGCTAATGCGATGTTAAGTATGGCTGAGTACTATCGTAAGTTGTTCTAATTTGTCTGATGTTGTTGAACATCTGACAAGCTTTGAAAGAGCAAACAAAACAATCCTTTGGAATGAAAAATGTCAAGAGACTTTCGACAGACTAAAAGCCATACTTGCAAGTGCACCAGTTTTAACAGCTCCAGATTTCGGTTAGCCTTTCAAACTATCTGTGGATGCGAGTTATGTTTGGGTTGGAGCAGGGTTGCTTCAAGATAACAAAAATGGTCTTGAACATCCAGTGTGTTCTTTCTCTAAGAAATTAAATAAACACCAGAGAAACTACTCAACAATCGAGAGGGAGTGCTTGGCTTTAATGCTAGCATTACAACATTTCAAAGTTTATGTTAGCTCGGCTCCTTCTCAGGTTGTTGTGTTTAGTGACCACAACCCCCTCACTTTCATCAGCAGAATGAAAAATAATAATCAGAGTCTGTTTCTATGGAGATTATTTTCACAAGAATACAATATTGATATCAGGCACATAAAAGGAAAGGATAATTTAATTGCAGATGCACTTTCACGTGTGTAGAATGTTATTTTCATAAATTCATAAGAGTTCATCTTGTATGAATTTTTACATCATGTAGAATTTATATCTGGTATGAAAAAAGTTTTTATTACATAAATCTATTTTTCTTTATGGGGGAAGGTGTTACGACCCTGTAGTTGAAGTATGTTTGTGTTAAGGAAACAATTCTGTATAAATCTCTATTTCATTTGTTTTTCATTAAATATAAATATTAATATAATTATATTAATATCAGTCTAATATGTTGTTAAAAACATCGGGTTTACTTGAGTCGTAAATGTGACTCATGTGAGTACGTGCTGTGTATGATGACAAATTCATAACAAGTAAACATTCAGGAATAGCTATGAAAACGATAAACAATTAACTCTGTAATTTTTGATTCGACTCATTTTTCTTCAACATTTGAATAAATAGCTCCAATGAATATAATGCATCTTCTTTTGATTCATTTACATACATTTGAACAGGGCACATATCATTAAAGGTATTTGATTAATACACATACCTTTGAACAGTGCACAGTTTAAAGGCAATTGATTGATTTACATACCTTTGAACAGTGCACAGTTCTTTAAAGACAATTCATTTACATACCTTTGAACAGTGCACAGTTCTTTAAAGATATTTGATTAATACACATACCTTTGAACAGTGCACAATTTAAAGGCAATTGATTGATTTACATACCTTTGAACAGTGCACAGGTCTTTAAAGACAATTCATTTACATACCTTTGAACAGTGCACAGTTCTTTAAAGGTATTTGATTAATAAACATACCTTTGAACAGTACACAGTTCTTTAAAGGAAATTAATTCATTTACATACCTTTGAACAGTACACAGTTTTTGAAGGCAATTGATTCGTTTACATACCTTTGAACAGTGCACAGTTCTTTAAAGACAATTAATTCATTTACATACCTTTGAACAGTGCACAGTTCTTTAAAAGTATTTGATTAATATACATATCTTTGAACAGTGTGTGTTTGTGTATGTGTGTGTGGTTGTGTGACTGTGTGGTGTTGTGTGTGTGTGTATGTGTGTGTGTGTGTGTGTGTGTGTGTGAAGAACAGTATGTATATGGTTGTTATCTCAAGCTCCTAACTCCGATATGTACCAAACTTGCTACACTTGATTTTTAAAGAGGGGGTGTTGATATTTTTCAATAAAAAATAATCCAACCCTATTGGTCGGGGAAGGAAAGTTGTGGTGGTCAGAACTTATTCATATTTTTAATATCTTGATAGAATTCATACACATTAGCAATAATGCATTGGTTTATAGTTGGAAATAGACTTTATCAATTGCAATGAATATATATATATATATATATATATATATATATATATATATATATATATATATATATATATATATATATATATATATATAATCTTTCTAGTAACCCTTTGTGAATTAGTAGGGACAAATTAGGGCTATGTTTGAAAGTAGACAGAAAGTAAGGGACAGTTGGAATATTTTATAAGGAATAAGCTTTCCATATCCATAACATTTAATCTGAAGTAAATTTAAATGTCTTCAAACAAAACAAAAATTTTCTAACCATTTATTTTAAGCACAACTGCCACTTTAAAAATTGAAATGCATATTTTCCAATTTACTTTGCATGCCATATACACTTTGTGCTTTGTGGTCCTCAGGAGAGAATGACATATTATGCTAATTGAGATATAATCATGTACTTCATTGTTTTTATTGCTGTTATTATTATTATTATTATTATTATTATTATTATTATTATTATTATTATTATTATTATTATTATTATTATTATTAAATCGTTATTGTAACAAATGACAAAGCTTATGAGTTCAAATATATCTTTCGTTGGTATCACAAAATGAAATATATCCATTATTTAGTCATTTATATATAAAATCAAAGCTTAGAAGACTAAAATCACTCTTGAGTCACTACCCAATCCCCAAACGAGACCTGTAAGTTCACAATAATTTTAACTATATTTTTGAAGTCATCATGAAAGTACGAATCTGACAGAATGTTAGGTCTGTGATGACTGAAAACGTTCCTATAACAGAGTTTCGATATTTTATTAACTATTTTGAACAATATGGCCACAACATCAGACCACAAAGCGATTGAGCACATCAAGATTTGAACTAGTTTCAATGTAGTACAGGGGCCATAATTTTATAGAAAAGTAAATAGTGGCAAGCCAATATCTTCAGCAATAAATAGTTTCCACTCATGAAAGATGGTGCAGTCAAATGCTAGATTTCTTGAACTAGAGCTTCTGTTGGGACACATAATCAAGTGCTTCATGAAATAATGTGAAATTTTGTATTTTGACATTTAGAAATCTATGGACATATTTTTCACACGAACATATGGCAATGAATGAAGAAAGAATGTTGATTAGATTAATTCACCAATAATATATATATATATATATATATATATATATATATATATATATATATATATACTGCAATAAATTGACAATGAGCACTGCAAGACTGGTATCTAATTAACTTGATCGCTTGCCATTCTTTTTCAAAGGCATGTACAAAACATAGACAAGACAAACAAATAAAACAGAAAATAAAAACGTAGTGTTTTGCAAAACTCTACATGGCTGTTTCTACAGGAATCAAACCTTTAAGTGTATTGTTTCAACTAGCTTATATCAATATGTTGCAGATACTGAAAAATATTTGTTTTAACCTAGAAATCGATGAGCCAAAACGACATCTTTTATTTCGTGTATATTAATGTAAGCGGAAATTATATCCCGGATATTTCATTGATATATTAGTAATCATAGAATATTAGGCAGATTTAGCTACGTTTTTAAAGAAAAAGTGTCGGCTGCAAACGATAATTTTATTTAAACTTGGCTGTCTTTTCCAGTCTATCCTGTTTAAACCGCTTAGTTTCAATGTTCTAAGGCATCGTATCCAGTAAGATTATTTTTCTTTCCTGGTTTGGGAATTCCAGTTGGGGTTTTTAGCAATTACAATAAGTGTTATATCACTGAAAATGTGGCCAGGGGAGGAGAGATGTTCTGCGACCGGTCTTCTGTACAGCTTCTTTGTCATCCAATCAGTTCTATGAATGTTGATCCTTTTGTGTAGCTTTTTAGTTTCTCCGACATACTGAATACTACAGATCTTACATTGTATGAGATAAATTGTCCGTTTTGTTAGGACCATGTATGTTTCATTTTTCTCTAGTCGATGTACTAGAAAATGTCCTGGTCTCCATCATATGTTGACAGGTTTTGCATCTTTTGTTGCCACAGGGCCAGATTGACCAGGGTGGTCTTGACTTGTGATTGGCGTTAGCTTCGCCCTGACTAGGATGTTCTTGAGGTTTTTTTTTTGGTATCCGGTAGGGTACTATAGGCTTGTTCAGAAGGTTTAACTTTAGTACGTCCAACGATTCCACGATGGGCCAGTGTTTGTCCATGATTTTACCTACTTTGGTGTTGTCTGGGTGGTAGGTCAGGATAAATGGCTTCATTCTTTCCGTGTTTTAGTAGGTCATCGCGGTTGGTTTGATTAGCACTTTGGGTTGCTTCCGCATCCAGGTCTTTGCTCAATGCCTCGGTAAATTAAATGTTTAGATAGCACCTCAGACCTTTCTAGTAATGTTTCACTGTAGGAGCAAATTCTGCATATCCTCAATGCCTGGCTATATGGAATGTTCCTAATGCAGTATATTGGATGACAGCTGGTTGATATCGAGTAGATGTCTATATGGAGTTTGTTTTCTACCAGTCTGGTAGTTGTGTCCAGGAAAACGTGATTTGAGTTGGAGATTTCTGCCGTGAATTTTATTGAAGGATGGAAAAGAAAGTCTGAATGCATTCCTCTTCCTGCTGTCGCATAGTTCCTGCACTGGATCTTTGAAATTTGGAAAAAGCCAGAAGTTACAAAGAGATAAATCTGGATTTTTGGTGTGTGTTCAGGTTTTCAACGTCAAATTGTTTGGAAGGTATGCATTACAAACATGCTTGTTTGTGTGCGGATGAGTTGTAATGGTGCAGAATGGAGCCACACCTCAGTAGGCCTGGATACTTTCTGATAACACAGTGAAACATAATGACGTAGAAATAGATAATGCAATTAAGCTTGCGACATCATTAGTTTTCTAATAATGTCACGTCTTAAGTTATGAGTTTTCAGTTACAGAGGAGATATTTATATACCATTGGGTCGCTTTGGTTATGAGGTATGGGATTTATTTTAGAATTACTGTGTCTTCCTTCCTATGTACCTATTGAATACTAGTATACGCCTATTTGACACCCGTATTTGTATTCAAGATACATCTGGCGAACTGAATACAGATTGTTCAATCTCTGCAAAGTGTCGGTTGGTACAGGGAAAGAACTACTGTCGTTGTCAATTACGTGTCAATTTGCTGTATGAGATTGCGTTGAAGTATTTGCATGATGGTTAAAATAGATACGTGAGTTTAAGTCAACACGCGGTGTCATGACATGTGTGAACAGTAAGTCCTGGGAAAACAACTATTGACGTCTGCTGCAAATTATGTCAACTCGTAAAGTCAATTAAATGTTAATGTTTAAAACTTTTCAACTACACAGGAATATCATTGGTGTTACAAGGTACTAAACATAGGCAAACTTTCCGTCGTTATGTTATCAGAACTCTCTTCGACTGAATTTACATTGAGCATAAATTATCTGAAATCAAACACTCACTTCGACTCACTTCACTTTTTACGTTATTATGTTCGATGTGTTATCAGAAAGTATCCAGGCCTACTGAGGTGTGGCTCCATTCTGCACCATTACAACTCATTATTAGAAATCAGCACTCTCTTCGACTGATTTTTTTTTAATACTGTCTGAACAATGAATACAATCTATAGTTCAAGTTATAAACATCTTCAGCGTGCGTGTCATTTTTCAGATAATGATCGTTTGAAGTGTTTATTTACATCAAAGAGAACATCTGAATTTATGTAAAGACATGTACGGCAATTAAGTCTCTAAGAAGTGGATCTTATGCAGTTTATTTTACAAAACATAGTCTGTCAATTCTCCATATAAAATTAAGAAAGAAATGCTGACATACTGTTTTGCGTTTTGCTAGTTAAATTTAAATGTATAATCTGGGTCTTGTAACAAACCCAAATTTCATTGAGTGTAAAATATATTATTTCATTCAAACATTGCTCTATAAAGAAATACATTTGGCGGTCCGTGAAAACCTTTCCCTCTCCAGTTCATTACACTGACTTCTCTAAACATGTACATGTTAAATTCGAATCTGTTCTCTCAGAAATCAACTTCACGAAACTGAGAACAAGATCAGATACGCAGTATACAGTAAAGGTTTATATCAAATCGGACCTCGATAATAAAGCTAACAAATGCTTTTTGCCGAGGAACAAGGCATGTGCAGAGGAATTAAAAACTTTGTTTGGATAAGTGAATGCTGCACTACACGACTAGGCAGCTAAATCGTTAATACTTGAATGTATCGGGATCATGCACGTGTATAGATTTTACTATAAAGGTTATGGAGAACTCTATAAAACATAGGAGAACTTGCATTAACTTTGCAAACGGCTCTGGGATACTTGGAAAACATTGGATTTTCCGAAATAGCGATTTTCTTACAAAATCGACGTTTTTCCGTTTAGTAATGAAAGAGACATAATTTACTCACTACTCTTATGCTTCGAAAATATATTAAGAAGTGGGAAAATTATTCACTTTTTAGAGCCATTATTAGCATAGAATAAATTCGATATACATTGTCTTGCATCCACTGGCACTTATATGCTTCTGTTGCTCACGTGACACCACCTAATGCCAGCATTATCAAAATTAGAAGACCGGTCAATACGTACGTGTAATGCTGACATTTGAAAACAACAACTTTAACGTCTTTATCTAGCTGAGACCACTGTTTTATGCACGAAAAATATTTATGCTCGGTTTGCAACATTTACAGTCATGTGAAATAGATTCATTATTCAGGTACGCCAAAGCACACTTATTATTAAGATACGCCAAAACACACTTACCATTCAGGCACGCCAAAACACATTCACCATTCAGATATGCCAAATCACATTCACCATTCAGATATGCCAAAACACATTCACCATTCAGATATGCCAAAACACATTCACCATTCAGATATGCCAAAACACATTCACCATTCAATATAAACCAAAACAATTTCACCATTCAGATACTCCAAACACTCACCATTCAGGTAAGCTAGAACACACTAACCATACAGGTATGCCAAAACACATTCATCATTTAGATACGTCAAAACACATTGGTCATTCTGATACGCCAAAACACATTCATCATTTAGATACGTCAAAACACATTGGTCATTCTGATACGCCAAAACACGTTCATCATTTAGATACGCCAAACACTTTCACCATTCAGGTACGTCAAAACACTCTCACCATTCAGGTATGCAAAACAAACTCACCATACAGGTACGCCAAAACCAATTTACCATTCAGATACGCCATAACCCACTCATCATTCACATACGTCAAAACAAGCTCGCCATTCAAATACGCTAAAACACACTCACCGTTCAGATACGCCATAACACTCATCATTCGGATACGCCAAAACACATTTATCATTCGGACACGTCAAAACAGTCTCACCATTCAGCTATGCCAAAACACTTTCACCATTCAGGTAAGCTAATAACATGTTCACCATTCAATTACGCCAAGACATATTCATCATTGAGATACGCTAATAACACACTCACCAGTTGAACAAACAAACAAACACCATCTTTTGCAGGCGATTTATGCTACTTCAGATTAGTCTTTATGCTGTTTGCAGTTAGATCCGATTTAAAAGCGATTATAAACCACAAACAATATTCGGTTATTTTCGCATTCATTAAGAAAAAACAATTGCGCATGCTTTTCCCCTACACTGTTACAGCATTTTAAAACCTTTATTTGAATTTGATTTCTTGTTTTTATTTCTATCTTGCACAAAATCTGCCAAAACGATGCCCCGCTGCAGCAATGGAGATAATGAAAATTGTTGGTCATTTATACAAATATGAGACTGAATCCACAGATGTTAAAATATAGAACCGTTCGTTGATTTAGCCGAGTAAGAATCATGTGCTAGCAACTCTACTGATTGATATAGTTAATTGTCCTCCGGCTTATCTCCGGAGTAATTTATACAATTAAATGTATTACAAATATAGATTTTTTTAATACGAAGCTCCAATTTCTACATTGAAATATATAATTTAACAAGTGTTTGGGGGATAGAGGTCATTACTTTCCTTGGAAAAGGCTGATGAAAAAAAGGCTAAAAGAAGAAGACCTCGAATTGTTGTTTAATTTATTTTGCAAAATTTCCCGCTCGTTGTTTATGTCTTAAAAAATTGTCAGTTCCAAATGTGGCATGTATGAAAAGACCAATGCAGACAATGGTTAGTTTTGCCAGACACTCTACCGGAAGAGTGCGGATTCGAATCTTACCATAGGATCAGCCCTGGTAGGCTTTTTTGGTGTGATTTTGGACAAGGCACATTACTCCAATTTCCTTGGCACCAAATATCCTGTTTGTGTTGCTGTGCTGCAAAGCACCAAAGTAAATCAATCAACCGAATTTTCACAAATGTACATATACGCACTCGTACACTGACCGAAATAGGTACATAGGTACGTACAGACAGAAAAAGATAAACAGGTACCTATACCTACACATACAAACCAGTCAGCCATACTTCACAAGCAGGTACATATACACATAGACATGCACACAGACGTACCCATACAGAAAGAGGTCATCAGATACGTAAACATCAGTAGTCGCATTACCGAAATTGGATCTCAGCGGGCCCGCAAACTACAAGGGGGGGGGGAGTCAGAGAGAAAATTTGGGAATTTGTTTACAACATGTTATAATTAAAGCAGATTATTTTAAAACAATTTTTGTTTTGAAAATACGCCTGTATTTTTTCAATGATAATTCCTCAGAATGTTTTTCAGGGATATAGAAATTGGATATCGGGTAGCCAATGTCCTTATTT
This sequence comes from Potamilus streckersoni, assembly GCA_016746295.1. NCBI lineage: Eukaryota > Metazoa > Mollusca > Bivalvia > Unionida > Unionidae > Potamilus > Potamilus streckersoni. The sequence continues at coordinate 551,283 of JAEAOA010000121.1, forward strand.
CATACCAGGCCTTAAACCGCCGCTGTAAACACACACGTACATGGAAAGAGGTAAACAGTTACATATACATGTACGCATACAGATAGAAGGAGGTAAACAGGTACAAATAAACACACGTACACAGACACAAAGAGATAAACAGGAAGAGATGAGTATGTAACATCCATCAATGCCAGATATGTCTTCTAGGTCATAGAACTCTCAATTAGAGCATCGAACTGTCAACTAAGTATTAGAAATGTCAACTAAGTCATCGAACTGTCAACTGGGCCACTGAACTGACAAATAGGTCACACCATTATCAGCTAGGGCATAGACAAAACGCATCAAAAGAAATCACTAAGCATTTGTATTTGAGGCACACGTTAAAAATGTCAAGAAATGAAATCGATCCATGAATCTTTTGTTTTGGAAGATTTAAAATATAATTCATATGCAAAGATAATTTGCTAGATTCACTGGTTCCATTTATACCTTTTTAATAAATACATATATCACATATACGTACGTATCCATCTATCCACCCACATAATTAAGTACGCACGTATAATGATTATGCACAAAAAGACATAGGTCGGTGTAAACTTCTAAGTGCTGTGCGTATCTACGTGCATCATTCCCTTCGAAGGTGAAAATGTTCTCTCTATAGTGTCCGTAGGTGCAAGTCCCAAGCAACAGTTTTCTCAGAACTAACGTTATCGTTATTTATTGTTATACCTGACATTAGTTAACTTTTTGTTAGCTTTTATGTCTAAACAAAAACTTGAGTCTTCACGTTTGCACCAACCTCCTGTAAGAGAATAATCTTAAGTGTTTGTAGAAGACTTGACAGTTGACTGATTAATTACATTGTGTAATATCAAACATACCAAAAGTTTCCACGTGAGTAGAACTGACTCGTGTAATGACAAATATTTTTAAAAAAATGTCCCACGAAAGTAGAACTACTGACTTGTGTAATTACAGCTATATCAATAAAATGCCCCATGAGAGTAGAACTATTGACTCTTGTAATAACAAATAGATGAACAAAATGTCCCACGACAGTAGAACTACTGAGTTGCTTCCGCAGAATTTAAATTTATGACCGTGATCTTGCCAGCAATAAATATTAGTTCCATCTAGATCTATTTATTATGGTATGAATTAAGCGGCACATAAACGTGTCTCCACCTAAAGTTATTTTCAGGTAAATTTACTAGCACTTAAACACACATTGCTAATCTTTCATGCATATTTAAATAAATAATAGAGCATAAATTCTTATTTTAATCTTTAAGCTTTTTTATAAGCTGGAAGCTGTATCCGATGAAACCTTTAGTCCGCCCTGTTCTTCTCTTCAGGCCACTAAAGATGCAATATACTGAATGCTCTGAAGACAGCATGATAAATGTTTAGTATGTTTTAATGAGCGTAAGTTCAGGAACATAGACGTTGTCCGTTATCAAAAGAGTATTATTTTTTCTTTAATTTAGTACTTATTCATCCTATTTTTTATTTTATTTGTTTGATTTGAATATTCTTTCTTTCTTTCATTTTTCTTTCTTTCTTTCATTCATTCTTTCTTTTTTCTTTCTTTCTTTTTCCTTTCTTTCTTTCTTTCTTTCTTTCTTTCTTTCTTTCTTTCTTTCTTTCTTTCTTTCTTTCTTTCTTTCTTTCTTTCTTTCTTTCTTTCTTTCTTTCTTTCTTTCTTTCTTTCTTTCTTTCTTTCTTTCTTTCTTTCTTTCTTTCTTTCTTTCTTTCTTTCTTTCTTTCTTTCTTTCTTTCTTTCTTTCTTTCTTTCTTTCTTTCTTTCTTTCTTTCTTTCTTTCTTTCTTTCTTTCTTTCTTTCTTTCTTTCTTTCTTTCTTTCTTTCTTTCTTTCTTCTTTCTTTCTTTCTTTCTTTCTTTCTTTCTTTCTTTCTTTCTTTCTTTCTTTCTTTCTTTCTTTCTTTCTTTCTTTCTTTCTTTCTTTCTTTCTTTCTTTCTTTCTTTCTTTCTTTCTTTCTTTCTTTCTTTCTTTCTTTCTTTCTTTCTTTCTTTCTTGGCTGCTTTGGCTCAGCTGTTAGCTTGCCGGACTCACAGGTAGGAATCGTACCAAAGCCATGTCGGGTGGACTGCCATGTCGCTCGGCAATACACTTTATTATAATCGCATCGACACGATATAATTTCATCTGTTGGTGTGCCGTTATACACAAGTCTCATTTTCTATCTACATAGAGTAAGCAAGAATGACGTCAGTTCGTTCCAAAGGAAGGCACATCAATTGTTGGCCTTCAGAGATCCTTACGAAGACAGAAACAAATGGCTGGTATTGACTACATGTAACTTCGGAATCACGTTACAAGTACTACAATGTTTACCTAAACGTTGAATAGGCTGACTAACTGACAATTCCTGGTCATATTATAATCTTTATTGAATATGGAATGTTGATATTCTATAAATATTTAATAATCTAAAATTACAAGATCAAAATCGAAGACATGGTTTTACTGATTGTGATGTAATTTTCAATATTAACATCATCAGTTATCAGTATTTTGAATACTAACTTAGATACTACAACATTATTAGAATGTGATATACACACAGCAATAAAAATGCATCTTGTGTCCAGATATTAAGTTGCTGATTGTCAAAAATTACACTTGGGTAATTCGCCATATCCATTTCGCGATCAATTAATCGGATTTACACAGCTGCAGAACACATTTACATCAATCAAGCTTATTCTCACTAGACTAGAAATCATCGGCATTTATTTCAGTGCTTTATACCTGTTATTTCTTAATTTCTAGGTCACCACTATAATACTGAGCAACTCTTTTTCATAAATAAATTATCAATTGAACAAACACATCGGCATGTGTGCTGTTAAAGGTATTGATCTGGTAAATGCTCCATGCGTTTTTCCTGATTCACTCGATCAATTAGTGTATTACTAGATTTTGGAATTAAGGTCAGAAAACGTCAACTTTTCCATCTAAATATATATACTTAACAAAAGACAGAACTTATGGGTCAGCTCTTTGTTTGTTTGAAATTTTTTTTGTCTTACTTTGCTGAAAGATCACCTAATTGAAATGAAATCCGTTGCGATGATTGCACAGAGGGTGAGTTAATTAAATACAGTCAGATATGGCGACAATCAATTTCCGATATTATGTGAAATCAACCTGAAGACTGTGGCGGGTGCTAAATAGCCAAATGAATGGGAAGTTTCCAACAGCTTGTTGTCAATGTTGTTCATTGATCATACTCAACAATACAGAGGAAGTTTTGAAAGTGGGGAATTTTTCACTGTGAATATATGGAAGGCAGGACCCTTTTACCAGCCGCGTAAAGAAAGTGGTTATGAAAATAAGGTTTAGTAAAGTTAGACTGCAAAAAGTCTAATATGTATCAAAGTCACTACAGTCAATCAAAAGCTATCTGCTTAAAGCATATTGTATCTGTTCAGTCTCCAGACTGTTCCCCTATTCTTGTATTCTTGTACAAGTCACATCTATCAGCCCCAAAATTGTCCCATATTCTTGCCCATTTTATGAGTCACTTCCATCAGCCCCAAAACTGTTCCCTATTCCTGCCCATTTTATGAGTCACTTCCAACAGCTCCAAAACTGTCCCCCTATTCTTGCCCTGTTCATGAGTCACTTCCATCAGCCCCAAAACTGAACCCCTATTTTTGCCCATTTTATGAGTTACTTCCATCAGTCCCAAAACTGTTCCCATATTTTTGCACATTTTAGGAGTCACTTACATCAGCCCCAAAAATGTCCCCTCTATTCCTGCCAATTTTATAAGTCACTTCCATTAGCCACAATACTGTCCCCTATTCTTGCTCATTTTATGAATCACTTCATCAGCCCCCAAACTGTCCCCTATTTGTGCCCTTTGTATGAATAGCTACCATCAGCTCTAAAAGTAGCCCTTATTCTTACCCTTTCTTGAGTCACTTCCATCAGCTCCAAAACTGTCCCCCCTCTTCTTGCCCATTTTATGAATCACTTCCATCAACCCCAAAACTCTCTCCCTATTCCTGCCATTTTTATCAGCCCCAAAACAGTTCCCCTATTCCTGACCATTTTATGAGTCACTTCCATCAACTCCAAAATTGTCCCCCTATTCTTGACTTTTTAAGAGTCATTTTCATCAGCCCCAAAACTGTCCCCTATTTTTGCCCTTTTAATGAGTCACTTCCATCAGCCTCAAACTGACCGTTATTCTTGCAAATTTTATGAGTCACTTCCATCAGCCGAAACTGACCCCTATTCTTGCCCATTTTATAAATCACTTCTATCAGCCTCAAAAGTGTTCCACTATTCCTATCCTTTTCCTGAGTCACTTCCATTGGCCCAAAACTGCCGCTATTTTTGCCCTTTCTAGGAGTCACTTCCATCAGCCTCAAAACTGTCCCCTATTCCTGCCCATTTTATGTGCCACTTCATCAGCGCCAAAACTGTCCCCGCTATTCCTGCCCATTTTATGAATCACTTCCATCAGCCCCAAAACTCTCTCCCTATTCCTGCCATTTTTTTTTCAGCCCCAAAACTGTCCCCCTATTCCTGCCCATATTATGAGTCACTTCCATCAGCCCCAAAACTGTTCCCTATTCTTGCCCATTTTATGTGTCACTTCATCAGCCCCAACACTGTCCCCGCTATTCCTGCCCATTTTATGAGTCATTTCCATCAGACCCGAAACTGTGTCCCAATTCTTACCATTTTTATTAGCCACTTCAAAGTTAAGATAAAAGATCTACAATCTAAGTCCTACTGGCCATTAATGAAAGACTTGATACAAATGCAATATAGTGAAGGGATGATAAGACTTTATTGGTGACAAGTACTTGCTTTTTTGCTAAAGGCAACATTAGATATTGTAAAATAATGTAATACTAAATCCCATTGTCTTATGATGCAAAAGTTTACAACCGAGGTGACTGATAGTTATGTGAAGAGAGTGAAAAATTTACATTGCGTCTTTTCCTGAAATACTAAACTGTTATTTTTGTTTCTCGTGTACTTGTTTAAAACACTACATACAAATTAATTTTTGACACATGAACGTTTTACAGTGTGGTAGAACAAGACTGAGAATACCACTTATCTTTATTTCAACTGACACAACTTGTTTTATACTCCTCGGTTGTGTACCATTTATGTAATTAGTTTACCGTCTTTCCAATTATATTAATGTCCATGTATTTAAGTTTAAACTTGTTCATATTTCACTGGAGAATTGGCTGTGATCTTGCTGTCAATCTGAGTTAAATTGCTTGCTTAAATACATTATTTGCTTCCTTAGACGTCACATCTTTGTACACCAACATACCGCACAACGAAGGGTTACAGGCATGTAGCGAAGCATGGGAAACACGAACTGTAAACAATCCACCCACACACTTCTTAATCCAATTCCTGGAGCTTGTCCTACAACTCAACAACTTTGAATTTAATGAAGAAAACTACCTACAAATCAATGGAAATGCAATGGGTACTAAAATGGCCCCTTCGTATGCTAACATTTTCATGTGAAAACTTGAGGGTCAGCTCTTAGCATCGGTTGAGCGTACACCATACCAGTGGGTACGCTTTATCGATGATATAGAAATGAAGTGGCAGTATGGAAGAGAAAGTCTGGATGACTTCATATCAAAGGCAAACAACTTCCATCCTTCAATAAAATTCACGGCAGAAATTTCCAACTCAAACCATGTTTTCCTGGACACAGCAACCAGACTGGTGGAAAACAAATTACACACAGACATCTACTCGAAACCAACCGACAAACACCAGTATCTCCTCCCAACCAGCTGTCATCCAAAACACTGCATTAAGAACATTCCATATAGCCAGGCACTGAGGATACGCAGAATTTGCTCCGACGATGAAAGATTCCTAGAAAGGTCTGAAGAGCTGGCTAAACATTTAATTTACCGAGGCTACGACAAAGACCTGATTGCGGAGGCAATCCAAAGGGCCAAACAAACAAACCGTGATGACCTACTCAGATATGGACAGAAAGAAAAGGTTGATAGGATACCATTTATTCTGACCTATCACCCAGACAATCCCAAAGTAGGTAAAATCATCGCAAACCACTGGCCAACCGTGCAATCGTCAGACATACTAAACCTAATACTTCCGAACAAACCTGTAGTAGCTTACCGGAGACCAAAAAACCTAAAGGACATCCTAGTCAGGGCAAAGCTAACGCCAATCGCTAGTCAAAACCAACCTAGTCAATCTGAACCCTGTGGCGATAAAAGATGCAAAACCTGTCAACATATGATAGAGACCAAGACATTCACTAGCACAGTGACTAAAGAAAAACTAAACATACATGGTCCAAACAAAACGTGCAAAACAGAGAATGTGATTTATCTCATCACATGTAAGATCTGTGGCCTTCAGTACGTCGGAGAAACTGAAAAGCTACACAAAAGGATAAACCTTGATAGATCTGATTGGATGACAAAAAAGCTGTACAGAAGCCCGGTCGCAGAACACTTCTCCTCCCCTGGCCACACTTTCAGTGATATAATACTTATCGCTATTGCTAACAACCACAGCTGGAGTTCCGAAACCAGGAAGGAAAAGGAATCATACTGGATACGCCGCCTTAGAACATTGAAACCAAGCGGTCTAAACCAAGAAGACTAGAAAATGAAAACTATGCACTAGTAAAATTTAACATTTTCTAGATCTTATTATCCTTCAACTTTTACTATAAGAATAACCGGTATAGAATCAAATATCCGGGATATAATCTGCGTTACATATGTACAAAAAGTAAAAATAGATGCCGCTTTGGCTTTTAGACTTTTAGGGAATTATACGTTTTCAGTTTCTGCATCTAGTCTATACAAGCTGGTTGTATCTATAGTTTTAGCACATGTAAAGATAGCCATGTAGAGGTTTACAAACACAACGTTTTTGTGTTTATTTGTTTATCGTATATATGTTTTGTATTTGCCTTTGAAAAAGACTCTTTAAGAGTCGAAAGCGCTTAGGCTAGTTAGTTACTAGTTTCGTACTGTTCGTCGTCAGTTTATTGCATCTATATATATATATATATATATATATATATATATATATATATATATATATATATATATATGTGTGTGTGTGTGTGTGTGTGTGTAAAGAAATATCTTATAAACAGTTATTATCTGTATATATATATATTATATATATATATATATATATATATATATATATATATATATATATATATATATATATATATATATATATATATATATATTATTAGTATTCAATTAAAAGGATAAAAATATTTCAGTTGCTTCGACATAGAGTTACATTATTTGTATAATAAATCAAATACAATGTCTAGAAACATTCAAATTATTCTACTGTGACTTTAAAGAAACAAACATCTGAAATGTAGTACGTAATTTTTCTTATTGGAAATTGAAGGCGAACGCTGTGAAGTCTTGTACCAGAGACTTGGGTTGTTTTACATATATTGTGATCTCGGGCAGCGAGGAATATAAGTTGGCTCTCATTTAAAGGTATCATAGACTCAACATTGCTATTCTGAGTTAAGGAAAATTAGAAGACCTATTTCAGAAGATTTACGAAAACATCCGAAATTGTCTGATAGTACCTTCCATTTTCCACAAATGATCCTATAGTTTGGCAACTCTAGACTTCACAGTTAATGACCTTTGCACAATATATTTTTCTTCTCACATAAGTACAAAAATGTTCGTCTAGCCAGCATATTAGAAAAATTTACTAAATCGGTAGTCGCGGAGCCAACATCCTAATTTAATGAATCAGCCTGATATATCTTGTATCATGTTACTGAATTCGCTAATATAGAACACAGGAGGACTTTTTCACTATTTTGTATGCAATATTAGACTTATTGTTGTATTTAAGCAACAATCACAATATTTATTATAATGATATAAATTCAAGTTACAACATTAAAAATATCCATTTCGTACAACTTCACTGAAATTTCAATCTTCACGTGTGTATTAAGTTTATAAACTTGTATAAACCATTTATCCATGATTCTAAACATATTGATTACCATACCAAATAAAAGAGCATGACTTTTTCTTTTTCATATTAACATTTTTCCAAGAAAGTGAGCATTCGTTCTTTGGATTAATTAATAATATTCGATCACTTGGACCCTTAACGAGGTATGAACGACACAAGATATTAATTATCTTTCTTTTTCTCACCTTACTTGTATATTATAGTTAGTATATCTTATCAACAGTTATATTGATTTGTACAAAAGTGTGATACTCTCTATGGTACTATGACGGCAACGTAGTTTTCCTCTTTTAATGTTATATTATAAACGAAATCTCTTCTTTAACCTTTAGCATTATTGATGTTTAGCTCACGTTTGAATCCTCACGATATGCATATAAGGACACGTTTTGTTTGTGTGTAAAATTTGAACGGCTATCCCAGAGGTCTTCGTGATGTTTGACTGATATTGTTTATGAAACAAAAACGTCACTGACCGTGTTGAATTACTAAATGGCCAGACATAAACACAATAAATTAAGCTAGATGGCGAATTGTCTTGGGATTGAATTGTCCTTGGTCGAAATGTCCGGGCCGAATTGTCTTTGGGGTTGAAATATCTTGGGATAGAATAATATTGGGGATGAAATGTCCGGGAGCCCAAGGTAACATATGCAGTGCCGGATTTAGGACAAATGAGGCCCTTAGATAGTTATGAGGTTTTTATTTGGTCCTAATTATTTTTTGCCAAGAAGATGGGCCCACTGCCCAACAGGGGCTTTGTGCTTAAGGACACCTTTACACAATGGTAAATCCTCAACTAAACATATGTACAAGTTATGATGTTGGGTTTGGTGATACAGCCTTGGTATGTTATGACTTTCACATCTGTACATGGTACGATGTTATGGATTCAATGCCTGAATAGTTACGATGTTATGGCTTTAATACCTGTAGAAGGTATCAAGGTATGGATTTAATATCTGTACAAGGTATGGTGTTATGGATTAAATGCTTGTACAAGGTACGATGTTATGGCTTTAATGCCTGTACAAGGCATGATGTTGTGGATTTAATGTATGTACAAGGTACGATGTTATGATTTTATGCCTGTACAAAAGTATGATGTTATGGCGTTAATGCCTGTACAAGGTATGATGATATGCATCTCATGCCTGTACACTATACGATGTTATGGCTTTAACGCCTGTACAAGGCATAATGTTATGGCTTTAATACCTGTGCAAGGTATAGTGTTATGGATTTAATGCCTGTACAAGGTATCATCTTATGGATTTAATACCTGTACAAGGTATGGTGTTATGGATTTAATGCATGTACAAGGTACGATGTTATGGCTTTGAGCTATACAAAGTATAATGTTATGACTTTGATGCTTGTTTAATGTACGATGTTATGGATTTAATGCCTGTACAAGGTACGATGTTATGGATTTAATGCCTGTACAAGGTACGATGTTATGGCTTTAATACATGTACAAGGTATGGTGTTATGGATATAATGCTTGTTCAAGGTACGATTTAATGGATTTAATACCTGTACAATGTATGATAATATGGCTTTAATTCCTGTACAAGGTATGGTGTTTTGGATTTAATACCTGTACAAGGTATGGTGGTTTGGATTTAATGCCTGTACAAGGTACGATGTTATGGCTTTAATATCTGGACAATGTAAGATGTAATGACTTTAATGCCTGTACAAGGTACGATGTTATGGATTTAATACCTGTACAAGGTACGAAGTTATGGATTTAATACCTGTACAAGGTATGATGCTATGGCTTTAATATCTGTACAAGGTATAATGTTATGACTTGAATGCTTGTACAAGGTACAATGTTATGGCTTTTATGCCTGTATAAGGTATGATGTTATGGATTTAATACCTGTAGAAGGTATTTGTTATGGCTTTAAAACATGTAAAAGGTATGATGCTATGGCTTCAATACCTGAACAAGTTATGATGCTATGGATTTAATGCATGTTCACGGAACGATGTTATGGCTTTAATGTCGGTGCAAGGTACGATGGTATGGATTTAATACCTGTACAACGTCTGATGTAATGTTGTTGTTGTTGGGCTAAACGCCATTTTTCAGCAGGCGATAGGCTATTCATGGCGGCCAGTATTATTGGTGGAGGAAGAAACCGGGAAATCACCGGAAAGAACCACCGACCCACTAGAAGCTACTGGCAAGCTTTCTCACATATCCACATTCGCCAAATCCTAGACTCGAACACACGCAGACAGAGGCGAGATGGAAGTGATCCTTAACGGACAGCGCTTTAGACCACTAGGCCACTCGGGGCCCCTTATGATGTTATGGATTTAATGCCTGTACAAGGTCTGATGCTATGGAATTAATACATGTACAAGGTACGATGTTATGGATTTAATACATGTAGAAGGTAAGATGTTATGGCTTTAATGCCTGTACAAGTTACGATGTTATAATTTTAATACCTGTGCAAATTAATCATGTTAGGGCATTAATACTATACCCCGTTTCCTACAAATGTGACTTTGCGAAGTGATCCCCTTGTGTAAAGAGTGTATTGATGCGGGCGGGGGGCGGGGAAGATGGGGCAAACTTGACCGCATCAGATGGTTTTCTAGGGCAAAAACAATGGGAAGATATTTATTGAGTAGAAAGCCTGGATCCATAGAAATCTGAACATCTGCTTAGGCTTACATTTGGTCTAAAAAATCAATACAAATATTTCCTTGTATCCCATAGGATTAAAAATAAATTGAAGTATTGACTTCATGACAAATCTCAAACAAAGGAAATCAATATAAAAACCTGTTTCGATGAATCGTTTAGATCAGGAATGTACAATATACAGCCCACGAGCAACAATCGACCGCATCTAACTGCACCGGACCGCAACCTGGTTTTGTCAGGTTGCATTTACCTGATGCGGATGCATTTAAGCATTCCTATCCTGCCCATGTCCCGGAGGAATCACGGTAATAATTTAGTTCCCAGAGTAAATCCATGCAAACACCGTTATATTAAAAATTAAATATCTTACATTTTTTAGTTCCCATGATCAAGCCTATATTTATCAGTATAGATAAAGCCTGGATGTCCGCCTTTGTAAAGCGGAAAGGATATGAGCCGCGGCATTTTCTGAACCTGCACGTGTTTCGAACACGTGCTTTTAATTCCGCACCAAAGAATCAGGTACTAATTTTAATAATTAGTGTTCCAAACTTCAAGACTATTAAAGAACTGGACTTCCATCAATAAAACAATGTCTCTATTTTTTCAGTTACAACTAGAATAAGCTTTCAAAACGATTTTTTTCCTAAAACATGACTTATCTTATTAACCAATCCTGGCCAGCCCGACCCATATATACTCTATTAAATGTTCACCATTTCCGGGCTGGTTCCCATTTTTCCATACCATTAGCACCGTTTGTCCTGGAGGAAATTGCATATCCCTGGTACAAATATGCATTTCGAAGCTAAACTGTAATAACTATGACTGCAAAACTGTTGCTGTGTATCGTGCCTCAAAAGCAACATAAGTAAATAATAACAAATTTTCGCAGGGCTGTGATTTTCTTTCCGTTCAAATCAGGTGCGTTTTGTAACCAAAGAAAGATGAATCGTTAATGTATACTGTATTCAGCAAACGATTAATGTATCATTAATATATACTATATGAAGCCAAAGATAGATGCGTTGTTAATATATAAATATTCGATTCCATCTTCATTGATGACATTTTTGTCAGAAACAAGTGTTTATCTTTATTCTAAACATAATCCTTACTGATAAATTAAGCCAATAAGTAACATAATATATTGCACATGATTTTTATTTTATAACAAACCAAAAAGTATGCGGTTTATGTCAAAGGATAAACGCTTGATATGCTTTGGTCCAAAATTAAAGAGCATTCCATTCCCAAGAAGCAGTGTTTCCTGATAAAGACTGCATTAATTTCAAATGCAAATAAAACAAAAAACAAACAAAAAACATGGCAAATATTTGAAACATTCGCCACTATATCCTTCTACAATAGTTCTTGTTGTTTTGGGCACAACGTTCTGTTGCCCATATTTTGGCATTTTAATATTGTCAATTGAGGTTATACCCTATCATTAGCCTACTTCTCTATCAATGACCGCCACAGCGTCTATCTGAATTTTAAAAGGACGACATTCTATTTAACAACAATGCTAATATAATTCAAATTGTGTTAAACGACGACGGTAAAAGGAACTTGAATTATGGTATTTAATGACGGTCAGTCCATTCTCCACAAAGTGGGTGCTATTTAGTAATTATGTTTACGTTTCCATAAGGAGTGTAAACATGAGAGCAACTGAAGTATTCTCCACTTGTTACGCGATACAATAATGCCAATTGTCCTCTCGTTGTCTGTCTCTGTCCGTTTGTCTTTCTCTGTATCTTACTGGGTATGTTGTCAAAGGAAACAGCAGAAAAGAAGCAAGCACAACATAAATCACAACAAGCGTTGAAATGACAAAAGTGTACATATATGTCTAATAAAAGTATTGTTTAAAAATGTTCAGTTTCGTGCCGAATTTGTTTGAATTCGATCAAATAATAGTCATTTTGATCGAGGCCTACAAAACAGGAGAAATAGTGACATCGGTATCCTAATGTAAAGTGACGTAGCAGTAGTTTAGATCCTGAACAAGTCATTGTTTCTGTAATGAGAGTAAGGACCAATAATAATAATAATAATAATAATAATAATAATAATAATAATAATAATAATAATAATAATAATAATAATAATAATAATAATAATGATAATAATAATAATAATAATAATAATAATAATAATAATAATAATAAAAAATAATAATAATAATAATAATAATAATAATAATAATAATAATAATAATAATATTAATAATAATAATAATAATGATGATGATGATGATGATGATGATGATGATGATGTTGTTGATGATGATGATGTTGATGATGATGATAATAATAATAATAATGATAATAATGATGATGATGATGACGATAATAATAATAATAATAATAATAATAATAATAATAATAATAATAATAATAATAATAATAAATATCAATCACACCAGCATGAAATACAAAAATCAGTAGCAATTATAGTGAGAGACTAAGGTTTAAACTGAATGAATAATTTATTTGAAAAGAGGCGGGGTTGTGTGTGTGTGTGCTGTAAGATGATAATACATTGATTTACGGTAGGTGATTCTCCATTATGGGGCCTTCTTGTTTGAGGCCGCTTTGTATGAATGCTCCAAGGCAGAGTAAACAGATGAACCCTATATACAACACATTATAAAGATTATCTTTACAAAAAAACTCACATTGGACATATCCCCACTAGCACACCATTTTATAATGATTATCTTTATGTACCACACATTGGACACATCACCACTATTACACCACATTATAAAGATTATTTTTACGTACCACATAGTGGACACATAAACACTAGTACGCCACATAATAATAATTATCTTTACGTACCACACAGTGGACACATAAACACTAGCACACCACTTTATAATGATTCTCTTTATGTACCACACACTGAACACATAAACACTAGAACACCGCATTTTATTGTTTTTTTTATGTACCACACAGTGGACACATCAACAATAGTACACCACATTATAATGATTATCCTTATGTACCACACAGTGGACACATCAACAATAGTACACCACATTATAATGATTATCTTTATGTACCACACAGAGGAAATATCATCTCTAGTACCCCATGCAAATATGGTCACTCAATTCATAAAAAGTGAAAAACCTGATGACATCTGAGATCAGCATATTCTCTCTCTATCATAGCCTCGATCGAAACAGAACGAGTAAACAGAATGCAATTGATCTCATCGTTCGTTAGACACGCCTTCAGTATCTCAGAGAAACCAAAAAGCTATTCAAAAGTATCAATTTTCACAGATGTGACTGGATGAAAATTAAGCTGTAAAGACAAGTCATCATCATCGTCATCATCATCGTCATCACCATCATCATCATCATCATCATCATCATCATCATCATCATCATCTTCATCATCATCATCTAAGTGACTGCCGAAATGGTCAAGGCAATAACATGATTTCATCTGTTATTAGAAATGAGTGAGTAAATAACACTAAAATTAGATTTGTTTTATAGGATTTGTAAGCAATTTGCACGATGTTATAACTAACAGGTTGATAGTCCGATCTATATAAGTATTCAAGAGTTGTCTCCCTTTGGACCTCCAATACATTTGTCGATGATACATACTGCTAAATTTATAAGGTTTCCACTTAACAAAAGACCTGGTTTCCATTCCCCGAAATGTTAGATTACCTTCCCATTCCAAAACATCTTATACTGTATAGTCATCTTCCAAATTCATAAGTTAAGCACAACTCTTTTAATGTTATTTTTCAAATCTGTCTGCCTACAAGAATTTCCACCCACCTTGCTAACCCTTACCAACATTCTTTTCATGGTGTCTCGCTCTTGAGTCTCCCGGTATCCATAAAAATTGGAGAAAACTATTGATATATTCATGAAATGTAACACAAAATTATACCAAAAAATTTTGTATGTATGTATGTATGTATGTATGTATGTATGTATGTATGTATGTATGTATGTATGTATGTATGTATGTATGTATGTATGTATGTATGTATGTATGTATGTATGTATGTATGTATGTACTGCATTGTAATTTACAATAAAGATAAGGTGGCCAAGGATCAGATCAACCATAAACAGACCTCAGTAGATGGATAATAGAGATTTGAGATTGATCCGGCCGTTCACGGTTAACAATCTTTAAACTATTTATGTTCTCCATGACCATTCCCCACTGGATATGTATGTGTGCATTTTCAATTGTAATTCACGTGGGCCCCCAATCAAAATTTCCACTGGTTGCCCCAGTGAGATAAAAACATCACTGATGTTAATTAGTTGTATCAGTGTTATTACCGATCTTCGACTCATAGCTCTATTGATTTGTTATGGATCATTTGACATCGACGTGTTCCTGATAACTGCCGTATACAGAACAGGTGAACACTGCGTATGCCATCGACAGCTGCAAAAATACAATAACAATATAAAACTTCCCGTTGTATTTCATAAACTGTATGATTGCATTTAATCCTGCAAGGAATAGCAACATCATCTGACGCAGAAATAAGTGCCATTCCCAATCACATGTAAATTAAATGAGATATCGGCTGAGCTATTTGCGGTTCATTCACCCGCTCGAGTTATTCCATTCTAGCATGCAGAATTTTGTCAACAAACATGTGGCGAACAGCTCCAACCGCTTTACAATAACTCGTCGATAAGGTTTTGTTTTCCCGATGAAACTGAAAAGTTAAGCTTGCTTACATGCAAATAATTCATTGATATCCAGAGAGAGAGAGAGAGAGAGAGAGAGAGAGAGAGAGAGAGAGAGAGAGAGAGAGAGAGAGAGAGAGAGAGAGAGAGAGAGAGAGAGAGAGGAGATGTCACCATCCATGTATGCGCTAGTATGTTCCTTGAACGATTCGAGACCGTCTACGACGATAACGACTTATCTTTGGAGATTCACTTGTGGAAATACTGAAACGCATGCAGAAATTGCCATCAATGAATATTTCAACCTTGCATTTGCCCCTGGTTTATGATAACTTCATGGAGATGCATTGTCCTTTTTGTGCACGATTCCTCTCATTTACATATTTAGGTTTTGCAGCGATGTTTCCAAAATTATGATCGAGGCCAAACACACACATTCATGTCAACCCGCAATGGAAACACAAAATATGCAATCTGGCGTGACGGTAGTGACACAGACGGCAAAGATGAGTATACAATATTAACCTCGTTATTGTCAGTGCTCACCCAATCATAATCATAATCATATTTGCTGTCGTTTTTGTAGTCTGAAGGAGCATCATCACTCTGCTTTCTCGTGCTCACCAAAGTCTCTTCATGGATAGTCTACATGGCAAATAAGCATACAACATTGTCTCAGCGCAACAAAACATGTGTCGTTGCTTTTCAAAATATAAATCCAGTATACTACTGGGAAGCCCCGTAATATGATGATATTTGTTAAGTTAGGACTGTCTGAATTTTCTCAGTGGTAACATGGCCATCAAGGACCGTCTAAAGAATGTTTGCTTGAAAACACCACGTCTCAGTGTATATCACATTGACACGGGTCTGCAGATTTTCCAGAAATTTTTCACTATATTTTACCTGGCATTTTATTTTTCAATAGAGCACCTGGAATTGTTTATGCAACCTGTGGTAGACATGCACGATCATGCACACGTACATGTGCTTGATGTCGATTACAGATGAAATGCTGTGATGTTCTCACAATTTTTTATTGGAGGGCAAAGTCAGTCGAATTAAGGTTTTTAAATCGCCTGTGTAGAATTTGTAGTTTAGTGGTTTTGACAAACTCGTAATGGAACAGCACATTTAAAATAATGCCATATAACGAAGGTAACTTTGTTCTTATTAAAATAAAATGCGAAAATAAATAAGGCACTAAGAAACTAGTTCGGGCTCTCATTGAAACTTTTTTCGTCATGGCTAAAATGACTTGTTTCTGTGTGGCTAACCGAAACACAACTTGATTAGCACAAAGCGGACAACAAAAGAGGACGTCAAAACATTAAAGTTATCACTGTCGAAGTTGACCCAAATACAAAAGAGCGGATGAATATTTCCATTTCTTGCTTAAATTTTAGTGCTGTTTGCGGCTCAAGTTCCCTCGTCTGCAAAAGGCAGTTAGTTGACACAACGTCTCAGAGACGAATATAAAATAAATGGTTCTCCGACAACCTGAGCAAACTCGCAAAATTCCTTGAGGAAAGGTGTTACATTATCCGAGACTATTCTCTAAAACCATTAACCCATGGCTTTGTTGTTTTAGATTCACGAGCGATGACAAGGCAGTCAAGCATTTTCTATATGTTTTTATGCGGGGTGAACTTGCGTCAATGATTCGATTCGATTCGATGATTCTACGAACTTGGAAAATCGTCATCATTAGTTAACAGGACCCAGATACCGCACACCTAGTAACGCCTCGACATCTTTGCATTTTCAATCATACGTTCATTCATCGCCACGTGAAGTTACTGATTATTTACATGTTGACTTTTTATGGTCTGTCAGCATCCGTCGATGGCTAATGTTGTTTTATGCATCGCTACAAGTTCGGATTGATGGTCATACGTGGACATCTTGTAGTTGAAGCAATTCATGTACTGAAGATATCCCTAACACCTCAAGAACTTTTTAATGTTGCGCTATGGCTTAGAAGCTACACTTAAAACTTATATAACAAATGTTGTCAACTTACGGGCCCAGCCCAGTGGATGATTTTAGCAAGGTTTGCCACCAAATCCGATATGATTTAGTTTACTTAACGGGTGTTTGTTTTCCTTGACTAGGGGTAGTTTGCAATTGTTCAGATCAAAATGCAAAACCTAAACTATCCAGCGTTGATATCATACACATTGTTTTAAGGACTCAAGGAGCCATCGCGTAAAACCTGGCCGAAACCAATAATATATATTTAATCATAGACTCTGGCATTTTGTTTTTGCCGTTATCAAAGACTGAAGATCGCGGATAGAATTGTATGGAGTCAAATTCAAAAAATATAGACCAATAAATGCAAAAGTAAAAACTTAATTGTATTTAATCGTCTAATTGCTTTCAGTTCGATGGAAAATAGCATCTTAAAGGAGCACGAGTCTAGATCAATCTTGTTTATTATAACCAGAACTAAAGGTGCTTGTGTGGAATGTAAATATTGGTACACAATAAGCGGCGTCAGTGTGACGTCGCGATACACTAGGCAAAGTTTCAGTTTTTTTTACATATGCAGTATAATCATCATTGGTCGCCGGAGATGCAATTCAGTTTGAAGCATTCAACGTCTTTCTGGAATGGTACTTGTATTTAAATTGTATCATCGCATAAACGTGACAGATTCGGAACAGCCACGCGATGACGATCTTTTGAAATGTACAGATGAGATGTTAGATCGGTTGGCAGAGGATGCTAACATTGATGGTGATCTTGTTCCATTTGTAGAGGCACATCTCCGTGAGATTAGTGTGTTGCCATACACTCGAACATAATCCTTCTGAGGGCCATATTGAAATCGACCATCATTTGAACACCATGCTGGAGTGCCATTACCAACACACGTCCAGACTGGAATCGTTGTATTACGTGCGTAAACACCCGGAACTCACCCAGAAGAAAGATGAAAAGTAAACCACGAAAGAATGTTTCTACAACGAACAAATACTATTTGCCAGAAAGACCACTGCAAAAAATTCCCATCGATTATATCGTGTCAGTATGAAACTCAGCCAAGTAAAGAAAAAATATCCATCGTTATTCAACAAAGACGCGTTTGTTCATCTAACAGTTCTTTGGAGAAACAATATCGTTCAATACACCAAGCACTTGCGTGGTCAATGTATTTCTAGGTAAATTTGCAAGAGTATGAACAATCGCTGGAGATATAAATATTGTACGTGAAGATATCTAATACGATTGTTTGTCAGTTGTGCTAGTGAAGGTAAATTATGGTCGGAAGTGCGTGTGCTACAGATATAAAAAACTTGGATATTCAAAGTTACCGACGCAGTAAAATGAAACATAGCAACACCTGCAATATGAAATCACCAAAGAAAGCTGTTCAACTTACAAAGTAGAACCACGTGTGTTGTAAAGGATGCTATTTCAGTCGTTGGTTAAGGTATGACGGTAATTGCGACAACCGCCGCTATTATAGTCACGCCAATCGGAAATATCTGTTTAGCCATATTGTTATTAACCGGTATGGTTGATGTCCCACGAATAATAATTACATTCGCGAATACATGTCTATTCGGAAATCTTCGCGACCGCCCAAAGTAATCTCAGCACAATTGCCAAGCTGTACTCGGGTGCTATGGAAGATAATAAAATGAACATGGCGGAGTTCGAGATGGTAGTGGTTGAAACTGAATACTATCGACGACTTAGGGCACAAATACAAAACCTCAAAACAGGTATACGTGTGTGCACACCGTGAAAGCTTCGTTTCAGTCAACTCAGGTCACTTGTGCAAATATCAGTGGGAAATTTATACAGAGTATAGAGATTTGGAAGTATGATAGGTCCGATCGATCTCAAATCGTTATTATCCATCTGCTACCATGTTAACAACACTAAGGAATACAAATATAATTTTGGAAGAGAAGAGTACAAATGTAATTAACAATAAAAGAAAATAAAACATATGCGATACAAATAGCATACATCATACACGAAAACTGGGCATTCTTAATCTTGACGACCTCTTTGCTATTTAGCTTACATACCACGCCGTACTAAAACAACTACTGTTACTTTCCGGAGAGAGAGAGAGAGAAAGAGAGAGAGAGAGAGAGAGAGAGAGAGAGAGAGAGAGAGAGAGAGAGAGAGAGAGAGAGAGAGAGAGAGAGAGAGAGAGAGAGAGAGAGAGAGAGAGAGAGAAACAGAGAGAGAGAGAGAGAGAGAGAGAGAGAGAGAGAGAGAGAGAGAGAGAGAGAGAGAGAGACCTAGTCTTAAAAAATGGAGGTCTATTTCAAAGGCAATGTTTGTAGTAGATACTAAAGAACATTGTTACGTCGTATTAAACCAAACACCTCCAAATGATTAGTTTGCGATTAGAATATTATAACGTATTTAATTAGATTTAGTCTTGTTTATTAGCATTCTATAGATTTATAAAGGAAAATATCTTGAAAATCTCTCATCAAATACGTGTACTGTGAAACGCTACATTGTGACCAATGGTGAACTGATTAAAGTCTCAAACTGTTTTATTATTTTGGTAGGAATCCGATGATCATCGAAATTTTGAATTGCTGATGTGTTACGGTGCCTTATATGGAAAAAGAAAAGTAAACGACAGGACACATCTGGGATTTAATTAAATGTTTATATTTTGGAAAATGATTTACGCCTGGTAATATGCATGTTACTAAAAATGCATTTCGTATGACATAATGATGGTAAATGATTAGGTATACCGTCCTTCCACTGTTAATACTTTCTGATCTTTGAGTGGATATAACTAGCCTTTTTAGCAGGTTTTCTTAGACAAAGTGGAAGAATTTTGGTTATTGTTTGTACATTATTTTTCATGAAAAGGAATCAAAATCAACTATTTTGTTATTTAAGAGATGAATAAAAAGAGAAATATAAAAATAATTTGATACAGATGATACGTATTTCTTCCATTTACAACTGCATGACGATGACAAATAAATTAATTGTCTTCGAGTAAAAATTTGATTCTGACGATAAATATATTAATTACCTTCGAGTTATAATTTAATACAGATGATACATATATTAATTATCTTCGAGTTATAATTTTAACCGATCATAAATATATTAATTACCTTAAAGTTATAATTTAATACAGATGATAAATGCATTGTCTTTGAGTTATATTATAATGCTGATCGTAGATATGTAGTGACATTAGTCAGATTATTGCATATTAGCATAGCTCATGTTCCTCCAGTGAAATAAAACGCCAGATTTAATTATTCAAACTGTCATAAAACTGCACTGTCCAAAACATAATACAATATATTGTCAAAAAATACGCCTTGAGAATCGAGATGTTTGTACAAAGTAGGCCATTAAATTTATTTTACATGGTTGACCTATATCTATATGTATGCATAAATAGCGTTATTCTAGCTGGAAAAAAATTCCGTGCATCTACTATTTACTTATTTGTATAGGAAACTGAAACAAAAAGAAAGAACGCACACATAATAAAATGATACTAGCTAATGCTTAACTCATTGAAATACTCTGGAACGAAGCTGAGAAGAAAACAAATTGCACAATATGTTTATTTTCATATAAAGAACGAGATACAAATCACATTGACCTTTCCCTGACTGACAGATTATTAATTCCGCTCTGACAACTAATATTTATTTCGCTCCCGAAATTGGACTTGTATAATTGGATCTTGGATCTTCTACTCTGTCTCTCAGCATATGTTCTAGAGAAATTTTAAGATTAGACTATCTCATGGGAATAAATTAATTATGGATTATATTATATTCCATTTCGAAGTCGATCAAAGGAACATATGGGGGTTGGTTGCTTATTATATTTAATTTTACCTAGAAAAATAATTGCATGACATTTTATAAATTGGCATCGCGACTTTTGACCTCTGCTTATTTTTTTTTTTTTTTAGCTATTTTAACTTTTATTTGATAAAACTGACACTGAGAGCATTTATATTAGTACAGTCTAGGGTATACATTCTGGAATGGTTTTTAAAGCGTTAAAATGATTGTGTAGATTCATGTCATTTTCGTTTCGTTCTTTTGATTTTCTTTTGTAAGTAACTGGTGTATGTTTGAAGTAAGGTCTTTCTGTATCCAGTCAGTATCATACCTGCCTTATCCATTCTACTAGACAATAAACTAACACCAGTCATGAGTACTATTTAAAGAGCTGTCTTCACTAAAACACGTGGTATTTGATTACGTGTGTGTATTTTCTGAAGAACTAATTTCCGCCAAATGTTGTATGCTGCCAATATTAAGTACTATGGCCAAGTTTTCAAAACGCCTAAGACACTGATAAAGATCGCAAAACGATCATGTAGAAAAATATAGTATTAAAATCATATTGGATGGATTCGACTATAAAACTCTTATTTGTTAATACCGTGTATTACAGCTGGGAATAAAATACTAATAAGGTATCTAATATGAACATTTTCTGTATGGTAATTGCTAATCTGGCATTTGATCCAAACATTCCCTGCCTCATGTACTGCCAATTTAAGGTAAGGTGAAATCAACACAAAATGGGATTGGTCTAAGTGTACCTGATTTTTCTTATTAACTTCTTGTCAGTCAGGGTGAGAATACACTGGACTGAGACAGATTAGAGTGGGACGTCAATGGTGTTAGCGACTGAGACGCGTAAGAGTTCGACAACACTGGTGTTTGCGATTTTTGCTATGTTAGCTCACCGATTTTTGCCATATCTGCAAGATCAGGACAATGCTTTTTTTCTTAGAACATTTAGAATATTAGTCTCCATTCTGAGGTTGAAGCCAACAAATCCAAAATACTACTTAGAGAACATCGACCTCATTCATATATTTTGTCGTGCAGGAAGACGAATCATATCAATTTAAGTTTTCATTTAATGAAAGCGTCTGAATATACTAATTTCTGGACACTGAGTAACAGTTTCCAGAAAAACAAGTCTTGCGTCCAGTCTTTTGTTGGATATTTTCACATCAAGCAAAATTAATGTTCTGAAAGTTGTTTTACCTTGGAATATCGTCTGGTTTTTATTGTAATGAAATGCAAATTACCTGCTGTCGGACATGCTTTAAGTTTAAACACACACACACACACACACTTGCATGTTCATTTCAGTATATCAATCATTTGCTATCATCTCGACACATGAAAGTCCCAATTTACAATACTTTTATATATACATTTTAAATATAGAGTATATCTGTCGCAAACTAACAACACTCTATACATAAGTAGACGGATGCAGTAGATAAGTCATAGCAGGGGACCGGATAGCTTAAACTCTGTAAAAGTATAACACTAAATAATTGGGTTTAACAATGTTTATCTCAAAATAAATATTAATTAGTGTATTTAAATATTGTTACTCAAATAAATCAATGATGAAGTCTTTCATAGCTGCCAAGCTTATTCTTAAGTTAGCTAGAATGAACTTGACGTCCCCATTAGTACGTGACGCTATTAAAAAATAATGAATCCATAGAATAAGTCACGTGTTAGGTATAACTATATTATTTGTATTATCATTCATAATTATAGTTCATACAGGGATGGTTTTAGTTCATAAAACTATAAATACCAATATTTCTTATCAATGGGAAGTTGTCATTTAATAGTGCTTATATCCATTCATAAATTTCATACAGATAAATAAATGTATGCAAATATAATACGATCGAACCTAATCATTCATAAATGCTAATGATAATGCAGAATGAGAAAGCGCTCAATAGGCAAAGTTTAGTATTTCTCAAAGCTATTTTCTTGCTGTTGAGCTTATGAATTACATGTTGAAATAACATTGTTTTCGATATAGGACGTACAGAACAAAAAATCAGTTATGTACAGACATTCACTTTGACGTCATACAAATGCGCAAACTATGCGATGAACTGTTACTTCAAAACTTTTTACGTGAATTTTCATCTTCAATTCTATTATAGCTAATTACTATAATTAATTGCTCTGTACCGTAATTAGAGCTCATTACTATAATTAATTGCTCTGTACCGTAATTAGAGCTAATTACTATAATTAATTGCTCTGTACCGTAATTAGAGCTCATTACTATAATAAATTGCTCTGTAGCGTCATTAGAGCTAAGTACTATAATAAATTGCTCTGTACCGTCATTAAATGTGATATAATTGGCGTGTACATAACCCGGCGAAGAAATAGCAGATGTGTTGTAAGATATGTTGTTGTTGTTGTTGTTGGGCTTATACTCCATTTTTCAGCACACGATAGGCTATTCATGGCGGCCAGTATTAATGGTGGAGGAAGAAACCGGAAAATCACCGGAAAGAACCACTAACCCACGAGAAGCTACTGGCAAGCTTTCTCACATATCCACAATCGCCGAATCCTAGACTCGAACACACGCTGACAGAGTTGAGATGGCAGTGATCCGTAACGGACAGCGCTTTAGACGACTCGGCCACTCGGGGCCCCTTGTAAGATATGTAAGACGTTGAAAACTTGTTTGATAATTAGGTACGTATTTCAGCAGAGTTCTAGTGTGTTTCATCAGATCATTGGCAACGGCATTAAATGGTCTGTTGATGGAGCCAAGTCGTTATCTTTCAGGGGAAATTCGTCATCTTTCACCAATGTACGAAATTATTTGTTTCTATTTTGCTCCGAAGTTGCATCTCTGACATAACTTTGCGAGCGTTGAGCATTCATACATTATGTTTACAATGTTCTTTTTTTTACCATTCAGCCGATTTTCATATCGTATGTGAACATTGTAAAATATATTACTTGCAGCGGGAAACTGCTAAAATTTTTCTCGGAAAAAAACTGTTTGAAACCAAGGAATGGGTAATTCTATGTTAATTTTTCTTAGATTCTGGTAGTGTTATCATCAACATCTGTCCATGGTTTTAATAGAACAATTTGGGAGCAGCTATGTTTTAGTCTCACTTGGTATGCAAAAGGAAACGAGAAACATTCTCTGTAACAAAAATATATTATATTCAAATACTTTGTGCTGGTAATAACTGTCAAAAGTAATGCCGTTATTTCCGTGCCAAATTTCCATCGCAGCGTCTCACAATTTACCGCCAGAAACAGTTCAACCACTATGATCCTGGCCGCTTGTGGAAACTTTCCTAATCTTTCAGTTGTTGAATCTTCCGTGCCTATATAGTTACTGTAAATCACACATATATGGGTCGGCTAACCCTAGGTACCGAAGATTACGTGCAATTAACAGTGACTGTAATGAAAATGAGTGACTTGTTTCACACGCTTAACTCATAACTTGCAATATTAGTGCAAATATCAGCAGATATAAATGTAATTCCGTTAACAATTTCAAAAGAAGTTAGTACTAAAATGGTTGAAATTATGAGCAATTTCTTGCAGCCTTAAGAAAACTTGTACATAACCCTGATTCCCTTTTTATTTAAATGCCAAATTATTGTGTAACTTCTATTATACTAACGTGTTGTAGCATAGTAAATCATTACATCTAGTCATAGTCTATGGTTTATTTGCATCTTTATAAATATATAGCAAATGTTCTGTATCTTCATTTGCTACTTCACCACAACCTAGCAATATTGGTATTTTCACGTTAATTTTACTTTCCTTATTCTATGTGCTAGTTATATCATATCATTAGAGAAATAATGATCGGTCAATAATGCAATACAAATGGTATAATAATGACTAGCTCTTTATTGCATTACCATTGGGATAATAATGACTAGCTCTTTAATGCATTACCATTGGGATAATAATGACTAGCTCATTAATATATTACCACTGGTATAACAATGACTAGCTCATTAATGCCTTACCATTGGGATAATAATGAGTCGGTCAATAATGCATTACCATTGGGATAATAATGACTCGGTCAATAATGCAATACCAATGGGATAATAATGACTAGCTCATTAATGCATTACCATTGGGATAATAATGACTAGCTCATTAATGCAATACCATTGGGATAATAATGACTAGCTCATTACTGCAATACCATTGGGATAATAATGACTAGCTCATTAATGCCTTACCATTGGGATAATAATGAGTCGGTCAATAATGCATTACCATTGGGATAATAATGACTCGGTCAATAATGCAATACCAATGGGATAATAATGACTAGCTCATTAATGCATTACCATTGGGATAATAATGACTAGCTCATTAATGCAATACCATTGGGATAATAATGACTAGCTCATTACTGCAATACCATTGGGATAATAATGACTAGCTCATTAATGCAATACCAATGGGATAATAATGACTAGCTCATTAATGCATTAACATTGGGATAATAATGACTAGCTCATTAATGCAATACCAATGGGATAATAATGACTAGATAATTAAGTTAATACCAATGGGATAATAATGACTAGCTCATTAATGCAACACCATTAAGATAATAATGACTAGCTCATTAATGCATTACCATTGGGATAATAATGACTAGCTCATTACTACATTACCATTGGGATAATAATGACTAGCTCATTAATGCATTACCAATGGGATAATAATGACTAGCTCATTACTACATTACCATTGGGAAAAATGACTATTTCATTAATACATTACCATTGCGATAATAATGACTAGCTCATTAATGCATTACCATTGGGATAATAATGACTAGCTCATTAATGCAATACCAATGGGATAATAATGACTAGCTCATTAATGCAATACCATTGGGATAATAATGACTAGCTCATTAATGCATTACCATTGGGATAATAATGACTAGCTCATTAATGCAATACCATTGGGATAATAATGACTAGCTCATAATTGCAATACCATTGGGATAATAATGACTAGCTCTTTAATGCAATATCAATGGGATAATAATGACTAGCTCATTATTGCAATACTATTGGGATAATAATGACTAGCTGATTATTGCATTACCATTGAGATAATAATGACTAGCTCTTTAATGCAATACCAATGGGATGATAATGACTAGATCATTACTACATTACCATTGGGATAATAATGACTAGCTCATTAATGCATTACCATTGGGATAATAATGACTAGCTCATTAATGCATTACCATTGGGATAATAATGACTAGCTCATTACTACATTACCATTGGGATAATAATGACTAGCTCATTAATGCATTACCAATGGGATAATAATGACTAGATCATTACTACATTACCATTGGGATAATAATGACTAGCTCATTACTACATTACCATTGGGATAATAATGACTAGCTCATTAATGCATTACCATTGGGATAATAATGACTAGCTCATTAATGCATTACCATTAGGATAATAATGACTAGCTCATTATTGCAATACCATTGGGATAATAATGACTAGCTCATTAATGCATTACCATTGGGATAATAATGACTAGCTCATTAATGCATTACCATTGGGATAATAATGACTAGCTCATTAATGCATTACCAATGGGATGATAATGACTAGCTCATTAATGCAATACCAATGGGATTATAATGTCTAGCTCATTAATGCATTACCATTGGGATAATAATGACTAGCTCATTAATGCATTACCATTGGGATAATAATGACTAGCTCATTAATGCATTACCATTGGGATAATAATGACTATCTCATTAATGCATTACCATTGGGATAATAATGACTAGCTCATTAATGCATTACCATTGGGATAATAATGACTAGATCATTAACTAGCTCATTAATGCAATACCAATGGGATAATAATAACTGCCATTTGGATAATAATGACTAGGTCATAAATGCCCTACCAATTAGGATAATAATGACTTGGTCATTCATGCAATACCATTGAAATAATAATGACTGGTCCAATAATCTAATAGCACTTGAAAAATAATGACTCGGTCAATAACGCAATACCATTATGTGCATAATAGCTCAGTCATTAATACAATGCATTTGGGATAACAATGAATCGGTAATTAATGTCATACCATTTTGTTGTTTTTGTTGTTGGGCTTAACGCCATTTTTTAGCACACGATAGGCTATTCATGGCGGCCAGTATTATTGGTTGAGGAAGAAACCGCAAGCTCACCGGAAAGAACCACCGACCCACGAGAAGCTACTGGCAAGCTTTTTCACATATCCACATTCGCCGAATCCTAGACTGGAACCCACGCAGACAGAGGTGAGATTGCAATGATCCGTAACGGACAGCGCTTTAGACCACTCGTTCACTTGGGGTCCCCCATACCATTTTGATAATAATGACTAACTCATTAATGCAATACCATTAAGATAATAATAACTTGGTCATTAATGCCAGTCCGTTTGAATAATAATGACTAGCTCAAAAATGCAATACCATTTGGATATATGTTGTTGATGTTTTTGGGCTTAACGCCATTTTTAAACACACGATAGGCTATTCATGGCTGCCAGTATTAATGGTGGAGGAAGAAACCAGGAAATCACCGGAAGGAACCACCGACCCACGAGAAGCTACTGGCAAGCTTTCTCACATATCCACATTCGCCGAATTCTAGACTCGAACCCACGCAGACAGAGGTGAGATGGCAGTGCTCCGTAAAGGACAGCGCTTTCGACCTATCGGTCACTCGTGGCCCCTAATTTGGATAATTAACTTGGTCATTAATGCCAATCCGTTTGGATAATAATGACTAGCTCAATAATGCCACATCATTCGAATAATAATGAGCTTGTAATTAATGCAATAACAGTTGGATAATAATGACTCGGTCATTAATGCCATTCCTTGTCGATCATAATGACTAGCTCATTAACGCAACACCATTGGGATAATAATAACTAGCTCATTAATACAATACCATTGGGATAATAATGACCAGCTCATTAATGCATTACCATTGGGATAATAATGACTAGATCATTAATGCATTACCATTGGGATAATAATGACTCGGTCAATAATGCAATACCATTGGGATAATAATGACTAGCTCATTAATTTAATACCAATGGGATAATAATGACTAGCTCATTAATACATTACCATTGGGATAATAATGACCAGCTCATTAATGCATTACCATTGGGATAATAATGACTAGCTCTTTAATGCATTACCATTGGGATAATAAGGACTCGGTCAATAATGCAATACCATTGGGATAATAATGACTAGCTCATTAATGCAATACCAATGGGATAATAATGACTAGCTCATTAATACATTACCATTGGGATAATAATGACTAGCTCATTAATGCAATACTATTGGGATAATAATGACTAGCTCATTAATGCAATACCATTGGGATAATAATGACTAGCTCATTAATGCAATAATATTGGGATAATAATGACTATCACATTAATGCATTACCATTGGGATAATAATGACTAGCTCATTAATGCAATACCATTGGGATAATAATGACTAGCTCATTAATGCAATACCATTGGGATAATAATGACTAGCTCATTTATGCAATACCAATGTGATAATAATGACTAGCTCATTTATACATTACCATTGGATAAAAATGACTAGCTCATTAATGCAATACTATTGGGATAATAATGACTAGCTCATTAATGCAATACTATTGGGATAATAATGACTAGCTTATTAATGCAATACTATTGGGATAATAATGACTATCTCATTAATGCATTACAATTTGGATAATAAAGACTAGCTCATTAATGCAATACCATTGGGATAATAATGACTAGCTCATTAATGCAATACCATTGGGATAATAATGACTAGCTCATTAATGCATTACCATTGGGATAATAATGACTAGCTCATTAATGCATTACAATTTGGATAATAAAGACTAGCTTATTAATGCAATACCATTGGGATAATAATGACAAGCTCATTAATGCAATACCATTGGGATAATAATGACTAGCTCATTAATACATTACCATTGGGATAATAATGACTATCTCATTAATGCAATACTATTGGCATAATAATGACTAGCTCATTAATGCATTACCATTGGGATAATAATGACTAGCTCTTTAATGCAATACCAATGGGATAATAATGACTAGATCATTACTACATTACCATTGGGATAATAATGACTAGCTCATTAATGCATTACCATTGGGATAATAATGACTAGCTCATTAATGCAATACCATTGGGATAATAATGACTAGCTCATTAATGCAATACCATTAGGATAATAATGACTAGCTCATTAATGCAATACCAATGTGATAATAATGACTAGCTCATTTATACATTACCATTGGATAAAAATGACTAGCTCATTAATGCAATACTATTGGGATAATAATGACTAGCTCATTAATGCAATACCATTGGGATAATAATGACTAGCAAATTAATGCAATACCAATGGTATAATAATGACTAGCTCATTAATACATTACCATTGGGATAATAATGACCAGCTCATTAATGCATTACCATTGGGATAATAATGACTAGCTCTTTAATGCATTACCATTGGGATAATAATGACTCGGTCAATAATGCAATACCATTGGGATAATAATGACTAGCTCATTATTGCAATACCAATGGGATAATAATGACTAGCTCATTAATACATTACCATTGGGATAATAATGACTAGCTCATTAATGCAATACTATTGGGATAATAATGACTAGCTCATTAATGCAATAATATTGGGATAATAATGACTATCACATTAATGCATTACCATTTGGATAATAATGACTAGCTCATTAATGCAATACCATTGGGATAATAATGACTAGCTCATTAATGCAATACCATTGGGATAATAATGACTAGCTCATTAATGCAATAACATTGGGATAATAATGACTAGCTCATTAATACATTACCATTGGGATAATAATGACTATCTCATTAATGCAATACTATTGGCATAATAATGACTAGCTCATTAATGCATTACCATTGGGATAATAATGACTAGCTCTTTAATGCAATACCAATTGGATAATAATGACTAGATCATTACTACATTACCATTGGGATAATAATGACTAGCTCATTAATGCATTACCATTGGGATAATAATGACTAGCTCATTAATGCAATACCATTGGGATAATAATGACTAGCTCATTAATGCAATACCATTGGGATAATAATGACTAGCTCATTAATGCAATACCAATGTGATAATAATGACTAGCTCATTTATACATTACCATTGGATAAAAATGACTAGCTCATTAATGCAATACTATTGGGATAATAATGACTAGCTCATTAATGCAATACTATTGGGATAATAATGACTAGCTTATTAATGCAATACTATTGGGATAATAATGACTATCTCATTAATGCATTACAATTTGAATAATAAAGACTAGCTCATTAATGCAATACCATTGGGATAATAATGACTAGCTCATTAATGCAATACCATTGGGATAATAATGACTAGCTCATTATTGCAATACCATTGGGATAATAATGACTAGCTCATTAATGCATTACCATTGGGATAATAAAGACAAGCTCATTAATACAATACCATTGGGGTAATAATGACTAGCTCATTATTGCAATACCATTGGGATAATAATGACTAGCTCATTAATGCATTACCATTGGGATAATAATGACTAGCTCATTAATGCATTACCATTGGGATAATAATGACTAGCTCATTAATGCATTACCAATGGGATTATAATGTCTAGCTCATTAATGCATTACCATTGGGATAATAATGACTAGCTCACTAATGCATTACCATTGGGATAATAATGACTAGCTCATTAATGCATTACCATTGGGATAATAATGACTAGATCATTAACTAGCTCATTAATGCAATACCAATGGGATAATAATAACTGCCATTTGGATAATAATGACTAGGTCATAAATGCCCTACCAATTAGGATAATAATGACTTGGTCATTCATGCAATACCATTGAAATAATAATGACTGGTCCAATAATCTAATAGCACTTGAATAATAATGACTCGGTCAATAACGCAATACCATTATGTGCATAATAGCTCAGTCAATAATACAATGCATTTGGGATAACAATGAATCGGTAATTAATGTCATACCATTTTGTTGTTGTTGTTGTTGGGCTTAACGCCATTTTTTAGCACACGATAGGCTATTCATGGCGGCCAGTATTATTGGTTGAGGAAGAAACCGCAAGCTCACCGGAAAGAACCACCGACCCACGAGAAGCTACTGGCAAGCTTTTTCACATATCCACATTCGCCGAATCCTAGACTGGAACCCACGCAGACAGAGGTGAGATTGCAATGATCCGTAACGGACAGCGCTTTAGACCACTCGTTCACTTGGGGTCCCCCATACCATTTTGATAATAATGACTAACTCATTAATGCAATACCATTAAGATAATAATAACTTGGTCATTAATGCCAGTCCGTTTGGATAATAATGACTAGCTCAAAAATGCAATACCATTTGGATATATGTTGTTGATGTTTTTGGGCTTAACGCCATTTTTAAACACACGATAGGCTATTCATGGCTGCCAGTATTAATGGTGGAGGAAGAAACCGGGAAATCACCGGAAAGAACCACCGACCCACGAGAAGCTACTGGCAAGCTTTCTCACATATCCACATTCGCCGAATTCAAGACTCGAACCCACGCAGACAGAGGTGAGATGGCAGTGCTCCGTAAAGGACAGCGCTTTCGACCTATCGGTCACTCGTCGCCCCTAATTTGGATAATTAACTTAGTCATTAATGCCAGTCCGTTTGGATAATAATGACTAGCTCAATAATGCCACATCAATCGAATAATAATGAGCTTGTAATTAATGCAAAAACAGTTGGATAATAATGCCTCGGTCATTAATGCCATTCCTTGTCGATCATAATGACTAGCTCATTAACGCAACACCATTGGGATAATAATAACTAGCTCATTAATACAATACCATTGGGATAATAATGACCAGC
The DNA here is from genome assembly GCA_016746295.1 of Potamilus streckersoni. Taxonomy (NCBI): domain Eukaryota; kingdom Metazoa; phylum Mollusca; class Bivalvia; order Unionida; family Unionidae; genus Potamilus; species Potamilus streckersoni. The sequence continues at coordinate 583,585 of JAEAOA010000121.1, forward strand.
TCATTAATGCATTACCATTGGGATAATAATGACTAGCTCATTAATGCATTACCATTGGGATAATAATGACTAGCTCATTAATGCAATACCAATGGGATAATAATGACTAGCTCATTAATGCATTACCATTGGGATAATAATGGCTAGTTCATTAATGCAATACCATTGGGATAATAATGACTAGCTCATTAATGCAATACCAATGGGATAATAAAGACTAGCTCATTAATACATTACCATTGGGATAATAATGACTATCTCATTAATACATTACCATTGGGATAATGACGACTAGCTCACTAATGCAACACCATTGGGATAATAATGACTAGCTCATTAATGCAATACTATTGGGATAATAATGACTAGCTCATTAATGCAATACTAATGGGATAAAAAGACTATCTCAGTAATGCATTACCATTGGGATAATAATGACTAGCTCATTAATGCAATACCATTGGGATAATAATGACTAGCAAATTAAAGCAATACCATTGGGATAATAATGACTAGCTCATTAATGCATTACCATTGGGATAATAATGACTAGCTCATTAATGAAATACTATTGGGATAATAATGACTAGCTCATTAATGCAATACTATTGGGGTAATAATCACTAGCTCATTGATGCAAATCCATTGGGATAATAATGACTAGCTCATTAATTCATGCATAGATCCGTAACGGAGCAGCGCTTTAGACCACTCGTTCCTTGGGGTCCCCCATACCATTTTGATAAGTATGACTAACTCATTAATGCAATACCATTAAGAGAATAATAACTTGGTCATTAATGCCAGTCCGTTTGGATAATAATGACTAGCTCAAAAATGCAATACCATTTGGATATATGTTGTTGATGTTTTTTGGGCTTAACGCCATTTTAAACACCGATAGGCTATTCATGGCTGCCAGTATTAATGGTGGAGGAAGAACCGGGAAATCACCGGAAAGAACCACCGACCCACGAGAAAAGCTACTGGCAGCTTTCTCACATATCCACATTCGCCGAATTCAAGACTCGAACCCCCGCAGACAGAGGTGAGATGGCAGTGCTCCGTAAAGGACAAGCGCTTTCGACCTATCGGTCACTCGTCGCCCTAATTTGGATAATTAACTTAGTCATTAAGCCAGTCCATTGGGATAATAATGACTAGCTCATTAATTCATCACCATTGGGATAATAATGTCTAGCTCATTAATGCAATACCATTGGGATAATAATGACTAGCTCATTAATGCAATACCATTGGGATAATAATAGCTAGCTCATTAGTGCATTAGCATTGGGATAATAATGACTAGCTCATTATTGCAATACTATTGGGATAATAATGACTAGCTCATTAATGCAATACTATTGGGATAATAATGACTAGCTCATTAATGCAATACTATTGGGATAATAATGACTAGCTCATTAGTGCAATACCATTGGGATAATAATGACTAGCTCATTAATGCAATACCATTGGGATAATAATGACTAGCTCATTAATGCAATACCAATGGGATATTAATGACTAGCTTATTAATGCAATACTATTGGGATAATAATGACTAGCTCATTAATGCATTACCATTGGGATAATAATGACTATTTCATTAATGCAGTACCAATGGGATAATAATGACTAGATCATTACTACATTACCATTGGGGTAATAATGACTAGCTCATTACTACATTACCATTGGGATAATAATGACTAGCTCATTAATGCATTACCATTGGGATAATAATGACTAGCTCATTAACGCAATACCATTGGGATAATAATAACTAGCTCATTAATGCATTACGATTGGGATAATAATGACTAGCTCATTAATGCAATACCATTGGGATAATAATGACTCGGATGTTAATGTCATACCATTGGGATAATAATGACAAGCTCTTTAACGCAATAACATCAGGATAACAATGACTAGCTTATTAACGAAATAACATCGGGATAATAATGGCTCGTTCAGTAATGCAATACAATTGGGGTAATAGTGACTCAGACAGTAATTCAATACCTTTGGATAATAATTACTCGGTCAATAATGCCAATCCATGTCGATTATAATGACTAGCTCATTAACGCAATACCATCGAGATAATTATATCTCGATCATTAACACCAGTCCGTTTGGATAATATTATCATTAATGCATGTCCATTTGGATAATGCTAACTAGCTCAATAATGGTTTCCCATTAGGATAATAATGACTAGCTCATTAATGCCATACGATTGTGATAATAATGACTCGATCATTAATGCCTGTCCATTTGGATAATGATGGTTTAGCTTAATCGTGTCATACCATTGGGATAATAATGACTAGCTCATTAATGCAATACCATTGGAATAATAACTAGCTCATTAATGTAATACCATTGGGATAATAATGACTAGCTCATTAATGCAACACCATCGGGATAATAATGACTAGCTCATTAATACATTACCATTGGGATAATAATGACTAGCTCATTATTGCAATACCATTGGGATAATAATGACTAGCTCATTAATGCAATACCATCGGGATAATAATGACTAGCTCATTAATGCAACACCATCGGGATAATAATGACTAGCTCATTAATACAATACCATTGGGATAATAATGACTAGCTCATTAATGCAATACCTTTGGGATAATAATGACTCGGATGTTAATGTCATACCATTGGGATAATAATGACTAGCTCATTAATGCAATACCATTGGGATAATAATGACTCGGATGTTAATGTCATACCATTGGGATAATAATGACTAGCTCATTAATGCAATACCATCGGGATAATAGTGACTAGCTCATTAATGCAATACCATTGGGATAATAATGACTAGCTCATTAATACAATACCATTGGGATAATAATGACTAGCTCATTAATGCAATACCTTTGGGATAATAATGACTCGGATGTTAATGTCATACCATTGGGATAATAATGACTAGCTCATTAATGCAATACCATTGGGATAATAATGACTCGGATGTTAATGTCATACCATTGGGATAATAATGACTAGCTCATTAATGCATTACCATTGGGATAATAATGATTAGCTCATTAATGCAATACCATTGGGATAATAATGACTAGCTCATTAATGCAATACCGTTGGGATAATAATGACTCGAATGTTAATGTCATACCATTGGGATAATAATGACAAGCTCAATTATGCAATACCGTTGGGACAATAATGACTCGTATGTTAATGCAATACCATTGAGATAATTATGACTTGGTTTATCAATGCAGTACCATAGGGGTAATAATGACTCGGTTATTTATGCAATACCATTTAGATAACAATGACTAGCTCATTACTACAATACCATTGGGATAATAAGGACTCGGTTGTTAATGCAATACCATTGAGATAATAATGATTCGGTTGTTAATGTAATACCATTGGGATAATAATGACTCGGGTGCTAATGCAATAGCATTGAGATAATGAAGACTTGGTTTATCAATGCTGTACCATTGGAATAATAATGACTCTCTTATTAATTAAATTTCTATAATGCAATACAATTGAGATAATGATGACGAGTTGGTTAAAATGATACAATTGGGATAATAATGAATGAGTACAATACAAAAGTAGTACAGCATTACAGACCACAGCATTTTTTTATTTCATCAAACTCGTTTTCGCTGTTATCGATTGCTTTTTGGAATTCATTCTAAATCCCATTACGCATTTTCCTGTTCAGCTTAATTTCAATTTATGTTGTCGTTTAATTTGGTTTTCACTCTTTCAATACTGCTCGACCTGCGAGAGTCTCGTCATCAATACCGACCATACTGAACTTTATGTGAGTGTCTTTTAGTGAATTGTGTCAATACTGCACTTCATGCAAGTCTCTTTAATAGCACTGTCGATACTGAACTTGACGCGAAAGTCTATTAGCAATAAGGTCAATACTGCACTTCATGCGACAATTTCGTTAACAGCACTGTCTATACTGAACTTGATGCGAAAGTCTCGTTATCAATAATGTCAATACTACACTTCATGCGAGTGTCTTTATGAATACTGTCACTATTGCACTTCATGTCTCCTTTTGATTTGAATGCATTTGTTACTGTTATAAGTTGAAAGTTATTAAAATAATTTATATTCGTTTCACCTTTTTGTGTCTGTTTTGTCGATACTGCTTTGTATTAGACCGATATTATTGACCACTTCTCGGCCAAGGTACTCTTATGTATAAGTTTTCGATTTTTAGATCTCAGATTGTGCTTGGTTGTTAATCAATGTGATGTCATCACTCAAAAGTGCCATAAAAATCATGTTGTCTATACAGAACTGATTGTGCTTTAATTTGCATTTTATTTGTTTCTGCTGTCACCTGTCTTTCGTTTTATCGCTGTTATAACTTGTTACTAAGGTCAGTAATTTTTGTGGCAAAATCATTTCTAAGCTTTCTAATTTCTTTATGCTTCTGTTGGATGTTATTATGAAATCCCTCTATAACTGTTCCAACTGAGAACGGAAAGTGTTATTGTTAGCAGAGATTTTCATTTCCTTAATGTCACCTCAATGGCATCTATCTCGGGACATATCAATCGGTTGCAAATATTTCGGAACGCTATGTGAAGGATCTGAGAATTATTTTACTGTTCAATATGCATGTATATACAGCCTTCTTATTCTCTCTGTAATAATTCATGTGCAGCAAATTAATTTTATTCTTCGATTCTCACAAATCTAGGTTTTCATCTCTATTATTTATTAGCTGAATTAGTACCAGTCTATTCAAATTTAGCTAATTCAACTCGGTTTCTGTATCTGTATATGTTTTAAATGTCCAAGACTCTCGAAAAGAAGAATAACTGGCATTGAAATAATTGTGGTATAATTAATCGAATCAAGGAAACATTAGAAACTTTGGTGTTTCAAAACCTGCAACCTGTATCATATTAAGCAAATATTTGTTCTCTGGCTAATTTATTCTAACTATTAGCATGTTTCTTGATTATGCATGCCGTGTAATGGTTGCTCACTTTTGAGTTGTTTTAAAATTTTCAGCATTAGTACTTTCGTCCTAGTCACTATTTGCAGTTATTTCGTCTTTTACTTTTTTCATGTACATATCGAAGTTGAAAAATACCAGCCATTTAAATAGTTCTTGTATCATTCTTTTTCTGATGGAGCTAATTGGAAATTATGCATTTCTCACAGCCCTATCCCATCTTAACCTACCTCAACATCCAATATATTTCTTGCAATGAACTTAATAGTTTTCTATTACGTAAACGAATATATTTCTAAACATAATTAAACTCAGGGTTACAGTCTACTCTAATGTAGCTCTCTTGATTAAAAACAACATATATACATTCAGGAGAGACTGGCGCAGCCGAAACCTACATATCCTATCTTTAAAGCTTTTCAAGAAAATGCTTTCCTGTAGTTTCTTTCTCATTTATTCCTTTTTGCTGTCTTTTATTTATATATTGATTTCATCTTATTTTCATTTCGTTGGAAAAATGAATTATCTTTAATTGTGTTTGCAGCAATGCCCACCAGTAAAAGTTGAAAGAAAATATACGACTGTGACTATTAGATAAACACAATATGGAAACAACTGTACCAGTCTCACGATTTTCAAAACATGCCTCCAACCAAGTCAATATTTTGCATAGAACTCTGTTTTTCCCATGCCTTGAGAGAAACCAACATCATTATTAAATAATTATAAGTTCTTTTGATTTTTTTGGTGTCGTAGCCTCAAGTGATGTAACATCAGATATTTATTCAATAACAATTTTGTTGGGTAAATACTCATTTGCTATCAGGTAGTGGATTGTAAACTAACTAAAAGCAAATGGAATTATGCGCCTAACAACTTCAACAATTTTTATCCATTTTTGATCATGAACTAATTGTAAACTTCTTCAAAGCGTTTTTAAAAGCATTCTGTATGAAACATTAATGTCGTATAGTAAATTCAGTTCATAATATGCCTGCTATTTATACTGCAGAAAGGTTAGCTAATTATCGAGAGACGTTTGTATATGACATTGCCAAGATAGGGTACAGCTATGCGATCGCACACGACAATAATCTTAGCTGAGCGAATTGCACTATGAAGTAATTAAAGGTTACTGCATTTGTATGGGAAAATATGAACGCGTTTTTCGGATGGCTATACTGCATGACCTTGGGAGTAAATGTATATCCATCCGAAAAAACGAGTTCATATTTTTCCATTCAAATGAAGTAACCTTTTTATTATATGCTCATTCTTGTTTTATTACCAAAGATTTAATAATAAAATTCAGAACCAATTATATTTAATAACAACATTTATTATTTTATTATTATAATAATAAAGTTCACAATCGTAGATTGCTTCAATGCACAAATAATAACATTCATGCGCATATAGTTCCTCCCACCGACCGCTAAACTTCATAGCGTACCGCGCGCTCACGTGCATCAAGCAAGCGGAGTGCAATATGAAGGTTTTAAGTACATTTTGGCCATTTCTATTAACGGCTAAAGAAGACAGTTTATGTGTATAACTTACGTTTAATTTTGATGACCTTGTATAGCTTTTATATCTAGCTAAATCTGAAATATTCCTATCAAAAATTTAAAATCGGAATATGCCAAAGCAGTTTTTATGTGTCAGTCTATGAAACATTTGCTGTTATGTGGCCGTCTTTGAAATATCTGCTTTAGTTCATTCATAAAAAATTGTTTACGTTAGAAAATAATTTATTTGCACGTGGGGTGCAATATGAAGGTGTTCAATATCGTGGAATATTGCAATGTAAAGTTAACGGTGAAAAAATATGAGCATATAATAAGGAGATGCTATTGCACAAGACAATAATCTTAGCTGAGCGCATTGCACTATGTAGTAAGGAGATGCTATTACACACGAGAATCATCTTTGTGGAGCAAGGACAGTAAGCATATGTCAAGTTTTGCTAAATTATTTTGCAATGTATACATTATTTTCAATTTATGACTGCAGTGTTAACATTTTTTCATGTAAAATGTACTGTGAAATGAGGTATTAAATTGTGAACTAAGCGAAACTGGAATGATTATCTTTTCCGTTTGCATCATGCTTGATTCCCTACTTATTGACTTCTAAAACAGCTTCTTTCAAAATTTGTAAAATGCAGATGTGATCACACAACAATGCTGTATAGTGTAGAGTTAGTAAACGTTGGTTCACGTTTCAGTTTCATATTGTTTTGCTACATTCTGAAAATAATATCGAATGCGTCATATATTTAACGTTCTGCTGATCCATTTCTATAATTGGTTATACAATACATTGCATAGGTTTAGCTTGTTGTTGTACTTCGTATAGGCTGAAATTTGATGTAAAATACTGGGCTTAGCTTGTTTGATGTGGTACATCGTAGGGCTCTGTCGTTCTGAAAAAAAAAGCCGGCGTAGCTCAATTAGCGGAGTGTTGGACTAGCAATCCTGTGGTCGCAGCTTCAACGCCAACTCATGGTATAGCGAATAATGTAACTAATAATGTAACTAAAGTGCTGATAAAAATGAGATTGCAAATACTGCCGTTGTAGCTTGGTTCTTTTACAACTGGATTGTGCTTCAAAACTTTATCAATGGTATATTGTAGAAAATTATATAAAGGAAAAATCTGACAATTTAACAAGTAAACAATACACCTTTCACACTTACAAAACCACGTATCAAGTAATAGAAAATGATGTGTTATATTTCCTTCAAGATGTGTAATTTCGGTATCTTGCGACTTTGTAAGCTCTAGTTCTTCCCCTGCCTGCAGCTGAATAAAGTTTGAAATGTCATTTGGTAAAAAAGAGAAAGGACTAAAGCGATGTGTTGTGATTGGGGAATTTTAAACTAAATTAAATGAGTTTACATAAAAAATTCTTGCTGCAGTATGTAATAAGAAATGGTACAGTAAAAACGGAACACACAAAACTAAATATATGATAAAGCAAATTAAACAAATGAAAACTTCAAATTGAATAATAGGAGAAAATTAGAGGCTTTAAGTATTTACGTCAAATATCAAATCATACATGACATTAAAAATATTAGGTCCATCATCTATTGATTCAAAAACTACTGACTAAATATTACAAGACCCGAACGAGTAAGTGAAGATTAACCAGACATAGATTATTTAAAACCTCGTGCCTCTCTTGATCTGAACAACAATGAAAGCGCTTCCACTGTCAAATACTTGCTACATGTATCAAGTGTTTATACTCCTAAAATAAGTAATAGGAAAGAGTATTATTACACCAATCTTTGTAAAATTCACCAAATAATTTATTTTCTTGGAATACAAAGTCAAAGTGAAAAGATAAAGTACTTACAGCATTTCGAATTAAACCCAAATATCTTATAATTGCAGACACAAGTCCTAATAAACGTATGTGTACTTTTGTTGTAACACCAGTCTATTTTAGAAATACAGTAGTATTATTCCAGATTTAAATTCACTATAAATCTATGTGAATACTTCTATTCAAGAATCCTATTCGTAATGAGTATTCTGTATTTTCGGAGAAAAAGTCACCTGAATTAAATATTCTGAATAAATAGATTTCAGCTCAATGAAGTTCTAGGCACTACAACAATACAGTTCATTCTACTAATTCTTAAAGCACGAATGAAAAATATTTGCAGTAGCAAGATTATATTGAACTGTACTTGACCTCGGGTTACAATTAGCACTTTTTAAATGAAAAAAAAAAAAAACAAAACTATACACAAAGGAAAATTTAAATTTGGAAGATTCTAAATGTTTACAAGACAAAATGTATGTTATAATTAGAAAGTCTGCTACTAAAATTATAATATATAACCGGGAATATGTCAAGCATGCCAGGGTAAGCCAATAATCTTGACACATACCAAAACTCATGCTTACTCGTATTACTAATGATCCTAATATCAAACCCTTATATCTATATATATATATATATATATATATATATATATATATATATATATATATATATATATATATATATATATATATATATATATATATATATAATATTGTAATAGTTTTTTAAAATAAAACAAAATCAAAAATTCAGATCCAGTAGAAAATACTCCTGATTTTGGACAAGATTGAATCCAATACACAATGTTACATTAGAATACCACGAAATGAAAGTTTACAAAAAATAGTAAAATAACTAAACAGACGAAATTGATCAAAAGCATTTGGGGAAGTAGGAAGAAGAGCATAAGAAAAATGTTCAAAAGAAAGTTAAAGAAGAAAGAAAAAATAAATAGTGGCCGATTTAATGATCCCAGTAAACGATGGTGAATCACTTGAGTAGAGATGCATGCAGAAGGGAGTGAGTTCATAATAAACAAATTAAATTCGTGCGGTTTTATCGAACAGTTAAGATGTTCATTCTTCAAACCTGGGATATTAATTGGAGATAAATATACTTAGGGACACATAAGAAACGTTAGAAAAACATTATATTGCACCTGCCATTGTACAAAATCAACCAATAAAAATATCCTGACAAATAAAAGAGCGAGAATACAGTCGTTTTAGCCAACAATTTAAACGTAATAAGATACAAATTGAATTTGAAAACAGATAAATTATATGGTACAATTCGAAGATCATAATATTTACCTTTTATCTAGCCCTCATGAATGCGAAACTGTCAGATGGTTGTTTAACAAAAGAAAGAAGAAGGAATATAAATTAATATTTATCCCACAGCCTAGACGTCATTTGGAGCCATATAGCATTCAAAGAGCCATCGGAAATACAATATGCTCTTTGCTCATTAGAAGTATTGGTCTACATCTCTTACAGGTTTTCGTCATCTTCCACGTACGTTGGATCAAATGCATATATCTGGGAATGGAGAAGGACAGTGAGCGAATTAGTGAGGAGAGAGAAGAACAATCTTAGAGTTGAATTTCCTAAATATAGAATTTAATTTAAGTTCACTCTCGAGAATAGATTCTCCCAATTAAGGTCTAATAATAGAAGAATTATAATTACGATATAACTATAAGGATGGTAGAATTATGCTACAAGAAAAGATAGAATAATATTATAAGAATAGTAGAACACTACCATAAGAACGATATAATTTTTGTATAAGAAAGGTATATTTATATTATAAGAATGGAAGAATCATACTCTACGAACGGCAAAATTATACTCTAAGAGAATTATACTTTAAGAAAGGTAGATTTATACGATAAGAGCCATACAATTACACAATAAGAACCGTATAATAATACGAAAAACAACGGTATAATTTGTGTGACTTGATCTCTCTAAAGAGTGCTAAGCATTCATTTAACCCTTTTAGATCACTATACTCAATGGGCACAAAATCTTTACTTTTCATGACAGAAATCTGCATTTCAAGGACATATTTAAGGAAATCGGTAGAACAGAAGTGTTATATGCAATTTCACTTATCTTCCTTTCTTATATCAATCTAGTTATAAAAATTAATCCATATCAAAACATTGTTTGAAGAAAAAAAACAATAGACTACAAAATATATTAATTTACTATCAAATAAATTCACCATGGTAGTCTTCCAATCGCTCATTAAATTCGTTTGCACCAAAAAATAAATTGGAATGCGTTTATATGGAAGCAAACAAAATGAACTTTCTCACCTATAATTTATGCTAAAAATGATCTATTCGTTTCCCATGTGACGATCATTATTGGCAGAATAAATACAAATAAATAGCCAATTCGAGTTAATACAAGGAATAAGATTGCACATGAACTAACACAAACATCAATATGAGCAAACAAACATAGACATGCAAATAAAGTAACAGACAAATAACTCGAGGATAGGTAAATATCGCATACCAAATGTCAAACATCGTAGCTATTATAAAAATAAAGTATATTTAACTTTGATATACTTACATATTATTAGCTGACATCAGTTTTGCAAAGTGTTACAACCAGAGACACAGTTGGAGCTTGTGTCATAGACAAGCAAGTGAATTAAAAATCGAGAGTTTGAGTCTAAATGAAGGAGAAATAAATTTTAAAGGAAACAATAAATTAGATCAGATGCATATACACTTTTAAAACGGAAAGTGAAACAAGAAACGAGACCTTATAGGGAATTAATCTAGAAACTAATGAGTGAATTGTTCATTTAAGCTTGAAAGAAACTAATATAATGTGTCGTAAAGCAAGTTCATACGGAATTCATACTGGGATTAACATTACGCCAACAGTTAACATATCGTCAACGTAATGGGGGCCAAACTGGAAATCCTGTGTTAAAATATTTCAAAGGTTTTACATTATGGGAATTTAATACTGAATGGCACTATGGATTAATAATGGGGAATTAAGTGTGGGAATCATTTATGGAAACAAAGTCAAGACTTTATAAAGTCAAACATAAAATCCTGCTATTTATCACCCTCATTTAGATAGAGAATTCAACACAGATACTACTATCCAACATTTACATTTTCGAAAAACTATCCGACCTCTACTGTTTGATTACTGTCCTCCTATCCCGTGATGAAATGTGTAATGTTAACATTTTTAGATACTGTCTAGCACCAATATTTTGATATTGCAACACCTCATGTGTTAAATATCGAAAATGCCAGAGTTAGGGACTTAAAAATATTTTTTTTTTTAAAATAAAAAAGGTGAGATAGAACATGTTTGTCAAGCTTTCATAGCCAATTTACATAACAGTGTCTGTTACAACACTATCAATTTCTGACAATATAAAGAAGAATTGTTTGTCTAAATGCTAAACTACAACGTTATAATACACTATACTATGGTGAAATTAATTCTGTTATTATATTCCTGTGTATATTATGAGCTAAGTTTATTAGACTGACTGTAACACATTTTGACATAGTAGCGTTATCTCAAAGAAAATATTTTTTTAGTACTTGTGTACTTAAGCAGTGTGGTGGGGAATAGCAGCAGCTTTATAAAGAATTATATAATAATTCAAAAGCATTTAAATTCAATAGTAATCATGTAATGAATCTATTTAAAATTTATTAAAACAATTTGATTCAGTTTTGATAGTGTCAAAATTAATGTCGGTTATATAAAAAATACAATTTATGTTTTTCGATCCTTTTTTACTCAGATGTTCGTTTTTTGTTGCTGCGACAGCTAACTGCCAGTGCGCTGTCTTGCAATCATGTGTATAGATTCATATTCAGGTCACATGACCTTAGTTAACCAATCAATGTTTTTACTTTTTCAAGGCTAGCCATGGCGGTTACCAAGTCAACTGTTCAAACTGCATGGAAAAATCCCTCTGAACACAAAATTATGACGGAATTAAATTGTCCTTTTAATGTCCGTGGTGTGCGTTTTTACTTCTAACCTTAATTATATATTCATACCTATAATAACGCAGAACTGAAATAAACGGACAAGTGAATTTCGATCGAAACGAGCGAAAATACAATGTACTGGTGATGCAATGGGTCGTAGTACGGTTAGAAATAGTCCCTATCAAGTACATACTATTTTGCACATTAAAGTAAAATAACAAGTTCTATATAACCAAGAAGTTAAAATAATAAACAGTAATTTTTTTAAAACTTATTTTTCAACAAATATCTGAGAAGGGAATTGTTATTCTTGGGCCGGGCGCTATCCTCAATCTCCGCTGTTTCTGTAACAAAACTTCGATAGATGGATGAAGTCATTAATTTATAGAATAACATTATACCTCTGGCTTTGGTATTCTAAAAATCATGGAAAATGTGATAATTCATTTCCTAAACTATTTATGTGAAATTTCAGCACGACACACCCATGATCCAACATTGAAATGAATATAGAACAACAACTGCTAACATGCGTCTTCCTTCCGCTTAATGATGATGTCTTAGGGCTTGTGGAACTGTTGATGACTTTAGATGAATTCTTTGAATAATTCATTAATACTTATGACAACAGTGTGACATTACGAGGACCAGAGCAAGGTTTTATACTCACACTTTGTGTAAAACACAGTAGACATTTATAAGAGATAGCGACGGTGATCTAAACAACGGTGAGTGGGTGGCATACGTTCAGGAATGGAAGAAGTAATTCACACGTGGTACATGTTTTCAGTGATAGATAAAAATGACAAGATCAAATATGCCAAAATCTTGTAGGTCAAACATCATCTCACATCTCAAAGTTTACCATCAAATATTCTTCACACATTAATTGGACAATGTTTATGCATGCAAAACTTCATTCACAATACCATTAAGGTATTACAGCATAGTGAACTGCATGTATTTTTAATTTGTTTCATGTTTTACATTATCATTTTTATCATTATTATTGGAAAAGGAATGCAGTTCTTAATAGTGCCTAGTATTTTATTTTGTTGAGTTGGGTATTACAATATTTTATCCAATACCAAGGTTTTTTAATTACCGTTCACTATTGTGATATAGACTAATATAATAACCTATATCAGAAAGGTAATGATAACAACTTTAGATACTCTCCAGCACTTATGTTTAATTACTATTCAATACACTTATTAAAGGTAAACGTTATTCTGATTGGGTTGTCCTTTGCTTAAAAATTCGATTGGTGATGTAGTGAGTCAAAACCACATATGATGAAATTATGCCCACTGGGTTTCTCGTATGGTTGACGTGGTTGATGGAATGGCAAACACATCGAGTTCTGAGTTGGGTCATTTATAAGAATCTCGGAACACATGATTTTACTTTTTTCAGCTAGCAATATAAAACGAAAAATTCACTGCCAATTGTTTTTCCTAGGCGGGTGCATGTCAATGAGTTCTGGAGAGATTCGAAGTGTCTATATGCATTCTCGTGGCTTTAGGGTAAAGGAGAAGTTCATGCCTTTAGCAGAAGCGTAAAGAGAAGCTATAGGGGTGTTTTGTCGTCATAGAAGGACCCTTTCTCTTTAAATCAGAACGCTCTTGTTGCTTTCATGGTGGCTTTTTGGGACTTTGTCTTTCAGGACTGTTTGGAGAGAAATAAAATTGCGTTTAACCTGCATCTTTTCAAAGCATGGAATCATCAAGTGACAACATTTTTGAAAGTACTGCACGAACAAATAATTTTAATAGATCTCTTTGTACTCTGGTTCTATCCTTTAAAACCGACTTGAGAATCGGTTTTAAAAAATGGAGCTTCACGTTGACTTTTGCTTTTGAAGAACAGCTGTGTCTCCTAAATCTCCATTTATATTAATATTGACACTGTCAGAATACGTTTTACTAACAGGAAGATAATGAGGATTGTACAAATCTTCAGCGAACGTGATTTGTGATTCCACCTTCACCATAAGTAGCTATGTTAGAATCGATATTGAAAGGATAGACTCTCAGGAAAGTACAGCTATATAGTTATATTTGGCGATATCAGTATGCACAAACATTGAATGCATTTCTTCGTTCAGTTTAATAGAGAAACAAAACTATTTGTAGAATTGATCGTAATTGACAATATCATTTGAATACGGCGCTATGTTTGTATTTCCACCAAGAATAGTAAATAAACTGGGAGAAACTCTGATAGACAGCTTTTTGCAGTCGGAAAATACATCTTTAGACGGTTGGCAATTGTATGGTATCCGATTCGAGGTTTTACCAGGGCTTTGAAACAATGATCGTTGAAGTCTGATAGTTGTGTATAGCTGATAGCGTGTCGCCAAAATGCCAAGCATTAAAATAATTTCCTGCATGATTTTTCATTTCAACAGATATTTATTTGATGGTTATAGTATTTAATGTTTAAAAAGGATCATTCATGTTCGTTTACTTTTTCGACGAGGAAAGATGTTTGATCTTTAACCATTTTCTTTTTGAGTGAGATAAATAATTTCTATTAAAGCTATTTACCAATGTGTTTCGTGATACACATTCATGACTTCAGGTATGATTTAAATATCGTACACGTCGAACTCTTTCTCAGTCTCTCGTTGTAACTCAATTAAAAGTTTTATTTTAATACTGCTATGTTCATACCTTCCAATGTATAGTTTGTTTTGCGAACGAAATCTCAGAAGCCTAACATTTTTCTTTTTGGATGATGCCTCAAGTAGGCATAATGGCTTTAAGATAACACCAGTGTCTTAGCATTGCGACAAAATGGAATTTTAGGTAGTTTTCAAATATATAACACTGGCACGAGTAACTAAAATGAGTATTTATATGGTCTAACAATCTCATCTTATCATTGGTTTTCTCAACATAGGGACCAAATTTCAAGAATATTGTAAATTATGTGCGAAACTTATCATGGGTGAATCGGGTGCAGAGTAGTCATCGAATGCAAACCAACTGACTCAAGGTCTATCTCTCCTTATTCTGAATTCCATGCAAGTATGGAGATAAATCCTGAAGTTGATGAAACAGTCTGATGGTACCAGTCAGTTCAAAGTTTACCAGCTGATTTAGCAAATATTATTCATAGTTGTTTCAACAATAAAGTTTTATTTCAGAGTTTATTCCTTTCAAAGCAAACATCGGGAACCTTATAGAAGGTTACTTTCCATTAGGTAAATGCTTTGTTTAAAAAATACTAATTGTACCTGATGTCAGGCAGAGGACTGTAATCATATTTATCTAGAAAGTATTCATTCGTACTTTAGTATATTATCATAAAAAATTGTATTAGTGTTGTGTCCAGGAGTTCATATTGTCCTTAACCTGACATCAGAAACAGTATATTCTGAATACAATATTACATAACGGAAACAACCTTCTAGTAAGCTCCTAATGTTTACAAAATAAAAATTTAACTATAATTTCGAAAATTATATCATAACATGTAATAAACAGCAGGTATACGCGGCAGTTCATGAGGAAATTTTCAATGTTTTGGATTCAGATTGAAATACATATGTTATTTATGAAACTAAAATCAATGATTTACGTCAGGCAGGAAATGAACTAGATTCTGGATAAGCTCAAGAGAAATATAAAATGTTAATTATTAAGAGAATATAATGTAATCATTTTTTTTGTAAAAATAACACACACCCCAAACAAACCTAACAAACAATGCACATCAAATATAAATGACATTAGAAAAAAGCTATTACGATGCCAGTTTGTTTGTTAAAAGGGCATCAAAACAACCCGACAAACTGCGGCCCTAATTTTTTGCTAAGCTATGTCGGGAAAATAACGAGTTAAATTTAATTTTATTTACAAGCATTTAAAATTAAATCATCTTATTTATCAGTCTGGTTTGTCCCTCAATGTTTCACAATGTTTTAGTTAATAAATATCTATCACAGTGTATGCACTGCTTTGGACAAAGGTTTGGGATGCGTGTATAGCATCTCTTGTTGCAGCAAAATATTTTGATCGCGTCTTGCATAAATTTTGCTTTTGAAATTGACAACATACTGAATATACTCTCATTTAATTAGATACAGATTATTAATGACACTAAAGGATTTCAATAATCTTCTAAGACAAAAACTACATATTTGCGTGATCTCTTTTTAACACCTGCCACAGAATTCCTTTATCATTTCACTCAAACCCTTTCTCGCACTTCCTTTCTCTTCTTTAAATAACATGGTTTGCACTTAATTTGTACTAATTTGTCTTAATTGCATATATATGTATGATGAATATTTTATCATTGCACTGTGATTCTGATCAACTCATCAGTTTGTACGCGAGCGGCCAATCTTTGCCACATGAATCTAATTTTGTGGTTGGGAGAAGGGTGTTGCCAAGTTGTGAAACACTGAAGCCCGTTCCCATTAAATATGTATAATCATCCGATGTTCAAAACAGTCACATTGCTTTCACACATTATATGAGCAACAATTTTTAAACACCATGACACATGAGAGTTTGTTATAATGGATATATTTTCTTTTTGTTTCATTTGGCAATCGCTTGAGTTGTATCTCTTTTTCAAAACATCTTAACGTTGTTGGAAGAAATTTACTATATCTAAGTCTTCCACCAACAAAAAAGAAAACATTTGCAACCTACCTTCTTAGCTGCAAATACGCTTTTATTGTACAGATTCGCAATGAAACCTGCATCCAAATAACACTTACGTTTTAATCGGAATATTAAACTAGATTTCTGTAAAAGTGGTTAGACATTTATCAACTACAAAGACATTATATGACCTGCATTGCCACCATTTCTGCCATTAGTGTTACGTCAAATTCGATGGAAGTAAGTCTGTTACATATTTTAAGACTAAGTGGATTACCAGGTGTTTGTAGAAGAGATGATTCCACAAGATGAGAAAATTCCACTGAAGTTTGGACACCATGTCGTGCACGGTACCTGTACCTTTCATTTATCAACCGACTACTTGAGGCAGATGTATGAAGAGTACATGCAAAGACATGACAGCCATTGGGAACACAACTGTTTAAATTTAACAGTAAAAGCGTAACCCGTCGTTCAACAATTTCTTGAAATTTACTTGATTGGTAGCTGGAATGTGAGACCTAATTTCCAAGAGGTTTTTAACAACGTTGGCCGATCTTGACACCCTTTGTCCAGTAGATGTAGATATATTTGGACAGCAATAATATTTGCTTCAAACTTGCTAGGGTGAACTTCTGCCAACACGTCTTGGAGGATGTTGGGTGACGCTGAACATCGTCAAGGTCGTCATCTGGTTTCATATTGGAAACTCTTGATTGCTTCATCACTGTGGACCATTTAAATGTAATCTTCATAGGTTGCATCATTTTATTATTATTATTATTATTATTATTATTATTATTATTATTATTATTATTATTATTATTATTATTATTATTATTATTATTATTATTATTATCCCAGACATACGAATGAAGGATAATGGTGTCACTATTGGTGCCCTAAATTCACCGCGTAACAATGTTCGGACGCAAGTATCACCATGTCAATAAATAAATCGAGATCGAGATCGAGAGAGAGAGAGAGAGAGAGAGAGAGAGAGAGAGAGAGAGAGAGAGAGAGAGAGAGAGAGAGAGAGAGAGAGAGAGAGAGAGAGAGAGAGACAGAGACAGAGACAGAGAAAGAGAGAGACATTGCAAAGGCTTTGCTGATTTGTTTAAGAGATAAAATAACATAAGATTTAGCATACACAAATATTTAAAAACATGGTTTTATCATCTTTACATGATCGTTACATGATGTACTAAGTATAACTTTCTCTAGAGACAACTTACTTTATTGCAACACATTTGTCATTCGTCTACTTCTTCAGAAATGTTTCGCCTTCAAATTTACATAAATCGTCTACTTCTTCGGAAATGTTTCACGGTCAAAACGTTTAAAAGCATGGGATTGTTCTGTTACACAAAAGCCGTTACATGTTTGTTGATAATATGATATATGAGGATGGGTAATATAATACTTGCACTCATAAATGTAATATTTTGTCTGTAATAGATTGAAATTGAAAATATCATACGCCTTTTGTGAATACCAAACGACACCTTTTCTTTGGATCAATTATTCTTTTGTGCATGCGTTCATTTATCAGCAACCAGAGACGCAAAATTTGCTACAAACCTCTGTACTACAAAACAGATCATGGTATCTGAATTCAGGAATAAGCCAATAAAAAGCACAAATTACTATCTAAGGAACCAAATATTTAAGTTTTGTTTTTAAAAAATTATTCTGAGTTGAATTGGCAACCACTTCATTTGTGGACACGTTCTTATATTGGATGCTAAGAGAGAACATTTGTTACGAAACATCATCTTCCATTTCATGACAGTCTGCTCGCCACTTGAGGTAGGATTTTCCCCATTTTGTATCAATTTTGTAACTATTTATGTCCGCTACATTGTAAGTAGTTCAGAGAGGAGACATGGATCTTCGAGACTTCCTGTTTGTTTAATTTGTGTTCGTTATTGATTTGATGCCCCTATTAAACCTTGTTGTTGTTGTTGTTGTTGTAGATTTAACGCCATTCTTCAGCACAAGTTAGGCTAGTCATTTCAGCCAGTTTAAATGATGGAAAAAAACAGGGAAAACCCCGGAAAGAACCACCAACCCACGAGAAGCTATTGCAATCTTTCTCATATACCCACAATGGTCAAACCCTAGACTCGAATCTACTGGAATCCACGCAGATAGATGTAGGTGGGCAATCCGTAACTATGAGCGCTTTAGACCACTCGGTCATTCGGGGTCCCATTAAGCCTTGGTGCATTAGACCAGTGGTTTGAATTGAAAACCAAACGTGAAACTGATTCACATTAAATCACCGTCCACTATGGTCCACTAATTCTTTAATTCTTCTAATTCCATGTTCAAAAAATGGATGAAAAGAGGGTTTATTTGAAATGATGCTAAACGTTTCATAAATATGATTATACTAAATGGTGTGAGAGCTTTCCTGACTACTGCTTTAATATGTTTATGTATTTCTTAAATTTTATTTTTCCTAGCTTATTTTTATCTTTCTTCAAGCTTAGTTCAAAACTTTCCAGCTAGAAAACTCAAGGGTGGATAACTCACAGGATACTCATCACCAGTGAGTACCTCAAGATGTCTTCATTTGCTCATAAAGATCTCATTGTTCACAAAATAACAAACTGGTATTGATGCGGTTTCAATTTTGCTGATAGTCCTCTGTAACAAACAGGAACTTTAAGTATATTATAGCTTTGGCCAACAGGTGATTATCTTTTGTCATCTGATTATAAAAAGGCGAATGATAGTACAAACAGGAATTCTTTGATCAATACCTCTTGATTGACCAATAACAAGATCAAAAGTTACCTCATCAAAGACTAACAAATATTTGTTAATGATTCAATGATCAACATAGTTCTCAAATACTCTTTTCTGCTATAACTCTAGTAACTTCACAAGCAACGTGTAAATCTAGGATATAAATCTCATCAAGATAATCTTTTTGATCCAAGCAAAGCTTGTCAATTTCAAGTATATTAATCACGTCAGTATTTCCAGTTAGTTCATTGACTGGTAATAAATGTACCATCAAAGGGTAAAGAAATCACTGCTCCGACAGTCAAGTGTTCTGAGACTATGTCGGATGTCAAAATAACACAGTTGAAAGGAATATTAACAAAACCGTATTCTACTCCTTGAATAATAACACTTTTACTTGAAGAAGACTTCTTAGACAAAGACAAAGTACTTGATAATAAAAGCCTCTGACAATCCCCTGTGCCCATTAATATTTTAATAGGGATAGGCTTGGCAAAATCAGCAATAAATGATACAAAACCGTTTCAAATGAATAGTTCATAATTATCGATAATATAAACATACATGGGTTTGTTTGATTCAACAGGTAGTTTGTTTTCAATACAAAACTGGGACCCTCACCTCTTTGCAATAGGAGCATTTGGGACAGCTCTGCTGTTATTGTGTTGCTATTTTTAATATGTTGCGATCAAGAATAAGGTTTCCTTTCCTGATGCAATAGGTGCACATTGGAAGAGATGAGGATTTCTGATCAGTCTTATCATAACATTGATTGCTGAAAGTTATGCCGGGTCGTGAATTTTGGAAGTGCTTTTACGAGAATGAGAAGAGTCGTTTGTTCACAACGTGCTGAAAAGAAAGGCTTATGGTCAATTGAAACTTTGTGAGTCAAGGAAAACCCATCAGCTGTACGAGCGGCATTTTCCAAAGTTTCCATATTTTGCTCATCAAGGTAGATATTGACGTCACTATGGACGCAATTCGTGAACTCTTCATTTACTATGAGCTGCTTGAGATCTTCGTAATCTTGATACTCCTCCTTGGCGGAGCATCAACTGTCAAAGAAGCACTTTGCTCCTTCTTGCAAACTCGACGTAGGTCTCTCCATTGTCTTTTCTTCAGTTCTGAAACCTTAGTTGATATGCCTCAAGTACTTAACTAATAACCCTTCGAAATATATTTCGTAACCACTTCATAATCAGCCTTTTGTTGTACCTACAGTGCAGTGTGGACCTCATACGTTTTGCCAATAAGTACACTGTGTAATAATAAAATCTAACGTAGTCTTGACCATTTCAAATTCTCAGAAATTTCCTCAAATTTAGGAACGTTTTCATTTTTTTCTTGTTCTTTAAAAAGGGGTACAAACGTAATATTTATGGCCACATTAAAATATGAACTTGTAAAGTACTGATGGTGTGTGCTCCATCTGTCATTCCTTATCCTTTAAATTTCAATTGTATTTCTCTTTCTTCTCTCTTCTATTCTTTCTTTATTTGCATCTGCTTTTCTTTTCACCACAAGTTTATTTTTTCTCTCTTCTTTTTCTCGTTGCATTTGCGTCTCCTCTATCTTTGCACCACTCTCCACGTTTCCTGTTCCTGTTTGGATTCCTATCATTTCAACTGCAATTCAATTAATCGAACCAAAAGTATTTTTTTATCTAAAAGTTATATTCCACCAAATATGGGACAAAATATTGTGCATTTTTTCTCTTACCAAATATACTTTTACTTGAGAAATGGCAAACTAAAGTAACCCTTTCTTTTTTAAAGACTAACCTATCCTGTGTTTCAATTAGAAACAAAGTCTACTACATAAGATGACACAAAGAATACTTGCTGGTTTCACTACAGATTTCTTACACGTGTGAAATTGATGTCTACCAGGGACAAAGAAAATTTTGTGCTTACAAGGAAGCCTACAATTCACTACCTATGCTATCGATTTAGTTGGCATGGAAACTTTGAGTGAGATGCCAACACCCTGGAAAGATCTTTGTCAGAGAGGTCCTGTAATTATAAACGGCACATGCGCAACAAATTAGAAACTATATTATGCACTTGAGAAATTACGTATAATTCAAACAGAAAACAACTACTCGTCTAAACATCTTAGAACTATTTTCGGTCTTACAAATTAATTAATATCTGTACTTAATCAGAGATGTACACATTGGATTCAAGTCTGCTTGCCAGAGAAAAACTGACTGTAGAATTTAACTTGCCCTTGAAAAAAAAGAGCTTACCCCAGATATAAAATGTCCCATCATGAGTAAAACAATTTAGGTATGTATGGTATATTTCAAGGATATCGCATTATAGTTATTGAAGCTTTTGTTTCCTTTGTATCTCTGTTGGCACGTTTAAGCCAGATACAAATAATTAAAATAATCCAAAACATGTACAGGTAAATATGCACGCATATAGATATATAAATTAGAACGAATTAAAATGCAGATGTAGTTGGTAAAACAAATCAAATATGTACATGTATGCAGTGTTTTGTATATTTAAGTTAATATTTTGCTTATCTGTTTAAATGTTTTAAAAATGTTCATTACATGCTATTCTAATGTAACATTGTATGTCCAAAATGGACTTCATTTCTGATTGACCTGTTTTTTTTATTTAATCTTATGCAAACAACTAATATATGGATAGATTTTTATCTGTGCGAATGAGCTTAATATCAGGATCATTATTAATAGAAGAAGCAAATATGCTTTTTAGGGTCAGGGTTTTGGACTTTCTTAAGTGAATGTTACAGGTTATGGTTTTGATTTTGTAAACATCAGGATCATTTCCATTTCGCAAAGCTTGTGCTTTATAAAATGCTAATTGTGACCTGAGGTCAAGTAGATAACATTTTAATTGTTTAATATTGACGATTTGGTCATTCGTGTCTGTAATTCGTATCAAAATCAAATTATGCTGCATGTTTTTTTGACCAGTTATTTTGGGCTAGAATCGTTTTTGTTCAAATTATTGAATTTAAGTCAATATTTTCTCTGGAAATACAAAAGTGGTCTGATAAAATTCTTGGATAGAGACATGTCCTGGAATTTATACTGAATTTAAACCTAGAATGAATTACATTTGGCACATCAGTACTCTGCATACGCTAAAACAGACACTTCATCGCCTTCAGTTTTGTATTTCTTCTGGACTTGTACTGAATTTTATTCAGGATTTTAAATTATTAGAACTCGTGTCTGTAATTCGTGGAATATTTTGGGATTTTATTCGCTTTACTGTAAGTTCTTTTTCTCTCATTTTCACTTTGTATTTTTGGGAAATAAATTATTTGTTAAATAATGCAAATTAGTTATTTTATAGAACTCTTAACAGCAGGCAGATCAAGATAAAACAAGACAAGGATGTTGGATATAGCTACAATTTTAAGGAAGAAAGAGGGAATATGATATATTTATTCCCACAACTCACGGATTTGCGAACACTTAACATTCTTCACTCAGTCACCTTCAAATCAGCGACATGCTTCAAAATATTTAAGAATCGGCCTTTTTAAAATGATTTGAGATCATGTATTTTTGTTTATTTAATTTTTTGCCAAACATAATTTTAGCAGTCTCCTGTAATTATCATGTAAACAACCTAATATAAACTTCGCTTGTAGGTGCTACATTTTCCTAAAATCGATAACGCTTCGAACAAAATGCTGCTGGTAGTCAATTGTTAGAGACGATTGCCTTTTATTTCTAACTACATATCAATGAAATCCCTCCAGTTCTATTTTTAGTAAATAACATCATACAATTGGCGACATAACAATCTTTAAAAACCATTGGTTAGAGCCAGTAAGATCTGACAAACTGCCTTGGGCTAAATTAGGAACAATATAACGATTACAATGTACCTGATAAGTTAAATATAAATATTTGTCAAAAACCGCTTTAAATAGTAAAAATTCGCACGATGAAGTCTGCGCGAAATGAGGGATTGGCCAAGGGCATGGAATGCCCGTTTGCAGTGACTTATATAATAGGTAAAAATCTTTAAAATCCTTATGCATTTATTTACTATAATTTTTATTTAACAAATTTTCTTTACAAGTTTTGCCCGTGCTTCATGAAGTGACTTGATTTGAACTCATGCTAAGCATCTCTCTACTACATTCATTAAATATTAGATTTATTTTAAGCCTTTCTACATAACTTCAAGAGAAACGAAGTTTTTAAACTGCTATTAATATTAAAACTGGAAAACTATTTAAATTTGCCAGACTATATACACTGAAACTAAAAAGATATTCTCTCTTTATTAAATACTGAATTATTAAAATAATTATAAATTAAATAATAAGTTCAGTTAACATAACTTAGGATGGTGTACTACTCCTAATTCAAAATCAATAAAATTGAAATTAAATAAAAACTGAACACAAAAAGACATATACAATGGAGAAACAATAACACATAAACCCCCTCTAACTTTCGACAATAGGAGGTTCCTTTATGATGACAAATCTGACACAGACCATACCAGTAAATCAAATAGAATAGGCAAATGAAAATGTAGCCAGATACACAGAAGGAAAATGCACTACATGTAAACGATAAATAAAGGTTTTGGTAGCTGTATTATGACACGATCGCAGGATATAAAACTTGCGGGACATAATGCATTAGGAACTGAACATTGTCCTTTGAAGTTAAATTGACTCGCACAGTTACGGTATTTTACCCAGACAACAGACGTTCAATAAAATGAGTCGTAGTGGACACAACAAAAAATGTCTATTAAGTCGGAGATTCGATATGACGCTTTATTCCAATTAAAATTCATCGGAACACGAATTTTGTGAATTTTACAATCATTATATTGATATAACAGCAATATTATTATATGTATTGTCTAGAGAAACCCGCTGACTTGTACCTAATGATTGCTGACGTTATAGAATAGGGTCTTACTAAACATCCACTTGGTGGGCGAATTGTTGATTTCAGAAGAAATTCGTCATTTCTTCACAACTTAGTCAATATGTTGTAACGGGTTTTATATTTGTTGCTGAAGTTTATTTCGGTTGTTGTACTCATATTAAAAAGCATCATTCTCTAATTGGAAGGCAAAATTGTTTGGTTTGCTTTCGGGAGTAAAACAATATGGGGCCGATACAAAGCAGTCGAGAAGTTTTTTTTTCCGGGAAATGTTGTAACCTATTTCAAGAAGAAGGCAAAATATAAATAATGATACTACTGGGACCGACTATTTAACTTATGCGTGGGTGGTGGTGGTGGTGGTGGTGATGGAGATGGTGGCTGAAATTTTCTTTCCAGCTGAACTATTTAGTTTTCTTTTATCTTAAAACCTTTATTTTTCTTCTAAAATAATGAATATTGCACATTTTATTAGTACAACGTAGATAAACCATATTTTCCATGGAACCTAGACTGTCTGTTGACTGAATGCTACTGAATCTTAGTCCTTGTGTTTTCTTTCGGTTTGTCTAATAAAGGAGTTTAAATGGTTAAAGTTTAATTTAAGGAATTGTTTTTATGTATTTGTGTCTTGTTAAATGTGTTTATAAAAGGCATCTGGACATGAAAAGAGATGTATAATATGAATGGTTGTACACGGTTCTTGCTCAATGATTTGATATCATATGTCATTATCTCCATAGCCGGCATCCGTTTTTTTATAATCCTTTTTCATATCAACCTACACTCGAGTTTCCGTACATTGTGTGACACACAATACCGACTCAACAGGAAACGAAACCGACACCCTCAAGATTTGCTTCAGTGTGAAAAGCTTTTGATCCACAAAGGTCACGTGTCGTCACAAAATTTGTCCTTCTGAAAGAGCAAGGCTAGAACAAAACAAAAGCCTATAATTTTGAAAAGGGAGAACATTGTTGAGTCAGTTTTAATTATTAAAAATTCGAGCGTTTGATGCGCCCAGATTTGGTTAAGATTATGAGATAATACAGTACAGCAAAGTTCGAGTACACTTTGATACAATGCCAAACAAAATAGACAAAATACGTAAATATATAAATCATTCGAAGTACAAACTACCATTAATGTGAAACTGACAGCAGCATAACTTTGTATCTCCATGAACAAGTTAAATTAGCATTCAATCTTTATTGAATTTGTGAATTTAGATGATGTTTCCTAGGGGAATATGTTAACTGCTTACATCATCTGAGTGTGCATTACTTTAAGAAACTCGGCAAAATATATCAAAATAATGCATAATCTAGCATCTTATCCAAGATCTAATTAAATTAAAACTTCACTTTAAATTTGGATGAATTATTAAAGCTACAAAGTTTAAATATTCAAAATTCATTGATGTATTTAGGTAGATGAACGGCGCTATCTTGGTATAAAATGATTTTTAAAAATGGCTTATAATTCTATGAATGAATCTTCAAACTTTATTTTAAGGACAAATCTGATGTCTTGATAGCTTAATTAGTTTAGGAATGTTAGCATCGCTTTGTGCTTCATGGGTGTTTGTATTTGTATTAGTCACAGAAGGGCAATGGCCTCTTATCATTTTGACCTGTTATGTGGCACACTTACTATATTCTCTGAATGATAGGACTACGGATTCATTGTATCTTATTTGTGTGAGAGTTAGAAAGAAAAAAATGCAATTTTGAAATTAAAAACATTTCAAACATGTCTTATAGCCAGTGAGAGATCAAAATACAATTCCTCATGTACTTTCATACCCTGTGATGTCATACTTGCTGATGCCAGCGTGTTTGTGTCTCTTTTGTGTAGCATGCATACTACAGAAATATTACATGAAGATACAAAGGCAGAAAAAAAAATTATTTTAATAACAAGATTAAATCACTTATAAGTGCATTTCAACACAACAACAAGTAATGCAGATGCGATTTGGCTATACACAGTGATATGCCATTGCACAATTATCTTTGCACAAGCATGGCAAATTCTTTCTTTCAATTATGTTTCAATATCAATCAATAAAATTTGATACATACATCAATATTAATTCTTTAATAAGCATTTAAATTAAACAAAACTATTTGTACTATATTGAGGTATAGCATTTGTTAAATATTCGTAATTTAATCTTTATATTTTTATTAAACAAGTGAGGGAAGCTTTCAGATATCATAATAAGACAATCTTTCCAATGGACACATGTAAATACTTACAAATGTTAAACACATATCTCGGGATGTCGGATAATGTATATATGAAATGAAATCAAAGAAAGCAAAGTTCAATAAAGACACACAGACACACATACAGACACAAAAACAAGGAGGGAGATAGAAACAGAGTCAAAGAGATCATAGTGTTATGGAAAAAATATTTTCCAAAAAAACATGATTTTCGACTGAAACTAAAAATGCTTCAAGCTGGAATAAGCTAAGTTGTCTTCATTTATAGTCCAATAACTTATATACATTACTTGCAGCTGGCTTTTGTTTGCATTTTGTCTTCCTCAGCTTATTGGAGCGAGCATATAAACTGTGTATAATTTTGTTTGTATTCAATTTTTCCACCGTTTGTGCATAAGCAAATTATGATTGATTGATTGATTGATTGAATTTTAACGGCGCTGCAGCACTTTTAGGCTATTTAGCGCCATACAGTAGGTCATATTTGTAAAAAGGTTCAATATCGACCAGCGATATAGTAAAAAATCCATAGTAGATAAATATAAAATGGTAAATGTTGGTAACAGTTAAAGATATTGGTTCACGATCAACGGGAGATGTAAATGATGTATCTTGATGAAAAGATGTAAATAATAGTTGGTAATGGTATTAGTTAAAAATTAGTTTGGGTAAGGTCATAAAAAGTTACAGTTTAAAATAAAGATTTACTTCCTTTAGGTACTCTAAAATACTAGTGATTTGAATAGTATCAAAAAGTTTCTGCATGTCGTGTACATTATAGTATTTATCACGCGTAGGTTGCAGGTCGGAACACGTGGTCATAAAGTGTTCAACAGTAAATGGTACATTGCAAGGAACGCACTCTGGTGGATCTTCTCCTTTTAGTATGTGTGAGTGGGTAATGTATGTATGACCGATTCTGATTCTTGCAATGACAACCTCCTCCCTACGAATAGTTCTGTAGGAAGGAGTCCATTCTCCCAAGATTGGTTTGATGGCATGAAGTTTGTTATTGATTGCATCATCCCATGATACCTGCCACTTTTGACGTAGATACTTTTTGATACAAGGTTTAAAATCAGAATATGGTAATTTAAAATCCGATGGTTCTAAAGATAGGGCCATCTTAGCAGCCCGGTCTGCTTCTTCGTTACCTCTAATACCAATATGGCTAGGTAGCCAACAGTATACTATATTGCATGAGGCACTAAGTTCAGAGTTTTTTATCAAAACATTCACCAATAGTGGATTATCTAGTTTGATATTGTGTAGCGCCTGAAGCACTGATAATGAGTCACAGAAGATAATACTATTTAGAATATGATTAGTTTCGATAAATGTCAGAGCAAGGTCTATTGCTCTGATTTCCGCTGTAAATATGGATGCATCATTTGGCAAACGCTCTTTGGTTATGTGTTTGCCACTGACGAAGGCTGCAGCAGCCTTATCAGCAACCTTTGATCCATCAGTATAAAATCTAGCATAATGTGTAAATTCATTGAGTAGATCATGATAAGAATTCAAGAATAGGATAGGGTTTGTCTCAGACTTTTTCCGATCATGTAACGTAAAATTCACTTGGGGTTGCTTAATGAGCCAAGGTGGTGTTTTCGAGACAAAAGTTTTCTGGATTAAAGATAGATTACATTTGATTTGGTCAAAGCAGGATGATATTCTAATACCAAATGAAGGTATAGCATTTGGTTTATTTACGTATAAAGCTTTGTAATTTGGATGAAAAACGGCCGAAAAAGCAGGGTTCAGAGGGTTTGATCGTAACTTAAGAGCATAATGTGCAGAAAGCATTTCTCTGCGATGCGATAAAGGTGGTTCATTCGCTTCCGCGAGAAGGCTTTCACACGGAGATGTCTTAAATGCTCCTAGAGCAAGTCTTATTCCCTGATGATGAATTGGGTCAAGCATTTTCAAATAAGAAAAATTATGAACCTGAAACACTTAGAGCGTCTGATTTTTTTCGTGTTATCCATACAGAAGCTTGCACCAAGGACAGTTCTGCATGGAGAAATATAGGTTTGATCATCAGCACCCATAAACTTTTAGTTATTGAATTTTGAAAATGATGGTGTTTCCATGCTTAATATAGGAGCTGAAGTAGTATCGTGAGTCCTATATTCACTGACAATACTAAACAATGAGAGATCGTAGCGAGTTATCTTTCCAACAAGTGGAGAAACAGAAATATCCGTTCCAGATATTTGGTTATCCTATAAGTTTATTTATAGCCAGAAGAATCTAGTGTTGATGAATCGAGCGGTAAATAATTATCCAAACTGCCATAATGCATGTATCAATGAAAACAAATATTGTCTTATCTTATTTTTCTATGTATTAAAATAAATAATGTGTTAGCACTACAAGACACTATTACTGTCATTTGTCTTCATTTTTTAGTTTAATTAAAATAGTATATCTTATTACATTTGGACTCCTCATGTTCAAACCTATAATGCCAACCTATTGTATATACAATCTTAATGCTAGTAATTTAATTTTTACCCTGTTTAGTGTGGCTTCGATACATCAGTTTGACTAGTATGACTTCGATAAATCTTTTTGACTAGCATGGCTTCGATAAAACTTTTTGACTAGTGTAGCTTCGATAAAACTTTTTGAATAGTGTGGCTTTGATAAAACTTTTTGACTAGTGTGGCTTCGATAAGTCCTTTTGACTAGTGTGTCTTTAAAAAAACTTTTTGACTAGTGTAGCTTGGATAAAACAATTTGACTAGTGTGGCTTCGATAAAACTTTTTGACTAGTGTGGCTTTGATAAAACTTTTTGACTAGTGTAGCTTCGATAAAACTTTTTGACTAGTGTAGCTTCGATAAAACTTTTTGACTAGTGTAGCTTCGATAAAACATTTTGAATAGTGTGGCTTTGATAAAACTTTTGACTAGTGTGGCTTCGATAAGTCCTTTTGACTAGTGTGTCTTTAAAAAACTTTTTGACTAGTGTAGCTTGGATAAAACTTTTTGACTAGTGTGGCTTCGATAAATCCTTTTGACTAGTGTGGCTTTGATAAAACGTTTTGATTAGTGTGGCTTTAATAATCTTTTTGACTAGTGTGGCTTCGATAAATCCTTTTTACTAGTGTGGCTTTCATAAAACTTATTGACTAGTGTGGCTTTAATAAATCTTTTTGATTAGTGTGGCTTTGATAAAACGTTTTGACTAGTGTGGTTCTAGTAATCTTTTTGAATAGTGTGGCTTTAACAAAACTTCTTGACTAGTGTGGCTTAATGAAAATCTCTTGAACAATATTTACAAATGGCTGCTGCAATATACAAACAAGTACATGGTATAAATAAAACCATTATAAATACATGTAATATGTACAAGTTTTTATCTTTTTAGTTTTTATAAGATTTATTCACTCATAACAAAACAATTTATGTATGTAATACAACTGTGAAAAAAAGTTTCGCATTTAAACTTTAAACAAAAAGAAAGCAAAAGTTAGATGTATGGTTAAAACATGTAGATAGACTTGGTATAAATTTATAATGATTACCTTTATGAAATGGGCACTGACTTGTGTATATATATATATATATATATATATATATATATATATATATATATATATATATATATATATATATATATATATATGCTCAAAAATGAACAGATGTCTGTGTGTGTTTATATGTGTGTGTGTTTGTGTCTGTGTTTGTGATAATCAGAAACAATTCCCTTCTAAAAAATCACATCATGATTCTATTGCAACAAGATCCAATATAATGTTATAAATCTTATTGCAAACTGTCATTGCAAAACTGAATTTAACACACCAAGAACAATGCAACTTTAGATCATACCAATTTTTCTCCTTTGTTATTTCTAGGTAACGTTTTAGGTATCAGTAGTCTAAACAAAAATAGCACATTTCACTTCTAGCATATCTGACATATAATTGCACACACACACACACACACACACACAATTCTCTCTCAGCAAAATTTGGGGTTAAAATCAAATCATAGCAAGAAATATACTCGTCATAATAAAGGTATTAATATTCTCTTTTAACCAAAATTACTTTCTGGTGGAGGGCAACACTAACATGCTAATTATCTATTTCACTTATATGACTTGCAAAACTACTTGAGTAGGACGAACTCTTGAAAAATGTATTGTCGTAGTACTCCAACCTTAGAATCAAACTAATATTTACAGTTGCATAAATTTGCATGTAATGCAGGTATGATATTACTTTAATAAAATATCATGCATATTTTAAGGTAAACAAATATTCAACGACCATCTAAACAGTTTAATGTTTTCCGAATAAAGTTGAGAATTTTTACTAAATTACCCCTCCAAGTAACTATCTAAAAATTATTCAGAAAAATTGCTAACTTGTCCATGAATTATACGGTTTTAGAGATATGATTCGGTTCAAAAATAATTTCAGAAAGGAATCGCAAAGATAATTGTGTCAAAATGAGTATTTAGATTTTATGCAGATATGAAAAAAATGTGATTTTCCATTTGCATCTGCAATGTTCCGATCATGCTTACTATTTTCTTACCTACGGATTATCTCCTTTCTCACACAGATAACTTAGCATTTCTTTTATAACTACTCTCTCATATACAACACAATGCCAGCGTACTTATGTACATATGCAAAACAACTACCAGCGTTTTTATATACGTATACGTCTCAACTACCAGCAAAT
Organism: Potamilus streckersoni; assembly: GCA_016746295.1. NCBI lineage: Eukaryota > Metazoa > Mollusca > Bivalvia > Unionida > Unionidae > Potamilus > Potamilus streckersoni. The sequence continues at coordinate 615,130 of JAEAOA010000121.1, forward strand.
TTATGCATGTATGCAAAACGATGCCAGCGTACTTATGTACATATGCAAAACAACTGCCAGCCTTTTTATATACGTATACGTCTCAACTACCAGCAAATTTATGCATGTATGCAAAACGATGCCAGCGTACTTATATACATATGCAAAACAACTGCCAGCGTTTTTATATACGTTTACGTCTCAACTGCCAGCAAATTTATGCATGTATGCAAAACGATGCCAGCGTACTTATGTACATATGCAAAACAACTGCCAGCGTTTTTATATACGTATACGTCTCAACTACCAGCAAATTTATAAATGTATGCAAAACGATGGCATCGAACTTATGTACATATGCAAAACAACTGCCAGCGTTTTTATATACGTATACGTCTCAACTACCAGCAAATTTATGCATGTATGCAAAACGATGCCAGCAAACTTATATACGTCATAAACATCTGCCAGCATATTCTTGAACTTAAAAGGAACTGTCAGCTTATTTATGTATGGATACATATCAACTGCCAGTGTATTGATGTGTGTATGCAAAACAATGCCAGCATATTTATGTATGTATACAAAACAACTACCAGCGTATTTATGTACGTATACAAACGAATCCAGCGTACTTATGTACATACACAAAACAATGCCAGCGTACTTGTGTACGTATACAAAACTACCAACGTATGCCAACGTTTGTACGTACGCGTACAAAGCAATGCCAACGTACTTATGTACATATTCAAAACAATATCAGCGTATTTATGTACATATATAAAACACTGTCAGCGTATTTATGAACGTATATAAAATGTATTATAATACTGATTTGTATATAAATAGGAAAGCCGGAGGAATCTCTTATCTAATAAGTTCTGGATTGAATTATCAAATACATGTTCATGAATTTTTCTGATAAGAGAGTGCGCGTGAGAGAGAGAGAGAGAGAGAGAGAGAGAGAGAGAGAGAGAGAGAGAGAGAGAGAGAGAGAGAGAGAGATGTTATCGTCTTAAAATTCAAACTTATTTTGCATTTTCTAATTCCGTCATTAATTTATTAAAAACACTAAGATAGAATAAAATAATGAAATATTCCAAATTATTAATTGATACAAGACTTCAGTGGCATTGTGATAATTGATTGATGGCTTAAATCGCATTGTGGTAATTTATAGAAGGCTTCAGTGGCATTGTGGTAATTTATAGAAGGCTTCAGTGGTGTTGTGGTAAGTGATAGAACGCTTAAATCGCATTGTGGTAATTGATAGAAAGCTTCAGTGGCATTGTAGTAATTTATAGAAGGCTTCAGTGGTGTTGTGGTAATTGATAGAAGGCTTCAGTGGTGCTGTGGTAATTGATAGAAGGCTTCAATGGCATTGTTGTAATTGATAGGAGGCATCAATGGCATTGTCGTAATCGATAAGAAGCCTCAGTGGTATTGTGGTAATAGGTAGAAGCTCACATTGACTTTGATAATTGCTAGGAGGCTTCAGTGACATCGTGGTAATTGCTAGGAGGTTGCAGTGGCATCCTGGTAATTGCTAGGAGGCTTCATTGGAACTGTGAACCTTCCAACACATTCCTTAAATAATTGAAGTAAGACTAAGAAGGAAATGAAGTGTGTAACTTGTTATCCCAACATCTGTGTGTGCATGCAAAGAGAAAGAGAATGAACGAGAGAACGAGGCTTTCGTTCGACCTCTATAACTGTGCAAGGATTCAAGTGAATTGCATATATTGGTTCTGAGCCGATATTTTCTTAAATATATTCGTTGAAGCATACAGGAACCATCTTTTTCTGTCACTAGAAATTTCATTTCGACATATTAGTGGATATTAAGACCGTTACACTGGAGAGAAACAACGCTAAATAACCGTTACTAACTGCATGCATGCAGCAACGTATTCATCACGTATACAATATTCAATACAGCCTCATTTCAAAAAGCAGATTAAAAATCGATAGCATTTATTATTTATTACTGTAGCAACATTTTGATTTTGAGAAACAAATGATGACCAAATAAGCACACTGAAATATTGTTTGTAAATTTATTAGAGACTTTTATTAAAACATGGTTGATACTTTTGTGTTTCAATGCAAGAAATATTTAGTGCTTTGATTTAGTGACAATGGGATCCGGGTGGCCGACATGTCTAAAGAGCTCGCATTTACCAATCTCTGTCCAAACAGTCGGTATGTAAGAAAATTTCCCAAGCAATTTCCAGTGGGTCGGTGGTCCTTACCAGAATTTTTTACTGGGTTCTTCCTCAGCCAGTTATGCTTACCGCCATTTATCGTGTACCTATTGTATGCTGAAAAATGGCGTTAAATCCCACATATTGTTTATTCTTGATGTTAATTAGTGTATTCTTGATCTTAAATAGTGTATTCCTGATGTTAAATTGTGTTTTCTTTATATTAAATAGTGTATTTTTAATGTCACGGAGTGTATTCGTGATGTTATGGAGTGTATTCATGATATTAAATAGTGTTTCCGTGATGTTACGGAGTGTATTCGTGATGTTAAATAGTGTATTATACCGATATTTACTTGTCAAACTGAATGTCGAATCTTCATTAAAGTAACACCTAAATTATTTCTTCTCTTGATTCTAGGTTTGCTTGTAAATGCTGCCAAATTTATGCAATTTATTTTTAACAATAAAATACAAAAGTATAGAACCTCTATCGTGGACGATTTTTACCTGATAATATATTCACTTCTTTCCTTTTCTTCAGCTTATATTTAATTCCATGCATTAGTTGATTTTAAAAGTCTTTTTTTTTATCTGAAACGAAGCAATAAATCTCGGTTTGTGGAAGGTTACTGGTTTAGGGCTTGCGTTTTCTTGTTGACTTTATGTTCAGTTGGTCATTTGTTATGAATGCAAGTTATTCTATTGGCAAATCACAGTCGGCTTCTCTTCATAACATAACATGTGTTACAGTGTATAGTCTGTGTAAAGAAAATACAACAAACAAAAAATAAAAACATTGATACGGAAAAGGGATTTCAGATGACGTGTGTCTTATAATCAAATACTGGCGTAGGCATAGAGTAATATTTATTAAAAAAAGCAGGACCATATTTTCCTTGACAAAAAAAACATCAAAAGCTGGCAAATATCTTTTTCCAATTTATGAATCATCGATTTACTTGTTACCATAGCAATGCATACACAATTTGCCAATCTGTTATTAATCCAATAGACATATTAGTCATTAATGCATGACAAAAATTCTTATGAGTTTCATTATTGACTCGGAATACAACACAATTAAGAAATTATATCATTCAATGATATAATTTAGGTTGCAAAGATTTATAGGTTACGCATTTGCGCGGGAAAATGTGAACTAGTTTTTCGTATGGATATACTGCATATTTTCCCATTCAAATGCAGTAAACTTGTTATTACATGCTCATTTTCTTATTCTACCTAAGGCTTAATCAAATAAACAAAAATACACTACAAGAAACAAAGTAAATGAATGTATGCTGCATTCCAAACTAAATACACAAGCAAAGAGCCATCAGTATACAACAACAACATTATTAATGTTTACCTAACTCAGCGCAGATAAATTTGAACTTAGTCGCGCGGTAGTCATTTTCGAAAGAAAATGGCGCTTTAGTCTACTTAAACGTGAAATTTAGTTTCATAATGTGAATGAATGTGAATTGCAACAACTTTGACATTTAGGCTGGAATGAATATATTTTGGTATTTCTGTCGATTCTACTAAATTTCGTGATAATGACTTGTTTTATCTGAGTCAGTTTTGCATGAATTACACCCGTTTCCAGCAGCAAGAGAGCCGCGTGTTGACTACTGCAAGTACTTCTGTTCTGTCTTTGAATGTTTGGAATCATAATATGGGGAAAATATGAAGTGTATACAAAGTAGTTCCTAATACACAACTGGTCACAAGTGAGAGCAATATCGTAAAATACTGAACGATTCTTACAATGTAACGTTAACGGATCTTAACGGGTCTTATAAATCTTAACGTATCCAACATCTACCTTACCTACCTAGCTACTAATAAACACTCAACTCATAATTTACCTACCTACCCATTTTACCCATATATTATTCCCTCTATCATATTATTAATCTCTCCTCTACTAATTCTTGCTTTAACCATTCATATATATATATATATATATATATATATATATATATATATATATATATATATATATATATATATATATATATATATATATATATATATATAAGCTTAAACTGGCAATGTAAGTTTCAAGAGTAGCAAAAAATAAAGTAGTCAGTGTAATTATCAATGCAAAATGGAAAAACTACGGCATCATTTAAGCTCTAAATCCATCACAATTGGATCGTCTCTAATCTTATCCATATCCAATAAAGACTTTCTCATGAATTTAAAGCAAAATTAATTCTTAGCCTGAGCACATGAGCATATACTAATACTGAGTCGTTGTATTTATGTAGATGTGTTTCATTTTCCTTTAGATATGCGAATGAAAATCATTATATTGATATGGCTAGAAATATTTGCCAATTGAATTTTTAAGGGTTCTGATTTCCAGATGATTCCAATACAAATATATTGACATTGAAACTACTGATTTGAAAGCAATAGCTCACCAGTGCATTCTGTTTTCCTTTGCGTCATAGCAATCAAGGAGGTGTCATACCATTGCGATGCAGAAAAGGGTTTACTTCGCTGGGGTGCTAGAGCTGACCAGAATCAAACTTTAAGGATGAGACAGAGCTATGAGTATAGATACCATCTTGCTTCCAGTACATGTTTTGAACGGTTGCATATATCAAACTTGAGGCGTGGAATGCATTCACAATTGCTCCAAAAAGGAAGCAGCTTAGAGTGAATTAACTCAGCCTTGTGATGTTGAGTTTGAATTATTGGGCGGAGTACATGTCACATTACTTCAGAGTTCATGCTCATTCCAACACACGAATGCACGTCTTACCTTGCAAATGTGAAGAAAGAAGAAACACGCTTACACAAGCAACACGAACTCGGCTACAATGCAGCAGGTAACTGTGCGATATTACTAAACTACTAAGATAGATCATAAAAAGGATTAATATATTCAGTTATGTAAAAGAAGTATTGTAACATCCAGCTTCTACGTAGATTGTACATTTCTAAAAAAATATAAAGAAAATCAAGTCATAAAAATAACCTACTGGCTATTGGACCGATTCGTCGTTACTCGACAAGAAGTGAAACAAATACGTTTTGAGCCGGATCATCTAGGCTTGGTAAGAAAGGAAACCATTAGTTTTGAACCATTCCATCGAGGCTCGAAAGAAAGGAAACCAATAAGTTTCACGACTAGTGAATATATAAAAACCAAAGTACAGTACGACGATTATACAAATTGTAACATAAAGCGACTGTTAGTACTACGATTACGATGCATTTCTTATTTTCTTTATTTTTTGTGTCACTATTGTACTTTCGTTCTCATTCTTCTTAAAAAAAACAAAGGACATATTGAAAGGTTACTATTATTGTTGTATTAATGAAACGCATTGAGGGAAAAAAGAATAATTCTCATTCCTGTGTATGTTGCCAGCAAGTCGGTGTTTTGTACGTCGTTATACTGCATCCAAAAAAGCAATACAATGAAATGCTTGTACAATATGAGGTAAAACGTTAGAAAGGAGAATTAAAATATATATAGTTAATGAAAGGTAAAGGATATACAAATTTAAGCTATATGTTAATGTTTCCCTAGTGATCCTGAAATCCATCCAGAGTGCTTGTAATCTATAGACTTTGACATGCGTCTATGATATAAAAGCTGCATTTAAACTAGCTAGAGAGCAATCAGCTGAATAAACCGTATAAAATGATACCATCGATTTAGGAGAGATAATCGTATAACCAGCTTGGTGTGGTAGAGTGCAACTGTTTACTGGGCGTGTTTTGTCGAGGCTGCCTTTGTCATGTCGAAGAAGACGTAAGATCTTGGCAATGTCAAACAAATTACCTTCCGAAGTACGGTTCTATATTTTGGCTGTTAGCTACCCATGTCTAACCAGAGCTATTGCCTAGATCTCTCATATTATCCTGATTTAGTTTATTATAAAAAAATCTTCAGTTCGGGTTAATTTCACATGTGTTTCCTATAGTTAAGCGATTAACATGCTTCCCTTAAGCACCTTTTAAAATCAAATCAAATGTCTCAGCGGATAAATCTTAACGTATCTAACATCTACATTACCTACCAAGCTACTAATAAACTCTCAACTCAAAACCTACCTACCTACTTATTTTACCCATATATTTTTCCCTCTATCACATTATTAATCTCTCCTTCTATACCTCTACTAATTCTTGCTTTATCCATTCATATATATATATATATATATATATATATATATATATATATATATATATATATATATATATATATATATATATATATATATATATATATATAGAATACAAATCATATGGCGAATAACAACCCTCTCAAGCGTACTGGATCCACCAAGGGATCACGTTTGTCAGGGATTAATTAAAATAGATGCAATAAACTGACGACGAACAGTACGAAACTAGTAACTAACTAGCCTAAGCGCTTTCGACTCTTAATGAGTCTTTTTCAAAGGCAAATACAAAACATAGTTACGACAAACAAACCACTGGCCAACCGTGCAATCGTCAGACATACTAAACCTAATACTAAACCTAATACTTCCGAACAAACCTGTAGTAGCTTACCGGAGACCAAAAAACCTAAAGGACATCCTAGTCAGGGCCAAGCTAACAACAATCGCTAGTCAAAACCAACCTAGTCAATCTGGACCCTGTGGCGATAAAAGATGCAAAACCTGTCAACATATGATAGAGACCAAGATATTCACTAGCACAGTGACTAAAGAAAAACTAAACATACATGGTCCAAACAAAACGTGCAAAACAGAGAATGTGATTTATCTCATCACATGTAAGATCTGTGGCCTTCAGTACGTCGGAGAAACTGAAAAGCTACACATAAGGATAAACCTTCATAGCTCTGATTGGATGACAAAAAAGCTGTACAGAAGCCCGGTCGCAGAACACTTCTCCTCCCCTGGCCACACTTTCAGTGATATAATACTTATCGCTATTGCCAACAACCACAGCTGGAGTTCCGAAACCAGGAAGGAAAAGGAATCATACTGGATACGCCGCCTTAGAACATTGAAACCAAGCGGTCTAAACCAAGAAGACTAGAAAATAAAAACTATGCACTAGTAGAATTTAACAGTTTCTAAATCTTCTTATCCTTCAATTTTTACTATAAGAATAACCGGTTTAGAACCAAATATCCGGGATATAATCTGCGTTACATATGTACACAAAGTAAAAATAAATGTCGCTTTGGCTTGTAGACTTTTAGGGAATTATACAACGTTTTCAGTTTCCGCAACTAGTCTATACAAGCTGGTTGTATTTATAGTTTTAGCACATGTGAAGATAGAAATGTAGAGGTTTACAAACGCAACGTTTTTGTGTTTATTTGTTTGTCGTAACTATGTTTTGTATTTGCCTTTGAAAAAGACTCATTAAGAGTCGAAAGCGCTTAGGCTAGTTAGTTACTAGTTTCGTACTGTTCGTCGTCAGTTTATTGCATCTATATATATATATATATATATATATATATATATATATATATATATATATATATATATATATATATATATATATATATATATATATAAGCTTAAACTGACAATACAAATTTCAATAGTAGCAAAAAATAAAGTAGTCAGTGTAATTATCAATGCAAAATGGAATCACTGCGGCATAATTTAAGCTCTAAATCCATCACAATTGGATCGTCTCTAATCTTTTCCATATCCAATAAAGACTTTCTCATGAATTTAAAGCAACCTTAATTCTTTGCTTGGGTCAGTTTTCGGATCCAATGAATATTAAGCATGTTTCGCTGAAAACAACAAGTCTGGAAGCGACAGGGAGTCAGATTGTCAACGAACTGCACATTAAGATATGTTATTATTTCCGTCTGACACAGCAAACTCTTTCAAATGGCAAAATGTGTCAGCTGCATATTTATTTGTTACATCTATATATAGACAAAAACAACTGGCTTATTCGAGACAAGAAAAGAGTTAATTCAACTAAAACCCCTGTTTAAATCTGAAATCAACAGACCAATGCTATTCATGTAGTATACCGTTTTGATCCTTTTATTCCTTCGAGTATGCTCGAAGGAACCATCATGGGCGTTCTAGTTTTCATTCATCTGTAAGCGTGCTCAAATGAACGTTCCAGTTTTCAGTAACTGCCTTAATTATAATCGAGTCGATACAGAATTGCTCTTTTCCCTGACCGCTCCGGATGCGGGAGGTTGTGAGTTTGATTCTCGGCTGAGTCATACCTAAGACTTACATGATGACATGATTATCTGGTAGTGAGAAACCCCATCAACTTAGTACAAAATATCCTGTTTACATTCGTGTTATCATTATTATATGTTTTACCAGGTCGTGCAGGAAATGCCACTTTAGATTGCTACTTTATTAAATTATATTATCAAATATAATGTTAAACATAAATTTTAGGGCAAAGCAATTTCCACCAAACATTTTTCCTCGAAAATGACACAACAATATGTGTCCGGTAAAGTTGCATGCTATTTGGTACTTCAGAAAACTATGGCCAATAAGGAAATGGCCAATAACGGTAACGCCTTGAAATGCATCAACTTGTCGCAAAATTTATCCAAAGGTGCAACATTTAGAAATCACTCACAATAGAAAAACAGATGTAAGTATATGAACAAGACTTTTCTACACCTGATATGAAATAAAAATATTTAATTAAATAAAATCAAAACATATTCTCTATTCTTTTACATTTGCAATTTGCATGAAAGTAATGACTCTTTAACCATGTTATAAACGATTTTCATGTAGCTGCCCATAACAATTTTTAATAACTCTTGTCATACTCTAAACTGCAAATACAAGTCATAATAATGTTTGATTTACTTCTACGTTTTTATACCCTAATGAATCAAAATATTGACTTTATTTTGACTGGAAATTTTATGTTAAAAGGTAATGCATTTTTATCTCTGATAAGGTCTAGAAGCCTATTAGATAATTACCCTACGATGACAGCCGCCTCACACAATGGATCAATACACCTCTGCGAGCTGCCCGCATTGATAGCATGCTAGGTGTCTGCTTAGTACAGGGCTATATGAAGCAATTGGAATGAATGCATCAGTGTCTCTTGGATACCGCATTTAGCACGTAATACATCATTCTTGTTAAAGGTTTTCTTGACTCTTCAACAGATACAGTTTTATCGATTCTCAACTTGACTCATTTTCGGAAACCTTGTTTAGAGTAAGAATACTCCACGTCATTTTTATTGTGTATCAATGGAAATCTAGTCAATTTGCCTCAGAACAGAAAGTGCTAGGATGTGCTAAAGGACATTGTTTTACGTATATGCTGGGGACAGGAAAGCATTTCAAGATGAGTTTTACAGTACAGGTAATCCTGCTAATACTATCTACCTTGCTGGCTTCATTGCCAGGTAAGTAATTGTTTCAGTTAAATATAATATGCAAATAATTACTGCCCAGAAATCATTTCTCACAACAATTAATTATTCTATTAGGAATATACTGTATAAAACAAATTGCATCATATTTTGCCGTCGGTTCCAGAACTTCTATTCAGGGAAAATATTTTTAAAACAAACGTTTCAGAGACCAGAAAAGATCTTTCTTATGGTTCACTTAATTTTGTAATGTATGAGGAAGTTCAACAGCTGTTAGTTATGAATTATTAACATCGGTTAGATATTTGTATGCCATTTTATCGTCACGTTATTGTTGCCTTGGACCTTTGGTGTATTTCAGAAATGCCAGCATATAATTATGGAATGATTCTAGTACAAGAGTATCAGTAATTTTGACTTCAGATCAAAATCAAAACAACTCCAGGAATTTCCATTTAATCAAATTAGGTATACACATGACTCAACGAAGAAAATATAATCTTGCAGCAGTAGCTATCTTACATAAAAATTATAAAGCAAATTTATATACCAATTTTAACTTCAAGGTTCCGCCATGGTTTTTCATTCAAGAAAATTGTTGCCCTCTATGTGGTGTTAAGTCTTGTTGAATCTTCCATTCTTTTTGGGCTTACATCTGTCAATAGAACTTGGTTATATTTTCTATATGTTTCTTGAAAATATTTAGGCCCAGAGGCGAGCACATGTCGGCTTTGCTTCGTCGCAATTATTTGCAATAACAGTTTGTCCAAATTACTGTGTTTAAATTCATGTGGCAATTAGATCATCGTCTCACCAAGAAGGCGGGGCAATATTACTCAACGATTCTACACAAGTGCGTACACGTTGCATAATGTTCTGCAATTACATTCCCTAATTGTATTGGTAGCCCTGAGTAATCTTTTCTACAGGAATTTCTCGTCCCAAACACTCTTTTGTACTGGACCACATGAATTTACCACACCCACACACACCTCTATGGCACCCTCCAAGTTAGTATAAACTACGAAAATAACTTTGTTGAGGCAGCAGCGTCTATTTCATAATCATTTCTTCGTCCAGGACATATTTGTTACGTGTATAGGCTCGCATAAAAGTAAAAAAGAAAAGAGTGAAACCAACAAGCTTTATAAATTTTAAAAGAATAACTTATTTCCCTATAAAATAAGGTAAAAATATGTAAAAGTATTTTACATATGTACAAAAAGTAAAAATAGATGTCGCTTTGGCTTGTAGACTTTTAGGGAATTATACAACGTTTTCAGTTTCCGCATCTAGTCTATACAAGCTGGTTGTATTTATAGTTTTAGCACATGTGAAGACAGCCATGTAGATGTTTACAAACACAACGTTTTTGTGTTTATTTGTTTATCGTATATACGTTTTGTATTTGCCTTTGAAAAGACTCATTAAGAGTCGAAAGCGCTTAGGCTAGTTAGTTACTAGTTACTAACTAGTAACTAAGTAGTTACTAGTTAGTTACTAGTTAGTTACTAGTTACTAGTTTCGTACTGTTCGTCGTCAGTTTATTGCACACACACACACACACATATATATATATATATATATATATATATATATATATATATATATATATATATATATATATATATATATATAATGCCCTCATGAGATGATATGCAATAAATCTAGGGGGTAAAGTCGACATTAAAGTACATTTAACCCACGTCAAATGATAAACAAAAAAACTAGGGGGTTAAGTTGACAATAAAGTACATTACGACAACATCAGGATAAAAATTTTCTATCAGGCTGAGAGCTAAAAACTAAATTTACTTTCATTCCAAGTTTTAAGGACTGTGTTTCGTCTAATACTGGAGCTTCTTTAGCTTAATTTCTCACTGGCTCATACATGTGTGTATGCCCAAAAGAATTCATCACCAATTTCATCAAAAGGGATGATAAAAGACAGGCGTCCTTTTTGTATCTTATGTCATATGCAAATAAATAATGACAGATGCATTTGGAGTGCATTCGTTTGTATTACAACAGATGAATTCAGATTGCATTCATTTGTATGATAACAGATGAATTTGGAGTGGATCCATTCATATGAAGACAGGTGAATTTGGAGTGCATCGATTCGTACGATAAATAATTGCTAAATATATCTTCGATATAACCCTCCATACATGATTGTAGAAAAATGATGCTGATCATTATGTAACCTTATTTTGTTTATAGAACCCCGCCATCACTGGCGGAAACGTTACTCTAAGTTTCTTGTCGCCACCTTGAAAGCCTTGAAAATAAATGGTTCTCAGGTAGGTATCCACTTCTTGAGACAAGTACATTACAACATTTCTTTTTCCACGGAGGAGACGTACACTGCGCTGTTTCTTCCTAATAAAAATATTGGAGCCCTTCCTCCACCAGCGAACAAATACCCCGTTAGATTCTTAAAAGCCATATTTTCTTAAAGCTGAAAATAATTATGTCACTGGCGGGTGTAAAAAGCAGTTGCCACCGATTGTAAACTCGTTATGCACCCCAGTTTCCATCTCTATATGTAACATTTGATAAAAACAAAATCTGGGCATGTGGGTTTATCTAGAGTTTGAGTCGTAGGACTCATCTAATATTATCAACTTGATAATTGTGCTGTATAATATTTACACATTCCTTTCAAAAGCAATGGATCCAGCATGGAATCGCGTTGTCAGGGATTTTAAGTTCCATAAACTGACAAAGAACAGTACAAAACGACTTTCTAATATACACGTGTTCGATTCTATGAGGTTTTTTTTTTCGAAGGCAATACAAAACACAGACAAGACAAATAGAAAACACAAAGAGTTTCGAGGTTAAAACATTTTAGATGACTATTTCTACATGTATAAAATCATGAGAGTTTTGATGTTTCATCTAGTTAGTTTAACTAAATGTTGATGCTGCTACATACATGTTGACCTATAAATCGCTGTGCCTTATAGCGATCTGTGTTGTGACGTATACTTGGTTTATCTCAAATTATATCCCGGATATTTCCTTTCTTTTCGTTATTGTGTAATTGTTGTTGTTGTTCACAAATAAGCCAATTGAAAGACCTATTTAGATCAAAATGTGCCGGCAGCAAAATGATTATGATTTTTTTTTGTGCATAGCTTCTTTTTCTAGTCTTCTTGGTTTAAACCTCTTGCTTTCACTACTTCAAAGCGACGAATCCAGTACAATTCCTTTTGCTTTCCTGGTTTCGGAACTCCAATTTGGGTTATGAGCAATTACAATAAGTATTACAAATTTGAATGTGTGACCATGGGAAGAGAAGTATTTTATAACTGGATTTCTGTACAGATTCTTTGTCATTCAGTCAGATCTGTAAAGATTGATCCTTTTGTGTAAAAAGTTTTAGCTTCTCCGACATTATGAAGGAGACAGATCTCACATGTGACCAGATAAATTAAGTTCTGTGCTTTGCACGTTCGGTTTGGACCATGTATTTTCAGTCTTTTGCTATTCGCTGAACTACAAAATGTGATTGTCTCTATAATGTGCTAATAGGTTATGCACCTTTGATCGCCACAGGGGACATATTTACCAGGATGGCCTTGGTGAGTGATTGGCGTTAGCTTCCTTCTGACTAAGATGTTTTTGACGTTTTTTGGTTTCCGGTATGCTACTACTGGTTTTGTTCAGGAGGATTAATTTTTGTGTGTCATACGATTCCACAATGGGCCAGTGTTTCCGGATGATTTTGCCTACTTTGCGGTTTTCTGGATGTAGGTCAGGATAATATATCCGATCAACCTTTTCCTTCTCTCCGTATTAAGTAGGTCATTGCAATTCATTTCTTTAGCCGTTTGTGCTGCCTCCACTATTAGATCTTTGTTGAGGTAAGAAGTACAGAAAACTCTTCAGCTCTGTTTGGGGATGTGTCCATCGTCGGAGCATATTCTGCGTATCCTCTGTGTCTGGCTATAGGGGACACAAACAGAGTTTTGTATGCCAAGATAATTATTGGGAGAAGATAATGGTGTTTATCAGCTGCTTTTGAGCAGATTTCTAAATGGAGTTTGTTTTCTGCCAGTATGGTTGCTGAATCCAGGAAAACGTAGTTTGAGTTGGAGACTTTTGCCGTGAATTTTATTGAAGCATGAAAGTTGTTTGGCTTGATATGAAATCATCTAGATTTTCTTGTCCATGTTGGCACTTAATTGCTTAATTATCGATGAAACGTACCCACTGGCACGGTGTAAGTTCCAGCGATTCTAAAAGCTGACCATCCAGTCTTTCCATAAAAAAAATATTAGCATACGAATGGGGCCAGTTATGTATCCATTGTGGTTCCATTGATTTGGAAGTCTTTTTCTTCATTAAATTCAAAGTTACGGAGATTTAATAAGAGCTCCAGTAGTTTTACTTGAATATGATTGGGCGGATTGTCTACAATTGTGGATTCCAATGCATCCATACACACCAGTATCCCTTCGGTGTGCAGTATATTAGTATACAGAGATGTGAAGTCGAAGGAGACAAGGAGTGCATCTGGCAGTAATGGCTAGATTTCTTTAATTTTTATGAAGTAATCTGACGTGTCTTGAAGATATAATGTTAAATTGTGGACAGGCGGTCTCATGAAATGATCTAAATATAAAATATGTTTCATCATCATCATCAAGCTGAAGTCAACTAGCTGAAACATCCAAGCTCTCAAGCTTTTATTTCTGTAGAAATAATCATGTATAATTCTGTGACCGTAAAATTTTATTTTCAGTTCGGCTTGTGTTTTTTGTGTTTGCCTTTAAAAAAGACTCATTTTGAGTCAAAAGCGCTTAGACTAGTTATAAAAACTAGGTTTTGTACTGTTCGTTTTCAATTTATTGCACACACACAGATATATATATATATATATATATATATATATATATATACATATACATATATACATATATATATATATATATATATATATATATATATATATATATATATATATATATATATATATATATATATATATATATAAAGAATACAAATCATATGGCGAATAACAACCCTCTCAAGCGTACTGGATCCACCAAGGGATCACGTTTGTCAGGGATTAATTAAAATAGATGCAATAAACTGACGACGAACAGTACGAAACTAGTAACTAACTAGCCTAAGCGCTTTCGACTCTTAATGAGTCTTTTTCAAAGGCAAATACAAAACATAGTTACGACAAACAAATAAACACAAAAACGTTGTGTTTGTAAACCTCTACATTTCTATCTTCACATGTGCTAAAACTATAAATACAACCAGCTTGTATAGACTAGTTGCAGAAACTGAAAACGTTGTATAATTCCCTAAAAGTCTACAAGCCAAAGCGACATCTATTTTTACTTTGTGTACATATGTAACGCAGATTATATCCCGGATATTTGATTCTATACCAGTTATTCTTATAGTAAAAATTGAAGGATAAGAAGATTTAGAAAATATTAAATTCTACTAGTGCATAGTTTTCATTTTCTAGTCTTCTTGGTTTAGACCGCTTGGTTTCAATGTTCTAAGGCGGCGTATCCAGTATGATTCCTTTTCCTTCCTGGCAATAGCGATAAGTATTATATCACTGAAAGTGTGGCCAGGGGAGGAGAAGTGTTCTGCGACCGGGCTTCTGTACAGCTTTTTTGTCATCCAATCAGATCTATGAAGGTTTATCCTTATGTGTAGCTTTTCAGTTTCTCCCACGTACTGAAGGCCACAGATCTTACATGTGATGAGATAGATCACATCCTCTGTTATGCACGTTTTGTTTGGACCATGTATGTTTAGTTTGTCTTTAGTCACTGTGCTAGTGAATGTCTTGGTCTCTATCATATGTTGACAGGTTTTGCATCTTTTATCGCCACAGGGTCCAGATTGACTAGGTTGGTTTTGACTAGCGATTGTTGTTAGCTTGGCCCTGACTAGGATGTCCTTTAGGTTTTTGGTCTCCGGTAAGCTACTACAGGTTTGTTCGGAAGTATTAGGTTTAGTATGTCTGACGATTGCACGGTTGGCCAGTGGTTTGCGATGATTTTACCTACTTTGGGATTGTCTGGGTGATAGGTCAGAATAAATGGTATCCTATCAACCTTTTCTTTCTGTCCATATCTGAGTAGGTCATCACGGTTTGTTTGTTTGGCCCTTTGGATTGCCTCCGCAATCAGGTCTTTGTCGTAGCCTCGGTAAATTAAATGTTTAGTCAGCTCTTCAGACCTTTCTAGGAATCTTTCATCGTCGGAGCAAATTCTGCGTATCCTCAGTGCCTGGCTATATGGAATGTTCTTAATGCAGTGTTTTGGATGACAGCTGGTTGGGAGAAGATACTGGTGTTTGTCGGTTGGTTTCGAGTAGATGTCTGTGTGTAATTTGTTTTCCACCAGTCTGGTTGTTGTGTCCAGGAAAACATGGTTTGAGTTGGAAATTTCTGCCGTGAATTTTATTGAAGGATGTAAGTTGTTTGCCTTTGATATGAAGTCATCCAGACTTTCTCTTCCATACTGCCACTTCATTTCTATATCATCGATAAAGCGTACCCACTGGTATGGTGTACGCTCAACCGATGCTAAGAGCTTTCCCTCAAGTTTTCCCATGAAAATGTTAGCATACGAAGGGGCCATTTTAGTACCCATTTAATTTACCGAGGCTACGACAAAGACCTGATTGCGGAGGCAATCCAAAGGGCCAAACAAACAAACCGTGATGACCTACTCAGATATGGACAGAAAGAAAAGGTTGATAGGATACCATTTATTCTGACCTATCACCCAGACAATCCCAAAGTAGGTAAAATCATCGCAAACCACTGGCCAACCGTGCAATCGTCAGACATACTAAACCTAATACTTCCGAACAAACCTGTAGTAGCTTACCGGAGACCAAAAACCTAAAGGACATCCTAGTCAGGGCCAAGCTAACAACAATCGCTAGTCAAAACCAACCTAGTCAATCTGGACCCTGTGGCGATAAAAGATACAAAACCTGTCAACATATGATAGAGACCAAGACATTCACTAGCACAGTGACTAATGACAAACTAAACATACATGGTCCAAACAAAACGTGCAAAACAGAGAATGTGATTTATCTCATCACATGTAAGATCTGTGGCCTTCAGTACGTGGGAGAAACTGAAAAGCTACACATAAGGATAAACCTTCATAGATCTGATTGGATGACAAAAAAGCTGTACAGAAGCCCGGTCGCAGAACACTTCTCCTCCCCTGGCCACACTTTCAGTGATATAATACTTATCGCTATTGCTAACAACCACAGCTGGAGTTCCGAAACCAGGAAGGAAAAGGAATCATACTGGATACGCCGCCTTAGAACATTGAGACCAAGCGGTCTAAACCAAGAAGACTAGAAAATGAAAACTATGCACTAGTAGAATTTAACATTTTCTAAATCTTCTTATCCTTCAATTTTTACTATAAGAATAACCGGTATAGAATCAAATATCCGGGATATAATCTGCGTTACATATGTACACAAAGTAAAAATAGATGTCGCTTTGGCTTGTAGACTTTTAGGGAATTATACAACGTTTTCAGTTTCTGCAACTAGTCTATACAAGCTGGTTGTATTTATAGTTTTAGCACATGTGAAGATAGAAATGTAGAGGTTTACAAACACATCGTTTTTGTGTTTATTTTTTTGTCGTAACTATATTTTGTATTTGCCTTTGAAAAAGACTCATTAAGAGTCGAAAGCGCTTAGGCTAGTTAGTTACTAGTTTCGTACTGTTCGTCGTCAGTTTATTGCATCTATATATATATATATATATATATATATATATATATATATATATATATATATATATATGTGTGTGTGTGTGTGTGTGTGTGTTATCACTTTCCAATATTATAAGTGCCAGATCGACAATTGCGTTTGCAAAGGTGAATCAGTCGCTTTTCATGATTGTTAACGATATCGCTTTTCATGCTTGTTAACGATATCGCTTTTCATGCTTGTTAACGATATCGCTTTTTAATGAAAGTCTGCTTATACACTTACTATACAAATTCCTCAAGAATATTCAAAGAAATGAAATGAACTGTACTACAATTATGTGCAAACTAATAATCCAGACTTTATTTACCTCTGTCACTACAAGCCTGCTCATGTACTGTCACGGTTAGAAATTTGGTAGTATCCCTTTTACATATCGATTTCTAAGCACTAAATCTGTACATTCTCCTGCAAAGCTAATACACGGCTTAATTATACAGATCCCATATGATAATAATCATATCTAGCTGCAGGAGAGTCAAAGATCAATGAATATGAATCCATGCGATGTAATATTCATGCAAGGCTCAGACCTGTATTTTATATGACTCCATGCGTTGTACTATTCATGCATGGCTTAGACCAGTCTTTTATATGAATCCATGCGTTGTACTATTCATGTATTGCTTAGACCTGCTTTTGTATGGCTCCATGTGCTATGGCATTCATAAATAAGCTCAAGAATTATTGTGCCGTCTTTCCTTAGTAATTGGCAGTGATCATGGGAATTTTTCCTTTCCCCGCCTTCTAGAAAATTTTGTTTCACTACTAATATCAACAATAAAATAAATTAAGAAAAAGTGAATTGTGGACAAAATATGACGTCTGTCTGAATATAGCAAATTTCCCTGACAGGGGCTCGTTACGTCAATCTCGGCTCACTCTTGAATCATCCACTGAATCTCGGATGCCAAATATGAACACCTCCATCAGAAAGATTTGCTATATTCTTCTGATCTTTTTCATTTTGATACGAAAAAACGTATAGTGGTTAGGACTGACTATGTAGTGTATTGTAAGATAGGGTATTTCAAAAAATACCCCTTAAACAAAGATAAAAGCAAATTATTGGAAAATCCGTAAAATGCAAAATTATATGTTTAATATTAAATTGCCGCTTCAATTAGACTAGGATTACAGTACGCACCAAAGGTATAAAAATTGCCCATTTTGTCACAATTTACGACATGCAAGAGGTAACATCCGACCTAATCTATATATTTGAGCCTAATGTGTGTATGTGTGTGTGTGAGAGAGAGAGAGAGAGAGAGAGATAATGTGTGTGTGTTTGTGTGTGTGTGTGTTTGTTTGCTGCAAGAAAACGAAAAATATGTTAACTTAGACTTTATTTTATATAAATATACAAGCTAGGGAGCTCTGCGTGATATTGTAAGTTTAAACGTCAATATACCAGTTGAGCCTATGAGATTCTCAGTGTCCACTTGCTTCGCCCAAGACCAATTGCTTACTATCACTCCGATTATGATCTGCATTCATAGGCAATCAATGTCATAAAGAATCTAATATAAACTTTTCACACACTACGTAAACAGGTAACACTGGGATGATATACAGTCTACCTAAATCCTACACGTGTTCCCAAATATATGATTGCATGCATGATTAGATGGAGATTGTGTTGAAACTCGATATATAGGCTTTATATCATCGAACTAAAGTAATTATGATCAACATCCGCACATATTAATAGCCTTCCTGGCATCTAATTGGCTGACCGTTTCTATACACAAGATGTCCTATTTACAATTAAAGTTTAATCAAATTTGATTGGTAAACCTGTGCATTCAAGGTTTATCATGCGTTCAATTTTGAAACAACATTCTTCACAAATAAATAAAGCAATCTGGCATAAAATAAACAGACCTTTTTACGTATGTAGAGTCTTTATTTCACACCAGGTATTGTTTAAACCTAATAAGATCAAGGTCACTGATGCGATATCGCGCATATTAATGATCCAGTCATTTGAATGGCTGAATGTCTTTCATTGTGCTTGTTACTTTTTAGAGTTGTATGTCTATTGAGATTTCGCTCAATTTTTGTACTCACTGTTATATAATCAAGATCGCATTAACGTTTGATTATAAGCGACAACCGTAAATTTTAAATACCCAATTTTGCTTGAGAGTTTTAATTAGGGATGTTATTATCTAATCGCTCAAACTTGTTACCACAGGAAAAGTGTTACTTAAAATATTTTAATAAAATTTGTATTTAATCTTATTTATTGCATATTTCGAGTGAATTCTGTAGTAAGCGACACCTAATTATGTGTTCATGAGATTGTCTCTACTACAGAGGCTGTTTTATTAAGTGACAGTGTATAAAGTACAGCATGGCGACATCATTTATGTATCTGAAGTGATTCAGATTACGAGCGACATGACATGAAACCCTATATATAGATAATCGAATGGCGGAAAATTTAATTTGTTTTTGAATTTCAAGAGGATCTTCTAACGTTTGATTGACTGAGCTTGTTTCCAATGTAGAGGCTGTGATTCGAATAAGCTATTGATTGAAAATGGTAAATAAGCTCCTTGATTGCGTTTTATCATTGATAGCATATGTGCATGTTAGCCAAGTGACGTGGTGTCCAATTGCCTGGACTAGTTACTCTTTTAGGGGCTGTAAACCTGAAAAGATTGTGGTCATACTTTGTAGGAATGAAAAGGCATGTGTCATTATGATACAAGATACATTAGGAGTTGAATCTCCATGAAGTTATTTTGGATAATGAAATACACTGCAGTTCGTATGTGTGAAAAGGGTATATTAAAAGCAACTAATATTAAATGTGGAGGAAAGAAACAAAAAATATATTTTACATTTTGTATTATTCTTGAAGACTCTGCAAAATAACTTAGTCAAATAGAGGTCAGTTATTAAGTTCATTGCAATTTCAGTACGCTTTTGCATGAATCGCTTTTAATATGATTCATTATACGTGTTTATCAGATTCAAACATTAACTGATAGCGTTCATTCAGATAAATGTGTATAAAACTAAAATAATGAAAAAATAATATCACAGCTTTACAACGTACGTCAGGTGTATGATATCAGTCCCAGTCGTGTCCGACTTTACCTTTGTAGCCTCTTTTTGGGGGAGGGATGTAAAGCTTGGAAAGGCCACTTGCAAATATAGAAACATAAAGAATATGAACTGGTTCTAAAAAGGGACCAATCATCTCTTACAACATTGATGTGTACCTTATATTATTTTATTTAATTTTATTTTGCTGTCAAACTAATGGCATTACATCAAACCCTATTCATATTGATGTACCATTTATTTTAGGACTTCAGTGCAGTCGAGATAGTCATCCGGTAATGGATATTACGCCCCTGAATGTTACTGTACATGCCGGTACGGCAATCATTTTGCCCTGCATCGTCAATACAATTTCTCGGGGAGAGAAAAAGCATAACGTAAGTCTGTCTTTCGAATTTTGCTCCTTTATGGTACATGAGCGTAATAATGAAGCTTTGTTGCAACAAGACCTAAACAACCTTGCATATTTATTTTCGTATATTTAACAACGTCTGCCATGTGAGATAAAATATCATACTAAGTGTTTTTCATCTCAAAGAGAAAAAAAACATGAATTTCCATTTCTTTATTAAAATCAACTATTTAATACTAACGTTGACTTGAGAAATTTATATTAAACAAAATCCAAGACGTGTCCAAACAATACATTCATTTTAAAAATTAAAACCATTTTTATTTCACGAATAAACGTACACTCTTAAAATTAAATTTTGACTCTGAAGATCAGTAAAATGATCATCAGATTTTATTTAAATTTTTTATCCGTATCCATGGCAGCAAAAATAATTCATTGATCTGATTTTCCAGGCTGAATTGTACTTACAATTTTACATGAAATATTACTTGAACTAGCTCTAGGTAATTCTGATAATGCTATTTTTATATATTGTTGCACATTTTATTGATGACTACATATGTATTGTCCATTTTGATAGATCTTTATACCACTTTTTATTTATATTTCAGCGGCTTTTTTGAAGTCTAGTTTGTCAACTTTATATGATATGTAGTATTCAAAATTCAAAAATAACAAACATCTTTTCAAATCTTTGATCATATTCATTCATATCTTAGTAGGTAATGTATGTACTCAGATGTATTCCTTTTAAGCGTTTATTGTATTCCTAAATGTATAGATAGACTTAAAATATTTAACAAAAATTAAGTCAAAATAACGTTTGCTTTGTCAGAAATTGCTCTTAGATAGTCTTAGATAGTTGGATAGATACTAATAGTTGTCATCAGCCAATATAATAATTGTATATCATAGCTTTCATATACTGCTAATTGATCCCTGTGTTTATCTGTGATGAGCGTTTTCTCATCACTAATATAAAAATCAACATGTTTTGATCTACAAATTACAGATCATAATATATCCCATAGTTTATTGTATCAAAAAACAAATTTTGATAAGAAAGTTTGATTACAAATGTATAGTTTAAGGTGAATAATTGACTCGCATTGTTTCTAGTCATAATGGCAAAGTCTTTAAGCTTGTCAAAAATCATATTCTCCGTAAGGGTCTGTCTGCAAACACCAGACCTATAAGCTTAATTACTAGAATTTGTGATGATGAACTGATTACCCGTTTAGAATAAAGATCATGTAATTATGTTGGCTAAAAATAATTCACGTCTTTTTATATCAATATGTTATGGCATTAGATATTTCCCTCTGGTTTAAAAGAATTCACTACGTTTGAACCAAGAGCGCAATTGTTTCCATTAACTCTGATAAGACATTCTTAAAGAAAGTTAAGTGTATTAAATTTTCCACCTCAAAATGAATATGCAGCTATAATTATGTCACCCCATTTTATTTCAGACTGAGTGTATGCAGGATATAATCGATAACATATAATTTATCTAGCTGAATTTGTAAATTATTAGTTAAAAATCTGCATTACTTTGATAGTTAATCAGTCTAGGTGTTTAAATGTTGCATCATCCCTGGTGCCCATGAATCAGAAATAGACACATTTTTCATTTGAATATGTCATTTACTTGGTATTTATTCCTGCTGGTTAAAAGTCCTCTATCATAAATAATATCTTGTAACTATGGTAGCGTTTTTAAGAATTGCCTTAAATAATTTTTCGATTTTATCAGCTTCTGGAAAAAAAAAATATTTGTATAGTAAAGTTGAAGGAATGTTTTCAATAAGATTCTGATGCATAATTTAAACTCCGGTTTTCATATCAAAGATAAATAACATGAATTACTATTTCTTTGTTGAAATCAAGGATTTACAGTGACATGATATATAAAAAAAGTCTTAGAGTTTCTCTTAATGCCACGCTCTCCAAAACATGGCTCTGTAATTATTATGACTGGAGTATATGCTTGATATCGGACTTATTTTATTGATCACGAACTGAAACCAAATCGTCGGTCATGTGATTATGTTTATGAATTATATTTAACTGTTTTGCGGCCGTTTTGGAATTAGAAATATACATATCTATTGAATACGAGCATTTCATTTCTTGAGACTATACTCACAAGTTCCAGTGGAAAAAAGAAGTTCCTTGAAATAACAATTTACAATAACTGATTTTACCTAATTGTAGTTTTCTGTACAACACTGCATGAATATAAATCTTTGTTTATTTGGCAACTTGACAACCATATCAAGTACAATATTTCTTTGGTATGCTAGCCATACGTTTAGCCATTTACCAATGAATCGCGTACTTAATGAAATTAATTTAGCAATTACCAGTATCGAAGTGGAGGAACATTACGGTACCTAATACTTGGAGATCGGATCATTGACTCTAATATTGGTGAGGAATTTGTCTTCTTTTTAAATGTTTCTGATATTTGTTCCGATGCTTTTAACTTCTACATATATTCGTTCTGTGCAGATACATGATTTCTACTTTTATGTTTCCAGCATGTAAAACTATCTTGCACCTACCTTTAGCGAAAGAGACGTTTTGGTAGCTTTTATCGATATTCTACATTGAGGACAGTCATCTGGAAAAATGGCACGAATCCCATAATTTTTATGCTTAAGAAAGTTATGCATATTTTAATAATAGAAGTAGATGTGTTTTATTCTGGGTCATTTATTGCGTAGAATAATTTTAATTTTACAAACGTCCTTACAAAATGAACTGATGAGTTGGTTCCATAATGTTGCTTTTCTTAATTACCTTTCAAATGCCTTTTTTCGCAATTTATTTTTTATGTAGTGACGGTGCATTTTTAAAAAAATAACTAATTATTTTATTTATTGTCAGATAAATTCAAAAGTTCAGAAGGAAAGATATAATTCCAAGTTTGAGACATTGAGAGAAATGTAGGACGTTGGTTGAAGCAACCCAAAATAATATTACTCGTGTCGATGTCATCTGGGCTTTGAACCAAATAACGAATCAATGCTTAATTGACAAACCTCAACATTTTATGTTAAAAATATGATTATACTTGCCTAGATTTTTCTTGTACGCCAGCGAGTGCCACATTTCCATATATAGCGGACCGGGCTCTAAAATGACAAAAATTCAAATGGCACTTAAAATCGAATTATGGATTATTCATTTTCTAAATGTTAATCCCTCCAGATGGTCTATAATACCGTACCACTTCCGTATCCAATACGAGTTTGCGTAATGGTTCTGTGAGCTAATGTGTGTAAAGGTTGTGAGCTAAAACATAATGTAATTTGCACCCACTCTAGAGCAAATGAACGTAAGGGACATAGATGCAAATTACTGTTTTTGATAAAATTCCGAATGCATTCAAAAAGAGCGGGTTTGTAAGTGTAGGTTATTATTTGAAATTGTGCAGAGACACACGGCTAATTCAATAGTTTGAATTAATAAAACAAAAGAAACCGTTCCATAGCACGTCAATAAAGCTAAAAGAATAAAGCGTTTTCACGCATATGGTCGGGTCTGGTGTGTTGCTGTTCAGATTCGCGAATTCAACAGTGTTAATGAAAGAAACTGCTTGTTAATGAAATTACTTTTATGTCTTTAAATGTATTGTATTTTTTATAAAATTAACTGGAAAATGAATGGGCATATATGTTATTTATGCATCCTTTGAAAGTACCTTAAAGTTATATCTACAGTATCAATATTTGTTAGTATTACTTACAGTTTAAATAGTTCTGTTTTAGTCTTAATTTTTTCTTCATTATTTTTAACTCAAACAGTGCCAGGTATCTAAATATGTATATATGGTTGAGTCTACTTGCCATGTCATACATTTAATCCTATACTAAACCAGAAGGAACATTGAAAATTCGGTTAATTAATGAAATCTTTTTAAAGCTGTGTGTCATATTCATTTTATTTAAAGTTTCTTTGTAAAAGAAGCGTGGCACATATAATGCTTAGAATAAAAGAGGAAACGTAATTTGAAAATCAGCACGCATAATTTTTGGAAAATGCGGAAACTTGTGTTGCAAAAAGTGAAAATCAGGCCGCGGTTTATTTGCTTTCTTCTTTTTTCTGAATGAGTCGTACGTATACTGGATGTACATTTTATACATATGCAGATACTTATATATATATATATATATATATATATATATATATATATATATATATATATATATATATATATATAATGGATTTACAGCGCGGGAACTAAGGAAACTTACAGCATAGTCTTTAAAACCAAAGTACAAGGGTATATCGGATACAAATTCACCTACTTTCATCAATAAAACAAAATAAAACATAAATAACTTGAAATAATGATCGGTCTTTTCAATACGTCGACTAGCCCAAATATAACAGGTATATCAGAAGTTAAAAAAAAAAGTAATTTGAAAGTTTAAAGGTAAAGCAGTTTTTTAGAGATAAAATGTAAACAATGCAAAGGTATTAAGTCAGATGTTAATTATTTAATGACAGATTATTAAAAATATTTTTTGCCTAATTATGAATAATATGCAAGTTATTAAATCATGAGACCTTATGAACACGAAATATGTTTAGTAGAGATAATGATGGGTGAGTGTATCAGCCGAAACAATGTTGTTTAAAAAAATGAATAAAGTTTAAACTATACCATAGGTTCATGTTACAGCATTGTTTTATTTGTAAAATTATTGGCAAGTAAATATTAAAATTGATTAATGGAAAATGTAAGCAATATATACATGGCATGCAATTGTTTGGTAATAATGCACTTGTTCGAACTGTGAAATTAAAAGAGAAATTAAGAACTTTTTGATAACTTTTCCAAAAATGATTATGTGTTATTATGACCTTAACCGGAAAGCCCTCTGCCATACGACTGCTTTTTGATGAAAACGTACTTAGAAAAGTATTTATTATTATTTATTAAGATCGATATGTCTTAAATAAATGTTTTAGCGCTGAAATGTTTTGGATACACGTAATAGTCTTCAGTATAATATTAACACTCAAAGATTCTCAGTTCTTTTAAGAACAAATTGCTTTACAAATATAGCTTTTTTTTCCCAAGAATACTTCGCGTTTAAATTATTGTTTACTGTACAGAAGTATGGGAGGAGTGATGATAAACATTACATTTGTGGGGTATTTTTTTGGACTACACCAGTGAAAGACAAACTTATGAGTTTTTGTTGAGAAGAAATGTCCTTGAAAGAAATTGGTCTTAGCGTTTAAACAATAAAAGCTCTAGTTAATCTGCTTGTTTTTCCACCCTTTAAACGTCGACAAACAAGAATGCGAAAAGAAGTTGACGACAACAACGTCCAGATATATTCAAAGCAGCAATAAAATGATTTTATAACAACTAATGGGCGGCTTAAAAAAGGGCAGACTCATTGGATATAAAAATCAATTGCTCTAAATCACTATCTGGTTTTTGTTATAAAAGCATATCAATTGTCAGTTTTCCACTAAAATTTATAACCTTCCCCTTATTGCAAACATCTGAAATACGATAAGGAAAGCTATCCTCAGCATTATGGGCATAAAGATCACAAAATGAATTGAAACTAGTTTAGAAACAAACAAGTCATATCACGTGACATGAAGTGGTTTTCTTTTTGTGTTTGTGTATGTGTTCATGTGCGTAGGTGTGTGTATGTGATGTGTTCATGGGCGAGGGAGTGTGTAAGTGTGCATGTGTGTCGGTGTTTGTGAATGTGCATGTGCGTGGGTATGTGCATGTAAGCAAGAGAGAGAGGTTTGATTTCATCTATTATATTTGATAATAATATATGAAATTTCGTTTGCATGTTTCATGATTGATTTAAGTATTATTTTCATTCCATTAGATCAAATGTCTTTCTAAAAATAAAATCAGTGCATATGCACGTATCATTTTCACTCAGCGTGCTAGGAAAAGTTACACATGCATACTATATTTTGATAGCAACATATTTTCTGACTTCGTGTTTGGACAAAGTGTGTCAAACGATACCCTCAAGCTAACTTAGAGCCATAAATATGATGAATTTGCAACACCTACTTCTGCAGCACCTAACGAATGAAATAATGCAGCAAATTGTAGGTTGTTATTTTTACCGTTTTTAATGCATGTTCACAAACTGTGTAATTTCCTGAAGGAAATTATATTTGTTTTAAAACTTTGTATGCATATTAATATGTGCTAAAGAAAATCCTTTTTTGAAAAAGAAAAGCAGGAGAATTGCATGCAGATTTGTGGAATGAGACATAGTATTTAAAGACGTCACTGTGGGGTCTTAAGCAATTCTTATAACTAAGAGAGATAATACTATTGTAGGGTTTATTATGGCAAAATACTATAGTACTAACCTCCTCCCTTTCTCCCATCCTCACCCACCAGCGAGACCTACTTCAATCACTACGGTGATTGGCTCATTTCGGAAACAAATGATTTCAACGGCTTTAATGTGTAATTCAGAAAAAAATAATCAATTTCTATAATGACAGTTGGTTGGTTGTATTTTTACGGCGCTCCAGCACAAAGAGGCCATTTAGCGCCATGCAAAAGGTTATATTCTTCATTATATACAAACGGTAAAATGGGTTTGTATCAGCCAGCGATACAAAACCAAATAGCTAAAGCTAAAATAAGAAGAATGGTAACGGTGATAAAAAACAGTTTGCCGATCAACGGGAATAATTGTTTCTATAATGACAGTAACTTCATTCTGTTCCTTTAAGTTAATTTTAGAAATTCTGGTAACTGTATTAGTTAATTAATTTGTAAGATACAGTAATGATTAAATAAAACAAAAACCTATAAGCAAAAAGCATGGAACGCATTAATGAAACTAACTTTCAGATTAGCAAAATTTCACAAGATCACGGTACAATCTCGCGATGGTAAAAATAAATATATAAAAGCAAATATGGTATACGCATTCTTTTATTTCTGGAACCATCTAATTAAAAAAAATTAAAGTAGATTACCATGGTAATCATATTTATAAAAGAAATCAAAGGCTTGCCAAGACTATATTATTTTCAAAATATATATCAGAAATTGAAAGAACTGAAAAAGCTAATCCAATTATATAAGTTCGAATTATTAAAATTCTGACCTTCCATCTATTATTTCCATCACCATGTTCCAATACTGTGACTATTACTATTAATTTGACTACCACCATGTCCCAATACTGTGACTATTACTACTAATTTGACCACCACCATGTCCCAGTACTGTGACTATTACTATAAATTTAACCACCACCATGTCCCAATACTGTGACTATTACTATTAATTTGACCACCACCATGTCCCAATACTGTGACTATTTACTATTAATTTGACTACCACCATGTCCCAATACTGTGACTATTAATTTGACCACCACCATCTCCCAATACTGTAACTATTACTATTAATTCGACTACCACCATGTCCCAATACTGTGACTATTACTATTAATTTGACCACCACCATGTCCCAATACTGTGACTATTTACTATTAATTCGACTACCACCATGTCCCAATACTGTGACTATTACTATTAATTTGACCACCACCATGTCCCAATACTGTGACTATTTACTATTAATTCGACTATCACCATGTCCCAATACTGTGACTATTAATTCGACTATCACCATGTCCCAATACTGTGACTATTACCATTAATTTGACCACCACCATGTCCCAATACTGTGACTATTACTATTAATTTGACCACCACCATGTCCCAATACTGTGACTATTTACTATTAATTTGACTACCACCATGTCCCAATACTGTGACTATTAATTCGACTATCACCATGTCCCAATACTGTGGCTATTACTATTAATTTGACAACCACCATGTCCCAGTACTGCGACTATTAATTTGACCACCACCATGTCCCAAAACAGTGACAATTAATTTGACCACAACCATGTCTCAATACTGTGAAAATTACTATTAATTTGACTACAACCATGTCCCAATACTGTGACTATTACTATTAATTTGACTACCACAATGTCTCAATACTGTGAAAATTACTATTAATTCGACTACCACCAAGTCCCAATACTGTGACTATTACTATTAATTTGACTACCACCATGTCCCAATACTGTGACTATTACTATTAATTTGACTACCACCATGTCCCAATACTGTGACTATTACTATTAATTTGACTACCACCAAGTCCCAATACTGTGACTATTACTATTAATTTGACCACCACCATGTCCAAATACTGTGACTATTACTATTAATTTGACCACCACCATGTCCCAATACTGTGACTATTACAATTAATTCGACCACCACCATGTCCAAATACTGTTACTATTACTATTAATTTGACTACCACCGTGTCCCAATACTGTGACTATTACTATTAATTTGACTACCACCATGTCCCAATACTGTGACTATTTACTAGTAATTTGACTACCACCATGTCCCAGTACTGCGACTATTAATTTGACCACCACCATGTCCCAATACAGTGACAATTAATTTGACCACAACCATGTCTCAATACTGTGACAATTACTATTAATTTGACTACCACCATGTCCAAATACTGTGACTATTACTATTAATTTGACTACCACCATGTCCCAATATTGTGACAATTACTATTAATTTGACTACCACCATGTCGCAATACTGTGACTATTACTATTAATTTGACTACCACCATGTCCCAATACTGTGACTATTACTAAGTATTTGACCAACCACCATGTCCCAATACTGTGATTATTACTATTAATTTGACTACCACCAAGTCCCAATACTGTGACTATTGCTATTAATTCGACTGCCACCAAATCCGAATACTGTGACAATTACTATTAATTTGACCACCACCATGTCCAAATACTGTGACTATTACTATTAATTTGACTACCACCATGTCCCAATATTGTGACAATTACTATTAATTTGACTACCACCATGTCGCAATACTGTGACTATTACTATTAATTTGACTACCACCATGTCCCAATACTGTGACTATTACTAAGTATTTGACCAACCACCATGTCCCAATACTGTGATTATTACTATTAATTTGACTACCACCAAGTCCCAATACTGTGACTATTGCTATTAATTCGACTGCCACCAAATCCGAATACTGTGACAATTACTATTAATTTGACCACCACCATGTCCAAATACTGTGACTATTACTATTAATTTGACTACCACCATGTCCAAATACTGTGACTATTACTATTAATTTGACTACCACCATGTCCCAATACTGTGACTATTACTATTAATTCGACTACCACCAAGTTCCAATACTGTGACTATTACTATTAATTCGACTACCACCAAGTCCCACTACTGTGACTATTACTATTAATTTGACTACCACCATGTCCCAATACTGTGACTATTACTATTAATTTGACTATCACCATGTCCCAATACTGTGACTATTACTATTAATTTGACTACCACCATGTCTCAATACTGTGACTAGTACTATTAATTTGACTACCACCATGTCCCAATACTGTGACTATTACTATTAATTCCACTACCACCATGTCCCAATATTGTGAAAATTACTATTAATTTGACCACCACCATGTCCCAATACTGTGACTCTTACTAATTATTTGACTACCACCATGTCCCAATTCTGTGACTATTGCTATTAATTTTACCACCAGCATGTCCCAATACTGTGACTATTACTATTAATTTGACCACCACCATGTCCCAATACTGTGACTATTACTGCTATTATGGCTATTATTAATGTCTTTTACTAAGCTATTACCGTTAGCATGACTTCATACATGGTTTAATACTATGACTGCTGCAAGTGTAGCTATTACCATGGTACAGTTCTATGACTATTGCTGTTAGTATGGCTACTGCCATTGTCAGATGTTATAACTATTGTTCTTTGCTATTACCATGGTACAGTTCTATGACTATTTCTGTTACTATGGCTACTGGCATCGTCATATATTATAACTATTGTTCTTAGCACGGCTATTACCATGGTACAATACTACGACTATTCCTGTTGATATGGCTACTGCCATGGTCCAGTACTATGACAATTGTTCTTAGAACTGCTACTGTCATAGTACAAGTCTGTAGATGTTGCTGTTATTATGGCATTTAGTATGGTCTATTACTATGATCATTGCAGTTAGCATGGTTATTAGCATGGTCTAATATTATGACTTGCTGACAGTATGTATATTACTATGGTCCAATGCTATGAGGACTGATATTAGTATGACTACTACCATGGCCCAATACAATGAATAATTATGTTCGTTTGGCTATTATTATGGTCTACTACTATAACTATTGCTGTTAGTATAGCCTTCATCACTGTCCAATAGTGTGACTATTGATGTTAATATTGTTATTAATATCATCTACTGCAATGATAATTGATATTAGTATGGTAAACACCATGGTCCTATTCGATGATTACTGCTGTTAGTATGGATAATAGCAATGTCCTATATCAGGACTATTGCTGTTGGTATGGCCACTACCATGATCCAGTACTATGTCGGTATGGCTAATACCATGTTCCAATTGAATTACTATTGCTGTTTTTATGGCTACTGCCATGGTTTAATGCTATGAGTATTTTTCTTAATAATACTATTACTATTGGTCCTATAGTATGACTATTGTTATTAGTATGGTCATGGAAAAATTCTATAACTATTATTGTTAGTGTGGCTACTGTCCAATACAATGACTATTGCTATTAATATGGCGTACTACTATGGTTATTGCATGGCCGTATAACAGGATTATTGCC
This sequence comes from Potamilus streckersoni, assembly GCA_016746295.1. Lineage (NCBI taxonomy): Eukaryota > Metazoa > Mollusca > Bivalvia > Unionida > Unionidae > Potamilus > Potamilus streckersoni. The sequence continues at coordinate 646,709 of JAEAOA010000121.1, forward strand.
GTTGGTATGGTCACCACCTTGGTCCAGTACTATGGTTATTGATGCAAGTTTGCCTACTACCATGTTCCAATTCAATGACAATTGTTGTTAATATGGTAACTGCCATTGTCCATTGCTATGACTATTGTTATTTGTATGACTATTACCATGAGTCAATACTATCAATATAATATGTTAGTAGAGCTGATATCGTTATCTAAGGCATTGAGTATTGTTATTAGCATGGTAACTACCATGATCCAATACTCTGACAATGCTGTTGGTATGGCTATTTGTATGGCTTACTGCTATGATTATTGCTGCATGAACTATATGCCCTCTTATCTAGGAACAAACATCCCCAATTCACGCAATATTTATAATTAGGAGCTTAATTTTCCTCCAATAAGTTCATCAATTTTACTCAGATTTTGCTTTGCTTTGTCTACAAGAGATCATGCTGATGTATGCAATACATATTTAGTGAGGACACACTCTTATTTTGTTGTCATTGTTTTAAGAGTTTAACGTCATTTTTAGCAAACGATAGGCTATACATGGCGGCCAGTATAAATGGTGGAAGAAAAACCCTGCCAAATCCCGATCAAAACCACCGACCCACGAGAAACTCTCTTATTTTGAACAAGTTGCAGTGTGAATCGCGAACTGAAGTATCAAATTCATTTTGTGAACCCAGAGCTTTAAAATACTAACGAAAAAGATTTAGTAGAGTAAAAGATTACCAGATAGCAATGACTGGTAATGAACAGGGACACATAAACAAAACAGAATCATAATCCGTCAGTTATTTTCTGTAAAGGAGATATACTCTGAGGACAGGAATACTTTTCTTGAAGGAACAACGTCTCTTAGTAGTGTTTTGAACTAAAACTAATATCTTCGTAATCATACTTTTGACCATAACTGTTCACACTCGACCTCGTCTCCGAAATGCTCACAAGATTCCTGTTAAGTTTATGTTAAGTATTCTCTTTAACGTTATTTCATGGTCACATCGAACAAGTTATCACATGACACTTTCAGGTACTCCGTTAAAAGTTATCGCACGACTCAGGTAATAGCTGTATCAAGTAAGCAGGTAATCGTGTCTTAGTCATTGCATTGGTACATGCATCCATATCGATGATTCTGCATGCTAATGTCTAAGAATGTTTTAACTTTTTTTTCCATTGGAATTGGAAATGAATTATATACTTTTTTGTACAGACGAAAAGGAAATGAATGTATACGTTTTAATACATAGACATATGGGTGTTTTCGTTTCCATTCGTAGTCTAAATGTGATACTAGTGATAAAAACTCCAGACAATCAAAATTATTTTAATCTAATACTGCGAAAAGAGCGACAAGGGAAACCTATGAGGTAAATTTGGTCAAACATATTCAAATGAATAAAAAACAACACAATCATAGTTCAATTTGGAGCGAATAAACGTTCAACATAAATTGAGGATGACTTTTCTATCAGCACCCAAAATGTGTGCGCTACTACTTTAAGTAGATCTAGAAATTTCAAGCATATAGCTTTCAAGGTCTTTTGGTGAGGGATAAAATTCCGTTTTCTGTCGATGATAATACTTAATGTCTTTGTTTCCCCAACAAATGGAATAGGTGTTCCTTCCAGTGTGAGTTTAGGTTCGTCATGATGTCTTAGTAACTGACAGAAATGCATACATACCGTATTTGATTTCGAGAATTTGAAACCGTTAGTACTGACCAAATTTTGAATCTTGCTGATGTTTTGCTATGGTTGTCTCTCAATAGTGTCCACGTGCTTTGATCGATAACATTAGAAAATCATCAACGTATAAAGAGCAATCCACACCAGCAGCCAAATACTTAATGATGCTGTTTATTTTGATGTTTCAAAAGTTTCACGGATAAAATACTGCCCTGGGGCACACCCATATTTTGCTCGTGCATATCAGAGAGGGTAGAGCTCACTCGTACTTTGAATTCTTTACCTGAGATAAAGTTTGATATGAAAGAGGACAGACGGCCTTTTATACCCAGATCATGCAGGTCATTTAGTATTCCGTACTACCATGTCGTGTCAGACGCCTTTTTCTAAGTCAATGAAAACCTCAACTAATTGTTCTTTCTTGATAAATGGGTCGCGAATAAATGTTTCTAGTTTAACCTGATGATTATTGGTGCTATGGCCATAACAAAAGCCACGTTGGAAAGGTGATATTAAATTGTTAGTTTCCAAGTACCATACAAGCCGAGAATTGATTATTAGTTCCATTGTTTCGCACACACAGATCGTCAGTACAATAGGTCGATAGTTGCTAGGATTTGAGATATCTTTACCTGGTTCGGGAACTGATTTTACTTTGATTATTTCTAAATCTTAGGTACATTACCAATAATCCATATAACACTAAAGAGTTTCATAAGAAATGTTGATGAAGATTCTGGAAGGCGTTTTAAAACCTGGTAGTGTATTTCATCAGGACCTTGTTTAAAACTTATATTAGCTCCAATAGTGAGAACAGTTGGCTATATCTTTCCGAGTTGAAGGATGTGAATTTGAGACCTGACTTTTCTTTTTTATTTATAATCTTTGGGAAGCTTCTGACTAATTAGACGATTAGGAATTTTTCGAGAAACTGTAAGCAAGAATATTTGCCATGTCGTATTTTGAACGAAAATTATTATTGTACAGTTTCAGATGTCGGAGAGCATTAAAATTTCTCTCTCCATTTATTTTGTAGATAGAGTCCCAACCTTTCTTTATAGGGAACGAGTCTTTAAAGAAGAAGCATATGTCTTCCATGATGCTGGTTTGCTTTTTATGATCGTGCGGCGAGTTTTGGCCCGGATAATTATGGCATTTACTTCAATTTTCGGGCGTCGGATGATTGATAAATTTTCTCAGTGTTTCTAGGCATTGTCTAATAGTATCTTTACATCCTTTAGTGTCCCAAGGATTTTGGGTTCTTTTGTAGTTCGGCGAGGACTTGAGAATGGATTCTTCTTCAATCTCGATTATAATAGAAGTAAAATACTTTGGTCATTAATGTAGACAACATATTCTCATTCAGCCTCGTTTTACGGAGTGTTTCAAACTTACCCCAGTAAGTTTTACATTGTGGCATTGTGTCAACAATTGTGAAGTTCATATTTCCGAGTGAAATTGGAAAGTTATCACTGCTGAGTAGGGCATTAGTGACCTTCCAGTCATAGTCCAAACACAGGGAAGGAGAACAAATTGTCAACTGGGTTCTGGGGAAGTTGTTAAGAAAGGTTGTCTAATTTGTTTGGTACTAGGTTCATACTTGGTGGTATACAAATAGAACAAAAATGTGATCACTCAGTGTAGAGTGCCACTAACGGCAAAGGCTTACAAATTTGTGTTAAAGTGATGACGTTGTGAGAAGCCCTATTGTTTACAACAACAAAAACTCCTCCGGAGGCCATGCCACCATTTCTAAATCAGGTGTTAAAAAAGACTAGTTTTTAAGTGTGATGATGTCTATATCTTTCAAGAATGTTGCCTGCAGGTATGATCATATTCATTTAGGAACAGACGAATATCATTGTAATTGATTTTAAATCCTCACAGTTCCATATTTTTATATTGCTCTTCTTTATAAGTTTCAGGTAGAGTCAATAGGTTAGACCTTTCGGTGGTGGGATATTATATAAAGTTGTTTGAGTAGATGCCATATTTTTCTGTGTTTAGTAATGGTAAACCGGGTGGATCTTGCTGAGTTTGAGCATCCTTCGTTGTTTTGGGATTGTTTTTATCTACAGTGGAGAGGGATGGGCCAGGAAAGGATGTTTTAGCCTGTGCACGTTTTCTGGCCTCTGGATAGGAATGTTATATGTGTACTTTGCCCTCTGTATTTCCTTCTCCTGTTTCCAGGTATCACAATCCTTGGAATTGGCGTGGTGCTTCTTTCTACAGTTGACACAATGCGGAGCTGCTCTACACTGTTTTCTGATGAGAGTGGTCTCTGCGTCAACCACATATTTGGGTTTTAAAACATCGGTCTTCATGATGTCCATTTTTCTGACACGTATAGCTTCGAAGCGGGTTTGGTATGTATATCTCAACCTTCATTTGTGAAAGGCCAACTTTGACCACTCTGGTACTGTTGGTTTGTTGAAGGTATAATAGTGTTCGTTTCCTGCAGTTTGTTGTTATGTTTAATACGTATTCTGCGGACTGCACTGACATATATTTTTTTTCATCCTTTCAATGATAACTGTGTCGCTGACTCCAGCCAAGTCACAACAACGAATCACACCTGATGTCTAGCACTGGGGCAGGCATCATACGAAAGACATATAGCGACATCTCATATCCGGTCACATAATACTAAAATAAGGACGACCAGTCTTAACACTAATCTCTTAATGTTGAGTGCTTAGCGAAGCAGCTGTTAATACCATGTTTAGAAGTCTTTGATATGAATCGACTGGGATTCGAACCCGTGACCTCCCGCTCTAATCACTAGGCCACAGAAGCGGTCTCAAATGAGCAGGAATCTATAGAGCACTTACTTCAGAATTATATGAAGCTGTAGCTTAAACAGCAAATGTGTCCGACTGGTTGAAAATATAGGTTACGTTCTGACGTTTGTTTGATTGTTTAGCGTGTCATTTGAGAAGAAGGTCACAGGAAGAAGGCAGAGCTTTGTTTTGCAATAATTGCACAGTTCTGTCGGATACCAAATTTCACCAGCTAGCCATTGATATCTAAACGGAAAGTTGGCTGACTGTACAGTGTTTTTAAATTGTCAAAACCACACTAAACTCTAACCTGGCAGTGAAAGGTACCTAATGCATTTACCATATCAAAAGCAGATTTATACATTCATATTCAACGTATTTTATAATCTTTCCCCGTTAATTGTAATAAATTTCATGTAAAGTTTTAATGGTAAACCAGCCTGAAAACAACGTAACATCATTTTTCTGAATAGAATCGTTGTCATATTTTAAAGCACAAATGAAGCTCATTGCCCATGTATTGTTGCCATGATTAAAACTTCCTATGGTTGAATATAATAGCCGTGTATTTTAAAACATGAATAAAGCTCAGTGCCCATGTATTGATGGTATAATTAATGACATCTCCCCGTTGACACTGCAAACGTGCTATGTTCAATTGATAAAGTGAAGTTATCCACATTATTGAAAATATGAAGTGATCCTGGAAATGCTCCTTATAACCCCATTGACGTGATTAAATATAATTATTTTAAACGTATACTCGCGATATGTGTGTGCTTATCTTGGAACGGAACTGAGATTCAGTATACGTCAATTTAGAACAGCTTAGTCATAACACTTGTGTGTTTTCATAATTTTATGACATTTTTATCTTCTTCGTAAATTGTAAGTCTTGTTTCACATTTTTACCTTTTCACCGTGTTTTCTAGGGATATAAGTTATTTTTGTTAAAATTTACAAAGCTTGTTGTAGTCACTCTTTTCTTTATTTTAAACGAGTCGATACGTAACGAATGTAACTGGATGGTAGATAGGGTATGATCCTATACTAAATCAGTTAAGGCTGTTAAATACTTAAAATTATTGGTTTATTAACTAAATTGAATAGACCCCGATATTCACACTGTATTTTGATTGGTTTTAATCGACTGAACAATCTTTGATTTGAAACTTTTGCGGCCAATCGGCCATATGTCTATTCATAATCAAGTTCATATTGCTGTATATGTAATGAAAATTGTCTAATAACAATTAAATCAAAATGCTATTTTATAATTTTATTTATTATTTGCAATTAATTGACAAAGATGTTCAAAAGATTATGTCGTGCATGTGTTTAAATATTTTTTTTATGGCTATTAGTTCTTTTGAATTATTATTTATATGTAATTATTTTTAATTTATAATTTAATTTAATTTAATTTAACAAGCTGATTATACGATTTAACGATATTATAAACTTTGTCCAATTATTGTCTAAAAGATATATAATTCAATATTATTTCTGAAATGGAACTTTAAGTCAATGCATGGATATTGTCAGCCATGTATTAAAAATTATAATTATTGTTACGACTCGATAGTCTCAAATAAAATTGAAAGAAAAGAAGCAAAACCGACAAGTTTTGTAAAACGAAAATTTCATTTTTAAAGCGATAAATGAAAATGGTGAGGAACTTACAGTATAATCAAGTGAAATCAAAATTGTTCTTATACATGTGTTTGAAAGTCTAAAGGACTGAAAAGTCCCATATAATTTCAATGCCGAAATGTTCTGGTCCTCCAATAACCATGACGTTGGCAAGAGGGCGTTGTCCATAATTCTTTCGAATAATTTGTAATAGTTCCAGAATAATATTTTTGTCTAAATGAGTACTTTATATTACTACTGAACAGTTTAAACAAATGTTTCCTCTCGAAAAATATCTAAGTGCAACATAAAATACGTCTGCAGACTTTACTAGAAGCACAGCTTCTCCTTACAGACAGTATATTGCGACTATAGTTCGCAAAAGACCCCATGTGACAACATACACTATTGATTTACGACACACTACATATATTTGTATGACCTCGAGCAACCAATGGGAATCCAGAATTCTTTTGAAACTTCCATTTTTTATTATTCAGAGAAAATACTCTATAGACGCCATTTAGTCTTATTACGATCATCACTAATTGTTAACACGTACGCACACAGCTATATATATATATATATATATATATATATATATATATATATATATATATATATATATATATCCTACGTGATTTGTTTTCAACAGAGCCAAATTACGCACACAATTTATAAAATAAGTTATTATATATAGGTTATGATCACAAATATAAATTAAGAAAATAAAATCATATACCAGGAGCTATATAAAAATATATAGACATTGATTTGTATATTGTTGATTTTATTTATTGATAGGTTCATACTATCTAATTAACTGGACATTTATTTAAAGGGAAATAAAACTGTTTCTTTCATTTTCTTTAATGAATAAATGTTCGTTTTAATTTTCCATTCAATACGAACAAAATAACTAGGTCTATTTGATGCAGTGGTCCACAGGTTCAGCTGTTAGCATTCAACGAAGAAAAAGCTAAAGGTAGTATAGCTGTTTCAAATCCAGGATAATGATCTGTTCTATATGGACTCGGTTCAACATTATTGTTTCCTATATAGTCTCCACATTTGTTTCTTAGTAATGAACATTCTACTGTATCCATATCGTAATAAATCTTGTGTTAATATAAAACTCATTCAAAGTCGATCTCAACTGAGTTCTTGTCATAGGTTTTATCTGGCATTTTTTGGGAGTCTGGCTGAAAACAATGATCTCGTATTTCTCTTCCAGATCAGCACCAATGCCTCATTACTCACTGTGCAGTTGCCCAAATACAGACAACCACTCCATAATACTTATATTATAACGAATGAACAATATATTTAAATCAATATCAAGAATACCTATATCTTGCTATTGCATCACCACTATAAAAAAGAAAAAATACTCTGAAAATAGACTGGGACTAAATTCATGGGTACTGAACCGGAAGTAATAAGTGTGACCCGAGTCCTATCAGGCCATATTATTTATGACCAATTTTAATCAAACGCTTAGATGTGCATATCACACCTATTTCAACCTTACGTTGAACATGATTGTAAACTTTTCCAACTCGTCCACCTCGTCTCCCTTAATCTTGAATACAAATATTGTATGCTAGTTATGGAGACTTCATAATGACATTAAGGGTAGAATCACAAGTGACATTTGGATATGGGAAGAAATGGGCATGTACTAAAGTGACCATTCATCCCAAAAGTATGAGATTGTTGGAAATATGTTTATCTGATTAGGTTCAGAAAAATAACCAATAAGGTTCACTGACTTAAGTTTATGACAATAATGGTGATGTTTGAGCAATGGTGTAATAATTAATACATACCAGTTGACAAGGAATGTATCAAATTAAAAGATATTACAGTAAGGGAGTTACTTTATTATATAAATAACATTTTCGATATTTACAGTAAATACAGCCAATAATGTTCCTAACAGATCAACTATTGGTACCAATAAATCCTATGCAATGAACTATTGGTAGTAATATATCCTGTGCCATCAATTAATGTGCATTTCGGACCCCCAAAACTTGTAAACAAGAATGGACATTTGTTTATGTAGAACATGTACCACATACTTGTTAAGATCAACTATACATACATAGTCCAAAATGATCCTTTTGTAGATCTTTATTGTATTTTTAAGTGTGTCGGTTTAGTTGACTGAGTTGAATGGTTCATTGGAATGTGATATCCTCTGATGTTACAATACTGCACTCTGTCAAATTACTAGATTAAAATGTAGTACCATACACAAACAAATTCATAATGGAAATATTTTATTTTAAGTGCATTCAGCCAGATATGTACCTTACGAATCAACTATAAGTACAACAAGAGCTAACATGATGTATTGAGTGTGAAATTTTGATCTCAAACATTCTAAAATATACGGACATTTGTCTTTGTGGGATATGTTAACATGTTAAGACCAGATGTACAAAGCTTATTCAGAAAAATGTGATTTCGGGTGTAATGTTTAAAGTTTCAGTTAGCAAATGCTACTTGGAATTAGTAATGCATAAAGTAAAATGGTTCATTAGAATGGCGTGGTAATGCATAAAGTAAAATGGTTCATTTTAATGGCGTATCAGCTTTTGCAATAATGCCACATTTAATCACTATATTAACCAAACTCAACAATGAAAATTAAACTTCATTTCTTTGACATCCATGGGTACAGAGACTTAGGGAAATTATATGCTGTATCTTTGACTTATATTTCTTTTGACAGCTTTTTCTGGCAGTTTAAAATGGCTTAGTAGTCAAGCTGAGTAGGTTCTAATGTAAATTCAGATGACAGTTACATTCCTTTTATGGTCGCTCTTTTTATTCCGTCAAGCAGGCACAGTGACCATCGAGATGTTGTCATGTGGTGTCCACTTTAAACAATTTACTACAGCCATAGGTGATGGTGCGTAGTGATTAGACCATCCGCCTTTGATGCAAGGGGTCATTATGATGATATATCACAATAAATATTATGTAAATTTAATAAAAATATGAGGTTTTAAAACTGTAGAACTTTAAATTGGAAATACAAACAAAGAAGAAAACAGATTTGGAACGAACGTGAATTCGAAGTTATAATTTTGTTAAACATATAGGTCAAAGTCGTTTTAGCTACACAGACAAAACGGTATTTGTAGACTGTTCAATATGCATAAATCTGGAATAACAAACCGCGTAACATGAGAATTTGTTGGGTGACTCATTGAGAAACACATTGGCATGCACTTGATCTGATGAATTTTGAATAAGCATGCTATTTATTACATGGTATTATCGTTTCTGACTTCTATAATTAACACCGATTTCAACAGAAAGGCGTTTATCAGCGATGAGGTCGTCATCTGGCTAGATGAATAATTTGGATTAGATGCTTGAGGTATTGGTTGATATGTAGCAATGTATGAATGCTTCTTTAATGATTGATACATATCCATATCCATGCAATTTTGATGATGATAATAATAAAGCATCTAACCTATCCGAACTAGATTATAGATATTTTTAAATATCAGTATGGACGGGCAATCGTGCAAAACGTACAACTCTGTAATCAACAATGTTAGAAAAAAACCAAATGTTCTTTGGTTTAATTGTACATCAATGTAAACAAACGCAATGGAAACTGTACTGGAAATAAATTCCGTTAATACAGCTGAAATGAATGTAACAACTGTACACACTTTGACACAGAATGAAAGGCTTTCGCTAAAGTTACTTTAATACAATTATATTTGAATTCATGGACTTTACGGACAGGTTATGTATTCGCCATGTCAACAAAACAAAATCGCCTGCTTGCATACATAGACAATGATACTTTTTCCTTATTGATGCATAATTCGAAAATAAATCAATATGTTATTACTAAATATAAGCAGTCATCCTAGTTTTTTTTATTACTACACGTTTGTTGATTCATTGACAAACTTCTTTTTATCCCTACTGCACGAATACAGTTTTTACCTGAACACACACAACTCTGACTGAAACGCCGTTCAAATCATCCTTGAATGTCAGGTACTTTCGTAGTCATTTTTGGTATATCAGATTGGTTATCCTTAGGATGTTCACTAGAGTAATAGATTGACAATGAAAGCTGCACTGAAAGCGTTCAAAGGCGTTTGATACTGTCAGCAGATAAGGATTATGGAAGATAATGGCCAAGTATGGATATTCAAATAAATGTATAACCATGTTTCAGCAATTCCACGATGACATGCAGGCGCGAGTCCAGGAAATGGAGAGTCATCTAAACTATTCACAGTAACCAATGGCGTCGAGCAGGGTTGTATTCTGGCACCAACACAGTTCAGTCTTTTGTTCTCCGCCCTGCTGACTAATGCTTTCAGAGACGGAGATGTTGGAGTCGGAATCAGATGCCGTACATATGGAAACCTGTTCAATCCCGGGAGGCTAAAAGCAAAAAACCAAGGTTATGACAGAAACATCTGGGAGCTCTTATTTGCTGATGCTTGCGCCCTCAATGCTGGCTCAGAAGCAGACCTGCAATATAGCTTTGACAAGTTCTCCAGTTCCTGCACAAGCTTTGGTCTCACCATCAATACAAAGAAGACTGAAGTACTGCAGCAGGAAGCCCAGGGAAAGCCCTACTTTGAACCAAACATCACAACCAACAGCCAAAAACTAAACGTAGTAAACCTCTTCACCTACCTTGACAGCCCACTTTCACAGAGTGTCACCATTGACGACTAGGTGAACCTCCGCATTGCTAAAGCCAGCGCAACCTTTGGCAGATTGTATGTGAACGTCTGGAATAGAAGAAGCGTCAGCATTACGATCAAATTAAAGGTCTATAGTAAAGTTGTGCTTCTCACATTACTCTACGCATGCGAAACGTAGACGGTGTATCAACGCCAGGCCAGGAATCTGAACTACACCACAAGCCTCAGGAAAATAATCAACATCAAATGGCAGGACAAGGTCTCAGACACCCAGGCACTCGACCATGCGGATCTTCCCAGCATTCACACCATCCTGATCCACTCGCATCTATGCTGGGCGGGACCTGTTGTATGCGTGCAAGACCACAGACTGCCTAAGATACTATTACACGGCGAGCTCCAGCAAGGACAGCGATCCCACTGAGGTCAGAAGAAACGCTTCAAAGACAGTTTTAAAGATGCACCGAAAGCGTCCAACATAACCAGGACTCACGGGAGCAAAAAGCTAGCAGTCGAGTCACTTGGTGTTCCTATCTGCATAAAGGCTCTAAGCTGTGGAATCTAGCAGGAGAGCAGCTGCAGAGGTGAAGAGGCAAGTCAGAAAAGCACGTGCCAGCAACCCTCCTGGAAATGTTCCACTCATCCTGCGTCCCTTCTGAAACCAAACCTTCCGTGCAGGGATTGGCTTTATCATCTCCTGCGCACACATAGAACAGAACCAGCACCTCCAAGTCACGGATGACTAGAATGGTCATCGTCGACTCCAGGGACAAACAACAGATTGGCATCAGTCACTTCAATCTGAGATTTGGATTTCGGAGTTTATATACTCAAAACATATATACAATTTAATGTAGTAGTCAGACCTCTGATGTTGTTCAAACAAACACCACTCCTCTGTATATGTTTCAGTTTTCAACCTTACTGTATGTAAATCCTTAATTTTCTGTAGTGAATGGCACCTATTCTTTGTTTTACAATCTACGTAAAATGTTTGGCTCATTTAGGCTTATACCCTTGTAAAAATTTTTATTAAACTCTTTCATATAGAATTAATTTATTTTGATGTAACAAGTGTTATGGAATATCCAAACGAAATACAATTAATATCAAAGCGATCTGATATTTCTTATCTGATTTGTGTCAGGGTTTTGGAGATTCCTAAGTGAATTTTACATGTTATTGTGTTGTAAGTAAACAAGACTTATTAGATCATTCATGAGGGGGTTAATTTCCATGAGGTAATGTTTTTCTTATAAAGGAAAATACCAGTTGTGACCTGAGGTCAAGTAGAGACCTATATAATCTTGTGATTGTGAGGATTTAATCAATTGTGCTTTAACATCTAGCACCTTCAGGTTGTATTATGTTGTGAACAGTTTGGGCTGAATTTTATTTTGTTCAAAGTATTAAATTCAAGTGATTATTTTCTCTGGAAATACAAAAGTGCCCTGATAAAATTCTTAAATAGGATTCACTGGAACTTATACTTAATTGAAACCTGGAATTTTATTTCTGTGATATAACAAGAGACTGTTGACACATTATTACTCCCTAGGCTATAATAGACACGTCATCACCTTCAGTCTGGGATCTCTTCGGGACCTGAACTGAATTTTATTCAGGACGTTTTATGATCAAGACTAGTGTCTGATCTAATTCTTGGATTATTTTAGGATTTGATTCGTAAATACCTTTAGTTTGTTTTCTTATTTTCACTATGTATTCTAGGGAAATAAATTATTTGTTACATTTTACAAAGCGTGTTGTCATTCACTCTTTTCAGTTACTTATTTTAAGAGCATATGCTCGTAACACGTACATTTCAATGCTCTGAAGATACTATAATATTTTTCCCTCAAATGGTTTTATGTACTTTCCAAACAATAACCAGTAAATTATTTATCACTTATGTTTTGCGGCAGGTATTAAATAGATGGCTATTTGTTTTATGTTTTCATCTATTATCAAATCCTTGCTGAAAGAAGTATATTTAACGCCGTTTTCCGTTATGATTTTCACATCTCTTTCTGTATTATTATCTTTGCTGTTAGTTATGACTGTCATCTCTTTATCTGAATCCTCTTCCACAAGTATATTTACGCTAAGATGTCTGTTATGACCTGACACATTATGAATAAACAATATTTTATATCTGTGATCTCTAAAATTCAAATTACATTTGCTATGTCGTGAACCGCTATACTGAAATTTTGTCATCGTGGCCGCTAAGATTGTTTGTGCTAACTATGGTATCATGCCAATTTTTTGCGTGTGCTGTGCTGGCTCTCGCAATATTGTCAAATATCAATTTCTCAGAAAATGATGTATATTTTGCTGAATTAAATTGATTTGTCAACTTCTTCCATTAGTTTTTCAGTTTTTGGGTGGGGGTGGTTTAAATGATTGGAATATTTGGTTTATACTTTGTTCAACACATTATACAGCACTTGAACGCAATTGTTCCTCTGTAAACTATTGTTTGTATCGTTTCTGAATTGGTATAATGTACACACATGACACTGTTGTAATGTGCGTGTCTACTTTTATTGTTAGGGATATTTCAGCCTTCAACAAAATATATAATAGACATAATTTTAGCTAATGATGATAGTCTCTGAGTTTTATAAAGGAGCTCTCATCAAAAATTATATCTAAGGACAGTTTTTTATATTCAGACATAATGATACTTTCCATCTGTACTTACTCGTCTGCGTCAATGATTCAAACAAGTTAAAATAGTTTCTATCAGTGTCCTTAAAAACAGATCGCTATCTTTCCCTTCTATTATTTGACGTACATTTTCTGAGGCACCAGCATCTTCTTCAAATTTTTTAATTTTTTTTTTGTTGTACCTAACATTTTTCAAACCATCTATTGTATCTATCCAAATTGTAATTTGATTGCCATTATCTATACTTTTGGAAGAATTTGAAAAGGATTTATCAGCATACAAAACAAATAACAAAGAATAAGATGAACAGATATTATATACATAATTGGTCGTTTTAATCATTAACTAATTATGTATCTGGACTTTCTATAAGTGGATAGTGTACTTATGTCAAGTATTTAAATTTGAAAATCCTATTAAACATGCATTTTGTACTTTTGCTTACTTTCTGTCCAAATTTAGTTTTGAGAAGGTTGAATAGACCGTCAGCCTTATTATTCATTTTACCTTTATTTGATATACCTAGAGAATGTATTGTGATTTAAAAAAAAAAATTATAAACAAATTTTCAGCATCCAGGGTGGATCGTTTTATAAATCTGATTAACGGAAATGTCAAATAACCAAAGTGTCCATTATTTTTCTAATCATCATTTTCTTTAAAAAACGCACAACTAAACAATAAAATCTGCATTATTTGACTCGTCAATTATAAATTTTAGATTACTTACTAATTATTAATATTGCTCCATATTGTTAACACTTTTGTATGTGTGTTAGATGAACAGAGGACAGACAGATTAGCAGCATTTAAGGAAAATACATGTGAAGAACGTATCAATGTGCCAACATGTATGTATGCATGTGTATGAAATACAGCTGGTTGCTGACATAAACAAGTATGTATCCATGTGTATGAAATACAGCTGGTTGCTGACACAAACATGTATGTATGCATGTGTATGAAATACAGCTGGTTGCTGACACAAACATGTATGCATGCATGTGTATGAAATACAGCTGGTTGCTGACACAAACATGTATGTATCCATGTGTATGAAATACAGCTGGTTGCTGACACAAAAATGTATGTATGCATGTGTATGAAATACAGCTGGTTGCTGACACAAACATGTATGTACGCATGTGTATGAAATACAGCTGGTTGCTGACACAAACATGTATGTATGCAGCATGTGTATGAAATACCGCTGGTTGCTGACACAAACATGTATGCATGCATGTGATATGCATGTGTATGAAATACAGCTGGTTGCTGATACAAACATGTATGCATGCATGTGATATGCATGTGTATGAAATACAGCTGGTTGCTGATACAAACATGTATGTATGTATGCATGTGTATGAAGTACAGCTGGTTGCTGACACAAACAGGTATATATATATATATATATATATATATATATATATATATATATATATATATATATATATATATATATATATATATATATATATATATATATATATATATATATATATATATATATATATATATATATATAATGACTGTTATCTGTAAGTGTAGTTTCATGTCGCTGAGTCGTGAAATATATAGACCATTATGTTCTAACATACAAAATACGTTTAAGACAGTATATTTCACTTTCATTTGCGAAGTCCTATGAGAAAAGAGGTAATTCACACCTATCACTTGTTACACATAAAAAGGCAAATTATTCTACGTGTTGTGCAGCATCGTAAGTTTATAGTTGTTGTTTCTATAAAGAAAAAGGAAATATACGTATACACGCCATGTTTCTGAAAGAAGAATGCCTATTGATCTGTAACGAAACATTCAAGGGCTTCCTGCCGAGAAACCATTAGCCAGCAAACAAATCAAGCTGACTCATTGGCGTTGGATTGAAAATGATTAATCATTAATCTTCCAGATTATAATCCAATCTTCTTACGTAAACATGTCATCAGCCTAATTTTGATAGTGCCACTAATATTTTATCACGGGAATTCCAATTTTACCTTGTGCAGATAACAGGAAGTTGTTTTACAGTAATGTGATAGCGAGATGCACGGGAGAAGAGACATTCAATACCGGGATTTTCATCACTAATCTTATTAACATCTGCAGTTATCAATATTATGCGTGGGTTGCCTTAATGTGCTGGTTGCGAGGGTCTGATTACTTAAAACCTTTTCCACCACCATAAACACAGAGAGAGAGAGAGAGAGAGAGAGAGAGAGAGAGAGAGAGAGAGAGAGAGAGAGAGAGAGAGAGAGAGAGAGAGAGAGAGAGAGAGAGAAAGAGAGAGAGAGAGAGTTTCATGTCATATGCACCGTTGCTTCGATTTTATTGGTTATGCCAAAATATAACTCAATCTTGCGCTCGACCATCACCATTTCTGCCCTTACGCTTGAAGAAATATTTTTTTTGTATCACATTCATAATGAAAATCAGAGATAGTAGCTGTCCACATCTATCAATAATGATATCTTGCAAGATAAATCCATAACAGTAGCTTTCCATATATATCTATGATGTAGCTTGTGAAATAGATCTATGACAGTAGCTTGCCAGATGGAACCAAGATAGTAGCTTGGCAAATGTATTTATGGTAGTATCAGAGAAATCCATCAATACGGGCAATTTGCCACTCTTCTCCCCAAAATGTTTTCGATCTTAGTCGGTGGTTCCAAAACCTTTCAGAAGTCGAACAGAGTTCCACCCGAAATGATTCAAGACCGTTCCCGATACGGCATATCAGACTACTAACTCTCTCAATGCATAGAGATTCCGAACGAAATTGTTCCCATTGGGTCTAACAAATGTGGTTGTGAAATCTATTGTAGGTAACACTGACAGTTTTTGTTAAACTGCCTCAACAGGTTTTAGCCCAATCGTGCGTGTGGTTTCATTAGTCAAAACTTCTGTGAATGATGCAAACCGTGTCATCGACTCGCGAATCCACGATTCATTGATAATTCCTAGTACGTTCTGATATTCGATTTTATAATAACATTTTCATGATGTATGTTAATATGTCCAATATGAACCTACAACTTATGTTTTGTTAACGACTCAGCAAGGATTCCAAGATATGCATTGCCAGAGTCCACCTATAACAGCAGTGGCAATGATAGAGGTGAACGTGTGCAAATACATTTAAATGCATGTGCGACATATACTGAATCTTTGGACATCAACGGCTCCGCTTACTTGTCACTTATGGCAACATCTACTATGTTTAAAGAGTAATGTATGTGCGTCCTCGTACTAGATCATACGAGTAAATCACAGAAGAAGTAAAGAAAGTATCGAAAACCACCGCAAAGATTGTGGGATAAAAAAAGACCGGTGTTCGATTCATAGGTCAGCTAGAGTCATTGAACAGTTGCAAGCGGTTGGGGAGAGTCCAAAAAGATACACAGGAATTTGATGAAGATGCAAAAGCGACAATGGAAAATCTTCCACAACCACCACTACCCGTATGTTTAAAGCACCAAAGTAGCATTTTAATAAACCAGGCCTTCATTGGAATTCTGACAATCCTATACAATCCGCTATTAACGTACTCCCATAATTGGAACAGTACTTGGAGAAACCAATGCATGGAATATCGAAGACGTATGAAACAAGTAGTCATACAGGTCATTTACAAAGTTTAAACAAGACACTGAACTGACGCTTGATCATTAGAATAATTGAAGCACTTAAAAAAAGAAGCTGACGTTGTGGAAAATAACGCAATGTTTGTAGGTTTTTTTAAGATGCTGATAAGAAAAGACCAAGTAAACAATTTCACTCACGTCCATCCAAACTTTAACATAATTCAGAAATCTGACTATCGTACGAGTCTCCCAAGATACAATTTTCCACACCTAAGCCCACTCCAAAATATTTTTCCAAGCCCAAGACCAAAGACAGAATCTTTGGCATGCATTTACACTGTTTGGGATAGAAACATGTTCACCAATACATAACGATTTACCATGTCTCAACGACTAAACGTTCCATATTGCAACCAGCTAGGAAAAAAAACATTATATACTTTTGAAGAAGCACATAGAAACACTTCCCATGTGGGTAATAAGACCTTTGCCCAAAGAGGAATTACAACAAAGTGTGAATGTTCAGCAAGTACGATAAGGTGCAGAATTTCTTAGAGAAAAAATATATATGGACAGGAAGTTAGCGGAATAAATATATGCACAAGAGCATCAGCAACAAAGAACGTCTATGCCCACATGGGAAGAACATGCAAAGTTTTTAAGGGAACAAGAAGTGAACAGGCTGCAACCGGAACAAAGACGTGCATATGAATAACAGCATCAAAGACCTTCTACAACTCGCAGTAAACAAAACGTGCAATTATAAGCTTCAAAACAAACATATCCAGTACTAGAAGTGTCGGAAAAGCTGGAAAGTGGCCATACGTGTTCATTATTGAAGACCAAAGAATCTAAAGATATGTGCACATTGGTGGACAATGTGACACTGACCACCTTGTGGATCAGCCGTCAAAACCAAACATCAGTAATGAGGCCTCATTGCTTTGGAAATGGATACTTTCAAATGATAATATAGACTCTGGGGTGTTTAGCTTATTAATACATGAACTTGTTGAAGCTACTAATGGTGTATATAATACAAATGAGGAAAGCTGAGTAGATTCATCGAGAAATCAATGCTGCAATTCAGCATGTCGTTGCAAATACAATCCCCAATATCAATAATTAGGGTATAATCAATGAAACCAGAGTTTTATATTACTTTTTCTACAACAAGCGCAGGAGAATGTCGCTCTTTCGAGTTTGCACTAGCATTGTATTGTGTTTATCGCAACTGACCTAACGTTCGATCACAGCTACAATACTAACAACTAGTTTTTGTTCTCATGGGACGATGGCGCAGCCTGAATGGTTGTTAAGCTTACCGTGGACACATACAATGTTTAATCAATCAACGAATAACTAATATTAGAATTTTATTCGTGACTAAGCGCTATTTACAAATGTACATATGCGAACTGAACTCAACCATCTCGATCGAATCCCCAAAGCATGTTTTTGATATTTCAGTCATTGTTTAGAATGGTTATTGGCTGACCTAAAGATATTACAAAGATTCCTGCTGACCAACACAATTTTTGCAGGACCCCATATAACATATAAAATATTTTGCCAGACATTGTTCGAATTAACGCAATGGTTTAGATTTGTCTGATATGTAACGGCATCAGCGATACTTATAAACCTCAGACTCGACAATTCAAGCATCGCAAGGTAATATATCATTTGGAATTGCCTCTACTAAAGACCCGGCTTATCTGATATCCATTACTCCCAACCCCGTGTACATATGCAACTCTCTTCATTTGACAAACATCTTTTCACCCTAGTGCGCCGGGACGAACACATTCATCACCTACGTAAGGAGACCTTGATTAAACAACTGTTCATCAGAGCTCTTTGCATCTATAGATTGAGATAATTATTAGATCAACTTAACTAAATATAATCAAAGTTGCAAATGGATATATAATATTCATGTGTGTTGTTAACGAGAAAATAACTAAATATGTGATAGACATATTATGAACATTGTCTCGGTTATGCTATCCGGGAATTGTTCACGAGAGCTCCAGAGGTACTCGCGAGCCTGGACTCCCTCTCTGCACCGATCTCTATACAATTTGATATTTGTATAAAGTCGGTACAGAGAGTGAGTTTACTTGCACGTCTGGGCTCACATTCTGAACCGATCTTACCGCTATTACTAGCTGATAGTATCAAAACCTTTGCTGTGGAGCTGTTTAAAAATGTTAGGGTTGCAAGAGACTCAATTGACTCCAGATCGACTACGACGATTAGTTACTCGGATATCACCAAAACCGTTGCATTATCCATCAACGATACCAATGTCAGCTCTGGTTGATAAATCATCAGTGAAGCCGCTCTATATCGTCTGTTGCATTCACGGTTTCAAATTTGACATATGGTAAGCAGATTACGGTTCTCTTGCTAAAGGAATTATACGAAACCATAGTGAAGGAACAATGCTTCAATACAGAAATGTATTCGAAGCTCACATTTGGCAAAGAAGCGCTTATGTTGCGATATACAAAAAGGCACAATTACTAACATTACGCGAGGAAGTCTTCTTGCATGTCCAAAAAAAAAAAAAATTAACGCGTCTACAATGATGCTGAATCCGGAGCCAATAACAAAATCGGATTCGTCAACAAACGGTATCATGATATTGTTTAGTATAGTACTTTATCTCATCGACGAAAATTAAAGCAAAGCAATTCTAGAAAATGCCAATGTCGCTACACCAACTCGTGGACTCGTCCAGTTGCAGTCACAATTACTCAAAGTCTGTTGGTTCTTTTATGATATTCACGAACGACAAAAGTAAATACCCTGATCATAATAATTATAGCACTGATGTCGAAAACAAGAATGCGGTTACTGGAGATAATATGAATTTGAAAGGCAAATTTATAGAGCATAGAGTCAGTTTTACACTTGAGACGCTTCCATGCATGATTTCACTCTCATACAAATATTCTAATTTTGCAGAGACTCTCAGTAGAATATTTTCGGGGCAAATAACACAATCAGGTTAAGCAAAAACGGTCCGTGATGAAGTTTGGCGTCATTGTGCCTATTTTCCTTATCAGGCAACGTTCGTTTATCCGAATTTACACCATGGATGCCATCAGTTTAGTATGTGGACGCAGACTCACCTTTAGAAATACATATGTAATACCCAATTGGAAAATCTGATGACATTTGCAAAACTCTCAGTGACCGAGGTCTAAGACCCAATGGTCGCCAAGAACCCAACAAAAATATTTTGCTTAACTTTGACAGCTATTAAATCGCACTTGTGCATCATCGACTGCTGAAATACTGGAACCGGGACCAAAATGTTGACAGAAAATTGCAGATGTTCCAGCTCGACTTTTGTACATTTTATGCAATTTATTACTTTAAGTTCAAACATCTAGACCTATTTATGCAGTCCGTAGTAGACCTGTATTTAGGACCAAGATTATAGATGTATTGCTGTAACTCTCTCGGACAAGACTATATTTTTGAAGGGCTTTTATGACTGGCCGAATGAGGATTACTGACGCACAAATAGAAAACGTTTATTGTTGTGCTATATTAATTTAACCTGTTACGTTTTCAGTTAATACTATCCAGAGGTGGTAAACTTGCAAAAGACCGGTGGAATATGTCCATTCCTAGCGGACATTCAAGGCTTATTACAGACTGCGGATCCAACAATCGTAAACTCAGCAGCATTAGAATCAGTCTTAATTGCATCTGACTTGGCTCTGAAGACGTCAGTGGGAGGATGCATTGCATCTGGACAAAACGTGAGATCTTCGACCTTAAAGACGTTTGCGAGAGGATGTGTCTTTTGGCTGTAGCCTCTCCATTGACTAGTTTTGATTTAAATTCTATGACAATCATTTTAGAAGTGTCTTTATGAGGG
Source organism: Potamilus streckersoni (assembly GCA_016746295.1). Taxonomy (NCBI): domain Eukaryota; kingdom Metazoa; phylum Mollusca; class Bivalvia; order Unionida; family Unionidae; genus Potamilus; species Potamilus streckersoni. The sequence goes on from JAEAOA010000121.1 coordinate 667,664, forward strand.
TTGAATCTAAAGTTATGATTCCACGCCCACGGAAATCTGGCATAATCAACTTTGAGTTGACAACATAGAAATTGACATATTGAGTCGAATGCATGGTAACACCTCGGCATCTTTTATATTTTGACTCGTACTTGCTTACACCACCATTTAAATTTGTTGATTATTGACATGCTATGCATATCTATATTGTATTCTTAACTTTTGTCCATGATTGTAGATTATATTTAAAAAAAAACAAGGTCATTTGTAAACATGATACTTACATGACTAACTTTTGTCCAAGATTGTAAGTTGTACATGACACGTTGACATAACCTTTTAGTTCAGAACATACTTGTTTATGTAGAAGGAGTTCAAGGTCAGTGATGTTTATAGCTAGGCTAGGTTCATGGGTTGGCAATATTCACATTATACTACGTTTTCAGTCTAGTAAAAATGTATATAAATAGGGATTTGATAACAAATTAATTTTTGTTTTAACATCAGTTTGTGGTTACCACTTACAACTTTGTTCCAATTGTAGAGGGATAATTTATTGAAATTATTTATTGCTATCACTAAGCGTTCATACGCTTTGGATTAGCACGTTATTTTTGGAATTGTAGTTAAATCATTTAAAGACATTCTTGATTGCAGCATTGTGGTAACATCAGGGCGTTTAAGGCCATTTGAATTCATTCTGAACAGTCTATAGATTTGTATGCTTTACCTTTGACAGAACATATAGGATCAATTGGGATTTTATTCATAATACTGTAAATCTCTTTTTAGTTTTCATTGTTGTATTGTATGCAAATAAAGTGTTTGCTGATTTTGCTTCATGTTGTCTTCACTTCTTTTCTTATATATTATAAGACCTAGAATAGTAACAGCACAAAGGACAACATACTCTACAACTGTTGCAAGCTCAGCTAGACGGCTCAATATAGTATTGTTACAGTATTCACCTACTCCTCGAACAATTATTGAATTTGCCTTGAACGTAAACTTAATTGTGAATGTATATTGACATTTACGGACACCAACAGCCGCCGATTCCGCCTTAATGTAAATCAGACCAGTTTTGCCAGCATTGCTGATTTTACCAGAGCTTACCAGTCGGGCAACCATTGACGCAGACCAGATAAAGCTCATGATTCTTCAAAATCAAACTGGACAACTTCAAACACTTAGTGTGGATATTCAAGATGTTGCTTTCAATCTGCGAGTCGCTGTCATAAAGTCTGGTAGGAACTCTGAGATGTCAATCGCTATCATGGAGGATTACTAATGCATCCAAGTCAGAGGTGAAAAATATATGGTTGCGAAGTTTACTGAGTTGCCAGTAACTTTACACCGCGTGTTCAGTGGAATATTAACCGTCGACAATCTTAAACATATGATAATAATATGGAACAAGGTCGATATCTCTTCACTACCGTCTGGGATGGGTTTCATGCGTCTGATCGTAATATCCTAAAGGTGCGTCTCGACCATAATTGTTTATTATAAACGTATATATATGTGGGGTTTAAAGACAATCGTGATAAATAGTTCCCTACATCATATATCAATAACACGTATTACAGAACACAAAACTAAAAAATCACACATACATACATACATACATACATACATACATACATACATACATACATATATATAATTATAAATATATACCAGACAGAACAGACTGTGCTATCCCTGGATTCTGTAGTAGAATCTTGATAATAGTGGGCAGAAATAATAGTTTAATACAAACAATACTATCATACAGGTTAGAGAAATTAAATTCGTACTCTACCGAGTTTCGAACCCAGGTCCGCGAGTAAATGGCACCCATCGCCTTGCCTGCACGCACCAACCCATATACCGTCACGACTAAGCACGCATCACCAAAAAATGATGGCACTGAATCGTTGTTATATAAGCTCGTGCGTAGCAGACACACTCGCATGACGACCTAGTAATTAATTCTCATATATACACACAGTCGTTCCAGATTCCTCTGAAAGAAATCAAGGTATATAGGAGTTTTGTTTTACAAAGAATTATAAATATATACCAGACAGAACAGACTGTGCTATCCCTGGATTCTGTAGTAGAATCTTGATAATAGTGGGCAGAAATAATAGTTTAATACAAACAATACTATCATACAGGTTAGAGAAATTAAATTCGTACTCTACCGAGTTTCGAACCCAGGTCCGCGAGTAAATGGCACCCATCGCCTTGCCTGCACGCACCAACCCATATACCGTCACGACTAAGCACGCATCACCAAAAAATGATGGCACTGAATCGTTGTTATATAAGCTCGTGCGTAGCAGACACACTCGCATGACGACCTAGTAATTAATTCTCATATATACACACAGTCGTTCCAGATTCCTCTGAAAGAAATCAAGGTATATAGGAGTTTTGTTTTACAAAGAATTATAAATATATACCAGACAGAACTGACTGTGCTATCCCTGGATTCTGTAGTAGAATCTTGCCAAGATTTTGGTGATGCGTGCTTAGTCGTGACGGTATATGGGTTGGTGCGTGCAGGCAAGGCGATGGGTGCCATTTACTCGCGGAACTGGGTTCGAAACTCGGTAGAGTACGAATTTAATTTCTCTAACCTGTATGATAGTATTGTTTGTATTAAACTATATATATATATATATATATATATATATATATATATATATATATATATATATATATATATATATATATAAAGCATAATTATCATCAGTAGCCGAAAATGAAATCCAGTACAAAGGATTCGATATCTTTTCAAACGGGTACTTGACTGCTTTGGGATAGTGTGCTTAATGTTAGATTTATCATTACCTACATATGAAGGATTCTGACTGAGATGATGATGCTGCAGAAAGTCCTGAAAATGTGTAGGATCGGAAAACAGAAGATGCTAACACCGATGGTAATTTTGCTAAACGTGTCGATGCATATCTACGATTATAGTGACTCCCTACAGTTTCGCATTTTGGAAATCGTTAGATTTTCAAGAAAAAACTCACAGGATATCCTCAGAGGTTATTTGGCTGTAAATCAAGACCTTGCAGATCTTAGGTATTATTAAAGGGCTTTGTAATTGCATTTATTTTGGTGATTTGGGTTTTAGAGTCTAATGCTTGAATATTCCTTAGAATTGCACCGATCACAACACTAATGTGATTTGGGTTATAGTCTACTGCTTGGATCTACCTTAGATTTGCACCGATAACAACACTCTAGCTCCGCTTGGTCAATTTCACTTCCAGGATTTCAAAGGCAATATATAAATACACGAGTCGATAACTTTCTTTACTTTTTATTATTTTATAATTGGTTCATTGCAGTTTCACATGTTGGCGTTGTCTACCTTAGCATACTTCGTTTTCCCTATTTTAATAACTGTTAAAATAGCGTACATCGTATTAATTCAGGCTGATGTTTTGAGCACGTAGGAGAATACATTTTGGTTAGCTGTTTGAATAGATCATGTACAGTCTTCACAAGTGTGTAAAGAAATTGTAACCAAAGTACACGATTTAGTTTTGATTGTACAGTTGAAACATTTAAGTTGTAAGTATCTAATCAGTCCTAATGTTTTAGCCCATAGAACGGTATTCATTAATTAGCGAAAAGTTGCATAACCACCCCTATGATGGAAAGTGAGCTATCTGAATAATGCACATTGCTTTTCTCAACATGACAATCATGTTATGCTGAAAGACAAGAATATGAAACTTGCCAGAATATTGCTGAGATGTCTCGAATATTGCAGTTTGAACTGGGATAGAACAAGTCACTAGCATGTGGAAAAAAGCAAATCTGCTTTGTCATCAAGTTTTCATTAAGTTCATTAAAAATGAAAAAAGAAACATCACTTTTGCAACAGTTTTAAATCTAAGCTGACCTCACTCCTGCGTTCTACGACCTCTAATTTCCTCAGCTTAAAGATCTTTGCACATGCAGTACTGCAAAAAAAAAAACAACAAAACAATAATGTGTAAGCAAGAGTAAAATAAACTTAAGTAGCTTATTTTCACGTATGACATCAATGTTAATGTGTCGATTTGTTAAAAACTCACACATGATGACATGAAAAAAGAAGAATAAAATAACCATATGTTTATTTTTGTTTCAAAGTGGTGCTCTTCAGTTTTGTATTTTATGTGGTGGGTGGAGTTGGCAGAATTTAAAGAAAAAAGATTTCGAATGATTTCGTCACTGGTTATCCTTTGTCACGATTTGGGAAAATTTGTTGGTGTTTAGGTTTGTATATGCACATATATTCTTATAGTTTCTTCGTTATAAGAGTACCTGGAAAAGTTAATACTTATTACGTAAGGTTCGTCTATAAATCAGATTCTTGATAACGACACTGCCTGTCGGATGTGTAACCATTACGCAACGGTCTAATTGCGGTCTACTTCAAAAGGAATTAACGTTGGGACGCCTTTGGCTGCTTTGCACTCAGTCAGCAATGTCTAGACCGGAATATCAGTGCAATATGTAAAAAATAACCCTAGCGTACTTTTGAAAAAAAAAGAAAACGGGCCGTGTCCAGTCGAATCGGAACCGAGAGATTCTAATCTAGGGCGGATTCTCAATAGGCAATTTGTTCAAACTAATTCCATTTTTCCGTTAGTGCATGTTTGGAAGTTGGAGAGAGCAGATTATAGGAAATTTGGAAGAAGCTAGACTGCGTTCAGAGTGCCGAAGATGTGCACTAGTAAGAAAGGCGCAAAATGAAACTTCAGGAAAATTCTAAGTTGGATTGTGAAACCCATCCCGGACGGTAGTGAAAAGATGTTGACCTTGTATTTTTGCGCGAATTTGTTTCACTTTTGTAGCTAGTTGGAGGATTAATACATTATTATGCACCTTTTTATTTATTACAAATGTTTAGCGAATTATTAACACGCAAGATTAACGTATTTGGACTCTTTTGTTGTGTAATTTACTATGTTGCATTGTAAAGCATGATTAAATTAATTAGTGAATTGAGCTAGAACTTGTACTGCCTTGTTAGTGTGTGTGTATATATATATATATATATATATATATATATATATATATATATATATATATATATATATATATATATATTTGTGTGTGTGTGCGTTAATTATATAGCGTTAGTTGTTCTTGGACTTGTACACATATAATTAGGTATTTGCATATTTTATGTGTCGTTATTATTCGTAGGGTAGGAATTGCGTACGAATTGTTTAAGGTGTGTGTGTGTGTGTGTGTGAAATATGTACCGTTAGTCGTTAGACTTGTACACATATAATTAAGTATTTGCATTTTTTATGTGTTGTTATAATTCGTAGGGTAGGAAATGCGTATGAATTGTTCATGATGAAAGTTTGCTATATAGATAAGTTAACGATTAGGGTTGTGTATGCGTGTATCAGAAGTCGTTGATAATATTATTGTTATTGCAATTCGTGCTGAAGCAAGCATGTATTCAATATTTAGATAAAAGTGTGTGAGTTGACCTAATAATTTGTCGCCATTATCCTGATTAAAAGGTTAGAAAGTGTGGTCAGTTTTCCTGAGATTAGAGACCAAATTATACGTCCTTTCTAATTTCACATGAAACATTTTCGGGTGGGAACGAGAGAGGCGAGAAACGGAGAGCAAGAAGACGTTTAGACCACTTGGGAGGTCTATAATGATGTAAACAGTTGTAGGAAGGCTTAGTACCGGAAGGGAGCGTGGAAGAGAACTCCGGAAGTGCAAGAAGAACACGAAGACATGGGTACAGTAAGTACCAGAGCGGCGTAGTAACGGAAGGAAGCGTGGAAGAGAGGTCTGGAGGTTCAAAAAGAGCAGAGTCGAGAAGTAAGATGGAAATGAGTAGCAGAATCAACACCGAAGGGAAACACTATACTAAAGACTTTAATTGCATATAAGGACAGTAATTGGCAACGGAATCGGTCACAGTTTGCATTTGTTTTTCGAAAAAAATTATTTGAGAAATTGTACATGATATAGTTAAAAACGTTTATATTTATTAAATGGATTTACCTTTAACCTGGAGTCTTTTTTTACACCTAGACCATCGGCATCGCTGACTGGGGCTTGGAGCAATCTAAATTTTCAATTGTCCGTCCTTCTCAGGTCTTAGAAATAATACGTCTGTAGCCTATGACATTCTTGCTATTTACAAAGACCGTTTATATCTTAGGTATTGTTAAAAGAATCTTTACTCCCTTTATTTTTGGATTACGATTTATGGGTATAATTTTGGTTATAGAGTAGAAAGCTTGGCCTTACTTCAGATGTGCACCTATCACAAACAGCTAACTCTGCTTAGTCATTTTGACCTCCTGGATTTCATAAGCAACAGCTAAACAAACTACCGATAACTTTTTATTATATATATATATATATATATATATATATATATATATATATATATATATATATATATATATATATATATATATATATATATATATATATATATATATATATGTTGGTATTGTCTACCCTGGCAAAGATTATATTCCTTACTTGATAACGCTCTAGTGGCCTAGTGGATAGAGTGTCCGCGTCAGATAAGGGAGGTCATGGATTCCATCCCAAGTCGAGTCATACAAAAGACTTAAAAAATAGTACTAACATCTGCCTCGTTTGGCGCTCAGCATTAAGAGGTTAGTGTTAGGACTGGTCGGCCTGGTGTCAGGATAATTAAACTGGGTGGGACATCATCCTACATGTCTGCGGGATGATGTCACGGTGCTAGATATCACTATAAACTGTCGCACTGCAGACATCGTAGCTGAAAAGTTGTTAAAGCTACGTTAAAAATCCAAATCACAACACACGCACACACACACACACACATACACACACACAATTCCTTACTTTAATAACTGTTGAAGAGCGGTGTACTTTATATTAATTCAGGTTAAAGTGTTTAGCACATGAGAACTGGCATTTCGGTTACATGTGTGCTTAAATCATGTACAGTATTCACATGAATAATATGTAAAGAACGTGAAACCAAAGTACAAGAAAGCCAACAGTTGCAAATGCAAACAGCTTGATCTTGTACTGATTACTCTCTCGGAATTACTTAATATCTATAGAGTACTTGCTAGCACGGCTGAGTTAGAATGTCGACAGACATGAAAACCACTGGAGAAATATGGAACATGAACTTAATGATTCTGATGTGCAGTTAGCTAAAACCAATCTAATGTATACGTGTTTTGTTAGGTTACTGAACTAGGTTAAAGTCTTCTACCTCACGTCACTATCACCAAGGTTACCAGGCATAGTTCGTTGATTACAATCACTAGGTCGTGCATGGGTTCGCATGCATTCTCGTATGATGAGAGGACAAAATTATGGATGAACCTTTTGACATAGATCTGTGTCAAATATCCAAACACTCCGTTATCATACTACTTGTTTGCCAGACGTCTTGATTTATTAATATGTTAAATGCTGTACCATACCTTGCTTAAAAATATCTAAAGACGTAGACATTAATACTGTCAGCTCGACCAATTTCCCAACCAATGGAATCTAATGAGGTGTGCTGTCTGTACCTATACTATTTGACACTGAAAGCTAACAAAGAGGTAATACATTCAATATCTGCTGTAAAAGGTTTGTAGGTTCTTTCGAGATACGTAGTAAGCAAGAAAAATGGATTTTTACTTGACTGACATTTAATGTATATTTCTTACTCTGGGTTAGTTGAACCTCTTTAATGCACGAGTTCTGCGATATTAAAACATCTGATATGGCAGCAATTATGCGTTATCATAAATTTTGAATACATTGAAGAAAGCGTAATATTAATGAATGTATGTACAATTATTAGAGCTAATATGCTCAAACATTTTCATTAAATGTGTAACATGCATTGTCGTGGAGGCAATTTGTGCATAAATTGCACAAACGATTTTACTTCGACGAGTTTTAGATGATTTATTAAGACTCCACTCTCGTATATGAACTACTGTGTAGAGTACAAGATATACACAGTAAATTGTATTTGATGACACAACACACCTGTAATGAGTGAGAAAAGAAACAACACAGTTAATTGAAAATCAAATGATAAAGTCAAAAGTTAAAGTTTTGTTTCCAATGCCACGTGAACGACGTTCTTGAGCTTAGTGTACATGACAGACAGTACTGGTTAAAATAGTCATTATAAAACTAAAACGCCATTGTATCAACTGGACTAGTTGATAAGACATGTATCGATTATTGCTAAATATAAATTCATACAATTGTGGATATCTTTAAAACATCTAATGTAGGTTGTTGCTGAGATTTGTTTTACTGTACAAAATTGACCATGTTGGATCTATGCACTTTCAAAAGACATCAAGTAATATTTTAATGGCATTTTACTGTTCAAAACTGACCATTTTTAATCTTAAACATTTGCAGGAAAAACTTTTGAATGACTCGTGATAGCTTTGTCCATTGCAGGTAATATGGGTGAACTCTAGAAGGCAAGTCATAACTAAAGGAGAGAGCCGGATCACCACAGACCGACGGTTCTCTGTGTCACGGCTCTATGACCATGACTGGAACCTGCACGTGTCGAACGTGCGTCCCGAAGATGCCGGTCTGTACATGTGTCAAGTCAACACAGAGCCAATTCAGATTAAAAGGGTTCACCTGCATGTTCAAGGTAAGGCATGCATTTCAATAAATGACTAAATTAAGTGTATTTCATTATCCGCTGTAATAGTTTAGTAGATTAAACAATTTTCACCTTTCTTATGGATTTCATTTAATGTCAGCTGTTATTAATTTAAGCGCCAGTTATTTTTTGTGGATAAATATATTTGTTACACTTTTGCCTCACTTGTAACCTTGACATGCGAAAGTATGTTTCCACATGTATAACGCATATGATTTTGTAAAGTAACATATCGGAATCGTACGTACTGCTAGAGCACGTTTTATAAATATGGAGGTAATTTTTTATAGGTCTTGAGGAAATTTGGTCCACTTTGCTCTATGCAAACTTTTGCTGGATTGCAATAACAAATTCTGATCCGGGTGGGGGCAAGGGTTAGCTGTCTTTCTTGGAAACACTGTATGATCATTACAGCTAAATGATCAAAAACTGTGTACATAATTTATTTATTAAATGTTACCAAATACATCTCTTTATAAAAAAAAATTGCAAAGAAACAAAACACGTTTTCATACACAAAAAACGAAATCGTCAAGCAGCACGTGGAATTCGTGTTTGAGTACAGTTTACATGAAAAAATTGCACGTGTTGATCTTAACTGTTCGTTAATATAGCATATCATCGATAAATTTTGTAACAGAACTCGGCAGAGTAAAAGTTTGTACATGGTTATCTCCCCAAAAAATTTTCTCACGAGAAAGACCACCCCAATAAGAGGAGTAGATACACAATAATTGTGAAGACGATATGGCGGAATGGGTAGTTGGAGGCTCTACATTCGTCCAGTTACTGTTTAGTAGAATGTGCATGTTTGATTGATAAATACGACTGATCAAAACAAAGTTTTTGAAAACATTTATCACGTTTATTATTATTGTATTATTATTATTATTATTATTATTATTATTATTATTATTATTATTATTATTATTATTATTATTATTATTATTATTATTATTATTATTATTATTAAGCACTTGCCTAAATATAACATTCAAAATGTGTAGTCGAATATTTGTTCTCATTAACGTAGATTGTAAATTCTGCCTCGTCATTCAGTATGAGATTAATCAAACAGCATTTTTCTAAAGTGAACAGCAGTCGTCTACACACAAGTAGAGGTGGGTAAGCAGTCACATTTTTGGTCTTTTGTTGAGGCTTATCGACATTAAATAATAAGTAGTTTTTTAAGAATATTCCGAAATCTTATAAATTGTATATATTCATCATCAGTGCCACCAGTGATAAGTAAAAGCGATGACATAGTGACACCAGAAGGCAACAATCCTGTCCTATTTTGCAATGCTTCGGGGGAACCCAAACCATCAGTAATGTGGTTCAAAGGAGGAGAGCGTGAGTATTCTTTGGTTCCGCACCACGAATCATATCTGGTCAACTGTAAATCTGAAATTTATGCTGGTCACTCTCATTTATCATACCACTGCCCTTCAGTCTCGGACGACCATGGATTTGCGCTCTTATTTTACACTTATGATAAACTAGTTAAGGTTACATGTAATATATTTAACACCAGCGTTATTGCCTGTGATATATATATTTTACATCAGGATATCTAATTCACCCCCCATATATAAAGGCATTTTTATTCCTTCAGAATATGTTTACATTTAATCCAGGAATCCCAATTCAGAATCCTGAATATTTTCAAGATTCCACAAGATTCGTTCCCATTAATTTAATTAGGAATGGTGGGTGAAGCTTAAACATATCTTCATAATCGCAATTCAGGCCACAAAACTTAAATTAATTCGGTTTATATATCTATGTTTAAAGAATCGAATCGTAGAATTTTTGTAATGACTTTCAGCCATTTAAATTCTAAGAAATATAACAATCAGGTCCGGAGGTACAAAATACTTTTTTGACTGGAATTTGAGATTTAGTTTAGGCCACTAGCCAATTAAAACTTTTAAAAATTAATGTCCTTAGTGACTGCTTGATAGAAAAAAAATTAGTCGTTTAAGATCATTATGATCTAAGTACAGGTGACTCTTTATTTCCTGTTATGGTTTGTACGCCACTTTTAGCACATGATAGACTGTGCATGACGTCCATTATATTTGGTGAAAAAAGAACCTTGGAAAATCCCTGGAAGAGTAGCCGACACACGGGAAGCTATTGACAAGCTTTCTTGCATACCAAAGTTCGCTGAGCCCAAGACTCGAATCCGTTTGGACTGAGGTGAAATGCCAGTGGTGTAAGGGCAAGGGCGTCAGACCACTCGGCCACTAGGTGTCACCAATTTTATTGTTCCAATGTTCCTTAATGCCTTCACATGAACCAGACAGCTGTAATAGGTACGAGTTGAGATAAATATAAGTAAATTCGAATGCTAAAATGTCTAGCTATTTTCATATATTAAAAATATTGTTATTTGACAAGGGCTCGTACTCGGTAACAAAGAAAAGAGTGAAAGCCACAAGCTTTGTTTATTTTAACAAAACAAAAAAAAAATTCCTAAACAATGTGAAAATTTGTAAATGGACTTACAGTATGCGAAAATAATCCAAAATTTGATCTAAGAATGAAACTCAGTACTATCACTAAATAGTCCTATAAGAATCCAAGTTCTAATCTTGAAAACATACGAATATGGAAGGTGATGACGTCTGATGTGATCCAATATACAAATAACAATTCCTCACTTGAACCAGTCTTTGTTTCGGAATAATTCCAGAATAAATTACCATGAATAACTTTCATAATTTAATTTTTATTTTGTTTTATATTTTTTCAGACTTTTCTAAGTCAACTTGTTGAGTTTTCAGGGGAATAAATTATTAAATCCAAAAATCAGACGAAGAATAAAAATTCTGGCAACAAATTAAAGCAATAATACACATAGTTCCTTCAGGTGCTAGAATTACTCTGAAAAATATATAGAATGCGTATTTAAAACCCCAGACTTCACTTCAAGTCTCGCGAGATTTGTCATATGGTCTCTTTCTAAACTAATTTTGGCACGTCCGCCAGTCACCTCACTTAAAAAACAATTATGAAAAGGTTGTTCATGCACAGTAATCACGAAAAAGAATGTATGCCCCTGATACTGACAAATCATTTTTGCTTCCAGTTGACAGTTTTCAGGGTAAAATGGACTAAATGATAATTCTCATGTAATACATCTTCATCTTAAGTATACAACATTTATCTCATTACTAAAAAAATGAATCCGAGAAAATTATTCATTGCAATTGAATGAAATGAAACGAAAATGAAATTAAAAGAATTTTAAACCTTGCACAAATATACGTAACAATATATACAAGGCTAAATATGTGAAATAAAAATATATTTGTACATGACTTTTTTCGTTGATATCAAAATATATTTATTTTCAGAGATCATATCAGATGGGGAGATGTTGCGATTTGTCAATATAACTCGGGAACAGAGGGGGAAATACAGATGTCTGGCATTCAACCGAGTTGAACCAAATGCGGAGGAATACATCAATGTTGAAGTACAATGTGAGTCCAAAGTCGTTCCTCAACAAGCATTCAGGAGTAGGTGAAATTTGAAATGTGATTATGACACGTCATCTTTATTGACGCGTATTAGTATTCTTACTCTGGCTTTGTATCAAGGTGAATGAGGAAGAATCCAGCACAATATTGATTGTATTCTAAAACTTTGGATTCTAGTGAGGTGATTTGATATTTTTATAAATGTAGTCTCTACTGGAACTGTGCTCCATTACATAGGCTGGTAGAGAGCGATCACAGGCCCTGGTGTAGGAAACACCCAGGCCTCTCCTATTTCTTGTTTTAACAAAATGTTTCTTCTATGGAATTAAAAGGTGTTGTTTGGCCCAGGTCCAGGGGATATATCCCTTGTTGCCTTCTCCTCTTTGTCGGCGCTGCCATTACCGGTAAATGAAAATAACACATGTGATAGATATCCAGTTAATAATTTAGTCTCGGTCATCATTTGCTATATACAGTCAATTCTACACATCTATACTCGTAAATACATGAAACAGTCCGTCTGTCATGTCTTTACAAAAAGTATACATTAATGCTTATATTTTCTTTATTACACAAAAATTGTTTTTAAAGGTGTTGTCACTTGAATTTCATGAATTTAAGTCTTTATATATCTCAAAGTAATAATTTGTCTGGTACCTATTTTGTAACAGATAGACCTGAAGTACGACTACTTAATCATAGAATAAGACAATACCAAGGAAAAAGCGTCTTTTTGGATTGTATCGTTAAAGCTGAGCCTCATGGGACGGTACGTTGGACAAAGAATGATCTTCCCCTGCCAGACGAGAAGTGGAAATACGGCACCACGATGTTTGATGGCGACGATGATATGATTACACTGCAACTGAGGATCACATTGCTGGAAAAGAGTGATTTCGGTTTCTACACTTGTGAAGCTTCTAATATTATGGGGAAAAGTCAGGTTACAATGGATCTACTAGGTACGACATATTGCAAGCAATAGTGTCCGTTCTATTCTTTGCATCGCTTAATGAGTGCTACATACCTCTTTTATTCACAAGATTGCCGACAAGACAGTAGCATTTTGTTCGCACCACGTCGTTCATTGTCTGGAAAAATACTATATTTGTCTGTAGCTTTTTTAAATTTTTAAATTCTCGATATTTTACATTTGATGAAGGCAATTATTTTTTATATTTGAATTTTTTTGTGGAAACTAACTTTAATTCTCTAAGATGCAAAGACTTTTTGGAAACTTTCAGTATTTCAACAATGCGATATTGCTTAATACAAGTATTTTATTTCCTGTAATAACAAATTCCTTGCACATTTACTTTTCTCCATTTCTTTTATCCCTCAACCCTACGTTCAAAAAGAGTTAGAAAGCACGACGTCAAAGCCCGAGGCATTTCGTACAAAAAGCCAGCTTTCGGTGACACCTTTTGTGCCATTTCTAGGACATTCAAGGACAGACAGTAATCTGGAAACCATCTTGGATACAGGTGGGTTCAGCGAAGAGAAGGATATCCCATATAATCCAAAAGGCCCAACTATCTATAGGAATGAAATCCTTATTCTTCAGGAAACTGGATCATCGCAAGAAGGTAAGAAGCAACGACATAAAACTTGTCCTAATGTTGACATGCCTTAAAGTGAATATCTCAATTGATTACAATTACTTATGAGGATTTGTTTTGCTAGCTCGTGATTAGGACATTAATGAAATTATGCAGACTCCAAACTAGCAGAATAATAAACTATGCAGTTAAATAGGCAGTTATATGTGATCCCTTGTTGAATGCAGTGCGCTTGAAAGGTATGTTATTCACCATATGATTTGTATTCTTTATATATATATATATATATATATATATATATATATATATATATATATATATATATATTTGTATTCTTTATATAAGAAAACTGGTTTTTATACACACACACACACACACAAACACATATAGTTTAATACTCTTGATACGACAAAATGTCAACATATCACTGTATGTTATATGATTGGTCCAGATAAGCACAATACATTTTTATAGTGTTCTCTTTACAAATTGTCTGCGATAGTGGGTTTTTTCTTACCCCACTTTTTAGAACGTTTTATTTTTACTATTATTATCAATATTTGTCAGCCATTTCTCGAATTGGTTGCCTAATTAGAAGTGGGGAAAAATGGTTATGTCGGTCTTGATAGGTCAGGATTATTCCACAGAAAATCGTTACGTCATGTATTATCGTATATTGGGCTGGATAAGGGCACAAAACCCACAAAGTAGAACAGCAATAAGAAATAAAGCTACGGGCATAGGTCAATTAAAAGTGACCATGGGCGTGGGGAGAGAGAGGTGGGCGATATTCATACATCATGTACCACCACCTTATGTACAAGCGTTATTTAAAATATTGACTTACAGGAGTAAATAAAACCACCTCTGTTCAGAGAATGTGAGTATAAATCGGTCTCCTACTTGACAGAAAATTTATCCAACCACATTTTTTGGGGCGATAAATTAACTAAGATGAGCTGATGTTTCTTGTTACTTTATGCAATTCCGACTTTTTAAAATTCGTTTAGGCCTTCTGTTCCAAGCCATATAATGTAGATATCCAGTCACAAATACGTTACAGAAAATCTTGAATTTTTGCATCCAGTAACCTTAACATGAATATCCAACAATTAGAATGCTTGGTAGTGAAACTGACACACTGTAGATAAGTGAACTGATCGTCTACAAACCAATTCAAACTATATTACATCTCATTGCATAGGACATTCTATAATGAAAAATGATGACTGTGTCAAATATTTTATTTATTTGGAAGGATAGTTGCTCTTTGATTTATGATGAGTAACAAATCTAATTATAAACGTTAATAGCTATGGAACTTTGGGATTATGTTTTATGTGCGAAAAATGAAATTAAATGTGCATGATCCGAGTCCGAATGAACAAAATTATGTATTCTTTTTTTCTTTCTAAACTATTTTAATTAAAATTAAAACTATGTAATAAACATAATCTCAAAACGGTAAAGATTTAATATCAAACTTAAGAAACTCTTTGAATAAAGTTAAGCATCGCTCACCAAAGCTGGCAAAAGCAGGATTTTATTCGTTTCATAAATTTAGTATTAAGCCATGTCCCATTTGTTATAATAAATATATGTATATATATGAATATATGTAAAATTGTTTAAGTATATTGTTACGTAAAATCAGCTCTAGACACGTAAAATCTTATTCCTATTCTTTATATTACAATTCCTATTAAAGTTCTGCATTTTCTGACAACAGCAGATGTTTTGAGTGAGATCATGATTTCGTTCTTATGTTGCAGCAAATACTGTGAATCGGGTTATAACAGCCACCAAGAATGGCGGAACAAAGTTACAGACTTCAAATACTGGACTGCTTTGTATTATGTTCGTGATGGTCAATAAAGTGAATTTCCTCAGTTGGGATTTTCTATAGCTTTTCAACTCTTCATCTATATCCGATCCTCGTTGTGTCATGGCAATTTTCACATTGGGATTTTGTTTCACTTTTGTTTTCATAAAATCAATAATGTTGGTCTCAATGCTTATCCTTTTCATCAACGTCTCTTGCATTCAAATCTTCTAGATCACTGGCTGTGATTTAATCAATGCTTTACTTTTATATGGCGTATGGAGCTGAACTTTGGATATACATTCGTTCACATTTTGGCTGAATTTTGCTGGTTTAGCATGTGCACTTTTGCAAAATCTGTCACACAAAAACAATGGAATCGCAAATTAGGCACTTGTGTCTATTGGAAACTGGAGGATGGGGATGATATCATCTAACTGTATGGGTGGGTTAGAAGTAGGAGTCCTTTTTGTACTCATATCAAAAGGTCAGGTGTTTTGGCCACAGAATGAAAGTCTTATAGAACTGAGAGCGCCCAGAACAGCATTCTTGTTTGTTCGGTTCCTAGTTCCAAAATAAACTGGTCCATGGAAGACAGATCCAGAAGTGTCAGTGTGTTGGTTCAAAATAACAATGAGTGTTTAAGGTCATATAATACTGAAATGTGATTCTGAGCAGGCCATGTCGAAATTAGAAGGAGGAAGGGAGAATTTTTTCCATTACATTCCACCCCGCTTATGACAAAGAATCTTTCAACGTGTTTAAAAAGTTATGTTTGCTGGTATTTTGGGTATAATTGATGGAATATACATTTCTTCATAAAAAAATAATACGACAATACATATTTTGATCTCTGTAAAAAAAATAAGTTTGGAGTCTCCGGGATCAAGTTCTTTTCTGGTGTTCCGGAAACGTTGGCACAGTCAACTGTGTATGATTCCTATACTATGTGCAACGTGTAATCCATCAATAGGGACTGATTATATTGCGCTTACACGGCACGAGGTGAATTTACATTCAAGAAGGTGCTATTTTTTATTGTTGCAGGTGCATTGTGTTGCTTTGTTTGTATTTAGCGTAAATTCACTTTAATGTACATTATTATGATGTACGTTATTCGTGTATTTAAAATTTGTGAAAAATTTTAAGTTTGCAAAGCTGATTGGACTTATTGAATGTTTGTGTTCTTTAAGAATTTTTTATTTGGTGAATTACAGAGATATTTCAGCAGGAATAACGAAAGGTACGATAGATTCAGATAAACACTATTGGATTCAAAATGTCAAATTTTTTGAAGATAAAATAGACAATTTATTTGAAGAGCACGAATTGTAAAATTGTGCAAGATGTAGTCATGAAATATGTAGTCTTTCAATTTGCATTGCCTTTAACAGGAACTGTCGAAGACTTGTCCGCTTAAAATGTAAATAATTAGAACATATTTTCATTAATGTCAAAATGGAAAATGAAGATTTTGTGGCATGTTATTAAATGCATAATTTAAAAAAAATCAGTACTTATTAAGCTTCGCATCAGATCACCTTCGATGCACAAATATCGCCATAGTAGATCTTTACAGTAATTGTCCGCAGCTGTGACATTCTTTATATTTAATGCGAAATTTTTGAACAGCTGACACCAAATTCATATAACGTTTGATAAAACAAATATTATTAGCTCTGGAACGTTTTTTTCTCTGGCAATGATTCAGCCAAAACATAAACGATACAACAATATGGGTATTTGTGACAGTAAATTAATCTTCCAACTTGTCGTGCAGTTATCTCCCACCACATTGGTAACATGGGTTAAAACGAATATAAACAAATCTTTTTTACTCTTTTGTTCAAGTCACTCTGATATCAGCTCATTTCATTTTTAATTTTGTTCTGAGACAATTTATTGAAATGATCCAGGTGCAAGCCATCGAAACTTTACTTTAGTATATAATTGGCATGCAAGCAACGGGTGTTTCCTTGCAGGAATATACATGCATCATCCAAATCAATATTTTATGCTGATGTTATGTGTGTATTTGTGTGTAATTTTGTGGCAACTTTGAATCGGTAGCGTGTGTTTTGTGTGATTGTTTTAGCAATATTAATCAATCGGTAGACCAATGTAACGACCATCAATCGGTTGCTACTTATTAACGTCACAACAGTATCCATCCTAAAAAGTATTGTAGTGCAAACTGTCGTTGTGAATGTATGAAATTAACCGAACTTATCTTTAAAACTACACATCGAATCTGAATAAACTTGGCATATATCTTCTTTCACTTAGTATATTCATTCAAGGGCATTTGAAGATAAAAAAAATATATTTAAGTGTAAGACATTAATTTGGCATAATTATTTGTGATACTAGTTTTCTTGTAGTGGTGATGATAATGATGACTATGATGATGATTATGGTCATGATGATTGTGCTACTATTACTATTACTACTAATATACTGATTCTAAGATACAAACACGGTAATACAATAAATGTAGACAGCTCAAGTCTAAAGAATCGTTGAGGAAAACCCTGGTAAAGAAACTTTAATATATATTGATAACTCGTTGTAAATTAAGCTGATTTGCAACTTAATGGGTAATTATTGGAATCGCACAAATCCTACAAATGTCAAGACATAATAGTTAACTTTGGTAATTCTTTATCTGAATATCATTTTGTCTGTGTACAAGATTTGATTTTGAAAGTCAACGTTAGTTACATTTAACAGATCAGTTGTATCACCGGTCCATGAACGATAAATTTGTATCTGCATTGACGTGTCTACGTTAAATATGCTATGCAAATATTTATTGCATTCATCGAAAAGATATAAAGGTACTTCAAGATTCTCGTATGACAAACACTATAGAATTTGTCATAATGTAATAAAGGGTCGGACCACTAATTTTTTTAGACCGCATTGTGTGTGTGTGTGTGTGTGTGTGTATTAGGTTGGCATGCAAACCAAACATGTTTACAACAGAGAATTTTAATTATCCTTGCAATGCAGGTGTTTCTCAGCATTTTATTCTGCCTTTCTCGGTCTCCTCGACAGGGACTCCGTGGTCTGCACTAATAATAAAGCCTTGCACTAGGAGTCCACGTGCTATTTTGTCAGAAGATTAAATACAATATATCTAAACATAAGAAAATATTTTCTTTCCAACTATAGTACATACATTGGAGTTTATGAAATGAATCGTAAAAAGAATTGATGTACTAGTTACCGGGTGTATTTCATATAAATATATATTTTCTTGTCTCTTTTTTTTAATTCTCCGCTAGTATACTGCTTCTCTGGCTGTAATACAATCCCAAAACTATTCCGTTGCCAATACAGAGCATCAATTATGTACATTTCCGTGCATTGATAACCTTAGTTACCAGGCATACTCTATGCTATTTTGGGCGGTATCCTAAGCAAATAGAATGATAATAATTGACATTTATGTAATACCAAGGAATGATGGGAATGAATGGTGCATTGCAAGAACATTTTACCATACTGATACTTTATAGATGTAGAAAACTAAATATAATGAATCAATTTTAATAGTCTGTCTAGTGCTTTCTTTAAACTCACTTTCTGCGGTACTGATACGTGCAAGCATTAAATATGCATCTATGAGTATTATGTACTTAGAGGTAAAAAAATACACAACCTCCAATGTTCATCAGTTTCTAGTGTAAATATGGTATTATTGTATGCATAAATGTTCATAATTAGAATTTGTTTTTTTTTGTAGTCATATTTTAAGAAGTATTTATGGCAGCTAAGAGGTTCTGTTTGCTTAGCATCACTTGACACGTGTGAACTTTATGAGTGTAGGGGATTGCATCCGAAGGTCAACAGTAGATGGGACCAGATTGTCAGCTTATACTACTCTTCATACAAAATTGTACAAACTATAAATAGTACAGAATAGATGATATCATCACACTTTGAAACTCAAATCAAAACATAGCATCAGAATTTACAAAATTAAATAGGAAACTAGAACCCAATACAAAGCAGATAAACGTAAAAATTTGTCATTGTTTAATAGTACCAAAAACATTAGTATTCAAATTGTTTCTTACTTTGTATGAAAATGATTAATGAAGCCAAAAGTGAGAATTTTTTTAACCCAATCCCCTAAACAAACTGCTACGACTTCATAGTCACAAACTAAGTAAAAGAAAAGAAGCAAAACGAACAAGTTTTGGAAAACGTAAAGAAGAATATAATTATCAATGTTATAAACAAACATGAGGGAAACGTACAGCACTATGAAGTGAATTAAACTGGTCATTATTAAGGTCCATGAATGTCAGTAATGAATGAAAAGGTCTTAAGAAATTTCAAAACAGTTAATGTGGTACTACAAGAACCGTGACTTTGTCAAAATGTTGTTGTTCAGAATTCCTTCAAATAAATTATAACAGTTCCAGAAAATAAATAGTCCAAATAAAAAGCACATTTTATTAACACTGTACAGTCCAAATGTTTTTCCCCATAAAAATATCTAAGTACAGCATAAAATAGATCCGCAGACTTGCAACAGGAACACAATAAGTGTGAATGACTCAAAAAATTGGAATGGAATCGGAGTGCTTAATTGTCACCTAAATTTCACCATATATTGCGACTGTACTTTATACTAGACACTATTGACTTTACGTTGAATTAGGCATATTCACTTGACCTGAGCAGCCAATCGAATATTGATTTATCATCAGTCTCTGAAAAAAAACGCCATAGGCGCCAATTTAAGTCTCATCAATAAGATTGTTATTACTATGTAAGCACGTCATTAAACATCTATTTATAGATCTTGTGCAATTTACTTTCTTGAACAGATTCACGTCATGGACAGTTTATAACAAAAGATATTCTATACAGTTTACAACCTTGAATAACAATTAGGAAAAGTAAATAAAATCATGTACCAGGAGTTACAAAAATATAGATATAAATAACACTCCTGGGTCAAATACGTGTTAACGAAAATGACATCCTGATGAATTAAATCCAACTAGAGGCCATATCGATGTTATAGCACATGAAAACGCACAGAATTCAGGCATAATCATTGCTTTCACAATGAAGAAGTGGAGTTCACTGACAACACCACCTCGGTTGCACTCCCTGTAGATTATATTGCACCAACATCTCTGTCTGTAAGTTGGATTATGAGCGTGTTCAGCAAGTCTGCCACGTACGTCGAGTTATCGTTCTCAAGATAAACAAATAGTTTCTCCTCAGGTAGAGAACAAGCGAGTGCCACTGACCGACACTTTACTGCACAGACAGTGTGCTACTTAATTATCGCTGAATGAGAATAGAGCCATAACCCCACGACAACCCCGGTTATGTGGAATCACGCAACCTCTGGGATTTTGGTTAATAGTAAAACAATTGAACCTGGAATTCTTATATTGTGTCTGAAGTGGACTGTCAAAGCACGCACCGTCACTGGTCGGAAAAACTATGCAAGGCTCCATAAGTTCAAAGAGTGGCGTTTTACGCTTAATTGTGAATAAATTAGCTTTTGTTTCTTAGTGGTTGAGAAAATAGCTGGTAGACGTGATATCGGTGTGTGTTCCTAAATTATAGTTTTAATTTCAGTTTTTGACTGAATATTTGTTTGAAATCTATCATTATCATTGCGTGACTGAGTCTGGTGGTTTTGGGAATTAAGCCATCTGCTATAACCTAACTTGCGTTGGTGTATTTTGACTAAATAGTTAAATTGGTAATGCAGCTACTTTTATTGACTTTACCACATTATGCTTGTACCACATTATGCGGTTGGGCCTATTGGGTTTGGCTTGTACCGCATTATGCGGTTGGGCCTATTGGGTTTGGTTTGTACCACATTATGCGGTTGTGCCTATTGGGTTTGGCTTGTACCACATTATGCGGTTGGGCATATTGTGTTTGGCTTGTACCACATTATAATTAGTAATATTGGGTCAGATAGTTAACACTATATTCGTAACCTTTGTTTAAAGTTCTAGATGTACCGCTTTGTGATTGTATCTGAAGATCTGGGGTTAGGATCACCATATATAGTTATTACTTTAGGGCCAGGTTGGTTATAATTTGTCTAAAATTTGGTTTTAGATTCTCTGACACGTATATGCTCTTAAAATGAGTAACAAAAAAGAGCAAAAAACAACAAGCTTTGTAAAATTTAGCTGACAATTTATTTCCCTAGAAAGTCTAAATAAGTAAAAGGAACTTTATAGGAGTCAAATCCCAAAATAATCCAAGAATTACAAACAAAAGGGTGCTAAATAAAATTCAGTACAGATCCAGAATAAATCCAAAACTCACGGCTATGATGTGTTTGTGATAGCATATAAAATGTTGATGTGTCAACAGTTTTTTGTTTTTACTTTTTTTTTGTTTGTTGAATTACAGGTCTGAATTCACTATAAATTCCAGTGAATGTTTCTAGCCGAGACTTCTGTCAGAGCATTGTATTTCCGGAGAAACTGATCACTTGATTTCAATAACTTGAAGAATGTAATTCAGTCCAAAATTACCGGTCACATCATATAATATAACATGATTGTTCTAAGACTTAAAGCACGGATGAAATAGTCCTCTGAGCTGCAAGATTATATAAATTATTGCAACCTCACAAGCCATTGATAAATTGTATTTAAATAGGTCACTGAATCGAAAAGAATGCTTTCTGTATCTACATTTAAAATAAACTTCTCTTTTAACAACTTCAATAGTACACGCACCATAGGCCTATACTCAAAAAACTAGTTTAAAGTGACATGATCCTAAAGATTCTTAAAATGATTCCCTAATTATAAACTACAATAAATGAACACCTTCGTCACAACATTTCCAGTATCAAAACAATATGACCACATCATATTTATCAAAGTTTGATGACATTTTTTTAAAGCCGTTTGGTTTTCAATGTGATAGGCAGAATGCTAGAATTATTACTGGAAAATTCCAGATATAAAATCTTATCCTTGATCCGATTGGAAAGTTGAAAGGCGAAACTGAGTTTAAAAAAATAAAACTTTATGAATGCTTTTACTGTTGTTTCAGTTTTAATATTCGTCAGAAGAATTGCTTCTGGTAATCTTGCTGACACACACACACACATGATGGTCAACAACTATTGTTTGCTGGCTTGGTCTTATGGACCGACACAGTCTGTCCATATTCTGCTAAATGGTTCATAAATTGCAGGAATGTGTTTCAGATGAACTGTGTGTCGTCTGATTAGATTTTCCTATCATTTAATAAGTGTGAAAAAATCTGCAGTATTTACAAACATCACTTTAATTTTTGGCCAATCAGAGTTATTCAGGATATTGCAAAAAGTCTTCATGAGCGACCAAAGGAGTTTCATGGGCCAAACTAAAATTTTCCTGCCTATACGATTTTGAAAATATGATTTGATAGTTCATCGACTGCTCGTCACCAGCAGGTTACTCGAGTAGTCTCCATTTTCTCATAAGGACCCCATTTTAATAACATAACAAACAGGTACTTCTGTTGCTTCAGTTTCATTAATAACGCTCTAAAACAAACAGGTCGATCTCTGGATCTTGTTCCTGTTCGACGACAAGTAACTGTCATTTATTACCTTGATTGGAATAATGAAAATGATTACATTTTATATATAATTTAGTTAAAAATGAAAACCTGTAAGATGGTGGGGCATCTTATCCGCTTACCAAGGTCTATACTTGAAAATGTTTGAGTATTGTTTGTTGATTAATATAATGGTTGTAAATCTTGGGATACTTACAATAATGTTCATGTTTTCCACTACTTATGTGCAGCACTTATTAAATTGTTATAAACTACTGTGATTATTTATGTTATTATTTTGCATGCGCATATTTTCCGATTTCTCCAACATGAAATTACGAATTCAAAATTCACGGGCGGTTAGAATTTGCCTGGGGACCAGGCTTTATGATAATGTACAGTACTCACACAGTGCAAATCGAGCTTAGCGTCACGTTAAGTCATTGTTTATTCCAAGCAATTATCTAATATAGATTTTGCATTATTCAGTATTTCCACCAAAACGCATTCTTATTTCAAATTGTTTGATTTACGTTGATCCACGAGCCCAGGAGTTACTTTTTTAATGATATAAGTAATCGTACAAATTGACGTAATCTTTATGTAAAGGTACACACGATGCATTGTGGAATAACCAGCATATATTCACATGACTGGTACATGTTCATGAAAGAATGATAATAAATATGCTAAAATTCTGCAAATATACCGGCACAGATAATCATTTATTAATTTTAGTTTTGTGTTCTGGCTGAACAAAATCATAATTTTCCAGACAATGAAAACCTGGTTTGTTAATAATTGGAGATTTATCTTTATTTTCCGATATTATTCCAGGCCAGTTAATCGTTAAAATCATGAAACTACCTTGGGTTAAAAGGAAATTTTAGATTGAAAGATGATATTCTTTATATTCATTTACTTGACAATGAAAAATAGCGCGGTCCTTGAGTTTTATGAAATGGCTCTGGAAAAGTTTTGGAAAAGTCATGGAATTTGTTTTTGTTAAGTCTACAGGAATCCTGTGTATGGGAACAATAGGAATGTTAAGGTAAGGTAACGTCTCAGTAATGGACACATGCAACCGAGAATAATGTGTTTGTGAGTTAAACATAAATTATACAACTAAAAAATCTTTTCAGGCAAGAAAGAATAAGTCTTTTCGAGACAGTGGAGTGACCCTCTAAAAGGTTTTTTTTTATCACGAATACATGCTATTCTCACCATTGAAACGAGCAGCATAAAACACAACATATACCATCTCATCAACGAAAGAAGAAACATAAAACCCCAAATAAACCATCTCATCTACAAAAAGAGAAGCATAAAACACAACATATACTATTGCATCAACGAGATGAGCAGCATAAAACACAACATATACTATCGCATCAACGAAAGAGAAGCACAAAACACACCATATACCATCTCATCAACGAACGAAGCATAAAACCCAAAAGATACCATCTCATCAACGAAAAGAGAAGCATAAAACACAACATATACTATCGCATCAACGAAACGAGTAGCATAGAACCCAAAATATACCAGCTCATCAACGAAACAAGCAGCACTTAACACAAAATATACTATCTCATCAACGAAACGAGTAGCATAAAACCTAAAATATACCATCTCATCAACGAAAGAGAAGCACGAAACACACAATATACCATTTCATCAACGAAAGGAGCAGCACAAATCATACCATATACCATTTCATCAGCGAAAGAGAAGCACGAAACACACCATATACCTTCTCAACAACGAGACGAGCAGCATAAAACAAACAAAAATATACTATTCACACCAACGAAACGAGAAACAAAAACAAAAAATACTATCCACGCCAAAGAAACGAGAAGCATAAAGCACAAAAGTATACTATCCACACCAACGAAACGAGAAGCATAAAACAAAAATATACTATTCACGCCAACGAAAAGAGAAGCATAGAAACAAAAAAAATACCATCCACACCAACGAAAGCGCAAGCATAAAACACAAATATAATATCCACATCAACGGATGAGAAGAAAAACACAAATATAATATCCACATCAACGGATGAGAAGAAAAACACAAACATATTATCCACATCAACGGATGAGAAGATAAAAACAAACACAAATATACCCTCTACACCAATGAAACGAGCAAGCATAAACCACACCAATATACTATCACACCAACGAAATGAGGAATCATAAATCGTACAATATACTATTTCATCAATGAATGAGCTTGCATAAAACACACTTATATACAATTCACACCAATGAACGCACATGGAAACACATACTCAAACGTACGAGCGCACACAAACACGAGATTACGGTTAAAGCTGTCGAAAAAAGACTATAAAAAAGATTTAGCATGCCAAAACCTTTATCATTGGTGATACAACAGATTCCGTGGAAGGAGATCCATGACCATATTCAAACAGTGGAGGATTACTATTGCCTTTTGCAAGAACTGTGTCCATTGAATTGGGGACGACGTGTCTTAGTGACTTGCTTTCTGGGATTTCGTTTACCGTCCGATGATTTGTGGACACTTTACGATCAGTACGTACCACTCCAAAAAAGTATGAAAGTGATTCCTTGAAATGCTCAAGAGAAACTCATTCTCCTGAAAGCTTTGCGCTTTCATCTGGATACTTCTCGACCTTTACGGGAAAACAAGATTCGTCAACTTTTAGGTACCGTAGAGGTGTATGAGGATGTGTATGTAGCTTGTGACTTACACCCTCACTGGACAGATGTACGTGACTGGAAAAGTGTGGGTTTTGAGACTTGGACTAAAGAAGTGGTTAACTATGCCCGAGATTTGTAATCCTGAAACATTAAAACGTTCCGTGAAAAAAGTCACTTTTAATCTTGTGTTAGTGACAATACCAGAAGAAGAAGAAGTACAGTCTGTCACGGAGGAAAACCATTCTCTTCAGGACAGGACAGTCCTTGACATTCGCGAAAGGCCATTCCAGGAGAACCTTTGTGTGACAGTAGCAAACCATGTACAAACATTTAGAACATTACACAATGTCCCAAGGACACAACATTTGAATGAGAAAACATGTTGTAAAGTAGAAACTTGTTTATATTCTACGATGGTTGTATTGATGTGTCTTTTATCCATGTATTTAACCATATTTGGCTATTATGTATTTATGTCTTTCGTGTTATTTCATTTTAAAGTTTGCAATAAAAGTGTCCTGCAAAAAGTATAAAAACCTCTAGTCTTGTTTGTCTTTGTGTTACAAGAAAGGTGACATTCCTGACACAACTATGGCTGCCTATACTGTCATATACTGTCTCTGCTCCCTCTTCCTCCACTTTCAAAGTCATTGACGAACATTTAGACCGTGCTAGTTGGGATGCCTTGTATTTTCGACATCCTTTTAACATGCTCATTGCTGGACCTAGCGGTTAAGGCAAAACCGAATTTGTCAAACGTTTGATCGAATATAAACATCATTTGATCGATCGTCCACCTCAACGTATCGTGTGGTGTTACAAGGAATGGCAATCCGCGTACGGTCTTCTACGAGAAAGTCAAGGTGAATCCATTGTGTTTGTGGAAGGCATTCCGGTTGAAGACGACGGTATCGTGTCTGACTCCAGTCAGACCCATTTGGTTATTTTTGATGACATGTTAGTAGAAGACGAAGAAGAAATTAAACTGTGGTTTACACGCAAAGGGCGTCATCGTAATGCCAGTGTCATTTACATTGCTCAAAATTTGTTTCAACAAAGTAAAGCCCATCGTACCATTAGTCTCAATGCTCATTAATTGGTCTTGTTTAAACGTCCTAGAGATAAATCGCAAGTGCAAGTCTTAGCCAAACAGTTAGGAACACCTTGGCTAACTCATGCATACGAATATGCCACTCAAACTCCACACGCCTATTTACTCGTGGATTAGAAACCATCTATCCCCGATTATTTGCGATTTCGTACCCATCTGTTTCACCACTGGTGTTAAGACGGAGGACCTGTCGTGTACACATCTCCGACGTCGACTTAACCATGACCAGCAAAGAAAAAATGTATAAAACCTTGGTTACTTGGATTCTGTCCCACACATCGTCAACATGACGTCCATTCAGTCTCATCTTCCCGTTAAATTGATTCGTGCCTTGTATGGCATTAATCGCGAGAAAAATCCACAAATACGTGCTCGTGTCTTAGAAGCCAGTCTCAAAGAAGTCTTACGATGGTTTACGGTGACAGCACGTCAATTACTGCAAGGCATCATTTAGATTCCACATCAAACCAAAGAGTTTTTTGATAGAAATAAAGTAGCCTTGACGCAACTAGATGATCCTTGCATTGACACTCAAACCAAAAAGCAAATCATTTTGAAACCTGGAGGTAGTGGTTCACTAGGAGGTGTCATCATTCGTTCCCTCTTAAAATGGGATCCCAATGCACCCAAACTTGGCCCCAAGAATCAAGTCATTTCCCAACGTACCCAGAAGAAAATGAAAAAGAACCATGGTACCAAAACCAAGTCACCACTTCAGAAAAAGAAAAAGAGTCACGGTACCAAAACCAAGTCACCACCTCAGAAAAGGAAAAAGAAATGTCCACCGAAATCAGTTTTAACCTACATGAGAACGTCTGCAAAATCGTTTTCTCCAGCAGTAATACCCTCTTCCTCTTTAGCAGCAGTGACTGCTGCTCACAAAGTACCTGCCCCCCAAATCAAAGTCCAAGAGAGATCAGGCGTGTTACAAAGTTTAATGGATTTGTCCAACGAAGAATTGGCTAGATTTAGCCCTTTGCGAACTCCTCCTCGACGTGTGTTGCCTGTCATCAAGTTGAAACGACGCAAAGACAATCAGTGGCGACGCTTTCCGGTATAAAAAGACCTGAGGTCAATTTTAACATCAGTGGTTTTTTTGTGCTCCTGAACACCCCAAGATTACCCGACCAAAAAGTGCATACCGTCACCATTGTTGTTCTTCTGTACAAAAAGGAAAAGGAAAAGGAAAACGTCAGTCACGTCATCCTAAGAAACGCTTAGTTCAGCATCGACGACACCTACAGAAAAGACACAGTCGTTCCAAGAAAAAAAAAGAAGTCACCAAAGAGGAGGTTTCTTCTATCCTACTGGTATTCAAAAAAATTTTGAAAATATGTTCAGAAAGGTTGACCAATTTATAAAAGACAGACAACAAAAATTGATAAGGGACAAACATGGGACAAACCATGAAGTCCAGTGTGATAAGGGACCAGCAAGAAACGAACTATGAAGTCAAGTGTCTGACGTGCACCCAACGATGTATCCGCGTTATCGTTCTCCAGTTCCAAAAGGAAAAAAAGACAGTTTCGTTGTGCTAAAAAAAATAATAAAGGGTCATGTAACCAAGTGATTGACGTTAGTGTACTTTTTGGTGTCTGCCCTGGAAACAATGCACAAAAATGTCACCCTCCAAAGCCCATTCCTCTTCTACTCCTAAAGGAAAGAAACAAAAAGGACTGCTTCCTCGTTTAGTCAAACATTGGGACATGTTGTCTGTCCTGTCCTCGAAGGACGTCATAGATACCGTGTGCGAATGTTGTCTGAATATTTTGAAAGGCACGATTTCTTTGTCTGCAAATCAAAAAAATGTTTAGCCAAACATCGACACGTTCTTCGTCAAATGGTCCAAAAGAAAATTCCTTTTCGTCAAAAGAAAAAGATGTTGGTGCAACGTGGAGGAATTGCTATTTTACCCCTGTTAGCACCCTTGCTGGGAACCATAGGAAAACCCTTGCTGAAAGGAGTATTGGAACAATTGGAAGTATCCTGGGAGGATAAAGATAAAAGGAGAACACTGGAGTCAAATGATCCCATACATGATTCTTGAAATCTAATGGAAGGACGAAAACTGACTTTAGTCCCTTACAAACGATGGATGGAATACCATAGTTGGCAAGAACAACGGACCCCACAATTACCTCCCAATCCTCATTTGACCGAAATGTCTCAGTTACAACACGAATTGCAATCGTTGATGGATCGTAGCGATTTGTTCGAAACGGAAAAATCTCAACGGTACGGTCAATTATTGCAAAGACTGCAACTTTTTCACCAAAAAGCTTTAGACGAAACAGCTGTACCTTCTTTGAAAGATTTGAAAGCCTTGATGAAAAGTTCATCACCACCACTATCCTCAACGGTTAAAGCAGAAGCAACCCCACGGATACCTGACGAAGAAGAAGTAGAGGTACGAGAAGTCTTTCAAACACCATCAGCAGCTCCCCTTCCTAGTAAAATTGCAGCGTCCTTGTTGACCCCTTCTCCTACACCTCAACGAGAAGAACTTAAAGCTTTGGTTAAAAAATGATGTCCACTCCTTCTTCGATAGAAGCAAAAAAGAAAGAAGGGAAACCAGAAGTGAAAAAAGACAAGAAAACCAAAGAAATTCCCTTACCACTATTATCAC
This sequence comes from Potamilus streckersoni, assembly GCA_016746295.1. NCBI lineage: Eukaryota > Metazoa > Mollusca > Bivalvia > Unionida > Unionidae > Potamilus > Potamilus streckersoni. The sequence goes on from JAEAOA010000121.1 coordinate 697,179, forward strand.
CTCCAAAACCATTAGCAAAACTACCTTCCACTTCGACACCTGTGGCACATCGAACACGTAAAGCCGTTTCCAAACCACCCTCTCGCTCCATAGCGAAAAGCCTCAACGAAGATTGGATCACTTATTAAAAAAAACAAAACAGAAAAGAAAAATGGAGAAGGTCTTAGCTAGCATTTACAACGATAAAACTCATTTAGATGGCTACGGAGTTGTTCAAAAATTGTATCGTGCTGCCAAAACAAAACTGAAAAGTATCCGTTTACCTCAAATGCAACGATGGTTACAAGAACAAGCTACGTACACCTTACACAAACCCTTTCGACGAAAATTTTCAAGAAGTTGCACCCAAGTGGAAGGTATCGATCATCAATGGCAGGCGGATTTAGCCGATGTCTTCATTTGGCCACCTACAATCGTGGCTACAAATATTTGTTTTGTGTCATCGACGTCTTTTCCGAATTTGCTTGGGTCGTGCCTTTGACTTCCAAATCGAGCAATGAATTAGTGAGGGCATTGAAACTGGTGTTGAAACAAAGTGGTCGTCACCCTCTTCGATGGCAAACCGACAAAGGTACCGAATTTCTAAAACACGCTTTCCAAAAAAGAATTGAAGAAACGTGACATTCATTTGTTTTACCACCGAGAATCTCAAAACTAAAGCCAGTATCGTGAAACATTTTCAATGTACTTTTAAAGAACGCATGTGGAAATATTTTACGCATCAACACACTCTCAAGTACATCGACGTCTTGCCACACCGCGTTCAATCGTACAACCAATCTTACCATCGGAGTATTGGACGTGCCCCTCAAGAAGTGACTCCCGACAACGAAGTGACCGTCTTCGATCGTCTGTTTGGTACGTCTCCATCAGTCACTGGTTCCAAGAAAGGTAGACAGTTAGCCACAGGAGATTGGGTACGCACTGGCAAAACCAAACGTGCTTTCAACAAAGGTTACTTGCCCAACTGGATCACTGAATTGTTTAGTGTCACTGAACGAGTGCGTGGTTGCTATTCTCCCGTCTATAAATTGGAAAACATGAACGGGGAAGTGTTAAATGGAACGTTTTACTTACTCGAGTTACAACGTGTGACCAAAAAGGAAGACGTGTATGAAATCGAAAGCATTCCCTATAGAAGAACACGAAAGGTGGGAAAACGTCGTGTCAAAGTACATTGGAAAGGATATCCGTCAAGTTTTGACTTTTGGATTGAAACTTCTAAAATCATTGACTATAAAAAGAAGTGACTATCATGGTCTTCAACAGAGTCTCAGTTACTACTGTGAACGCTCCTTCCCCCAGTTTTTCTCTGCAAGATCTACAAAAGCAACCCTTGTGGGTGTGAAATGGAGAACGTGTGCCTAAAACGCAAATCGTCTTTTTCTGCCAAATCAGTGTGGTGTATTGTGTCATCGGTGCAGCCATTGGCAATCTAAGTTTACAACAAGGAGACAAACAATTGTGGACCATTTTACTCAGCAGTTGCATTGGTTACCTTCTTCACAATCCGTCCTTAAAATATTCCTCTAACGGAAACAACAACAACAACGGGAGTCTGGTGTCCAACGTCAGTTCCAACAATCCTCTTTTAGACACTCCTCTGACCTCCATTGACTCATCGGACACTATAACTGTGGAATTATGAACAATCAATTTTACTTAACCTTACCCAGTGACAGTTCCATGGAAGTGTTTCCCAAAAACACTTTGTGTTGTTACACGGTCAAATTACCTCAGAATATTCAATTTGATGACGAAGCCCATTATGTAGTGGCTTTGGTAGAAATAATTTACCCTACACAAATCAAAAACATCGTTGAATCTCAAAACACTGTGTCCGTAGAAGTTGAAGACGATCAAGAGCAACAAGTCATGGATGAACGTAGTGATAAAGTTGACTTTCCCAAAACAAAGAATCCTGCCATTAATCGAACCCTTTATATGTTGAAAATTCCTTCAGGTTATTATTTTAGCGGTCAACATTTGGTGAACACCCTTGCTGACAGGTTCATTGCCATGTTTGAAAAAGCCTTGGAGAAAACTACAAAAAGTGTCAAGATTGAATACTACAAAATAGCTCGTCGCCTCCTGATGAAATTTTCACACGACAAAGTCTTGGCTATTACATTTTGTACGGAATTGTATCACATTTTAGGTGGAAATCACGAAAATGATCAAGAATCATCCAACAAAAATGCCACCCATAGGTAACAATTTGGATTTTGCCAAACATTTTCATTTCCATGTAGTAATGAACCAAAGACTGAATTTGATTTTTGTGTACTCCAATGTAGTGGAGTACAACGTAGTGGCACACACCTCTGTACCGTTACTGCGTGTAATTCCTTTCAAAGTGGATTCTGACACGGCTGCTGACGACGAAGGTGGAAAAACCTATCATATTCACCGTGAATTTGTACATCCTCACTATTTGCCTGTCAGTAAGTCATATTTTGACACTGTCAACATAACTATAAAAGGAGATATGGGACAAATATTCAATTCACCAAGGGAAAGTCACTGTGAAACTCCATTTTCGAAAAAGAGTACTCTAAAAAACTTCTTGTCAGTTATGTATCATGTGTACCAAGGAGTCACTCGACAACGAGGACATTGTTTAGGGGATATGCTCAAATCGGCCTTTCGTACTGTGGTTCCCGTGTTAAAACCAATGGTGACACGGGTGTTACACGCCATGAAAGATGCTGATTTGAAACACGGTAAAGAATTTCTCCAAAATGTCATCATTGACAAACAAAACCCCAAAGAAGCTTTCTTACAAGCAGGCAAAAATGTTTTGCTTCACACAGGCAAAGATATTTGGGGTCGCCGAGAAAATCCTATAAATACCCCGTTTGCTGAGGAGTCAGTCATTCCTGCTTCTCTGAGGTTCAAACAAGGACAAGGCAGAAAAAGACGACGAAAACACCCTTTCAAAGGACTTCATACTCTCAAAGCTAGAAAGACTAAGAAAAGAAAAACTGTTCGAGAGTTAGATGTTCTTGATTATTAAATTGTAAAAACCAACAACAGAAAATGATGCACCGAGAGTCTTGTGCCTGTTCCAAATCGGAACTGGATCTTTTTGCCATGCCACCTACTATGATGACCATGCAAGAATCCCAATGTGTCGAATTTCATCCCATCTCCTCTTTGACGGATTCAGCTCCCGACGAGTTTGAAATCAAAGGACAACCCGAAGATTACATCGATCTGAATAGCAGTTACTTGTATCTGAGAGTCAAGGTGCAAAAACCCGACGGTACCAGTCCGGAAGCCGATACCAAAGTAGCTCTCGTCAACAATTTCATGCATTCCTTGTTTAGCGAAGTGGAGATGTACTTGAATAACAAACTGGTCAGCAGTAGCATGGATACATACCCTTAATGAGCGTACCTAGAAAATCTCTTGACGTACGTAAAAGAGATCAAGAACACTCATCTAGATGCTTGCGTGGTATGGAAACCTGACACACCAGAAAAGTTCGACGAACTTGATGAAGACAATAAAGGATGTGTTGCTCATCGAAAGAAAATAGTGGGAGCCCATAGTTTAGAACTGATGGATCGTTTGCATTTGGACATGTTGTGTCAGGAGAAGTATTTGCTGAACGGAGTAGATATTCGTCTGAGATTGAATCGTAGTAGTATGGCTTTCCAATCGATGGCTGAAGATAATATCAACTACAAAACCAAAATTCAAGAAGCCAGACTTTACGCACGTTCCGTAGAAGTGTTACCTAAAGAGGGAAACGACATCAGTCACACCTTGAGCAGATCCACTGCCAAGTATCCTATACGACGTGTAGAAGTGAAAACATTCACTATTGCTACTGAACTCTGATCCAAGATCGAAGATCATCTGTTCCAAGGCCAGTTACCCAAACTTTTAATCATTGGCATCGTTAGCAATGCAGCCTTCAACGGAGCCAACAATGAAAATCCTTTTGAGTTTAACCGCTACAAAGTGTCCAAGATTGAAGTCAGACTCTATGTACCAGGCCCTTTGAACCTAACTTTGATCAGAAGAATTACTTGAGATCGTACTTGTCCCTGTACGAAGCTAGGAACCAACAACAGTCAAGACCACCAAGCTTATGTTATCAACACAGATGACAGTCATCTTCCAATCTACCAGGAACTCACTGGGTAGCCGTGTACTTTCTTCATGTCAATTGTGTGGAGAATTTTGATTAGTATGGATTACCACCTTTAGAAGACGATATCATTGACTTTATGGGAAGAAATGCTCAGACGACACGATTCAATAATGTGAAGTTACAAAGCAATGGTTCCATGGTGTGTGGACAATATTGTGTGTATTTTCTTCATCATCGCAGTCTGGGACATTCTTTAGAACATTTATTCACTTTTTTTGATCGTGACTCTTCTAGAAACGATGAAAAAGTAGATCGATGGTTTTGTGACCGTTATGGTTATCTTTTGTCTTTAGCTAGAAAACATAGTGAACATCAATGGCCTCATGATATGAATCAATGGAAATCTCACATGATTTCACAAAGTTGTTAACCTTGTCAAAAATGATTTGAATTTTAAATTGAATTGTTGATTTTTCCTTGTTCCTTGTTAATTCTGTTCATTGTTAGTTGAATACAAAATGTTGTATTTTGAAGAAAAAAACGTGTCTGTCGTTTGTTTAGTTATAAAAAACCACAGTTTGAATATATGCTCTTTGACTTTCTCTCTATCCCTTCTCATGACATGAGCAATCCTCATGTTTCAATAACTAAAACCCAGTAGGGATGTTTTCTATCCCGTCCGCGCTTGTACCATATAAAGCTAACGGGTCTCCACTCTGAGGAAAGGCAGTAGGAAGCGCCCTGGGCCACATTAAAACAATGTGAAAAGGTTGCACTTTCAAAGCCAAGAATATGGGGACCCAGGGTAAGACAGACACAAGGAAGAGGATTTCAACCCACAAGAACAGAGGAATCAGCTATGGTACCGCCATTTGCTGGATCCTTTCCTTTGCCTTTTCCGAGCCCGGGGGTCTCGACAAAGTGGAACTGCAACAATGCTGCTCGAAAAGGTCTGTTTTAAGGTTGGTAGAAAAAGGTCAAGCACTAGACCAAAAGCCCAGCACTTGGGCTAAGTGCCTACCTAGATTAGCAACGTTATCGTAAAGGTGATGTCCGGCTTAGGTGGTAAACCATCTAGGGGGGGTATCACGCCCATGCGCCGGGGCACAATAAAGTGTCGAGCTCTGAGACACGGGTGAGCCCTGCCTCGGAAGGAGGGGAGGCCGCTAGCCCTTTTCAGGGCTTTAACCAGTCATAATACACGAGAGTGAACACATGACTATAATAACAGATCAGTCAGTCAGACTCTGACCATTGGACTTCTTTTTGGGATTGTGAAGTGTACGGACGTGTTTCGCAGGAGCTCCAGGAAAACAAAGAAACAAAGAACTGCAAACAACGAAAGGCAGCATTTTAAACACAAATAATAAATCAGGCAAACCATATGTGAGAAAGAAGAGGATCAAAAGGCTAAACAAAGGAAAAAGACAAAGAAAGAAAAAAAAATTTCTGAACATTCGTGCCTATTATAAAAAACCGCACAAGATAGAAGAGCAATACCAGATTCCATCAAAGCAAAAGGCTGAGCAGTGCAAAATAGGATAACGCATTCAAGGAAAAATAGGATACACGGAATACGGATTACGGACAAGAAAGGACAAAGGACTGAAATTCTCAAAACAGTTAACCACACACACACACACCACGCCTACTAACAACAAACTAGACAAAAATAAATAGGGAAGTCAGCTAATTTCAGTGATTTACAGCATCAACTTAAAATGTCCCAGAATCTTACAAAAGCTTTTATAGAGCATCGCAGAATTAGACAAGCCCAGCAACGGGCCAACAAGATCACTCAAAAAATTAATGCCCTATACGGAAACATAAGACCAGGTAAAGTCACAGACCAAACCAATAGCAGTCACCCCCAAAACAAATTTATGAGTAACCCCCAAGCTAGTAACAATTATGAGGGGACTGCTACTACCACCTCACATATCACCCCACCCCGTAAACGAAAAGACCCTGAACAAGAAATAAATATCAATCAAATCTCCCCAAACACCGAAAACCTATGTTCAATAGCTCAGGCGCACACCCGAGAACTCGGCGTGAGAATAAATCAAATAAGAACAGATCATGGTAACAACCCAAATAAAAAAAACCACGGGGAGGGAACTACTGTATATCTAACAAACATACAAAATATAGGGTGTGTGGAAAATAACATAATACGTCCCACACAGCAAACCCACGAAAACAATGAACAGCAACGCCTCAATAGGACGGCAGTACATGAAACTTGGGAAAATATATGCCGATCAATAGAAAATCATGCACTCCCTAACCACCCAGAACCGAAGGAAACTAAAAATATATCAGTAAGAAAATTTCAATACGCACGAGACACAAATACCGGGGCCGTCCAAAACACACACAATAGAAGAACTAGAGGAAATTAGACAAGCCATAGAAAACTCTGATTACACATACACAAACGCACAACATTTTTACGAAAACACACCAGACTATGAAGATATCAGGATTCTACCCAAGGGCAAACAAACCACTCCGAGGCCCACCTAAAGGGAAAACCTCTGTAAACACCACAAGTCCTTTACGATATAACACACCCACCCTGACACTCCAAAGCAAGCTAGACATACAACAAAGGAACACAAATAAACGGAAAAGTCCCAACACCCTGCAAAGCACACCAAGGAAAAAACACAAAACATCTGAGAACAATGAAACTAGCAATAATTACACACAACAAAATAAAGCCCCTCGAGGCTCTCAATTTGGAAGAAATGATGACAAAATTAAGAAAAAGACTAACTCTAAAGACTACCATCCAAGCTATCTCACACTATATCTACATTATCCCATAGCTCCAAACAAACAGCTGCCAGACTCCACAATTATCTCAGAATTACAGAAACACAAATACGGACGCATACAAATCAAACACCCGAAGCCATTGGAAACTACCATTCGATGCTTCACAGGTGCCCAGATCAGAGCCTACAAAAAGATTAAAGATATTAATGGCATTCCAATCAAAATATGCAATCAACATAAATATAACACACTCAGTAAAGCACACCAACCAAGAACAACGACAACCATTACTAGCAAATCCAAACAACTCAATAAAACCACCAAACAAGGAACAGACCTACTTATTTGGCAATGGAACTGCAGAGGCATATACCAGAACCAGTTGGAACTCCAAGCTGCCATTCTAGAAACCAACGAAAAACCATTGGTCATATGCCTTCAAGAAACAATATTACCTAGAAAGAAATCTGCTCTTCCCAAAATAAACAACTACCAACAAACCTACCAAAAACAAAGGAAAAACGACTCTAGGGGGGAGGACTGGCCATCTAAATACATGACAGTACTACTCAAAATCAAGAAATTGAAATCGCAGAAACTGAAAACAACCTCTGCGAAATGTTGGCAGTCCAATTACAATTAGGTACCCAAACCTACGAAATCTATAACATTTACATCCCTCCACAACTAACCCAAAACCCCACCAATGCACTACAAAATGTCATCAAAAACATTAAACATAATGGAATCCTATGTGGCGACTTCAACGCCCACCATCCATTCTGGGGAAGCAACACGGCAAACACAAGGGGTAACCACATCTATCGACTCATAGACACCAAAGATATGATTATAGTAGACGACTGTACCCAGACCAGAATGGAGCCACATACAAAAAAATAATCGCACTAGATCTGACAATAATTACCCCAAAACTTATTCATGATACATAGTGGAGCGTACTACATCACTCCACGTGGGGAAGCGATCATTTTCCCATACAAATCAATGTAAACACAAGACACTCACCGGAAACAGACATGCAAAGAAAACTGGAACCTCATAAAAGCTAACTGGGAGCTCTATCAAACCAATCTGCAGTGCACCCTGCTAGAAGAGATACAAAACCCAGACAATATCATCTTTTTTAATAACATTGTTACCAAACTACATATGGCAGCTGACAGGTAGATTCCAAAAACCAAACATCACCCCCAAAAATTCAACCTTCCCTGGTGGACCGAGGAATGTGGCAAAGCCATACAAGCCAAGAAAAAGGCACTAAACAAATATCAACACAGTAAAACAGGAGAATCGTACATAGAGTATAAACGGCTCAAAGCCGTTACCTCCAAAACACTCAAAAATGCTAGGAAAAACTCATGGAGACAATACTGCTCCAAACTGACACACCGCTCTACTTCAAAAGCAATTTGGAACAAAATCAGAGCGATTAAAGGCAAAAACAACAAACAAAAACATATAAAGATCATTCCAAAACCAAATCAAACCCAGGCAGATACACTTGCAAAACACTTTGAAATGCAAGTAGCAACACAAACCACAAAGAGAGCTTCCTCAAACAAAAAACAAGGCTTGAATCTCAATACCCCCACCTTTTCAAAGACCTAATTGCCCAAGATACATGCAACCAAGACCCCCTAAATGACCCATTCTCTCTCGCAGAATGGCATCAAGCCATTAAAAACAAAAAAACAAACTGCCCCTGGGGATAACTCACTAGGATATATTATGTACCAAAAACTCCCTACAAATATGATACACATCTCTCTAGCCCTAATAAATCAAATTTGGAATACGGGAAACCTCCCCACAAGGTGGAAACAAGCCATAGTCATCCCTATCCCCAAAGAAGACAAAAAACCCCTATTACCAGAATGATATCGTCCCATCTCTCTCACAATTACACTATGCAAGATCATGGAAACCATGATTGTGAATAGGCTAAAACATCACCTTGTGTGTAATAACCTACTCACAGAAAATCAAAGCGGATTCCGAGGAAGCCGTACCACCCTAGACCAAATTATACGTCTCGAAACTGACATTAAAATAGCGCTTAACAGTAAGAGGAAAAACAACAGATATCTTATTGCAATATTTCTGGACTTTGAAAAGTCTTTTGATCTCGTCTGGATCAAATGGCTCATCTCCAAACTAAATAAATTCGGCATAAAAGGTCGCTTGCACAGATTGAAAATTTCCTATCCAATCGATCGTTCAAAGTCCAAATAGGGAAAGACACTTCACAGCCACAGGAACTAGAAAATGGGACCCCACAAGGCAGTGTAATAAGGCCCATCCTGTTTAACCTAATGGTAAATGACCTTGCAAACAATATTCACACCCTTGTTGACATTTCTCAATTTGCGGATGACAGTTGTATATGGAAAGCTGGCAATCCAAAAAAAACCCACCAAATTCATAAATCAAATACAAACCAGCCTAAACCATATCGAAAATTGGAGCATCAACTGGGGTTTCAAAATCTCCAGGATCAAAACAGTAGCGATAATGTTCAGCCCCCCAAAACGAATAAAAGTAGAACCTCCCAAACTCTATCTCAACAACCTGCCAATCCAATTCGCCTCCCACACCGTCTTTCTAGGATCAACGCTAGACAGACATTTAACTTGGAAACAGCATATTAACAAACTAGTAGAACAATGTAACAAAGACCTCGCCCTATTGGGACACTTAAGAGGCCTTAAATGGGGTGCAGACCAAGACACCCTACTCTCCCTTTATCGATTTCTAATCCGGTCAAAATTGGACTATGCCTGCCAAGCCTATGATGCTGCTAACAAAACACTACTCAAAAAATTAGACACCATACAATACAAAGCTCTTCGACTTTGCACTGGTACACTAAGAAACACCGCCCTTGCTGAACTCCAAATCCTAACAGTAGAACCCCCACTTCACCTAAGAAGAACAGAAATGATACTAAAATACGCAGCAAGAGTATCCACCCTACCTGACCACAATACGATCAAAAAGGCATATATCAAAAGCAATCGAACATTCTTCCCAATAAGAGTCAAATATCCTGCAGCCTTCAACAAGGTCCATACAATACTTAAAACCAACCAACTTACCATCCAGGCTGAACAAAGGATATATCATGATCCTACTCCTTGGAAGAATCAAACCTCAATCATCAACCTCGAACTCAGAAAAGTAGGGAACAAAACGCAAAACCCCTGGAAGCTTCTCACACACATTCAAAATCTGCTAAACACACAGTATTCAACTCAAACTCACATATACACGGACGGTTCCAAACAAGCCACAACGAACATAACCACAGTTGCCTTCGTAATCCCAGCAGTACAAATCACTAACAGAACATGAATCACTAACGGCACCACAATTTTCTCAGCAGAACTCTGGGCGATCAATCAGGCAATACATTGGATCCACAACCAACCCAACACCCAATATCTAATTATTACGGACTCCATAAGCGCCCTACTAGCCTTGAACTCTACTAAACCCACAGCCAGGATTAACCTCAAAGAGGATACACTATTCCAGATACGAACGCTCAATAACAGCAACAAGAAAATTGAATTTCTCTGGGTACCATCACATATTCACCTCATAGGTAATGACAAAGCGGACCATGCGGCGAACGAAGCCCTATCACTAGACACCATTACGGAAATAGGGTACTGTACCCGGGAAATTTACTCCCAAATAAATAAATTTGTAAACAAACTGTGGCAAGCAGAATGGGATTCCAAAGCAGCTCATACACAACTACATCACATTCAGCCCCAATTTGAACGCCACAACAAATGGAAGTCACTCCCAAACTTCCGACACAACCACTTAATAAACAGAATCAGGACAGGAAAAACAAAATTGTCTGACAGTCTAGGGCAATACTTAATCAACCAAACCCAAATCCAAGAAAACTGCCCACATTGCCAAATTAAGGACACCCTACACCATATCTTCAATACCTGTCCTGTATACATAAAACAAAAAACCAAATTCATTCAAAAACAGAGGCTGCTCAAAGCCCCATACTCATACCCAGAGTTCTTTAAAACTTACAACAAGAACATAACAACAACACATAACAACATTATAAACTACCTCATTAATATAAACAAAACAGACATTATCTAGACCGTACGAGACTGACAAAGAAAATTCCGAACACAACATATTTGGCCAAGATTCCTAACAAAACCAGGGGAAACACAAGGACACAAAATCCCAAAATATACCGCAAAGAGGAAAAGAAGAAGATTGGTCAAAAGACCTAAAAAAAAAAACAGAAAGCGAAGTACTTTTCAAAGCCTAACCAAACAAGAATTTGATGAGTCACAATCAGAAAAGGTCTTAAAAATAAATCCTTCCCTCCCAAACTAACATGCACCATCACAACTATCAAAGCATCATACATTCAAAACAAGGAAATCCGAAAGGATCTCCCTTGCTAACACATACACTCCCATTGGACCACGCAGCTTACCTCGAAGAGGTAAGCACCCCCACATACAGACAAATAAACAACTCAAGAGATCCTGGAAAAGCATAGCAGTCCAAGAATAACCTAAAAGAGGACGACACCCCCTAGGAGGGGGAGGTAAGTATAAGCAAGCGATAGGGAAGTGGCCCAAACCACTCTCTAGTCCGAAAAAATTGCAAAGCGATAGGGTAATGGTCCCGACCATTACCCTGGCCGGAAAACGATACAAAGCTATTAGGGAATGGACCCAGGAAAAAGATACAAAGCGATACGGGAATGGACCCGACCATTGCCCTAGGCCGGAATACGAGTCAAAGCGTTAAGGGAATGGAGCCATCCATTACCCTAGGCAGGAAAATGTTACAAAGCGATAGGGGACTGGATCCGACCATTACCCTAGGCCGAAAATTTACTATGCGATAAGGGAATGGACCCGACCATTACCTTTGTCCGGAAAACGATACAATGCGATTAGGGCATGGCACCGACCATCGCCCTAGGCCGGAAAACGATAAAAAGCGATAAGGAAATTGACCCTTCCATTACCTTCCAAAACCTAAATCCTCATAGTCGTTCTTACGATAAGGGGAGCATGAAAAGAATACAATTTCAAACTGAAAGCTCTACCAGTATGCCCAAAGCGGAGGGTTGAACCCGATCAACCCTGGTTAGCACAAATCGATACGCCAAAACTAGTACAAAGAACAGACCTGAAAACACCACCAGGAAGTTCGAGAGAAGGAGAATGGACCCATCTACTCCAAACCCAAAAATCCCCATAGTCGTTCTTACGATAGGGGGATAAAAGGAAAAGACTACACTTGACAGAACAACGCAAGCCGATACCAAACCAACCTTAGCAGCACTCTCTGGAAGTTGGAGCCGAACTACAAGGGAAGCAAGGAAAAATGACACAACAGCAGAAAACAGGGAAGCAGTCAACGAGGACAAGAGAAGAAAGAAGCAGACGCCAACGACACCGGTTTGAAAGGAAAAGAAATCAATCAAGCCAAATAAAATACAGATGAAAATAACAACGCCTGATGCCCTTTAAAAACAGAAAGACAAATAATAAGCGAAAGGAAACAACAAAAATCTGATAAAGCACCAAAAGCCACGCAACCAGTAAGACCCAAAAAGCCACCAGCACAAGGAAATCCAGTAGAAGAAACAGTTCCAGCCCAAACTACCTCAGAGGTAGCACAGAAAAGATTAATTTCATTGCCTACTAAAATTAAACAGACCTCTCAAGGATATTTAGACAGCTCCAGCTAGCATCCAAAAAATCCACACCCCACCTCGCACACAAATTAAATGAATACACTACACCACAATCAAGGGTTACGCAAACATAAATCCATACCCTCAGCGTACCCAAAACCCCTCACCTGGAACGGACAAGGCAATAATGCGTAAAGAACAGGCCAGGCCACGCGGCCTACTGTTCAAAGCCTAAGCTACAAACCACTGTCTTCACTTTGGCACTGAAGACAACCAGCCCCGATGTGATCCTTTTGGAATGGCGTTCAAAATTATAACAGGAAAAATAGAATAAAACCAAAGCGTGTTAAAATAATAGATAGGTGACAGACACCTAAAGATTGGCTAATCCATTTAGAACATTATAAGTACGCAAAGTACGCAAAATTCAAACTAAACAAACATTATTCTAAATTCACAACTCTGGAACATTAGGACAATTGCACAGGTGGCTAACACACTATTGATATAAGGATACCCGTAGGCAAAACTGGTTACATTTGACCATAAACCCCCTTAACTGAAATAAAGTTAGGGGCGTTATCTTCTTGGGACTTTGGTGTGGGGGAGTAGCGGGGGGCGGGGGAGTAGCTTGCGGGTCTGCTGTTTTGGGAGCGACTAGTCAACTTCTGAATAAGAAAGGTCTTAATTAAGGGTGAGATACGGGCCAAGCTCTGAGGCCCTGCGTCCTTCCGAGGGGAAAGTAGACCAGACCGGGACTACAAGCTTCCCCCCCGGAAGAAACGCGGCCCAGCCCGGGGCTTAGACAAAAGTGTCAGCACTAGACACAGGTGAGCCCGGCCCCGGAAGAGGGGGGAGGCCACTAGCCCTTTTCAGGGCTAATAGTCATAAAACACGAAAGTGTATACATGACTTTAATGCATAACAACAACAACACTCTGACCATTCGGATAGGCTGGCGGGTTGTTCAACAGAGCGGACGTGTTTTCTGGGCTCCCGGAATTTTGGATAATATTTGATGATTCACTTCATATAATAGACACTACACGTAGAACAGGCTAAGGTAAAGTAAAATCTTTTTAAATCTACTTAAATTACAAATATAAATATTACTATCAGCATAATTAAAATTTTACAGTCGTTATTATCTTAGACACAATGTAAATATATGATGAGTCTAACTAAAACTGATTTTTGTTACCTTAAATAATTCTCTACTATGATTAACACTATAAAATATACTCTCTTAATAATTATAAAGCAAATTTTTTAAAAAAGATCAGTTACAACAATGTCTTTGTCTATAGGTAAATAAATATGTGCTTAGCTACATTTATATTGGGCAATATTAAAAAAACCACACTAATATTCCCAATCATTATCTTAATACTACTCAATAATATAAACTATCCATAGAAAAAGATCCCTAAAACTTTAATAGAAAACAAAATTAAACATTAATTATCGCCCGCCAGGAGAAATTCTCCCTTTTCGGCGACTACGTTTCGCTGACTTTTCGCTCGCGGCATATGTCCACAGATCAAACACAGGATTAGTGTAAGTTGAATAAAAATCCGTAAACCTAGGCAGATCGTGACACCCTTAATATGCAGAATCTACATTATTCGATGAACTATATCCATCCATTTAGTATCATATTTAGTGTTCAAAACAGGATAGAACGGCTGTTTATAACTCGTCACAGATTTTTTGATACGGAGATCGCATTAAGACTAACCAAATTTGGAAGTTACGTGAATAAAACTTCAATAGAAAACAAATATTTATCATTGAGATGATCAGTCCCAATAAGAAACATTTAATTTTTACAATATGTCTTTCATCATCACACTTTAAGTCTTGTGACTATATGTGCAAACAAATCAATTTAATTTTGTTTGTATATACCTTCGTTAGTTAGCATTTGATGACTTTGATTTACAGATTATGCATCATGCTTATATTCATAGTTTCGTTGTGAAGGAAGTCTCATTAACTAATTTATGCATCATGATTTTGTACGCTTCTTCCGAGCTCTATAATGTCAACATAATTTACGATACACTTCAGTGAATGGTATTACATAGGAGTAGACAGTTGTAGCTCTACAATGATACCAAATAATGTCGAATTTCAACTTGCATTAAAAGGTACAGCTGAAACGACCTAATTTTTGAGACCCGATTATTTTTAAGCCAAAAGTTACCGGTTTCGGAACCGGAGTTTGTGTTCGGATTTAGATCTTTTTTTTGTTTGTTTTTTGGCTTCAGATATAAAGCAAGCCGGTCTTAACTGCATACGGACGGGTGATCTTCTGCAAAAAGTAGCATAAGTTTGAGATTTGGAGTAAAAAGTGTCCAGGACACGAAATTTGTGAGTTCAATACACAAAAAAGGAAGTAAAAATATTTTTTTATATACTTAAACATCCGGCTAAACAACAATGTCTCTGAACCAGATGTGTTCGGTTACATTCAGAAGTAATCCCATAAATGCGTTTCCTACTCCCATTTCAGGCATAAATTTAAAAAAAATATCTAGGGTTAGTTGAAAACTACACAAAATATAAATAAAACAGGCACCAATCTATCTAAAAGTACATTAGTGTCAATCAGGTATCGTTACACATTATATTGCTTTACAAATTGTTTAGGTACGTTTTTAATCACAAAACACAGACTGTTCTACGAGACCAACCTATATACCGCACTTGTATTAGATGTTCATACTCCAATTGTATCTTTAAATTAAGGTTTAAACACAATACTACCTGGAGATCACAATACTGTTAAAAATATATTTGTGACCCCTGTACAAAAGCAAAGTTATACCAAACACCTTTACAGTTTATTTTGAATTGCCAAATGTGTAATTTAAGTGACCTCGAAAGTAAGCTGTGAGATCAGTGTAACATTGAAAGTATCTTTCTCATTATTAGAGCAAAACCAATACAGAAGGATAAACTTTGCAAGTATGTATTAGAAAATTATCAAAATCCACTAACCCTGAACATAAATGTACTATAATAGATTAGTTTGACCAGTGTACTTTCTTTCTGAAATTATAAAACAAAGGCTGTAACTAGAGCCGTCATTGCTATAATTCTGTTAAATTAGATATGTTGCGCTTTGCTTTTTTTCAATTTTTTATTTTTGATATCTTGTATTCATTGTGTTGAGATTGCTATAAAAAGACTTAAAAAATACAAAATAAAACATAATGACGGATAAGACATCATCCAATTACTCCAGTAAATCAGCTTGAATATGATGAAGTCACCACGAAATATTTAGTATGGTAAGGACAAAAATTCTATCATACTGTCAACATTTAATTTGCAGGTATTTGAGAGAGAGAGAGAGAGAGAGAGAGAGAGAGAGAGAGAGAGAGAGAGAGAGAGAGAGAGAGAGAGAGAGAGAGAGAGAGAGAGAGAGAGAGAATTAATACATGCATTATAGAACAAAAAAAGACATCGCTATTTTGTCAGCAGAAATAATCATTGACTAACAGGTTAGGTTTCCGGCTTAAAACGCTAAAATCCAGCTAACTGATATGATCCCCAGAGCGGTGCACTATTATGAAACTTGTTAGATCACACTAAATTCTAATTGCATGACAATCAGTCAATCAATCAATCAAAATAACAATCACTCAAATAGGAGTATAATTGTCCATACAAAAGCTGAAGACAGTTGCAGACAAGGCGGACGCGTCGCAGCGGAGACGCTCTTGCCCTAGGTGGCCAGCACTCTTGTGGGCGACCCCTGGCAAGCTAGGCAAGGCGGGCGCGGCGCAGCGGGGACGCTCTTGCACTAGGTGGCCAGCCCTCTTGTGGACTACCCCTGGCACACTAGGCAAGGCGGACGCGGCGCAGCGGGGACGCGGGAATTAGCATTAGGTTTTCAATTTTGTCAAATTCTGGTTTTCTCCGTTTTTTTATCATAATTTTATAGCAAAATGATCATAAAAATCTATACAATTCGAGTACAAGAACTTAAAAGAACTAGTATTTGACCAACAAATTTAAAACTTTATGTTAATTCCCGTTAACATCCCTGCGGTTTTGACCCAACGAAAATTAGCGAATTCAATGAAAAACAATGATAAAATCGACTAAAATGCCTGAAACAATAGCTTAAAATACGACAAATTTGATAAAAATCGAACAAAATTAAAAACTTTATAAAATAATTAAATCTGATTAAGTGGAAATGTTTCATGATATAGAATATAGTTTTGTGGCGTACAATCTTATAATATTTCCTGAATGAACTAAATAATAGCAACTACAATAACTGAAAAGTTTTATGCTTGTCCCAGTCTCGCTTGATTATCTAAGTACTGAAACATAAAACTTTGCAAAAATTTTTTGGAATAATTATATCTAATAACACCATCAGCGGAACGTTTCACTGAGGGTGGGGCTATGTTAAAATATTTACTAGCGGAATAAATTGACTTAAACATAATTTCTTCACCAGATTCTTTATTCACGGATTTGACAGATTTTACAGTATATATAGCAAAACCTGTGTTTCCAAACCTGCAGTTTTCACTTTGCGTGATAATACGTAAATTTTGAACTGAGTTGTCAAGTGTCTTGTCGTTTATAAGGTCAACTACATACCCATCTTTGATCGGTCCCAAGAAACATTCAATTACAAATCTGTGTGATAGATAATGTTTATTTTCGCTGGTTTTAAACGCAAGATAACCAGCACTGGTCACACTACCGACTTTTTTTTCAATCTGCAATTCCTAATGATTCCATTACGATTCACTTCATAATTGGTTATGATTGGATGAGGCACAAACTCATTTTGCTCCATTTATATAGTATATACTATTTGTTTAAATCATTGTTTTGAAAATCTAGCTAGATAATCTTCTTCGCGTTTTATGATAGATTGAGAGTTATATTTTTTATCGTAATATCTTTTTCCACCGCATTGCGCGCAAAGGTGCGTCTTTCCACGCACACCAGCACCACACAGCATACACGGTGTAGGTCCTAGACTCCCATTTCTCACGCATTGCATGTGATAACTACAGAACTCGTTTACGCAATTTTTGTTACACGGAGATGTATAACCAATCTTAAGCCAGCGGCAATTGTGATTTGGTTGAATCATATATAAACGATTAATACTTCAATTTAGATACATATTTGCTTTAATTATAATATGCAGGAATTATCCTCAGTTGAGCCTTCGGCAGCTAGATTTGATTTTGACAGACTACACAAATTGAGTTTCTCAATGCAAGATCTAGCTTTAACGAATCCTGATATAACTAAACGCATTAGTGAAGCCAAGTAGGAGTTCCGAGACGATGGTGCGGTTCATGTGTGGTCCACATTCAGGATTGAAAATGATATCTATGTTATGAATGACAAACGAGGTGGAGAGATCATTGACTACCTCGATGTTCGAAAATATATTATTTTAGTAAAATTTATTGTAAATACAGAGGATGATATTTGGATCATCAGAGACAAACGCGAATCCGTCCAGAAGTCAGGGAATAATATTATACTTGGTAAAAATTCCAAACCAGGAATTCTGACTGGAATAGACAAGCCGTATTATGAGCGATCTTATCCAGTAACTGCTGTTGTCTACGCGCTCTATCCATTACATGATAAACCTGACGTAAAGGATCTCAATAAAATGAAAGTGTCATCCTTGACTAGAATAGACTGTGTGGCTCAGCGAGTTATAGAACATTCACAAACGGGATACGGGGAAACGGTTTAACAGATTTAAGGTGTAAAAAATAAATATGTGGGCTGAAAAAGTTAAAGACACTGGAGCGTATATCAGCAATGTTGCTGAGCTAGAAAAGTTATTAAGATTTACAATAACAGTAAAGACGTTGACAGCAGAGATTTTACACAAAACAAAATATAAATATTATTGATCATAACGCGCATGCATGGATTGATACTGTAACTGTATTTCCACGAGAAAGAATGGTTAAATTTTACCACAATGATGTATTCGATGCCATAGGTGATATTAGCATACGTGACCCAGTTTCTTTGTGGTTGTTTCAGAGTTCTGAATGTGATCATGATGATCAGTTTGTACGGTCTAACGGTGATATTTATCGTACAGAATCTCTTTAAAAAGAAATGGAAAACATTGCGCTCAAATATACTTCTGACGATGTCAAAGTTAGACAATTACTAAGTAATTGTTTTACCGTAACATCGGTTGCTGCTCATTTTGCTCAGGAGAAAAAACTCGTGGAAACCGACTCGATTAGAATTTCTTGAAGATGTCGTGAAAAGTTGTATAGAATACGGACACGGTGGATTGTGGAATACTACATATAATTGCAAAGACGTTATCTCAGTTGATATGGTAGCGTGTTATCCTGGAAGTTTTTTTGGATATGGAGAGTGCTTTAAATACTTTAATAGATTTGGACATCCTACACATGACATGATCAGGGTTGCGATAAATGGACCCTTACCAGATTTTGATTAAACAGGATTTGCTCATGTAGAATCATTCGAGCTTAGAGAAGGTTTCCATATGATTGTTTATGCGTGGTTCGGAAAACACTTTTCAGAAAAATGTTGAGCTCTAATAGTTCTGCTAAGATATATGATCGATGTAGGAATTTTAGTATCGTTGAAAGTATCTGAAATTATTATATCATATCGCGTGCAAAAGCAAGTTTGGTTACCAGAACCTGCTAAGCACGATGAGAAATTTGCAAAAGATCTCGGCAGAAAAATAATCGGTAAGTTTACACAAGGAGGATCACATGATCATAAACGAACTTGACAAGATTGATCATGGACGATGCTGAACTCGATTTTCTAATCGCTGATACGATGGAGAAAAACACATTTATAAGTCGATGTAATGCTTATTTATCAGACAAAACATAACTAGGTACCATTGTGAGCTATACTGATGGCGAGTCACCGCCGTTTACTCATCTAAGATCTTTGATGCTAGCTTATGTTTCGATAAACCTATTATCGATGATAAACAGATTTACTGGTTACGCTGTTAGAGTCGCGACAGATTCATTTTATGTACACAAAAAGTATAAAGATTCATTAAATCTCGGTAATGGTGAATTGGGAACGTGGAGGATAAAACAAGAAAATATACATAGTTATTGTGAATCTCCCGCTGTTGAAATTGAGGAAACATATTACAGAAATAATCAAGTATCAAAATCATCTGCGTCATCCGTGTATGATCCTGTATGTAGACATAAGACTGTTTATCTTAATGGATGTGGAGGTTCAGGTAAAACAACACGCGCGATTAACTTATTCATGAGTTTAGATATGATTGTCTTAACACCAACGCACAAACACGCCAGGGAAATAAAGCAACGAGATGTAAAGTCGTGTACATGTCATAGTTTCTTTAGATGGTGCGGAGATACATGGACCCCATCACGAATGGGTGAAAAATATATACCTAAAATTATCATATGGGAAAAGATATTCACGGTGCCTCTGGAAGTATTACAAATATTTCTTGATTGGTTGTTACTAAAGAATACTGCTGTGATTATGTGTGGCGATCATGGTCAACCACCACCCTTTGTTGGACAGTCTCCACATGAGTGGCTAAAGAACAATGTAGATTATTATGATGAAATATTTGATGATCATAGAGCCGTTGATGAGTGGCTAAAAGAATTTAAAAGATTAATACGACTACAACCAGATAAAATACAATGTGAATTAATGCGTGAGATAATTCTAGAAACATCCATGAATGATTTTTGGACCCTATGTTGTTGTTGTTGTGGGGCTTAACGCCATTTTGCAGCACACGATAGGCTATACATGGCAGCAATTATTAATGGTAGAGGAAGAAACCGGGAAATCACTGGAAAGAACAACCGACCTACGAGAAGCTACTGCCAAGCTTTCTCACATATCTACATTCGCCGAATCTTAGACTCGAACACACGCAGACAGCGATGAGATGGCAGTGATCCGTAACGGACCCAATGAAAACATTTGATAGTTGCCAGGAGAAAAATAGTTCGTGACGAACTACAAAAGAAATTATATGCGTTACACAAGAAAAAATTCCCAAAGTTACCTGTACCGTTGAGTTATCGCCCTGCAGATACTAGACAACAAAATGTTGATTTTAAGATTCCTAGTGTTGACACTGTCCGAATACAAAATCTTGTGTTAAATGATATTGTCCTTGTTGCTGTTAATGTTGTCGAGAGCACGTTAAACATGGATAAATCGCCATGAATGTTAAGGTACGCTATAACGATTCATTCGTCGCAGGGATTAACTAACACTGATTCTAAAGTTTGGATAGTCGATGATCGTATTGAGTGGTCAAATTTAGTTTATCTCGCAGTATCTCAAGTTAGAAGACTATCACAACTAAAACGGGTTATCATGGATTACGTAATAACCGAAGAAATCACTAATAATGTCGATATCAATAAAAAATTATGCAGCTATAAGCAGTGTGACAAAAAAAATAATCGCGAGTTTGATATAGATGTGGATATTATTATGATGTTAAAACAACGACAAAATAATTATTGCGCAAATTGCAACGCAATAATGTTGTGGCAGTATTCGAGCAATAACCCAAGACAATTTACCGTTGATAGAATTAATAGTAGTCTTGGTCACACGAGCAAAAATGTGATGCTGACCTGTTTGGAGTGTAATCGACGTCGAGGATCTGCAAGTTTATAAAAGTGTACTCGGTGGTAATTGCGAATCCTCAGGAATTATTTGTAATTGTTCACGTACAAATCCACGTTGAGGAGCAGTTGAATCTAATCTGTAGATTGCAGGTCTACCTGGGGACCTTACCACGCTGGATATTTTGTGTGTGGTCACAATCCAAATAGAATCAGTTGCCCTTTATCTACCTGCTTCGAGTTCGTCAGGTTCGTATAAATATCTAACCGTAACATTGCCTAGTACTGGTTGAGAAATAGATTTACGTTTTATCAGTATATATTTTTTGTGATCGCATCAGACGGTTTCATAGAAGTTGCACGAGTAACTTCCTTATTCAGCGCAGCTATCACATTCGGTAGCCTCGCAAACCATTCACGAGATTTATCCTTTATCTTAAAGTCAGCAGATATTTCCTTTGCATATTGATAACCGAATAACCGCTCTGCAAGTCTTCGATTAAATCGTTCAACGATTGCTTGACACGATGAATCTCCGTGTATCCTTTTCTGATTTTAACGTTGTGCTTGCTCATCAGCGAAGATACTGTACCAAGAAATTCTTTGCCAGGACCAACCTGTGGTAGTTTTGGCCATTGTAATGGTCCTCGATGATAAATTTGTTTAAACGTAGATGAAACTACAGATGCTGTCTTTGTTGATAGCGGCTCAGCTTCTTTATATCTGCTCGCAACGTCAACGACGGTTAAAGCGTATCTGTATGTGTGTTGACGTCTACCTGCTTTAATGGTATCGTGTGGTAAAAACAAGATATCCGCTTGATGTACTTCATTAGGAACGTTGACACAAAAATGTGCGCATTGAATTTTTTAGGTGGATTTAGAAAGATTTGACATATTGCCTGTCGTGCTAACCACGCTGCAGCAACATCACGCGAAACTTTTGATGAAGCGGCAAGTTTGTTAATCCCAGCCTTACCTCGCCAATATCCTTTCGGGGAATAATAAATAGATTCCATTATAATATTCAGTTGATTAATTACCATCTCCTATCATTATTTTACCTTTCATAGCAGATTTTATCAGAAAGCTAGCGAGAGATTCTCTGAGATTTATTAGGTATAGAATTTAACGAGTGAATCAATTTCACATCTGCGAGACGCCGTTGTTTCAAATCAGGATTTTTTTATACGAGACATCATGAGTGTGACACGCTTGATCTATCTTATTTACTGGATACTCTCCAGGATTTGGTTGATCTTGGTTATCGAGTCTGATATCGAGACGAGTTCCAGGACCACAATAATTATATCCGGGAAGGTATTTCTCACCAGGATATTTTGTTCATGGAGTTCCTGGCAATTTCCCTAATGAAGCGGCTATATAACCACCACGCACTAATTGCGACGCGGAAACAAATTTATTTTTTTGTACCACATTTTGCACACTTGCCTGTGAGTGCGCGTCTCTTATTTTTTCTTGTTATCGTTGTCAATCCAACTAAATTTTGCAAGGCATGGCATTAGGCAACGATTGCGAAAGACAAAAATACAAATACAAAGAAAGTCATGACGTCATACCGTTGCAACGAAAGGTGAGATTATGCAATGAAATCAAGGAAATGGGTGAGGGAAAAATGACGCAAGGGAAAACAAAAGGCAAGACAAAAATGAAAATACAACACAAGTAATGACGTCATACAGATGAAACGCAAGGTCACAAGGCAGCGCAAGACAAGGCATTAGGCATGGACTACAAAAGGAAATGGGTGAGGGATACACAAAATGACGCAAGGGAAAAGCAAGGTTTACCTAACAACGCAACGCGAGATTATAAAAGACAAAATGCGAGATTTTGCAAGGCAAAGGAAATAAATACAAGGCACGGTGTCATAATGGCACGATGTGAGGTCACATGGAAAGGGTATACAAGGAAATGCATGGCAAAATTTAAAAAAAATAGAGAAAAGATGGCCTCATGACGCAACGAGAGGTTATCTAAGTCTAGGATAAATTGTGCAAGGCAAGGCATTAGGCAAGGGACACGCAAGACAAAAATGAAAAGGAAAAACAGGTTATGACGTCATACAGATGCAAAGCAGGGTCATATGGCTAGGGTATGCAGCGCAGGACAATGCATTAGGCATGGATTACAAAAGGCAAATTAAAAATACAAAACAATACAGTTCTGTATTTAACACAATTTTGTCTCACAAAGAGCTAGGGTAGGCTAAGCAAAACCAGGCATTATGCAAGTATTATATACGGTGAGGTAAGGCAAACTAAGAACACGATACACGATACGGGTAGGCAAACGATGCTCTGTGAGGCTACTCATGCTAGGCTAAACAACGAAAAGTATTATCCACGATTTACACAAGGCAAAAATGAAAATGCAAAACAGACACGGTGTTCTTGTTCACGGAGAATACTAGACGAGGGCGCATGTTGTAAAACAATTTACAAGAAACTTAAAATAATGAGACAAGAATATGATTCACATGCATGATAAAATATTGGCTTTGATAATAAAATGGGCTCACTTCTATAAGAAATCCAATAAGTTAGTTGTCTTCCTTTCTCAGGAAGGGGATAGCGGTCAGGCAATCTTGAATTCAAGTACATGCTTTGCTGAAATAAGTTTATATCAAAAAGAAAGGCTCTATCTAATCCTGATCGCAAAGCAACCAAAGAGATCTGAAAATAATCCAACAAAAGAATTATGATTTGTATATGTACAAAATCTAGATTTCTTGCAATAAACTGTGCAAATTTGTCATCGAAGTACAATAAGTTAGTTAATGCATCTTCCTCTACGATGAATGTAAAAGCAATCATGACGTCTTTATTGAAAAAATGAGTGTGTTGGTGCACAATGTTCAACCTATCCTGAAGAGCATGCATATAACTGAGAGAGATCTAAAAATATTCAGACAAAATATACCATGGAAGCAGAAAAAAAACTAATCTTGAAAAGTACGCACATTTGTTCTAGAAATCCAATAACTTATTGCGTCTTCCTCTCTGAGGAAGGGAATAAATTGAAAGGCAATCCTAACGTCAACATTTTCCATCCTTGAAGGAATGAAGTCTCTGCGTGTCCTTTAAGAAATGTTCCATTTGATCCCGAAGAGCAAGCCTACCGACATGTAGTTCTGAAAACATCTAACAAAAAGAATATAATTAATGCATGAGAAAACTATGTCCCTTGCAATACAGTGTGCACATTTGTCCTACAAATCGAATAACGTAATGCGTTTTCCAGTCTGATGATGGGAATCCAAGGCATTGCTGACATCAAGAGATTTCGTCTTTAAAACTAGTCTCTTGTGTCCTTGTCAAAATGTTCCATTCAATCTTGATAAGCGAGCATACTATCGATGCAATTCTGAAAATAATTCAAAAAGAATATTACAGTACATGATAATAATATGTCCCTTGCAAGAAAGGGTACATTTGTTTCACAAATATATTGAGTTAATGTATCATCCAATATGAGGTAATGTAAGGCGAATAGTTTTCACTCTTTATAAAACAATGCGTCCATATGCTTGAAATATTCTATACAAAGGCGATAAAATTAACAAGATACGATAAAAGGCGAACTCAAATAAAGCAACGTGAATTTACACAATGCATGGGTTCCCTAAGCACGCAATGCATTTGATAAGGGCTATGCCATGTGAGGCAAGGGACACTGAAAACACGGTACAATAGACGGTGGCCGAACTAAACAGCATGCGATTATGCAAGGAAATCAAGGAAATGGGTGCGGGATACAAAAAATGACGAAAGGGAAAAGCAAGGTTTACCCATCAATGCAACGCGATAGTATACAATTCGAAATGCGAGAATTTGCAAGGCAATGGAAATAAGTACAAGACACGGTGTCATAACGGCACGATGTGAGGTCACATGGATAGGGTATGCAAGGAAATGCGTGGCAAAATTTAAAAAAATAGAGACAGGATTTCATTATGACGCAACGTGTGGATATCTAAGTTTAGGCTTTTATTGTGCAAGGCAAAGGATTAGGCAAGCGACACGCCAGACAAAAATGAAAATACAAAACAGGTTATGACGTCATACAGATGCAACGCAAGGTCATAAGGCTAGGGTATGCAGCGCAAGGCAAGGCATTAGGCATGGACTACAAAAGGCAAAATGAAAATACAAAATAAGACAGTTCTGTATTTAACACAATTCTGTGTCACACAGAGCTAGGGAAGGCGAAGCAAGACCAGGGATTAAGCAAGTATTATATACGGTGAGCTAAGGCAAACTAAGAACACGATACACGATACAGGTAGGCAAACGATGCTATGTGAGGCTACTAATGCTAGGCTAAACAACGAAAGGTATTATCCACGATTTACACAAGGCATAAATGAAAATGCAAATCAGACACGGTGTTCTTGTTCACGGAGAATACTAGACGAGTGCGCATGTTGTAAAACAATTTACAAGAAACTTAAAATAATGAGACAAGAATATGATTCACATGCATGATAAAATATTGGCTTTGATAATAAAATGGGCTCACTTGTCCTAGAAATCCAATAAGTTAGGGGTCTTCCATTCTCGGGAAGGCAATATAACTGTCAGGCAATCTTGATTTCAAAGTCATCCTTTTTTGAAAGAAGTTTCTATCGAAAAGAAAGGCTCTATCTAATCCTGTTCGCAAAGCAACCAAAGAGATCTGAAAATATTCCAACAAGAGAATTATGATTCGTATATGTACAAAAACTAGATTTCTTGCAATAAAGTGTGCACATTTGTCATAGAAGTCCAATAAGTTAGTTAATGCATCTTCCTCTACGATGAATGTAAAAGCAATCATGACGTCATTATTGAAAAAATGAGTGTGTTGTACAATGTTCAATCCGATCCTGAAGAGCATACATACAGTTGAAAAAGCTCTAAAAATATTCAGACAAAATACACCATTAAATCAATAATAAAACTAATCTAGCAAAGTACGCACATTTGTCCTAGAAATCTAATAACTTAATGCGTCTTCCTCTCTAATGAAGGGAATGACTTGAAAGGCAATGCTAATGTCAACATTTTCTATCGTTGAAGGAAGGAAGTTTGTGTGTCCTTGAAGAAGTGTTTCATTTGATCCTAAAGAGCAAGCCTACCGACATGTAGTTCTGAAAACATCTAACAAAAAGAATATAATTAATGCATGAGAAAACTATGTCCCTTGCATGAGAAAACTATGTCCAGGCATTAAGCAAATATTATATACGGTGAGTTAAGTCAAACTAAGAACACGATACAAGATACACGATATAGGTAGCCAAACGATGCTATGTGAGGCTACTCATGCTAGGGTAAACAACGAAATGTATTATCCACGATTTACACAAGGCAAAAATAAAATACAAAACAGACACGGTGTTCTTTTTCACGGAGAAAACTAGACGAGGGCGCATGCTGTAAAACAATTTACAAGAAACTTAAAATAATGAGACAAGAATATGATTCACATGCATGAAAAAATATTGGCTTTGATAATAAAATGGGCTCACTTGTCCTAGAAATCCAATACGTTAGGGGTCTTCCTTTCTCATGAAGTGAATATAACTGTCAGGCAATCTTGATTTCAAGTACATCCTTTGTTGAAATAAGTTTATATCAAAAAGAAAGGCTCTATCTAATCCTCATCGCAAAGCAACCAAAATGATCTGAAAATATTCCAATAAGAGAATTATGATTCGTATATGTACAAAAACTAGATTTCTTGCAATACTGTGGACATTTGTCATACAAGTACAATAAGTTA